>CM055119.1:125776151-126376151 GCA_029206835.1 Rana muscosa | reverse complement strand
TGGGTTGCCCAGGGCCATCTCTACTAAGAGCGGAAACCACGGTCTTCTCGGCCAGTAAGGAACAACCGCCAGGATGGTGACCCTCTCTAGAGTCAGTCGCTGGAGAAACCTGAGGATTAAGGGTGTCGGAGGGAAGGCGTAGCCTATCTGGAATTCCCATGGTTGGACTAGAGCATCCGCCCCTGTCGACATCGGAGATGGTGACCTCGTGAAGAAGAGAGGTGCTTTCGCGTTGTGCGGAGACGCAAAGAGATCTATCTGGGGATGCCCCAACTGTTGGCATATCCAGCTGAAAACCTGTGGATCCAACGACCATTCGTTGTTGGATGTGAAGGATCTCGAGAGATGATCTGCCAGCTGATTCTCGGGGGCTGGAATGTAGGTAGCCTGGAGATCTAATAAATTCTTCTCGGCCCATGCAATAATTGGGGCTGCTTCGCTGGCTAGTGTATTGCTGTGTGTTCCCCCTTGATTTTGGATATAGGCTACTGCCGCTCTGTTGTCCATTTGTAATAGCACGGATTTTCCCTTGAGGAGAGGAGCCAAATGCAGGATTGCCATCCATGCTGCCCTTAGTTCCAGGATGTTGGATACCATCCCTTCCGCATTGAACCTCCATCTGCCCTGAACCAGCTGATCTTGGAGGTGTGCCCCCCAACCCAGCTGGCTTGCGTCTGATGTGATAATGGTCCATGAGATTGGGCCGAGAGGACAAGCAGCTAGTAGATTCGGAGACCTCGTCCACCACCAGAGGCTGGACTCCATCGAGGGAGTGATGGCTATCCTCTGACCGAGACGCTTTCTCCTCCACTGCTTCAGAAAACCTTGTTGAAAACCCCGTAAGTGGCTTCTGGCCCATTTTACCATCGGTATGCAGGCCGAGAGGGACCCTAGAAGGCTCAGGCAATCTGACGCTGGCATAGCGTGACTCCCCAATGCATGCTTCACCTTCTGCACCAACACCGGAATTTTGGCTGGTGGAAAGGACACTGACTTCCTCGGTGTGTTGAATAAGGCACCTAGGTATATCATTTTTTGTGTAGGTACAAACTGACTCTTCGAGTGGTTGATTAGCCATCCGAATTGTGTCAAGGTGTTCAAGACCATCTGCAGGTGCGACTGTAGAACTTCTCTGTGCTGAGACAGAATTAATATGTCGTCCAGATAGTGTAGGACTCGTATGCCCTTCTCCCGAAGGGGGGCTAAGATGGCTACCAGAACTTTGGTGAAGGTTCTGGGTGCTGATGAAATCCCGAAGGGGAGACACTGGAACTGAAAATGTAGGTTGCCTATTTGAAACCGTAGAAAATGTTGAAAGTTGTAGTGGATGGGGATGTGCAGATATGCGTCCTGGAGGTCTACAGACACCATCCAGTCCCCTGGCTGTACTGAAAGGATTACCGTGTTCAGAGACTCCATCTTGAAGTGTTCTACATAAAGGTACCTGTTTAGCCTTTTCAGGTCTAAAACCGGTCTCCAGCCCCCCGTTTTTTTGGGGACCAAGAAGACTGGGGAATAGAACCCTAAGTGCTTTTCCGATTCCGGAACCGGTAGGATTGCCCGTTGAGATAGAAGTATTTGCACGTATTGGACAAGTGTTTCCCTCTTTTGTTTTCCGGCTGGTATCTTGGTTGATTGGTATGGTAGGAGAAGGATGGAGGGCGGCATCTGAATTTCCAGAAATGTCCCTGAAGGACTGTGGATACCGCCCACTGGTCTGTACAATTTTCCACCCAAACCCGGGCAAAGGATCTGAGTCTTGCTCCCACTGGCCCGGCTTGGGTGGAGGGCGTGTCAAAAGGACTTCTGGTTTTCTATCGCCAGTGTAGGGGCCTTTGATTTTAGTTTGAGGAAAGAGGCCTGTGAGCCTTTCCAGTCCCTTCTGTATTGTTTACCCGGGCGATAAGCCCTGGAGTCTCTTGATCTCTGTTGGAAATTTGCCTGCGGAGTAAACTTCCTCCTTCTGCTCCTATCCTGGGGAATAAGACCGCTTTTCCCGCCTGTGACTCTGGATATTGCCATATCCATTTTATCTCCAAATAAGGACTTCCCGTCATACGGGATGCGACACCATGACTGTTTTGACGACGGGTCTGCTGACCATGGCTTAAGCCATAACGCTCTCCTGGCTGTGATAGAGTAAAGCATTGCTCTGGAGGAGCATCTTAGAACGTCTATGGCTGCTTCCGCCATGAAATCAGAGGTCAGCTTCAATTCATCTAGAGCTTTAATGATTTCTTCAGTATCTAGGCCACGTCTGAGGGCCAATTCAATATTATCTGTCCACACCCTGGTGGCTTTGGAGATTGAGGATAGGGCCACCGCCGGTTTGCAGGCTCCCCCCGATGCTTGGTATACTTTTTTCAGATCGGCGTCTATTCTGCGGTCTAGGACGTCTCTAAAGGAGACTGCGTCTTCTAAAGGTAGTGTTGTATTCCTAGCCAGTCGCATGACAGATGCATCTACTGACGGGACGGCATCAAAAATCTGAGCATCTCCTTCCGTTAGTGGGTAGAGTTTGGAAAAGCGGTTGAAGGCAAAGGGTCGTTTATCTACCTTCTTCCACTCCTCCAATACCACCCCCTTAATCTCCTCTATTAGGGGAAAGGCTGATTTCTTCCTGGCCAAATGTGGGAAGTATTTTCCTGCTTTATGTGGAGGTTCAGGATCTTCCTCCCACTGAATTGCATCCTTAACTGCACCAATAAAGGGTTCAATTAACCCAAAGTCGAAGGTCGATGTGCCCTCTTCTGGTATATTTCCGTCATCTTCCGAATTGAGCTCAGAATCAGGCTGGAGACTAGCTGTCTCCGCTACCCTTTGTTCAACAAGTGGGGTGGATTGATCCTGGGATGAGGCCAATTCCCTGATGGTGTCCTTGACTAATTCTTTGATTGAGCCTATGGACCCTTGTCTGTCGACCGTAGCCTCCAAAAAACACTGGCCACAGGCTAGCTTGTCTGGTAAGGCTTGCTTGCCGCATACCCAGCAATCCTTCCTCCCTGGTTGCAAAGACTTGCGCTGGGAGTCGTGTCTACTTGAGGAGTGGCGGGGTGACCTTCGGTCACTACGGGAAGCATGGGTTGAGGGTGAGCGACCCGAGCTTCTATGTCCCCCCGAACGTCCGTCACGAGAACTTCGATGAGAAGAAGTGCGGGCTGCTTCACGGCGTGGGCTATAAAGAAACAAAACAACTGGTGTTTCTATATATCCTCTAAAGTAGTAGTGCTCTTTGAATGGAAACAACTTACCTAACGTTGCAGCCCTTACCTAGTGGTATGTTGAGGATCTTTTTGGTGCGGCAATACTGGGGCAGCTGTGTAAAATTTTTTAGCTAGTCAATACAGCACCGTGCAATGTCAGCGAATGTACATTTATATGTTTACCATCATTACGCTGCAAAATAACATTTTAGCATTAACACACAGGTAATTACCTTGGCTGGGTTCCATCTGGCATGTAGAATAGTTAATACTCACAGCAAGGTGTATTTTCTGACAATCTGCCATTTGATTGTGGTCCCAGGCTGTTTAAATAGGATTTTTTGCTTGGGTGTACCAAGATGGCCGCCGCGCGACTTCCTCCGGCTATTGCGCATGCGCGATTGCGTCATGCCGTGACTCCGCCCCCCGGACGAGTAAAGCTAGGTTGTGTGGGGCGCGCGAAGCGTCCACACTAGCCATAGGCATTTGCAGAAAGCAGACATTTAAATGCAGCAGTGCTAAGCTGCTTATAGAGATCATTACCCGGGTAAAGCAATGTGTGACCCGAGGATTGTAACTGCCGCTGAGGAGAAAGTATGCTCCTGTGTGCCCTTCATGCCCAAAAAAGATCCACAGAAAAAGGGGCTCCCACACTTATATGGCGCATTTAGCAGCCCAAGATGCGGGACTCCGTACTGCAGGAGAGCATGAACCTGCAACGGTAGCACCATGAGACGGTGAGGTAAGGCTGAATAGTGATCCTGTAGGGATTGAGGACAGGAAAAAGAATGTCTGAAGGGGGGAGTAACTCTTTCTTTTATAGAGTTACGTGGTCCTGGGGGTTGACCGGGGGCGGAGCCATCAACCATTAGTATGCTGCCATGGAAGGCACCAGGAAAACTGAGTTGTACCTATTCACTGTGTGGAACTTGGGTTACTAAGCAAAGGAGCCAGGGACGAAGGACTGGACTTGACTCTAGGACACCTACACAAAAGCCCAATCTCTGGCCTTCACCTCCTAGTTACGGGAGGACATGGGCCATGGTGTGTATCATCTCTCTCTCCCAGGTACCCCTAGACAACAGCCATATAACCGATAGAGAAAGGCAGAGGGGTGAGTGCGCTACATGTGTTTACGGTTTTATCGAGTTAAAAAAAAAAAAAAAAAGAATAAATAAAAAGTATACTAAGTAAAAACGAAGTAAATGAATGTACCTAAAAAAACAATTCAATGAAAATATATATCATAATAATGAAAAAAATATATATATTTTTTTTATATATATGTATATACTGATAATTTCAAAAATGGTGTATGTTGCTAATTTTGTCACAGCAGTTGGCGGGTCAAGGGGTCTTTGGGGGGTCAGTAATTACGTGGTTACAAAAGTGTGGAGGCCCATCCAAGGTATGGCGCGTTCACTTGGTTAGCAGTGGTTCTCCCAGGAGCGAGGTCTCCTGGGGGAGGGGAATATGGAATTATGTGTGATGTTGGAACGTCTTCGAGACGGTTGGGGCACGGCTGAGGACATGCACGATTATGGCGTTTCCACTTGGTTAGCAGTGGTTCTCCCAGGAGCGAGGTCTCCTGGGGGAGGGGAATATGGAATTATGTGTGATGTTGGAACGTCTTCGAGACGGTTGGGGCACGGCTGAGGACATGCACGATTATGGCGTTTCCACTTGGTTAGCGGTGGTTCTCCCAGGAGCGAGGTCTCCTGGGGGAGGGGAATATGGAATTATGTGTGCTGTCGAAACGTCTTCGAGCCGGTTGGGGCACGGCTGAGGACATGGACGATTCCAGTTAAAATTGTGCCTTAGGGATACCCAAAGACCTCTTGTTGTTGGGCATTACATTGTTGAATTTGCACTTATGGGTATGTTTTTAAGGTTATGGTATTTTATTCTTTGGTTAATAAAATTGGCTGCTGTGGCCGCATGAAACCCATGTCACTCAGTCCGTGTTTTTATTCTAAATAGTAAGGACCCAGGTTGACGAATCCTTTAGTCAAGGAAAAAGCCAGGAGAAAAGAAAACAAATGCAGCCACCACATACTGTATAGGGACTTTTGTTTTTGGGTTTAGATATGCATAAAGAGACAGTTTTCTTTTTTTCTTTTGACTGCATTTTTTTAATGAAATCTAAACAGTGCAGAAACAGCAAGAAAATACAGTGCCATTGCTTTTAGCGTTACAACATGTTGACCAAATTCAAAATGCATGCAGACTTCAGAAAAAACGCAGGTGTTTATTTTTTCTTATAAAACCGTGGAATCTCTACATGGTAATAGGAGCGAGAGAGACAAATAAAAAGTTGTACTATGACACGACCAGCCACTCCCTCATCATCCTCCCTCATATATCCTAACAGGATATAGTATTGTTTATCTACCTCGGACAGGTAGTGCTCTGTTAGCATTGGCTGAACATCATCATTCCCCAGGGTAGTCTTATTTTTACATGTACCCAAGGTATTGTACACAGTGGCCAGTGCTTTGTGCTATCTTCTGTTCTATAGATAGCAAACTCAAAAAGACCAAAGAAAAACAATGAAACTGAACTCCAGGTAAACATCTAAAGCCGTGTACACACTATCGGATATCCTATGGTTTCTAGTCCGATGGTTTTGTCAATCGGAAATCCGATGAAGCTGACTTCCATCAGTCTTGCCTACACACCATCAGTTCAAAAACCGACCGTTCCAAACGCTGTGATGTAAAACACTCCGATGACCGAGAAAAATGAAGTTCAATGCTTCTGAGCATGCGTCGACTTGATTCTGAGCATGCGTGGGTTTTTTATCCGATGGATTTGCACATAGACGATCGGAATTTGCTATCGGTTTTTGATCCATCGGAAAAATTTAAAACATGTTCTATTTTTTAAAACAGATGGAAAAAAGACCGATGGGTCCCATACACGATCGGTTTGTCCGATGAAAAAAGTCCATCGGACTGTTTTCATCGGTAAAACCGATCGTGTGTACAGGGCTTAAGTTCACATATGAAATGCATATAAGGGAGACGTTTTACCTGCCAAAGGAATTTGATTTCTGTCCATCCATTCCTGAGATATACACAGACCCCTCATGCAGTGGATGGCATCATATACAGTTTTGAAATGATAAGGTCTTCTCTGTGGTCACTCTATTCTCTCCTTCAATCAACATTGTTACTTAAGTGGGGCAAAGATGGTTTAAATCTTGGCTGGTTCAGCAGAGACCAGCCAATATTTGAACCGTGCATGGGCAGGCTGAATGTACCCAAGTTGATCGATCGATCAACTTGGGTACAACCAGCCTGTCATATTTTACATGCAATTAATGCTAACGGCTATTATAACCACTAGTAATTACTGTGTTCTTCTGGCATGGATGGCTTCCCCCCGCCTGAGGAACACAATGGCTCTGCAGGAGAGATTCCCCTATCATCACAGTAATGCCTTGTACACACGATCGGAATTTCAGATGGAAAAAGTCAGACAGACTTTTTCCATCGGATATTCCGACCATGTGTATGCCCCATCAGAGTTTTTCCATCGGAAATTCCGAGGAATTACGTCGGAGTTTAGATCGAGAACATGTTCTCTTTTACTCCGATGGAATTCCGATGGAATTTTAGCCGGGCAAAAGCCTGATGGTGTGTACGGGGCATTAGTGTTGATGGGGGAATCAAGCGATTTCCTTTTCTGCAATCCGGGGTTGCAGGAAAGAAAATCATCCATCTATGGCCAGCTTTAGGCCCCTTTCACACATACCTTATCCGGTTTTGCTCAGCAGGGGATCTGCCCGCTGATCCCCTGCTGAGCGGAGTGGGCAAATGACTGGTCCCTGTCTGCTTTACTTATGCAGAGCGGACACAGCCTGCTCTGCTCCTTGGGCTCTATGGACTATAATGTAAACGGACCAGCTGTCTGTTTACACCTGACTGTCCTCCGATCCCATCTGGCCAGACAGAGGGGAACAGATCCCCCTTCGTTTGTTTTTGCCATATTAGATCAGATCAGAGGTAGCCGTGTGAAAACAGACACAAGTCCATTTACATCTGGCTATCCATAGAAGAGAACGGAGGGTCTGAAAAATGGACAGGCAGACCCAATTGGACCCCTCATGTGAAAAGGGACTTAAAGAGGAAGTAAACCCTGATGGGTTTTACTTCCTTTTTACTCCCTTGCAAAGTAAAAGCATATTTGGTGGGTCTAGCAGGAGGCTAAGGCGATCTATAGGCGACCCAACCATGTCTCCCCGCATGTCCCCCTGTGGGGCAACCCTATGCTGCCCCACTTAGGCAGTATTCCAGATTCATCCCTGTGGGCAAAGATGGGGATCACCACTATGAAACACATAGTCCTGGATGGTAGGCTCATGACTTTCCGGGAACTACGAAACACCTACTCTCTAATGGCCTCTTTTCAGTTTAGGTACTGGCAGCTGAAGCATGCCTTCGGAGCCCAAAGTCCCGAGCCCCTGACCCTGGAGTCAGACGCCATTGAGCGCCTCCTGATCTCTGATGTGATGGGGAGACCTCTCTCCTCCCTGTATTTATACCTCACAGTAGCGTACAATACCAAACTCACTAAATCTTGGGATAAGTGGAGGGCGGACATACCGTCCCTGGGGGAAGAAGAGTTGGAGGAGTGCCTCTCCTCATACATTGCCTCTCTGATTGCCGCTAGAGACAGATTTGCTCAACTTAAATTCCTACACAGGGCTTACTACACCCCACAGAGACTGGCACGTATCTACCCTCAGCAGGAACCCAACTGTCAGAGATGCAGGTGAGAGGTGGGCATATTCTGGCACATGGTCTGGTCCTGTCCCAAACTCCAACCCTACTAGGCGGCTGTGGCTTCCATACTAAGTGATATATGTAAGACAAGAGTCCAGGTCGATCTAAAAACTCCTATTACTGAGCCATCTGGAGGATATAGAAGGGGATAGATACTGCAAACTATGCTGGACCTTCACACTATATTATGCTAGACGTGAGATGCTGCTGAAATGGAAGACGGAGGATCCTCCCACATAAGACTCCTGGCAGCGGTCGGTGACCTCGGTGTTGCCTCTATACCGGCTGACTTATGAGAGCAGACAATGCCCGGGGAAGTTTGATAAGGTCTGGTCTGCATAGATAGATGCTTGTGATGTTCTTGACCCCCCCCCCATCTGAGTACAGCTAATTATCTTATGTAACGGGTGCTGCCTCCCCCCCCTTCCTCAGCCTGCATTAAAGTCACTTACCTGCCTGTCCTCCCCTATACAGTGAGCAACGCACGGGCAGCTCAATGAACAAATTTGGCAAAGCTGAATCTGACTGAACTCCCGAGCATGCATGCTAGTGTCATCATCCATGCCCAGACAATGAAAGCGGGTGAAAATCGAGGCCCGGGAGCCAGCTGCCCTGAAGATGTCAGCGTCCGGGCGGGGAGCCGAGGTGAGTATAGTTCTGCTTTAATGCAAGGGATGCATTAAGATACAAAAGGCCCCGCTACATGTCCTACCTGCCCCCCTCCCCCCCCAAACACATTCCTGGATCTATGTCACCCAGGGATTTTTTTATTCACAGGAGAATAGGTGCTGGTTCTCCCCCTTTCTGAGTGAGTCACATCCTACCCACCTCTGAGCACCATCCCTTGGTTCCACCACCTACCTAGAGAATATAGAAGTATTTTTGGTGTTAAGCAGCTTGTATGGAATTTTCTAATGAAAGGCAGTAAAATATTTCCCCTGCAGCCAGCAACAATAGACCCCCTGAGCCACAATAGACCTCCTGAGCCACAATAGACCCCCTGAGCCACAATAGACCCCCTGAGCCACAATAGACAGCCCTATCCACAATAGACCCCCTGAGCCACAATAGACCCCCTGAGCCACCATTGAACCCTCTTAGCCACAATAGACAGGCTGATCCACAATAGACATGATGTGCATTTGTTATCGCCCGAATGCATTTTCGTCCAAATTTCGGGGATTTTCATGTTCGTTTTAACAAAACGATAGCGCAGAATCTGAGGTCCGAAAGGTCCTAAATAAAAAAAATGACGATATAGATAGATAGAAGATTCAACATGACGGTGACAATATCGATCTGCGGTCGAATGTGCCTAACCTAACTCTATTAGTCCAAGATTATTTGACATGGAGAGAAAAGATTTGACATTATAGAGACAATAGTAAAAGAGCTGTTAGTGGTCGCTGCTGGAATTGGTGGGGGAAGTAAAATGATGATGATGATGATGATGAATGTTATTGGCTGATTGTAACCAAAGAGGAGGAGCAGTAAAATAGCTAAAACTTAAAGCGAAGCTCCACCCAAAAGTGGAACTTCCGCTCATTTGTCTCCTCTCCCCATCCGGGGGCCACAATTGGCACGTTCCGGGGGGCGGGGGGACAGGATGCCTGTCTTTGACAGGCATCCTGTTCCCACTTCCGAGAGTCCTCGCTACAGCCCGTGACGTCACCGTGGGGCTCCCTCCTCATTCCCCTGTCGCTGGGCCAGTTGGAAAGAGGAGCAGTGCCTCGCGCATGCGCATTTGAGTTACCAGCGTGAAGCCGTAAGGCTACAGTGCCGGGTTCCCTTACCCGCAATGGCAGCGGCAGCACCCGACAGCTGATGGAAACATCAGCTGCGGTGCCGACATCGCTGGACTAAAGGACAGGTATGTGTCCTATTATTAAAAGCCAGCAGCTGCAGAATGTTTAGCTGCTGGCTTTTCGTTTTCTTTTTTTTGGGCGGACCTCCGCTTTAAGTACACACGTACAGCCAACTTACTTCCACTTGAAGATTTGACGAAGCAGCTAAAAACATACGCTGCGAGCGGACATTTACGGTCACATGCTCCTCCCAGAGGCTATAGAAAAATTCTAATGTTGTTTGACTGGCAATAAAAATAAATATAATTATTACTAGTCAAACAACATTAGAATTCTACTATAGCTTGTGGGCGGAGCATTCAACCGGAAATGTACGATTGCTGCGTCGTACAGTTTAGCTGCTTCGTAAAATCTTCTTAGAACATCCAAAAGACACCATAAGCCTTCAATTGATAGATTCGACCTAAATTAATTCGGATTTTTGCACGAATGCATTTAAAAAAACAAAACAAAATAAATTTATTTTTCGAACGAAAACGAAATTCCGAAATGAAATATTTCAGTGTGCACATGTCTAATAGACAGCCTGAGCCACAATAGATCCCCACAGCAACAATAGATTCACCCCAGCAACAATAGATCTCCCAGTATTCAGCCTCAATAGACTCTTCAGCAGCCAGCAATAGACCCCCCCTCAATAGTAGATTTCTCCGATCAACAATTGACACCCCCAGAAACAGCAGATCTCCCCCACCAGCAGCAATAAACCTCCCTAGCAACAATAGTCCCCCCCCCCCCATTGACATAAAGTCTCCAGCACCCCTTGGCATAATATACATTCAGTGCTGGAGGTGCTGGTGTTGATATGCGCCCGCTGTCGAAAAGTGCCAACACATGCAGAATGGAAGGACTCTCCAGCTGAGTTGCCGATCAGCTGGAGTGACGTCCCTTAGCACATGCGCACATCATAGGATGGTTTTTTCGACGGGGGATACCATTTATCGGACACAATTTAATGCTATGCAAACAGCAGAGGCGGGTTTACAGCGAGGCACAATCTGACATCTACGATGTCCCTTCGCTCTTAGGATTGCTTTCAATTGTGAAATGGTATCGCTCGTTGAAAAAACCCTCCTACGATGTGAGCATGTGCTATGGTGACGTCACTCCAGCTGCAACTCAGCTGGAGTGTCCTTCTGTTCTGAGCATGCGCAGGCACTTTTCGATAGAGGGCACAAATCGATAGAACACCGGAACTGTGTTTCCGCTGAATAAAAGCCCTGATGTTACCGCTCCAGCACTTCTCACCTGCTTTCACAGGAGGAACTGAGGGCCGTGGAACCATAGGCTTCTGCTGCTGTCAATCATAATCCTGTGAGGAGGGAGGGGGCGGGGCTTGCCAGCACTGTGTGTGTGTCTTAGCAACCAGCTTGCTACAGGAGGTACACGAAGGAAGGAAGAGGGGCAACGTCAGTGGGGACTGCCAGAAGAAGAGGTAAGTGACCCTTCTCTGTAATATTGTTGCACACAGCAGGTAAGTATAACCTAATTTTTCAGCTCAGGTTTACACTAGTGCGAACACAGACATAGCATGTGATTCGCACCCGGCCTGCGGTGCTGATCGCATGCAATGTCTTCAGTTGTATGGCTGAACTCGCATTGGATTTGCACGAAAATAGTGCAGGGACTTTTGTCCCGCACTGGAATCGGATTGAATGGGTGTTCTCATTCTCAGCTACGCAATCTGATTCCTGTGCGAGTTCACACTGCGATCTGTGAACCGATCTGGGGGCGTCATTAACATTGTATTGACATCCGCAGTGGTTCGCAGAGGTCAGTGTGAACTGCCTGTGGGAGAGATGCGATGCAACAACCGGCGCTGGAATCGCACTGGTTCCCGTATCGCACAAGTGTGAACCTAGGCTCAATTTAAAAAAAATCTACTTAATTTGTATCCAAGCAGCCAGGTCCTTGCACTACATAGCAGATGGTAGATCTAAAGGGTATTTATCAGATTGTATAGTATATGGCCATCTTTAGAGAGATTTCCCCTCGGTTCACACTTGTGCGATGCGAGAACCCTGCGAATCCACTGCAGGTTCCCGCATCGCACTCGAGTCGTATGGCAGTTCTCACTACACTATGCAAACTGCTGGGAGTGTCAATACATTGTTAATGACACCCTAATTTTAGCTTGCATATCGCACTGTGAACTTCCAGTTCGGACTCGGATCGCATAGGTGTGAACGCCCATGTGATCCGATTTTGGTGTGAACCAAAAAAAGGGTCCTGCACAACTTTGGTCCGAATGCGATGAGAATTCAGCCATAAAATCCGTAAGTGCGGTGCAAATCACATGCGAGGTCGCACAGAGCACTGGTGTGAACCCAGCCTGAAGCCTAGTACACACCATTCGTTGATTAGGTTCAACCAAACGGTTTGAAAAAATAAATAAAAATACTTGACAGCTGAGGTCGGAGCAGCTGTACTAACAATCCGTTAGTACAGCGATCTCCCCCGCTGACAGGGGGTGCCCCCCCTCCGCCAGAACACTCCGGTCAGCACTATCAACCAAAACGCCAAACATCCGGCTTCTGTCAGACCGGCTCCTAAACACACGGGCCGAATGTCGGCTGGTTTATTATGAACCGGCCAATAATGTCACCGGACATTTGGCCCGTGTATAGGCTTTAACCTCCTGGCGCCAAGAGTACGTAAATATGCAGCCTCTTGGCCGGTGGGCATTGACGCTGAGAGGCCGCATATTTGTGTACCTAAATGTAAACAAACGTGCTGAGAACGCGTACCCTGCACAGGTACCAGCAATAACTCATAGTTCCCGATTGCTACTGAGAGCTTTCCAATCATGTGAGCTCTGTGACAGCCAATCGTAGTGTCACATGATCATAAACCCCACCTCCCAGCATCAGAAACCTCTTAAAGGGTCGGGAGACAGCGGCATTGGGGGTTAATCTACAACATGAATACGGTCAGAAATAAGTTTTTTTTTGTTTTTGTTTTTTATAGCTGTGTCTTTTTTGCAGATTTTCCCTGTTACTGTCTAATGAAACCCGTGTCAAGCAGAAATGAACATGTTTGAACCCACAAGGGGCTGGAATTATCACTAAAGGCCAAAAAGAAAACTCTGTCAGGTTTTTATTGCTGCCTGAGCCCCTGTTAGGGAGATTTAGGCTGCGTTCACATGTGAAAACGCAGCGACTCACGGCAGGGGTCCGGTGCGTCTCCATTTACCTTTTCAGGTCCGATTTCAGCTCAAGTTTTGGGCTAAATTCAGAAATGAAACGGACCAAAAGATGCACAGGACTCCTGTGCAAATCCCACCAGAGCCGCTGCAGAGATATGTGATCTGGCTCCATAGAGAGCCGATCGCAATCTCCTGCTATTGCGAATTGGATGCGGCGAATCTGTATCCAATTCACATTAGTGTGAACTAGGGTTACCACTTGTCTGGGATTCACCCGGACAGTTCGGGTTTGAAATCATGTGTCCGGGTTTCAGTCCACCTGAAAAAAGGATACATTATTCAGACAGGAATGTGGCTCAGAACAGGGCTTGACAGGAAGGTGAGGGGGCACTATGTGTGCCGCATTACTATTCTCTTTGGAGTGCCCAAAGGTGTCCCAGGTATGTTTACAATCCTAAAGCCCGAAGGACAGAAAACTGGCCCTTTGCACAGAAAGTTTGGAGACCCCTGCTATAGTGTATACTGAAAAAACTAAAATTGCTGTGGGCCGCTAAAGTGTTTTGCCGCGTATACATTTTTCCCTTTGGACGAGAAAAACGATCGTCTGTGGGCTTTTTGTCGTTTTTCCCGACGGGAAAAACGGCATTAATCACGAAGAGAAAAATTAGAACATGCTCTAATTTTTCTTGTCGTGATTCCCGGCGTTTTTTGCCGCGGCAGTTTTCCCATAGGGAAACACTGCCGGGGAGCCCACACACGGTCGTTTTTTTTTCGACCAAAAAAAAAAAATGTAATTTAAAAAGCCCGTGTGTGGGGGGAACAAGCTGTTCCTCGTTTTTCACGTAGATTTTCTCGACGGTGTTTTCACCGTCGAAAAAAATCGATCGTGTGTACGCGGCATTTGGGTTGGCTTAAAGAAAAAGTGGCAACCCTAGTGTGAACCCGGCCTCACCCTCCCTATTTGTTCGGTTTACCTTTATCATCAAAAGTGAATGTAAAAGAAAATCTCAAATTTTGGGTTGACATCAGAACAGGAAAAGAGGGCAAATCTTCCAATGGAGACACTAGTTCTGGTGACTACCAGCGATTTCCTCTCACTTCTTGTTTTGGCTATGCGACAGGAAGTGAAAAAAAAAATGACAGGGGTTATAACACTCCCTAAGAGCCCTTTCACACTGAGGCACTGCAGAAACGTCCTAAAACGCCTTTAGCGCTATTACCGCGTTTTTAGGGCGCTAGCAGTAAAATTAACGCAACGCTGCAGGCGTTTTAACAGCGTTTTTCAAACGTTATTGCAGCATGGGCAATTTCAGTCCTGCTGTTGTAGATGCTCTTTTTTTTTGCTTGCGTGTTTACATTTTTGGGAGATCATGTGACTTTTCTACAGCTCAGAGCGTATTATAGGCGCGATTCAGGCTTTTTTACAGCGCTTTCAACTAATTTCAATGGAGAGGGGCGTTTTCAGAGCGTTTTTTTCAGCGCCCAAAAGCTGCTCCAAAGATGCTGCTTGCAGGACTTTTCTCAACGCCCCGCCAGCGCAACGCCTCAGTGTAAAGGGTCCATTGAGATGCATGGAGAGCGTTTTATGAGCGCTATTTTTAACGCTAAAATGCTGTAAAAACGCTCCAGTGTGGAAGGGGTCAAACTCTACCCAAAATTGGTAAAAAAAATGTTTTGCATTTAGTGACACTTTACTTATGGGCTATAACCCCCTCAGTGTTTTTTTTTTTATATTTGTGTCTGTTTGTATCTGTCTGTTGGGAGAGATTTCTCTTCACTTTCTGTCCCATGGCCAAAACAGGAAGTGAGAGGAAACCCCCCCCCCCCCCAAAGTGGGTGAATCCCTGGTAGTCACCATTTGAAGATTTCCTATCTATTCCTGTTCTGGTAACAACCTCAGATTTGTCACATTGCATGCAAAAATCGCTTTGATGTGAACCTAGGCTTAAACTTGTAAACAAAAAGTGCCAGAAAAAGCCTGGTCTTAGACCCCTTTCACACTGGAGGCATTTTTCAGGCGCTTTTGGGCTAAAAATAACGCCTGTAAAGCACCTGAAAAACGCCTCCCCTGCAGCGCCAGTGTGAGAGCCCGAATGCTTTCACACTGAGGCGGTGCGTTTGCAGGACGTTAGAAATAGTCCTGCAAGCAGCATCTTTGGGGCGGTGTGGGAGCCGTGAGTACACCGCCCCTGTCATTGGAATCAATGGGCACAGCCGGCAGCGGCTCTTTGCGGGCGCTTTGAACCCTTTATTCAGCCGCTAGCGGTGGTTAAAAGCACCCCACTAGTGGGCGAAAAAAACGCTGCCATTACAGCTTTACCGCTATCGCCCCCCCCGCCCCAGTGTGAAAGTAGCCTTATGGCCAATTCACACCACATGCAATCCAATGCGTTTTTATCTGCATTAAAAAAATGCATGGATAGTAGGTTACTTGGTTTTCAATGGCATAGCTCACACCAATGTGGTCAGTTCCAGTGCGTTCAAGTTCCAGAAAAACAAAGTAGAACATGCTGCATTTTCTCTGCACTGAACGGTACTGGAACGTGGTAAAACGCATCAAAAACACGCCGGTCCCTATCTAAGATGAAGAAACAAGAGGGGGAAGAAATGCACTGGAACGCATCAGAAACGCGCCGGTCCGTATCTAAGATGAAGAAACAAGAGGGGGAAGAAATGCACTAGAACGCATCAAAAACACGCCGGTCCCTATCTAAGATGAAGAAACAAGAGGGGGAAGAAATGCACTGGAACGCATCAAAAACACGCCGGTCCCTATCTAAGATGAAGAAACAAGAGGGGGAAGAAATGCACTAGAACGCATCAAAAACACGCCGGTCCCTATCTAAGATGAAGAAACAAGAGGGGGAAGAAATGCACTGGAACGCATCAAAAACACGCCGGTCCCTATCTAAGATGAAGAAACAAGAGGGGGAAGAAATGCACTGGAACGCATCAAAAACACGCCGGTCCCTATCTAAGATGAAGAAACAAGAGGGGGAAGAAATGCACTGGAACGCATCAAAAACACGCCGGTCCCTATCTAAGATGAAGAAACAAGAGGGGGAAGAAATGCACTAGAACGCATCAAAAACACACCGGTCCCTATCTAAGATGAAGAAACAAGAGGGGGAAGAAATGCACTGGAACGCATCAGAAACGCGCCGGTCCGTATCTAAGATGAAGAAACAAGAGGGGGAAGAAATGCACTAGAACGCATCAAAAACACGCCGGTCCCTATCTAAGATGAAGAAACAAGAGGGGGAAGAAATGCACTAGAACGCATCAAAAACACACCGGTCCCTATCTAAGATGAAGAAACAAGAGGGGGAAGAAATGCACTGGAACGCATCAGAAACGCGCCGGTCCGTATCTAAGATGAAGAAACAAGAGGGGGAAGAAATGCACTAGAACGCATCAAAAACACGCCGGTCCCTATCTAAGATGAAGAAACAAGAGGGGGAAGAAATGCACTGGAACGCATCAAAAACACGCCGGTCCCTATCTAAGATGAAGAAACAAGAGGGGGAAGAAATGCACTGGAACGCATCAAAAACACGCCGGTCCCTATCTAAGATGAAGAAACAAGAGGGGGAAGAAATGCACTGGAACGCATCAGAAACGCTCATGCAGAAAAACATCCGGACTGCGTTTCTATGGTGTGAACCGGCCCTCACAGTGATTAACACGCCTGGTCTGCGTCATCTTCTAAAGCAGGAAGTCCTGCGATATTCCAAAGTGAAATATTGAAATTATGGCAAACGACGCCAGCGATTTCCTCAGCATCGCCTGCCACTTGTGGGTTTGAATGAAATTCCATGGCAGCCAGCTAGGAAGCTCCAGCTTGTGTAGTGTGTGTATGAGGAAACAATGCAGGTCCCTCCCTCTGGTAGGAAGGCGCAGGGCGGGGAGGGCTGACTTTCCATTCTGAGAGGCTTGGGGATCTGCAGAGCTTCAGCTTATCAAGAGGAGAGCAGAGCACAGGCAGGTAACACATGCTTCCCTTCTAGCAACTTCTAACCCTGCATCCCTTTCCCTGGCTATTGTATTGTTTGCTTTCTCCCATCTGCTAATACAGGAGGACCACCATGCCCCACATGCAACTTTCTACTGGTGGCACCCTGACACTAATGGTGATGATGTAGTGGTCGGTCATTGGGATGAGTAACCCTTGCATTGCCAGGGTCTTCATCAAACGAGAAATGTGCCGCAACCTATGATCTGTCATCAGACCGCAAGGAACAGCTGTCCTCTTATTCCTATGGGCAGCTTTCATTAGACGAGACTGGGCTGTTGTGATCTGGTTGCTATGGGTAACCACATTAAAGGGCATTTCCTTAGACAACTGTCATCTAGTTGCTATGGGTAACCACATTAAAGGGCCCTTGCTTAGACAACTGTCATCTGGTTGCTATGGGTAACCACATTAAAGGGCCCTTGCTTAGACAAGACAACTGTCATGTGGTTGCTATTGGTAACCACATCTTGCTAATTGCACAATGCTAGTTATCACATTCATTGTATAGTGCCAATTAATTCAAGACCTGCAGAAATGTCATTTTTCTTTGTTGCTTTATATTTATGATATTGTTACATTTATGTGATACATTAGACAGCAGGGCCTCCAAAAATGTTATAGTTCTGTTTGCTTATATCTTAAAATATTTCTATGTTAATATTTTTTATTATTTGATTTTCTTAGCCCTAGAGCTCACACTTGTGCGAACGCTCACAAAATCGCGTGCGTTCCCGACCCACAGCCAAAACGCGCTGCTCTTTAGCAGGCGCATGTGGTACCATTCATTCGTAGGGGCACCCCCACACATCAGAAAAACGAGCGGTGTCGCAGCACCATGCAATTCAGTGCGGCGCAATTAAATTTTTTTTTTTTACCGGACTCCGTTACCTGCGTTTTCTCATTTCAAATGAACGGGCTGCTGTACCCGCGACGTATGCGTGCAAATGCGCCACACAAGCGCGAACGTAGCCTTACATTGCATGCCATTCATTCGTACATGAGACATAATCCTGATTATTATGGATTTATATAGAGCAAAACGTTTTACAATATAAAAGGGAGACAATACTGTTATCATGCAATTCAATACAAGAGGGTTGGGTGGGGGCTGCGCCCAAGAGCTTACAATCTAAAAGCTGAGCCTCATGTTTTAGGATTATTATACATTCTGCTGTCTCCATCCTGTGTAGGGTAATGATTGCAGGGAATAGATTTTGCAAATTCACTTTCATGTCAGTGTGGATTCGATTGCAAGCTTTGCTGCCCATGAATCCTTTGTACTCTCTAGAACCCTATGACTATGATCTAGATGTGATGCACAGTGGAAGGATCTGGCTCAGCCTGTCCTATCACACGCCGTCTGAAGGTCTCCATTGTAAAGAGAACCTTCCTCTTCTCCATTGATTCACGTTTCATCCAGGCCAGCCAATCACAGCGCGCGACCTTTTACCTACTTTCTGTGCAGACGCCGTCATGTGCTCTCAGAGGGGGTTGGGTGCGTGACGTCTACGGAGGGGCGGGGCCTGCTTTAGGAATAGTGTAGTGTGAATGCTGTTGTGCCCTTGACTAATAAAAGGGAGATGCTGAGGAGAAGGGAGGGGGGGTAGATGGAAGTCCTATAGAGTGCAGTGTAATGATATAAGAACTGGCTGCCAGGGATAATAGAATTCCTTCTCAGCTTCCTTGTTTATCCTGTGCTGCTGTTTATAAATAAAGTTCTGGCCCCATTCACACATGAGCACTCTGTGGTGTTTCCTTACACCTGACTAGGCGTAACACTCGGACTCCCATTGTGTGTAATTGTGCTTGTTCACTTTTCAACACTCAGTCGCTTGTACGCTCGGCACCGCACAATCATAGACGTATATGAGTTATGTTGGTTGCATGCACAGAGCTGTGCAGAGCCTGCCTACCGATATGTCTGGGACCCGCTGCTACCGCCATGTACAGTCGCTCATTGTGAGGTGGCTGTACACGGTTGTGCACCTGGAGTTGCGTAAAGCATGGATATGCAATTAGCGGACCTCCAGCTGTTGCAAAACTACAAGTCCCATCATGCTTCTGCCTCTGGGTGTCATGCTTGCTGATGTCAGAGTCTCGCTATGCCTCATGGGACTTGTAGTTTGGCAACAGCTGGAGGTCCGCTAATTGCATATCCCTGGCGTAAAGTATCCGCATACGCACTGCCCTATGCTCTGAACGTACACTATCTGCATTCAGAGCATACTTCAGTGCATATGTAGCTGCTTTACACAACCTGTGGCGCACGACTGCGTACAGCTACCTCTACTAATGCGTCTCAATGGGCAGCTGTACACGGTTGCAGGGGGTCCCAGGAATGAAAGTCAGTATGCAGGCTCTTGCACGCATGCATGGCGCGTATTGGAGCATAATCAGGTGTTTTTGGCCCCAAAGACTTCAATGGGAGTGCCTGTAAACACGCATGCCTCTCTGCGCTTAAAGGATAAGTTCACCTTTTCTAACATGTCACACCTGTATTCAGGGTAAATATGTAAGACCCCTTTCACACTGAGGCGCTTTGGTGCTAAAAAAAAAAAAAGCACTTGAAAAGCTCACGAAAATCTATTTCCATTAAGATCAATGAACGCTTTCACAATGGGGCGGTGCGCTGGTGGGGAGGTGAAAAAACTCCTGCAAGCAGCATCTTTGGTGCGCTAAAAAAAGCACCTCTCTCCATTGAAATGAATGGGCAGTGCCTGAAAAGCGTCTCAAAATGGTTCTTGCAGCAGTTTTTTAAGTCACGTGACCTTCAAGAAAGCGCACTGCTAACACCTTAAAGTGAAAAGTGGCTGAAAAGCTCTGCAAAAGCACTTGGCATTTTAAAAGCAGTTTTTAAGCACCTTAGTGTGAAAGGGGTCTAACATGTTAGTGCTACAGCTGCCTCCATGCCCCCCCTCCCCCCAAGCGCTGTGGTAGTTCATTGAAAGTCCCTGTCAGTGTGTAAGCCCCCTTTCATGCTGAAGGCGCATTTCAGGCGTTTTAGCGCTAAAAATAGCACCTGAAAAGCGCCTCTCAAGGCTCTCCAGTTTGAAAGCCTGAGTGCTTTCACACTGGGGCGGTGCGCTTGCAGAACAGGAAAAAAAGGCCTGCAAGCAGCGTCTTTGGGGCGGTGCGGGAGCGCTGTATACACCGCTCCGAAACCACCCCAGCCATTGAAATCAATGGGCAGTGCTGCCAAAGTGCCTGCAAAGCGATTTGGCAGCTGTTCTTTTCGGCCACTTTTACCCCTTGTTACCCCCTTCTTTGGGGTTAAAAGCACACCGCCCACACAGCGCCGCTAAAACTAGCAGCGCTTTACCGCTAACGTGGCCGTGCTACCAGTGTGAAAGGGGTCTAACTGAAAGCTTGTATGAGCACACAGATCACACACAGTCTGCAAGAGCCCTGCATAGCACCCACAATCTGCTGATCATGGGTGCAATCAGTGGCGTAGCGTGGGGGGGTGGTTGCCCCGGGCGCAAAATTTAGAGGGGCGCAGTGGCAAGCGGCAGGTTATCTGCAGCTCTTCTCCTGCGCTGTGCTGTCTAGGAGACTGTAAGCTCTTCCGCTTCACTATGAGAAAGAAGTTGCGGTTCAGTCCCGGCTTAGGCTCCGGCGGTGACACTGACACAGCAGTGAGTAAATGTACACTGAAGACCATCCATGATGATCCCAGGGATTGTGCCCGTGCGGAGACTGGGGGGAAGGAGGTGGGCAGGTCAGTATAGGAATCAGGTAGGTCAGTGTAGTGGTCAATATAGCAACCAGATAGGTCAGTTTAGTGGGCAGCGTAGGAATCAGGTAGGTTAGTATAGTGATCAGGTAGGTCGGTGTAGGAGTCAGGTTGGTCAGTACTACTGTACTAGTGGAAGGGACTCAGTGCTAAAAATCCGCGGGTTAGGGGGTGCAAATCTCTTGCCCTGCCCCGGGCGCTGACAACCCACGCTACGCCACTGGGTGCAATGCTTTGCAGGCTGCCAATAAAAATAAATAAATGTACATTTTTGTACATGCAAAAAGATGTGCATTTATTTATTTATTTATTAAAAGATGAATTTATCCTTTAAGCTGGGTTTGCATATATGCAAATTGGATGCGTTTTTAACCAGTTTTGAAAAGAGTCCTGTGCATTTTTAGGTCTGGCTCAGGTACAAATTCAGGGGGAATTTCACACCTGAACCGGTAAACAGAGACGCACAGGACACCGGACTGCAAACTGCAGCTGCAGATATGTGTACCCAGCGTCGTGTTTTTTCACCTTAAAGGAGTTGTAAAGGTACATTTTTTATTTTCTAAATAGGTTCCTTTAAGCTAGTGCATTGTTGCTTCACTTACCTTTTCCTTTGATTTACCTTCTAAAGGTTTGTTTTCTTTGTCAGAATTTCTCACTTCCTGTTTCTCCTCACTGAACTCCACACCATCATCCGAGTGGTGTGGAGTCATCCAGAACAGCTTACTGAACAGCTTACTGAGGATAAACAGGAAGTGAGAAATTCAGACAAAAAAAAAAAAAAAAAATATTTAGAAGGGAAATCTAAGGAAAAGGTAAGTGAAGCAACAATGCACTAGCTTAAAGGAACCTATTTAGAAAATAAAAAATGTACCTTTACAACTCCTTTAATGCATCCTATGCATCAAGGTGAAAAAAATTCTGTCAGTGACTGGTCCCCCAGCCCCCCCCCCCCCCATTTTATTTACCTGAGCCACGTATTTGCCTCGGCGGAGAAGCGCTGTCCCGGCTCTTGATTGGATAGATTGATAGCAGCGCAGCCACTGGCTCCCGCTGCTGTCAATCAAATTCTATGACGCGGGGGGCGGGGCAGAGTCCGGCATTCATGTCTATGGACGCGAATGCTGGACTCGGGAGCGTGCCCGCAAGGTAACCCCCCAGAGAGCGCTTCTCCTAGGGTGTTCTCTGATGCGGGGAGGAGCCGTGAGAGCCCCCAGAAGTCGAGCTGCACAGTGGCGGTAATTAGTATGACATGTTTGTTATTTAAAAAAAACAAAGGCTTACAATCACTTTAAACAAATGCTTTCCTCCTCTAGAGCTCCTCTGCCTCCTTGCCTAGCACAGGAAACAAACGCCTGGAGCTTTATACACGTGCAAAAACACTTGCACAAAGGTTGGAACATGTTTTAAAAACATGCATTTACATATACAAGAGCATTCAATATAAATAATACACTCTACTCATGTGTGACTGAGGGCTGGACATATCATGTTTTTGGTGTCACGTGGAAGCAGATGTGTAGCAATGCCGCACCACACCTCCTGCAATTGCCTGCTGAGCAGTGTGGTGCGAATCACATGCGATGCCTGACATCGCACAAATGTGAACCGGCACTGAATCTGTGAATGATCAGTCCTGGATACAAACAGTTGGCATCCACAAGCCAGCTTTAGATCCCCCAGATTTATCGCGTGGATCTGGCCTCTAAAGTGTTCTCATCTTGCTTTGCATGCTTCCACACCTCATGTTTTAGAAATCTAACAGGCAGGGTGAGTCCACTTTACAACAATCAGGTCAGGTAGCTAGTAGTTGGAAGTACAATCAGTGTCACCGAGTAAAGGATGTATTAAAACACAATGGCATTCTCCAAAACCTGAATTATCAGTTTTGTGTGGACTGACCTTAGTGCAAAGCACAGGTTGCTCCGATCTGGAGTTACCGATCACTAACTCACTAATATAAAGATCACATTCATTCATTCATTCATAACCCTATGCCAAACCAGTGGCCCAGGTTCCTTGTGTGGCCCTTTGGCACTCTTTGTGTGACCCTTAAGCCCCTGCAGACACAAATCTTATTTTCCCTATTGCCCCATTATAGTAGTGATTTTTAGCAGTTTTACGTGATATGTCTCCAGTCAATGACTGTTCCCTAAATCATGTTGCCAGTCTCCAACAATTCCTATAGAATGTTCAAAGTTTCTTACAGTCTCTTGTATTATATCAGCAGTCCCTGACCATCTCTTGTATTATGTCAGCAGTCCCTGACCATCTCTTGTATTATGTCAGCAGTCCCTGACCATCTCTTGTATTATGTCAGCAGTCCCTGACCATCTCTATACCTCCCAACATTCTGAGATGGGAATGAGGGACACCTATTGGCAAAAATATGTAGGCATAGGACACACCACCTGCCACGCCCGCTTAAAGGAGAATTGTACCAAAAAAATGATTGGTTAACCCACAAGTGCTTTTTTTACCACTACCATTCCTTTATACTGGCCTTTGGAATTTAGAAATTTATCAATTTAGAAACTGGATGAATAGTTTAGAACTATAAAAAACTTTGACAGATAATTGGTGCATTTTACATTCAACTATATAGATCAGACCAAAAAGAGGGACAGAGGGACTTTGATCCAAACCAGGGACAGTCCCTCAAAATCAGGGGCAGTTGGGAGCTATGCATCTCCTGTATCATGTCTGCAGTCTCTGACCATCTCTTGTATTATGTCTTCAGTCTTTGACCATCTCCTGTATCATGTCTGCAGTCTCTGACCATCTCCTGTATCGTGTCTTCAGTCCCTGACCATCTCTTGTATTATGTCTTCAGTCTCTGACCATCTCCTGTATCATGTCTGCAGTCCCTGACAATCTCCTGTATCATGTCTACAGTCGCTGACCATCCCCTGTATCATGTCTGCAGGCTATGACCATCCCCTGTATCATGTCTGCAGGCTCTGACCATCCCCTGTATTATGTGTGCAGGCTCTGACCATCCCCTGTATCATGTCTGCAGGCTCTGACCATCCCCTGTATCATGTCTGCAGGCTCTGACCATCCCCTGTATCATGTCTGCAGGCTCTGACCATCCCCTGTATCATGTCTGCAGGCTCTGACCATCCCCTGTATCATGTCTGCAGGCTCTGACCATCCCCTGTATCATGTCTGCAGGCTCTGACCATCCCCTGTATCATGTCTGCAGGCTCTGACCATCCCCTGTATCATGTCTGCAGGCTCTGACCATCCCCTGTATCATGTCTGCAGGCTCTGACCATCCCCTGTATCATGTCTGCAGGCTCTGACCATCCCCTGTATCATGTCTGCAGGCTCTGACCATCCCCTGTATCATGTCTGCAGGCTCTGACCATCCCCTGTATCATGTCTGCAGGCTCTGACCATCCCCTGTATCATGTCTGCAGGCTCTGACCATCCCCTGTATCATGTCTGCAGGCTCTGACCATCCCCTGTATCATGTCTGCAGGCTCTGACCATCCCCTGTATCATGTCTGCAGGCTCTGACCATCCCCTGTATCATGTCTGCAGGCTCTGACCATCCCCTGTATCATGTCTGCAGTCTCTGACCATCCCCTGTATCATGTCTGCAGGCTCTGACCATCCCCTGTATCATGTCTGCAGGCTCCGACCATCCCCTGTATCATGTCTGCAGGCTCCGACCATCCCCTGTATCATGTCTGCAGGCTCCGACCATCCCCTGTATCATGTCTGCAGGCTCTGACCATCCCCTGTATCATGCTGTATATGGGTTGCATTCCCATTTATTTGTAATGGGATTCCCAGTGTGCATATATGCACACAACAAAAGCCTCTAACCCACAATGCACTGCAATACATGCAACTGAAACATTAGTGTCACCTTGCAGACCATGGACGCACATTGGTAATGAATGTTTGGGCTCATGTAATGCAACATTCATTTACCTGGCAAAATATGCTCATGCATAGTCAGGTACTTTACTGCATTACATTTTCTGGCTTCCATTAAAGTAGAACTGTAATTAATTTATAAACAATTTCCAGTTAAAAATCATAATCTTATAAGGCAAACTGGATTATTTTAAATGCAAGTTGCCCTTTGTATCTGTGCAAGCATAACTATGCTTCAGCCTTCAGTTGTGAATGAACACTGAAAAGGCATATTGACATATTCACCAGCCCCTTCCCCATTCTCCATTCTTAAACACCCCCCACAGCAGCCGGGGGAGGGTAAGCCCACAGCACTGCGGGGGAGGGGGGAGACGCAACATGGGGGGGAAGCCTGACCAGGAGAGGGAATTGGCACTACACGTAATGATTAGGCTGCGCTCAGGCACACCTGGCACACCACCTGTGCACGCCTATGGGGTACACAGCACTAGTGGCTCTCAGCTTTTATAGCCCGTACACACGATCCGAATATCGGACGAAAACGGTCGTCCGAGGAAGAATCGTACGATTTTCGGATCGTGTGTACACTACTTTCGAGAGCCGATCACGACAGTTCATCCGATATTATTAGATGGGACAAGCACGAAAATTTTCCTCGTATCATACCAGATCGTACGATTTTCTTTAGTCAGTATAGTTGCCGTACGAAAATATAATAAAAATACATTACAACACATGACATCACTTCCGATAATTTTTTCTGTCGTACGAGAATTTTCGTGACTTTAGTAACCTATTCAATTTCTACTTGCGACTATTAAGCGAGAAAAGTCGTACAATCTGTCGTACGATATTCGGATCGTGTGTATGGGCCATTAGTGTGGCATGCTACAAAAACCTAAAAATAAAGGTGTTGTTTAAAACAACCAGTCAGTTATTTTCTTTCATTTTCTAATAACTTCTTGGGGAAAAAAAGATTGTGAATCATATCTGCATGAACTTTGCCTTTTATCTGGCCTGTCACCTCCACCCCTCCCATGTTGTCATCTTTATTACACTTGCTTTTTCTTGGAATTCGAAGTACTTGGATTCTGATTAAAAACACTAATCAGTACAGATAGGCCAGCACTGAGCAGTCATTCGTTATTACTAATTAAGATTGTCTGTCTGCCACTTCTCCATTAAAAAAGAATTATTTTAGTCTTGAACAGGAAAATGTCAATACTTTTTGATGTGGAGTACCCCTTTATTGATTCTGTACTCAGCCACCGACCTACAACTGCTGAGATTGGGGGCTACACAATTCATACTTCTCTACTCATACTTGTATTACTGTAGCTTGCTGTAAAGCCTGTGTAAATCATGCACACATTGTTGCACCATTCACGTCATTTACTGAAGCTGGCCATACATTTGTAGATTTTTTTTAAAAAAAAATTCATTCAGCCTGCGGGCTGAAAAGAAAAAGAAAAAAGAAAAAACTGATTCCTTGATCTGTCTCTACAGCGCTATAAGAGATTCTCCTGCTGCTATTGTATTGTGACAGCCGCCAGCAGCAGCTTTCAGACTACCCAAACAGCGGTTACATCTGATTGCAGCTGCTGTTGGGCCGAACATTTTTCATTCAGATTGTTTGATTTTCAGTTGAAGAATTATAGGCAGGACGATGACAACAGGGCCACTCAAAGAACAAATTTGTGCCAGACAATCGGGAACCAGCCTAATTTTGCATAGTGTATAGCCAGCTTTACCCGTCCCTGTCCACTGAGATCTACACTGTATGGCATAAGTGGGCGCCACAGCCCTCTCTGAAAATCTTCACAGTTGAGTCTGTCTCCTCTTGCGGTTTGCAGTTCGGAGTCTGTTGCATTTCTGTTCACTGGTTCCGGTGCGATTCAGGTGCAAATTTTTCCCTGAATTTGCACCTGAACCAGACCCAAAAACACACAGGCCCCTTTTTTGCACCGTGGCCGCCTTGGACATGTGTGAACCGGCTCTATTGTGAGCCGATCACATTCGCATGTCATGCCAATTTGATGCAATTAAAAACGTATCGAAGTCGCATTTATATGTAAACCCAGCCTCATACATTTGTTCTGTTAGATGTCTGTTAGTTAAGTCCTCCACATACAAACATTCAACTTGTGAACTTTCAAAGATGTGAACATGTGTTCGCATGACCAATCCTGTAAAGCTGGGTGCACACACTTAGTTTTTTTTGTTCAACTGAGCGGGCTGAACAAAAAAAGAAATTACAGATCGCCGTACCAACACAAGCAATGTTGGTGCAGTGATCTCCCCTGCTGTGCCTTTGTGTTCTGGCGTGGGTTTACCCCGCCAGAACACACTTATCAGCGCTCGCAGCCTTTGTTTGCAAGCGCTGAACTTTGCTGGACTTATGAACAAGTTGAACTTCCAAGAACGGAACTCGTTCGTAAGTAGGGGACTTACTGTATATACAGTAGGGTTACACCGGTATTTGTGCTGATTAGGGATGAGCTCCGGCGTGTTCACATTGAACACGTGTAGAGCCCGCTAGAAGGTCGGCACCGCGCTGCGCTAATGACAGGCAGGGAGACATTTCCCGATGCTCGGCTGCAGAGATCGGGAAATGTCTCCCTGGCTGTGATTAGTGCAGCGTGGTCCCGGCTTCCTGGCGGGCTCTGCACGTGTTCAATGCGAACATGCCGGAGCTCATCCCTAGTGCTGATACTAAGCATTTGCACAAGTAATTGTACTCATGCAAATGCTCCAAACTAAACCCGATACTTTGTGTGTTACGCTGTGATTTGAGCCCATACAAAATGAATGGGCTCAAATCGCACTGCAAAGAATCATTGCATGTGATTTGAGCAGGAATGCTGTACAATTCCTGTCTGAATCGCATGCAGTTTCCCGCATCGCTCCTGTGTGAACCAAGGCTTGTCATAGTGATTTCAGCCTGGGTTCACACTGGAGCGAAGTGGGAAACCGCATTTGAATCGCACAGTTTTCCAGTTCAAATAACCTGCGATTCTTTGCAGTGCGATTTGAGCCCATTCATTTTGTATGGGCTCAAATCGCAACACACCGCACAAAAAAGTATCGGTTTCACAAGGATGTAGCGGGGTCTCTAAATTTAGGTGGGGTACACCTGGGTGGTAGTATGATCCAGGTGTGTAAATTATGAGAGTAATTGGACCATTTGTATTCGTGGAGGATTGGGCGGTGTAATAGTCTCCTTGGCCTGTGGGTGGCGAGGTGCCCGCAGGCTCAAGGTAGATTTACTGCCATAAGTGCTGTCCTTTTTGTCCCTTCTCGGAGATGGTACGGGGAGGGCGGGGAACCTGCCGTGTCGTCAATGGAGGGGATAAAAGGGGGAGACGCCCTTGTCACGAGGTCTTGCTCTTTTGGAGTTTCTTCATCACGCACCCAGGCACCTTAGGCCTGGGTGCGGGCGGTTCTGAGTTCCGGCTCAGGTGCCCTAGGCCTGACCGGAATGGAGTTGGAGTCCATCCCAGGCACCTTCAGCCTGGGGTGAGGTACTAAACCAGGAGGCCTGGGGCTCAGTGACTTTGACTGGGTCCCGCGAGGGTGGAGAAGTCCGAGGGTCCCTGAAGTGGATGGGGCCCATGTCTGAGGTGAGGAGGCCGGGGAGGTTACCCATTCGGAGAGTCTGGAGCAGCATCAACCCAGTGATGGATGGGCCTCCGGTAACTCCCTTGGAGGGACATCTTCCCCTGACAGGGGCCACAACGCAGCGAAGGTACTCCTATCTACGTTCTCTTGAGTCGCTGGTAGAGACTCTCAAGTTCTAAGTTCTCTCTAGCCAAGGCTATAGTAACCGCTGGTGAAATCACAGTGGTTTAGCTGACAATCAGGATAGTGCCTCGACCTGCTCATCCCACCGTATCAAACTGTTATTGGGTCTCAACCAGTTGGCTACTGAAGCACTGTTTATTGTGAGTTATGCAATAAAACAAGAGTTGGACTGTGATCGGTGTGTAGAACTCTGGTTAATGGGAGCAGAGGAAAGTGTTGGCACGGCAGAACTTGATCCTTGACTAAAACACACAGGCCCGAGAAAGATATCTGGTACTGGCCTTCACCTCACCCACAGCTATGGGGAGGACATGGGCCGTAGCGCATCTCACCCTGTCGTATGAGATACCCCTAGACAAAAGAGATGGGGTGAGGCCGCTACACGTACAAGTACCACACCGCGTGAAAAAAAATAGGTATTGGTAATTGGTTTTGGCGACTACTTAAAGCCGAGGTCCGCCCGCCACTTTAAAAATTAAAAGTCAGCAGCTACACATACTGTTTTGCAAAAAAATATAGTTACACCCAGCACATAAAATCCCCCCCCCCCCCAATTTTTTTTTTTTTTGAGGCTTGCCACCCCCACATATACGCACGTACAAACGTAAACACACATGTCGCGGTCACCTACACATGAAAATGTTGATTGCGATACACATGTTACATATCAGAAAATTAGTAATAGTAAACCAAAGTTCAGTATAACTCCCTCAGCGCACACGGAAAGTATCAAAAGAGACAAAAAGCAGCTACTATAATGGTCTAAAATATAAAAAAAATATGTCCAAGTAAAACTATGACATTAGTAGCACTAGTAAAGGTTAATAATGTGCATGTGTATAACGCAATTTTATTCCTTGGAAATTTTATGATCATACACTTACAAACATAAAAATCAATAGATGCCCTCTGACGAAAGTGATGACAGAAACGCGCCAGGGCGCCGCTACGCAGCTATTCACAGTGCCAGCTTACTCTCGTCTTCCTACCCGGGAATCGCTGCAGAAGCAGTGATAAGGTCAGACTTGAAAGCGCGGCTTTTATCATTGAGTACTACATGCCCTATTGTTTTTTATGTTTGTAAGTGTATGATCATAAGATTTCCAAGGAATAAAATTGCGTTATATTGGATTACGCTATGTACATTTTTCTTCTGTTTTGCTTATCATGAGCAACATTTAGATGGCTATTAACCACTTCAATACCAGGCACTTATACACCTTCCTCCCCAAGCCAATTTTCAGCTTTCAGCACTGTCGCAATTTGAATGATGGTGGTTGATCACCTCTGCGATTTTTATTTTTTGCGCAACAAATAAGAAAAGAGCGAAAATTTGGAAAAAAACTGTTTTTCTTTGTTTCTGTTACATTTTTTTTTTGTAAATAAGTACCTTTTCTTCTTCAATGACGGGCACTGATATGGCTGCACTGATGGGCACCAATGAGGTGGCACTGATGGGTGGCACAGAATGGCACTGATAGGTGGGCACGGATGGGCACTGATAGGTGGCATTGATGGACACTGGTGGGTGGCACTGGTGACACTGGTGGGTGGCATTGCTGGGCATCACAAATTTTGTTGGTGCCATGATGGTGCCAGTCAGTGCCCATTTATGGGCACTGATTGGCATATGTTATCTATACATTTGTACATGTGGATGGCCATGGGGGACTTACCCGGCCATCCACATGTTAGGTGCTTCCCTGGTGGTCCTGGGCGGCATCCTAGTGGTCCAGTGTGGGCATCCGAGGGGGGGGCAGCACTGATAAACAATCAGCGCAAACCCACCCTGTCAGGAGAGCCGGAGGTGTTGCGGTGTGTCACACTGACACAGCGCACCACCGATCGCGGCGATGCACGCCCCTTCGGCTGTGATCACATCTCACTACTGACAGGCGTTTTACCCAGAGCAATCTGGTAAGTGGAATACCTAGAGGGTGATAACACATGTGGTGTGGTGAAGGAGTTTTACTACAGATTTGGATTCCAACCTCTTTTGCTGCTTCTATATGAATGGACTCTTTTGCACTTACCTTCTTCTACAACAGACTTTTACTATTTATTTAGTGAACTGTTTCTGTGGATATCATCCTAACTTTATTATATTTTTTTATCATTATATGGTATTTATATGTGGACTCATGTTCTAAACCCAGATGGGCAATTAATTATCATTGATTGTCATCTACACATGCACCTTATTAACCTTTACTAGCGCTACTAGAGCCCATTCACACAGGGGCGACTTTGGATCCGACTTGAAGTCGCCTCAAGTCGCGCTGCATGAGAAAATCAATGTAAGTGAATGGAGCTGTCTTAATGCACACTACTGCAGTCGCTCCGACTTCAAAAAAGGTTCCTGTACTACTTCAATCCGACTTCAAGGCGACTTGTACCCATAGATTTCAATAGAAGTCGCCTCCAAGTCGGATCCCCTGTCTTAACTGAAGCAACTTTCCAGGAAGTAAAAATAGTTTTCAAGGCAAACCCCTCCCTCCCACCGAGCTGATTCTTGTTTGATTGGCCACTGGAAAGTAGCCTGTCCTTGAGGCAACTTGAAGTTGCCTTGTTAGTTGCCTGGAGTCGCGCTGTGATTCAGGCTCAAGTCATGTCCAAGTTGCCTCCCAAAGTCCCGCTGGAAGTCGTGTTGCCCCTGTGTGAATGGGCTCTTACTTGGACATATTTTTTTAACATGTTACATATCGCCACGCACGCCAGAGTGAGGGCGATAATTCTAGCACGAGACCTCCTCCATAACACTAAACTGATGACCTATAGGGGGCTTTTAATGCATTGTCTATAGAAAATATAGGGTGCTGATGTATGCTGCCATTTCACAGATGTACATAAATGTAAGGTTTGACATTTTGGGTATCAATTTACTCTGTGAAACCTGTTTTTTTATGTTTTACCAAAAATTTGGATGGTTTAGTATTCTCTGCCTATAGGCTCCTGAGATGTAAATCCAGCCCCCGGCAGAAAAAATCTCTGTGTGAGTGGCCAGCGTTAGTTCTGTTTAGTTTTGTTTGGCATCATCATGGCAGCTTCCTGTAAGAAGAACAGACTGTAGTTTGTTCACACTATAAAAATGAATTTTCTGCTTGTTATCAGGTATGGATACATACAATGTCACTAACATGAGATTCCCGTAACAATCTTTGATAACAGACCAAGTCTATTAGTGTGAGTTGTTCTTCTTATCTGTCTGTCCTGTTCATTCCATTAGTTACCATTATATGAATGAAGAGTAGCACAAAGCATGCTGGGTGTGACCCTGTACTCTGCCCCGCGTCTGTTCTTGGCCATTATCATCAAAGGAACAGAAAGAACAATCGTCATTAGGGGTAGTGAGCATACAAAGATATTTATTAGTACTAAGACTTCCTTACACAATAAAACACTGTTATAAAAGCAGGAAGGAGTTCCATTATTAACCTTTTAATGGCCTGTAAAAAGACATATTTTATTGCTACAGGAAAAGCTACATGTACACGTAGTACACACAATGAGATTATCGGATGAATGATCGTCCGTTTTTTTTTTGCACGTGTAGCACTACCCCCGCAGGAGCTGCTGGTTTTAGTTTTGGGCCTTGCACGTTACCTCAGTATTCGTTGTCTAGGGGAAGAAAGTCTTTAGAAACTCCAATGTCCACACAAGATGTAAAACCTTAAGCCGTTTTATTTTCTTTTGCAATAAACAGATGAAGAATAGTAGAAGGGTGAAGGGAAGGGGTAGGTTCAGGCACACAGTACAGATCACTGGGGAAAACTTCTCAAGTACAAAGATAGTCACCACTCCACCCTGAGTGGGTATTGCTCACCCGGATAGGCCCCTCTCACCTGGCCTAGCAGCCGGAATGACGCACGAACCAGTATCAGGACAGTCTCTGCCACAGACCGGTTGTGGACAATATTGGATACTCCAGGATCCTCTGCCACAGGATTTAACGCCCGGACTTCCAGCCAAACAGTCAAGAGCCTTTAAGCCGACCCGGCAGACTGTAAGGTGAACTTTAACTGCGGTGCATCCTCCAATAGAATTACCAGGCCCTCCTCAAGACACCAGCCTTCCGCTTGGTCTTTTCCAGGACAGGTCCTCCCCTGGTTTCCTCCATTGAGTGTCTTCCTCCCGCAGGATGGACAGCACAGGATCACCTTCAAGGTGTATACCCAGTCAGCATAACTGGGCCTACCTGGTAGAGTTGCAGCCTCGAACCAGCATGGTTCAGAGGACAGAATCACACAATACACCCCTCGCGCCAGGAGGGCCACGGGGGGACGAAGAACCACACAAGATGGCGTCTGCCCCTTAAGTACCCTTCCCCAGCATGCTCAGCGGGTAAACCGCGCCCACTGAACTGTTCCCAGGGGAAGGTACCCAATACACTCTGGCTTGCCGAGGGAGATGTCATCTTGCCTCGGCGTGTCTTCTGGGTATCGCCGCTGGAACGGCGATGTCGCACTCCCGCACATGCGCGCGGGAGACTTCTTTCCGGCAAGGTCCGGCAGGTGCCGGGATTTAGCCGAGAATCCCCGCTGCGCATGCGCCGCTGCAGTCAGCGGCTCATTGCGAGGGGAATATCTCCTAAACCGTAGAAGTTTAGGAGATATTCATTTTACCTACAGGTAAGCCTTATTATAGGCTTACCTGTAGGTAAAAATGTGAAAGCGGGGTATACAATCGCTTTAATGGACAATAAAGTACATATGCGCAACATCTGACGTTGGGCATCATATTGTGAATAGGGCCTTATACCATAAATGTCAACATCTCATTTCCACCTTTTATAGAGTATGGAATAAGTAAATCTCTGTTAGTTTGTTTTGTGTCATCTGTGTGACATTTAAAGTGGTTGTAAACCCTGTTAAACCACTTTTACCTACAGGTAAACCTATAATAAGGCTTACCTGTAGGTACTGGAAATATCTCCTAAACCTGCACAGTTTAGGAGATATTTAAAGCGGAGGTCTACCCTGAAAAAATGTTAACATTAAAAATCCTAAAAAGAATTTTTTTTATAGAAAAATAAAAAAAATGTATACTCGCCCTAAATGCCTGTTGCTATGCAGAAGTCCCCTAATCTGCCTCTAATGTTCCTCTTCTCGTCCGCGGTGGGTCTCCTTCCACTTCCTCTTCTTGTGAATGGGGCGCGCTGCCTTCTGGGAACTGTGTGTATCCCAGGAGGCAAGCCGCCCATTCACAAAGCGCCGTGCGAGTGGCTCATGCGCAGTAGGAAACGGGCAGTGAAGCCTTGCGGCTTCACTGCCTGTTTCCCTTACTCAGGATGGAGGAGCCGGGACCTGCCAGCAGAGATCGATCGCCGTGGCGGGACCAACATCGCGGGGGAGTAGGACAGGTAAGTGTCCATATTAAAAGTCAGCAGCTACACTGTTAGTAGCTGCTGCACCTCCGCTTTAACATATACGATTGCGCCGACATCATCAGCACATGTGCACTGAAGAAAGGGCATGATCTTACCGCTTCTAAAGGGCTCGTGCTGAGACTGGCGGCTTCTGCGGGAGTGAAGTCATGCGACTCCGGCCAGTCACAGAGCCGGAGTCCACGGTTCCGGAGGGAAGAGGGGTGAAGCTGGATGCGGCCACCAGCAGGGACAGCTGGGACATTGCAGGCTTCATGTGCATGTAAGTGCAACATAATGGGCTAGTATGTGATGCATACTAGCCCATTATACTTTTACTTCGCAGGGGAAAAAAGAGGAAGTAAAACCCATCAGGGTTTACTTCCTCTTTAAGAGATTTCTCTTCACTTCCTGTCCTGTGGATACAACAGGAAGTGAGGGAAAATCTTCCCAAAGTGAGGTAAGTCCCCTGTTAGACCGTTGTCACAGGAAGTGTCTACTTTGGAAGATTTTCTCTCACTTTCAGTTCTGGGGACTACTCACTTCCCTCACTTCTAGTCCCAGTGACAGTGGTCATTAGGACAAATAGAGATGGATAGCGACAAGGTTCAAACCCCTCGCCACTCTATCCAAAACTAAAAATAAAAGGTTGTGACTTTAGACACACTTTAACCACTTGACCTCCAGAGGATTTACCCTCCTTTATGACCAGGCCATTTTTTGCAATACGGCACTGCGTTACTTTAACTGATAATTGCGCGTTCATGCAGCTGTACCCAAATAAAAAAAATTAATTCCCCACAAATAGAGTTTTCTTTTGGTGGTATTTAATCACCGCTGCGTTTTTCATTTTTTGGCTATAAACAAAAAAAAGACAAACCATTAAAAAAAAAACGAAAAAAAAAAAAAAAACACTTGCTATAAAATGCATTAAATAAAAAATAGAAAAAAAATCAAATTTCTTCATAAATTTAGGCCAATATGTATTTTGCTACATATTTATGGTAAAAAAAAAATCCCAATAAGTGTGTATTGATTGGTTTGTGCAAATGTTGTTATAGTGTCTACAAACTATGGGATGGATACTGGAATTTTTATTTATTTTTTATACTAGTAATGTTGCCGATCATCGACTTATATCAGGACTGCGATATTGCAGTGGACAGTCAGACACTAACTAACACTTTGTGGGAACCACAACAGTTTTGGGCTTGCACAAAAAAAACAACCTGACAGGAGCTGCTGTACTAACCATGCGAGGTTAGTCCAACGATCTCCCCCCGCTGAGCTGTTGAGTTCTGACAGATGGACGCCCCCCCCCCCACCCCCGCTAGAACACTCCAATCACTGCTCTCTGCCATTGGCTAAGAGCTCTGATTGGGAGTTGGTCGACTTCTGTTTTTTCCAGCATGCACGTCCAACAGAAGCCGGCCGATTGGTTGGCTTCTGGCGGACAGACCGACATACACATGGGCAGAATGGCGGCCGGTATTTTTTGTACCGGAAAATGTTCTTTGACGTTCTGCCCATGTGTACGGGGCTTAAAGTGGTTGTAAACCCTTCGGGGGAACTTACACCTACAGGTAAGCCTAGATTAAGGCTTACCTGTAGGTGTTTGCAATATCTCCTAAACCTACACGGTTTAGGAGATATTTGCCAAAAGGAATACACCGTTGTCTACGGCGCATGCGCGCCGTAGACAACGGCGCAGGCGCACTGAGAATCCCATTCAAAAAACCGGCTGAGCCGGCTTTGATGGCACCCGCGCGCATGCGCGGAGTGACGTTTTCGCCGCTCCGGCCAATCACAGCGCCGGAGAGGCAATACCCAGAAGTAACCTTCCGGAGAGATGTCTGCGGCCGGAGGGGGAGACGAGGACGGCTTCGGGGGCTTCGATCTAAGGTAAGTAATGCATAATGAGCTAATATGCTAGTCATACTAGCTCATTATGGGTTTGTCTTGCAGGTGTTTATTTAAAAAAATATATATATTTTTGGGTTTACAACCGCTTTAATACAGTGATCAGTGCTAAAAATATGCACTGTCTCTATACTAATGACACTGGCTGAGAAGGGGTAAAACACCTAGGGCAATCAAAGGGTTAAATATGGGCCTAGCCAGTGGGTTACTGTACTATGTGTGCTGCGTTTACTCAGGGAAGTGATGGATTTTATTCCCTGGTTTGCAGGGACACAAAATCCATCCATCCCCCCTGTCAGAGCGGAGACCTGCCTGACAATTGGCACCCGTAGATCGGCTTCTGCTGTGAGTAATACTCCCCATCCCCTAGGCAGAAGTGCAGAATCACGTGTGTATGTATATATGTGTGTGTGTGTGTGTGTGTGTGTGTGTATGTATATATATACATATACACACATGATTCTGCACAGGAGGGCAGCCCTGTAGCAGTATATCTGCTATGGGGTGGTCCTTAAGCGTTTAACCACTTGCCAACCGCTCACAGTACATTTACAGCAGGTGGCTGGCATTGGCAGGCTGGATGACCTACATGTACATGATCCAGCCTGTTAAGGCTTCAGCGGCCCGGGGATCATGTGATATCCATGCTGCATTTTAACGCAATGCAGAGCAACGCAGCATTGTAGTGTGATCAGGACACATAAAAAAAAAAAACTAAATTTCTTTTTACAGTCTGTGTCTATGCGTTGACCTGCATTTTACAGGTGCGCTAAAACACAGATCATTGCACTATTATGAATTAGCCCTAATACTGTTATTACATAAACCATGTGAACTGTGATGAGTAAGGATCTGTTTAGCTGCAGGCAAATGTCTCAATTGTTTATCCAACACATTGTATTGAGCACCTTTTTATTACTAGAAATATTTTGCAAGTTTTCTCTGGTGTCAGTTTATTTCAAGTGCTTGTCGTAAAGTGCACACCTGATGCCTGTGCGTCTCTAGCTAAAAGTCACTTGCAAGCAATCTTTTCTGCTTTTACAGTTAAGCCAAAATCACTTAGCCAGATTATTTTGTATGATGTTAAAGGGTGTATTTATCCTTTTAAAAAGCGTGTACCTCCTTTCTGTGCATAGGAGTGCTAAAATAAAGGTTATTAGGCTCTCTTTCTCTCCAGGTTGAATGCTATTCAGTTTTACAAAATAGAGAGAATCAGGAAATTACCCCATTATGGTCACTAGATGGGGCTGATGATCATAATAATTCAGTATATATTAAAGTGGTTCTAAAGGTTACTTTTTTTTTTTTTCTTCTTTAAAATAATGAACACATCATCCTCCTTACCTGCTCTGTTTAATGATTTTGCACAGAGCAGCCCCGATACTCTTTTTCTCAAGTCCCTTGCCAGCACTTCTGGCCCCTCCTCCTTGCTGAGTGCCCCCATAGCAAGCTGCTTGCTTTCTGCTCGCTCCTAAGCGCCTCTGTGTGTCTATGGGACAGAGAGCCTGGCTCAGTCCCACGCCTGCTCCCTTTTTTCACTGGCTGTGATTGACAGCAGCAGGAGCCAATTTCTCACTCAGCCAATAAGGAGGGATTGACCCAGGAGAGCTTTTGCTGTTGTGTACATTTCTGGATCAGGCTCAGGTAAGTACTAGGGGGGAGCTAGGGGAGCTACACACAGAAGGTTTTTTTACCTTCATGCATAGAATGCATGAAGGTAAAAAAAACTTCAGCTTTTATACCCATTTAGAGCAATATTTTGCTGATTCACTTTATTCTGTATGCATGCATAACATTTGATCTGAAGAAAAAATGGCCTAATAATATTCATTGTTTTTCCCCTAGCTCAAACATACATGCAGTTTTGGAGGATGAATATCGCTGCAATTTTTTTTATATGCCCTCCTCTAGCTACTTAGTAAGCATTCTACTTATCATGCCGAAATTATGCCTAAATTAATTTGACATGCAGGAATCCGTTAGATCAGTGGTGTCCAAACTGCGGCCTGGGGGCCATATGCGGCCCTTTGCTTGCCTTTATCCGGGCCCTTGGGGCACTATTCCTCCTACTGGTACAATACACTATTCCTCCCACTAACATCAACTTTGGGGCACCATTCTGGGGTACAATGATGTGGTACTATTCTTCCTACTGACACCAATGTTGGGGCACTATTCTTCCTACTGACACCAATGATAGGGCACTATTCTTCCTACTGACACCAATGATAGGGCACTATTCTTCCTACTGACACCAATGATGGGGCACTATTCTTCCTACTGACACCAATGATGGGTCACTATTCCTCCCACTGACATCAATGATGGGGTACTATTCCTCCCACTTATACCAATGATGGGGTACTATTCCTCCCACTGACACCAACATCTGGCCCCCCTACAGTCTGAAGGACAGTAAACTGGCCCTTTGTTTAAAAAGTTTGGAGACCCCTGTGTTAGATGGACCCCATGAAGCATGGATAGAATCTCTGTTATGGACAATACCTTCATTTGTAGAATAAATAGCCTTGGTTTCTGTGGCTTAAAAAGGGACTGATATTTAAATTAAGGGAATTCTGTACTGAAATAAGTGCAGAAGTTACCATTGATGATGTAATTTTGAAAACCTAGTACACACGATCAGCAAATCGGACGTAAAATACAGCTTTTTAAAGCAATCTTACGATGATCGTTAGTGCACAGCTTTCAAGAGCCAATCACGACAGTTCATGCAAAATTATTCAAAGGAACAACCACGAAATTAGGATTTTTTAGGAAAAAAATCAAAAGAATTGGGCTAACTTTATTGTTTAATACATTACATTGCTTCCGAAGTTGTACGAGACTTTTCGTAAATTGAGTAACCTCTTAATTTTCGATATGACTACCATGCGAGTAAATATTTGTGTGTAAGAGGCTTTAGGTTCCTGGCTGTGCCCGGCTTGTATTTATAGTCACTGATCTGGAACAAGTATGCAGTTAGAGAATTCAGGGGAAAAAAAAACTCCTGATCTGCATCATAGTTCTATGGCCAGGTTTTCTCGGTCTTTCTTTCCCCAGTGATCACTCACTCAGGTATACTAGCTCATCATGAATTGCTTACCTTAGATCGAAGCCCCCGCAGCGGTCCTCGTATCCCCCTCTGGCGGCAACATTTCTCCCGGGGGTTACTTCTGGGAATCGCGGCTCCGGCACTGTGATTGGCGGAGCCGTGATGACGTCACTCCCGCGCATGCACGCGGGAGCCGACGGTAACGGCACATGGGCTGAAGCAACGGCACGTAGGTGCCGTTGCTTCAGCTTCCTTTAGTGCGCATGTGACGATGGCATTGGCACATGCAGGGGACAGGGAATATCTCCTAAACCGTGCAGGTTTAGGAGATATCCTGGGTAGCTACAGGTAAGCCTTAATATAGGCTTACCTGTAGCATAAAGTGGTTGTAAAGGAGCAGGCCGGGAAGCTAGCACGTCCCCTCCATTTCCTGACCTGCCGGGATGCATGCTCAGATAAAGGGTCTGGTATGAATTGTAGGGGGGACCCCATGCCATTTAAAAAAAAAATTGTGGCGTGGGGTTCCCCTCAAGATCCATACCAGACCCGAAGGGGACCCCATGCAATTTTTTTTCTGATTTTATTATTATTATTTTTTTTATTGCCGGCAATTCTTTTTTTTACATTCAGCTGATGACTCATCGGTTGTTAAGGATGCACCGGCCGGCTTCCCGGCCTGCTCCTTAACAACCAGCTATTCACATTTTGTTAAACGAGAAAAATGCAAAACGCATGAAAACTGCATGCATAAATGCAGATTCATAAACGGAAAAACACACCACAAAAACACATTAACCACAGCCGCATAGATGTGAACCAAGGGTTAAACATGACATTTGGCAGGTATTACCAGGCTCAGTACAGAATTGGGTGGTTGGTGTTAGTTGTGGCATGCATGGCTCAGTTGGATGCAGCATTAGGCTCATGGTTGGTTATTGATCTTTATTGCACATGGCCGATGGATTCTCTTTTTTGCTTTACAGTGGCTAACAGATTTTGAACACTAGGGACTAAAAAAAAAAGTCCTAACTGTAATTTCACGGAAATCTATTTCCCTCTTGTTAGACTCACAGAGCATGAGTGCTTCCCAAAATGCACTATATGAAATCTTCTAACACTCAGAGTTTCCTTTTGCTATATTTAGCACATCAGAGAAAAATAAATCATACTTGCAAGCGCAGACTCTGGCCAAGGGATGAAATCTGCAGTGAACTGCAGCACATATATTGCCGCAGGGAGGTCGTTAGACTGTGCACTCCATCAGAACAGATTATGCTCAACAATTTGTTTGCATGCATAAAACTGCAGGTGCACGGGAAATTGCTTTTCCCATGATCAGAAATGTATTTTAGTTTTGTGTCTAAAATATATATTTTTTTAAAACCCTAAAAACAGAGATAAAAGGTGCCCTTTAATAGAAGAGATATTGTACTCCATCCAACCCATGTGCTGTTGTTCAATCTGGGTAGAAGATGAAGGCATTGTCAAGGAAGGTGCTGTGGTCTTTTTGAGATGTAATAAATACCTGTGTGCAGAGGTGTAACTAGAACCTCAAGGGCCCCAGTGCAAGAAACCACAAAGGGCCCCCCTGACTGCTGAGGCCCTTTCCATTGGCCCTTCCCTCTAAACTGGGACACTTTTCACTAATTCCAGGCCCTTTACTTCTCTGGGACACATGAAGTTACATGACAAGTCAAAACACATTAATTTCAATGTGTGCCTTCTTAATCAATGTGACTCAAGTTGCAGCGACAACTGTGACTTTCTTAAGATTTAAGTGCCATAGGCTGAAATTTTAAATCACAAAAGGCGAAAGGAAAGCGCAAGCAAGTCACGTGACTTTGGGGTCAGAGCAGTGTGAACCAAGCCTCATGGTCCCACCTGGCTCCCCCCATGGTGGCGGAATGCCAGGGCCCAGTCGCAAGTGCGACCTTCGTGACCCTGGTAGTTCCGCCACTGCCTGAATGCTTTACTCTTCCACAATTCTTAGAAGGCATGCTTATTACATATGTCTGTATTAACGGTAATGGTGGCATGTGAGCTCATTGCAGCTTCTCCTAACAATAGGGGTATTCTAACCTGTCCCATGTCCTACCCCAGGTCTATGCCTGTATGTGCCAACAAAGGTAAAAAATAGGTTTGTATTGTGGAAGTGCTGGATACTAGAGTGAGCAAGGATATGTGGCCTGATTTGTGGATTTTTAGAGGCAGCTCTCCGTCACCAGGGAAAACTCAAGGAGTCCCTGAAAACATTTGTAGAATATTAGAAGCATTGGAGCACCACCCTAATTAAATCAGTGGAGTATGGTGTTTTTATTAGATATGATGCAAAGTTAAAGAAAAAAATGCATTTCAAGTGCTCACATTTCCCCCTTCATCAGGGTCTTGTGTGCTGCCCATGAATACCAATCTGTACCTGACTTGTGTCAAAATAACAGATGCAGCAGTGACAACCTACACTGGACCTGACTGCTGCTGTATTTGTTATCAGTACAGACAAGTACAGATGTGTCATCGTTGTCAGAACATTAAGCCCTGATGAAGGGAGATTTCTCCTTGAAACGCGTTGACTTTTTACCTTGCATCATATCCATTAAAACTTCTATACTGGATTTTTTTTTGTCAGTGTACAGCTCCCATTCTTCCAAAACCCTGTCAGTAAATTTAGTCCCAGTTATACAAACGTAAAACAACATACATTTTGTAGGGTGGTAGACAGCTCTCTGATATTAATTAGTAAGGGCCTCTATTTCCAGAAGAACATAAATGTGGAATGTAATATGAATCAAAGCACTGAGCTGATAAATATAACGTATTCACAGAATGTGACTTTCAAAACAGCATCGGTTTTGTTTCTGTGGTTTAGTCTTGGTGTACATTCATGTTATAACTTGCAAATTGATTAGGTTTGGTTAAATACACATAGCGGAATGAAGTATTGTTTGCCTTGTGGTATGAAGTCAAAAAGGTTGTCATGCTCCCTTTTATCAGCAAGACTCGTGAAGATCATGATTACTGGTGTGGCTGTGCCACTTGTCACATTGCTTTGTGATTTTCATGGTAAGGACATTGATATTTCAATACTGGGGCAAAGAGCCATAGGCTCAGAGCCGCCCCTGTTTGGTTTTGTGAAGTCCCAACTTAACCGATTATATAGTCAAATTTTTAAATATCTGTAAATCTGACATTACTTATGGAAGCTGAACATTTTTTTTTTGTCAAAACCAAAAGACATCATTAATGAAGAGCAACATATTTTCTGCATCTCATCGTGCGGAATTGTTTTTGGATGATAAGAGTACAAGGCATAAAATTATTTTTATCGACCACATGAATCTGAAATAGTCTGATCGAACGTAGTGGAAAAATCAAGAGATTGTTTTTTTTTTTATTTCTTTTCTTTTTGATTCCATTTTAATTTAATTGCAATTGTTCCTCTTCATTGAAACCGTCAGTTTTTAACGTCAGTTTTTATTTTAGCTTCCACAATTACCAAATTCTTGTGGTCAGTTGAACTCATGGATGGTCTATTGATTCATTTCTGGCAATCACTTTCAATCAAATTTACAATTACCAGTGGATCGAAAGTGGTTGAAATCTAAATTGCTGCCTCAATGAACAGCTTTGGGGGAGGGGGGAATGGCCCGGGATGCAGTCTGTCACACAATGGCTCATAAATAGTAGATCACTGGCCAAGCTCTCTATTCCTCTGGCTACCTTTTGCACAACCAAAACAGCACGTGGAGCAACCCTCTGCCCTGATGCCTTTAAACCAATGGCTTCCAAACTGCGGCCCGGGGACCAGAGGCGGCCCTTTGCTAGCTTTTATCTGGCCCTTGGGGCACTATTTTATCTAATGATACCAACAATGGCACATAATTCCCTGCCAATGAAGGGGCACAAATCCTCCTAATGACACCAATATTGGGGCAAAATTCCTCCCAGTGATACCAACGATAGGGCACAATTCCTCCCAATGACACCAAAGATGGGGTATTGTTTTTTCCCACTGACATCAAGACCTTTTCTACTCTCAATAGCCATAGCCCAGCCCTCCTAAAGTCTGAAGGACAGTAAACTGGCCCTTTGTTTAACCACTTCCCTACTGTGCACGAAAACCCCCTTCCTGCCCAAGCCATTTTTCAGCTTTCAGCGCTGTCACACTTTGAATGACAATTGCGCGGTCGTGCGATGTGGCTCCCAAACAAAATTTGCGTCCTTTTTTTCCCACAAATAGAGCTTTCTTTTGGTGGTATTTGATCACCTCTGCGGTTTTTATTTTTTGCACTATAAACAAAAGAAGAGCGTCCAGTTTGGAAAAAAAACACTATTTTTTTTTACTTTTTGCTATAATAAATACCCATTTTTTTTTTTTAAATAAAATTTTCCTCAGTTTAGGCCGATACGTATTCTTCTACATATTTTTGGTAAAAAAATAAAAAATCGCAATAAGCGCGTATTGATTGGTTTGCGCAAAAGTTATAGCATCTACAAAATAGGGGATAGATTTATAGCATTTTTATTTTATTTATTTTTTTATTAGTAATGGCGGCGATCTGTGATTTTTATTGTGACTGCGATATTGCGGCGGACACATCGGGCACTTTTGACACATTTTTGGGACCATTCACATTTATACAGCGATCCCTGCTATAAAAATGCATTGATTACTGTATAAATGTGATTGGCAGGGAAGGGGTTAACCACTAGGGGGCGGGAAGGGGTTAAATATGTTCCCTCAATGTGTTCTTACTGTGGGGGGAGGGGACTGACTGGGGGAGAAGACCGATGGTTGTCCCTATGTACAAGGGACACACCATCGGTCCCCTCTCCCTCACAGGACGTGGATCTCTGTGTTTACACACACAGATCCACTTTCCTGCTCGGTTCCCGGGCAATCGCGGGTGCCCGGCGGCCATCGCGGGTGCCCGGCGGCCATCGCGGCCGCCGGGCACGCGCATCGGGGCCTTGTGAACGCGGCGGGCGCGCGTGCCTCCTAGCTCATTTTAAAGGGAGGACGTCATATGACGTCCTCCCAGAACGAGAGTGTCCTCCGCCCGCCGTCAATTGACAGTGGGCGGGGGACAAGTGGTTAAAGCAGGGGTCTCCAAACTTTCCAAACAATTTAAAGTCAAACTTTTGTCTTTGGGTATGAAAGGGAAGGGCTAGAACCCCTGTTTTTATTGCAGCCTGTGTCATTCTTTATTATACTTTTCCTAGTGCAGATGCCTTTCTTCATCTGTCCCTAGAGGTTAGCTCTAGGGTCTTGCAGTTTGGTTATAACCCCTATGTGAAATATTACCGGCATGGACTTTACATGTCCTCTTTGTTATTTGTGAGGGCTTCCTTTCAAAATCAGGAAACATATTGCCTGGATACCGTAATATACTCGAGTATAAGCCAAATTTTTCAGCACATTTTTTGTGCTGAAAATGCCCCCCTCGGCTTATACTCGAGTCACCTTTTTGCGCCTGATCTCCCAGATTTTGGGACCCGGTACCGGCCGGCCATAGGTCCCCTGGACCCCAGACTTGGCTTACATGTAGCCCCACTCTTCCGCTACAAGTGTGCAAAGTTTGTTGTCTGGGGGACCTACGGCCAGGGAGCACCGATTTTTCAAAGCCGGGCATCCCTTCCATATACTCTCATGTTAAACGTAAGTCTAGTCATGGACACAGTGAGGCATGGACAGAGTGAGGCACAGTGAGGCATGCAGATGGACACCCTAGGCTTATACTCGAGTCAATACGTTTTCCCATTTTTTTTTTGTGGTAAAATTAGGTGCCTCGGCTTATATTTGGGTCGGCTTATACTCGAGTATATACGGTAATTGGCTTCCAGCCAAATTGGCCCAAGTTTGTGTGTATATATACACGTGTTTGACGTAGATAAGGACATTACTTCACTGTAGTAGGGTCTGAGGTGAACCTCCTTTACTTCATGAAGCACTGGAGAAATGTTTAGGCCTCATCTGTTAATAAACAAAATAACTAAAGTAGTTTATATTCTCCAAACAGATGTATTGTACATAGAGGCTCGATATTCTTAAACTTCCCCTGTGGATTATTGAAGCCACTGTCTGTGCCAAGTGACAGCTCCAGTTACAGTGATTCAGATTTTTGGCCAATTCTTATGTAAGAAAAACAGATGTGTTTGTTGCATTAAGTCAGTAGGAAATACCTGACCATGTTCCAGCGTTTGGCTGAAAAGAAAAACCTAACCCCGAGATCAATATGTGCTTTAAATGTTGAGTCTTTGCATTTTCCTGCATTATTATGACATTTCCCCTTAGGCTTGTCACACTAAGCCTAAGGGGACCTATTAAGGTGGCCCCTGGCAGATGACACAGACAAACCCAGGGCGCAGATTCTAAGTACCTGCCAGTCTTCTTTAGAGTACACCACAAGGGATGATGACTGAGGACCCTAGTGGCCCATAGCTTTCTTCTTAGCTGCAAACTGGCACCCTGGTATTGCCCTGGGGATTGCTCCATCAGTGGGTGACAGGAACAGAGGGGCTATAGTGCAGTAGACTAGAGAGTATTCAGATACAAGCAGGGGTTGAGGCAGGCAGCAAGCAGAGTATAGACAGGCAGTCTGGGTCGGCAATTAGTAGGCACTGGATGAGAAAGTAGTCAAGTTCCAGCAGGGGTTGAGGCAATCAGCAAGAAGGGGGTAGTTAGGCAGTTGGTGTTGGTAACAAATTGGCAGTAGAGAAGAAAGTAGTCAATCAATCTGCCTCAGCAATAGACAATAGCAAGCTTTAGCATCAAAGATCACAGGTAGGTAGCAAGAAGACACGGCACTAGCTTATTCATAGACTGGTGCCCAAATATGCTCCAGGCCACTCCTGTAGCACCCTCTGTGTACAGTAGAAAAATTTTGTTGGGTTCTTCTGTAAGCAGAGGAGCCAGGGTTAATTTATTTAGAGTTATTTGGCAGAGCTCCTAGGGCCAAGTCCCTGTTGCCTCCCCCTGGCTTCTGGAACTGCTGGAGGGTTCTAGAACTTAGAGGGTGGAGGAGCAGAGATGAGGTCTAATTCCAGGGTCCAGCTGCCTGGAGGGGCAGAAGGAAGGAGCCAAAGAAAGAGAGAGAGAGCAGCAGATGAAGCCTCACACCCCTTCAGCCTCAGCTAGGTTTAGCTGAAGCCATCCTGGGAGCCATTGGGACCTTTCAAGCAGAAGTCCTGTTCAGCAGTCACATGTGCCACAGAATTCACCTAAGGGACTGAGTGAGTAGCTTCTTATGCAGAGCAGAAACCGACAGAGCCTGCCTTCCTCTATGGGCTGTCAAATGGAAACGGACCACCTGTCCATTGCCATCCAACTGATATCCAATCTGATCCACCAGACGAATGGGAAACAGATCCTCATCCATCTGTGTTTAGCGATGGGATCGGATGTTGGGGGGAGCAATGAGGGAGCAATTGCATAGAGAGCAAGGGATGGTCCGATCGTGTCCGCCTGGAAAACTGGCAGGCGGACCCGATTGGGCTGTCCGTGGTAAAGGGGCCCAAGAAGTGGGAGGATACAATAAAACTTGGGTGGGGGGTTTAGGGTTGCCACCCATCCGGGATTCACTCGGACAGTCCGAGTTTTGAATTATGTATCCGGGTTTAAGACTACCTTAAACTCAAACACATTATTCAGACCGAACTGTGACTCCCCAATGTGTGGGTGGGAAATTTGAAGCCCAGCAGCCAGCAGATACATCATGGATGAAAGGGGCTGGTGACTGAGGGGTGCTCTGCAGACTCTAATACAAGTCTTTGGGAACCCTGATTTATAGGGGAATTCTGGGAACTCAGATGTAAGTGGAGGTTTTGGTGAGCAGAAACCCCCTTGCATAAGAGTTCCCCTACACCAGAGTCCACAGTGTTTCCCCTTAAAAAAAATGCTGTTTGGTGCTAAAGTGTTTGGGTTTGGCTTGAAGAAAAGGTGGAAACACTGGGGGGGGGGGGGGGGGGGTTGGTGGGGAGTTTTGTATAGAATGAGCCAGGGTTTTACTGCTCTCTAGGTTAAGGTGACCAGATTTTTAAAATGAAATCCGGGGACATATTTTTTTTTTTACTAGTAAAGGCGGCAATCTGCAACTCTCTGCCCGTCGCCGCCCACCTCACAGCCTGTCAAGTCTTACTCTCCGGGCCCCGGCTACTACTGGGTGTGGAGCGGAGGAAGATCACTCCACCGGGGAAGGCAAGGAGATAAGCAGGCAGGCGGCTGGCCGGGACTTGAGCCAAGGCAGAAGAACATGCGAGCGGAGCTGGATGGGCATGCACCCCAAACTGAAGAAATATTCCCTCCGCTCCGACCAGCACATGATCATCAGAAAGGGTCACAGATAATGGAAAAAAATACACCCCCCTAAGCTAGTAGGAGCGGCGGAGCGTGGGTGTATAATTCCGATTTTTTTTATTTTTATTCTGCACTGACTGTCTTTGAAATTGCCCCAGACCCTGTTCAAATCCAATCCGGGGACAAAACCGGGGACAGATTTGGTCCGGGGACAGTTTCCTCAATCCGGGGACTGTCCCCTGAAACCGGGGATGTCTGGTCACCCTACTCTAGGTCTACATCTCAAAAATTTCCCCTCACTTCCTTTTCTGATAGCTTGTGCCAAAAGGCAGAGGAAATGAGAGGAAATCTCCCCAACAGATTTCTTGTTCCTGACGAAGCTATGCAGTTCCTGGAGGGGAGATGTAGGACACTTTCTGACAGGAATGCCTGAATCACTATACTGGCTGAATAGCATTAAAGATCAATGGACAAGTAAAACAGTTAATATAAGTATTGCAGCTGTGTATTGAACAGGCACACTTATACAAAGGGTTGAGCTCCCCAGTGTGCTGCAATGTCCATAGAGAGGCTGGGTGGGTCATGGAACTTGCAGAGAAGCCCCAGGACCTGGCTGTGCTGTCTGGCACTAGTATCTTGATCACATAACTGGCTGAACATATGTAGAAATCCTATGGCAGGTAAAACATTTTACATATATACATTTCAGCGGTGGATTTAGTTTAGAGCTCAGAATTACGGAAATAGTTTGCCATACAATAAATTTGACTTTTCCCTTTAGATACACATTTTTCTATTTACCGTATGTTTCCAAAATATTCCAGTTACACTGTTATTCTACAGAGCGTCTTTGCTGCTTATGCTGTTCATAGGACTATATTTGGATTACGCCTCAGACATTTCTCAGGGAAACTTCATGCTAAATATGAAGTTGTACTTTTTATATTTAGCCAGTGTAAACAGGGAATACAGAATTTAACAATTAGGTCTCAAATACAGTTTTTTTTTAATATTTCCACATGCTTTTGCTGGATCATCCTTTTGCATGCTGATGGGAACCACTGCAATCCAATGGTGAACAAGCTGAGGTCCACCTCTAAAAGCCAACATTCTTTTTTGCCAGCTTGGTGGTACTTTGCAGCTTTACAAGACCTGGTATCTTACCAGTTATGATCACCGTAAGGGCTGGGGCAATATCACAGCTTGGTATCTGTTCTATTGCCCATTTGCTTACTATGGGGGGGGGCCTGAGGACAGGTGCGGTCACATGATTTGACATTTTATGTTGTCATGGGTTGGCTTTAGGCTTGGAGCTGCTGAGGAAGGCCAGTCCTATAGCCTGTAGTAAGCAAGGACTCATTTTTATAATTGCCGCAGGGGTAACTATAGGACATGGGTGCTCAACCTGTGGCCCTCCAGCTGTTGCAGAACTACAAGTCCCATGAGGCATTGGAAGGCTGACAGTTACAAGCATGACTCCCAAAGGCAGAGGCATGATGGAACTTGTAGTTCCACAACAGCTGGCGGGCCGCAGGTTGAGCGCCCATGCTATAGGAGGTACAGGGAATGCAATCAGTTTTTGACCCATAAGATAATACGACCCAAATACATCCCCCCAGTTTGCCCCAGTACCTACTTTAGAAAAAAACACATTTCTTTCTTTCATTTGAACCCCCCTTTTCCTTTGTTACCTGCTGATTGACCCTGCTCTTCGACTCCGTTCTTCACCTTCTGCTATGAGTATGCATGGGTGGGTGAAAGAGAAGCTGGAAGCTGTGCAATAGGTTGGTTTCACATGTGACAGCACACAGCGAACCAGCAGTATGCATGACCTAGAGGGTGTCAACAATGCTCCTGCAGATGCACAGGCTTTATCAGCATTGTTACCCCATTACAGGAGATCCATTACAGGCAGGATCAACTGGTCAAAACTGAGTAAATAGAAACCTGCACAAAGAAGTGAACTCCCTCCATGCAATCAACAGAGGGTAGGCTGCCGGGCTTTTTTTCTTTCTCGTACATCACGGGACACAGAGCGGCATAGTCATTACTATGTGGGTTATATAGTTTACCTTCAGGTGCTGGCACTGGCAACTTCCAAACCGGAAGTACCCTCCCTTATATAAGCCCCTCCCATCCGGGAGCACCTCAGTTTTTTGCCAGTGTCTAAGGTGTTGGCCAAGAAGTAACATGTGTTTTTCACTGAGCTTGCGTACAGGTTCTTTTGGGCCTCAGTAAGCTATTCCGGATCCAACCAAAAAAGCTTCATAGCTAAACGGTCGGTACCCGGGCCTTGCAGAGAAGAGCAAGGTTTTGCCTGTAATGCTTCTCTTAGGAGAGCTGGACCCTGGGATCCAGAGCTCTGGTCATACCCACGACTAAGATGCTTTCTTTGCAGGGTGCTATACAGGTCCAGGGGAGTGGAATCCTTGGGAACCCGGTCCCTGAAGGTTTAATTACAATGCCTGCCATGAGAGGTGAAGTTTGGGCTTCTGTGGACCAAACAGAGTCCTGCGGCGGGGAAAAGGTAAGTGGGGGCCCCCCAGGAACTTGGTTCTATTAGGGGACCCCCAAGCCTAATATGTCTTTCTGCCTGTTACCTAACGGTATTCCCGCTAAATATCTGTGCATGCCTGTAACTACTAAAAAAATTGAATAATTTTAATAATGGTCAAGAAAATAAAAAGTAAAAAAATAGACAGACCGCGGTACCTGTGTTAATCCACTAGAGACCGCTGTGGAACGTTTCTTGTCATGTGGACTTTTTCTTTTCATCAGAGTCAAGTCCAGGCAGATGGTGAGTTCTCTTGTGGGAAACTGCTTCCTCTGCCATGTTGCAATGCTCGTCCATCCCCCGGCCTGCGGCAAAAGGGCCCTGTCTCCTGTCCCTAGTTTCCTTTTTCAAAAAAGAGCGCCGAAGGCGCACGTGCCCGCGCGCGAGCGCGGGCACGCGCCTCTATATATAGAGGTGAGCTGGAAAAGGGGGCGGAGCTTGGGGGATGACGCTCTGTGCGCGCCACAGCGCTTCTGCGCATGTGCGGGCGTCCCAGCATGTTAAAAGGCACAATTATGTGTTGTGAGCTGGCTATGGAGTGCAGAGACAGAGCTGGCAACATTTAAAAAAAAAGGCATACAGCAAGCGATTGATGCAGGCATCCCCATAGAAAGGCACATTAGTAGACACCAACTGTTTTTATAGCAGCAATTGTGCTAGACTATTGTCAGTAAGTGGTGTATTTCGGCTGGAATACCTCAGCTTTGGGCTTAGGAATATGCCGTCTAAAAACTCTGGGACTAAAAATTCCAGGAAGCATAGGGGGTCTCCATCGGGCTCTGAGGATCTTGGGCATGCTTCGGCTGCACCAATCTCCCCTGAAGAATCAGAGGTTAGTGACCGTAGAGCACCCTCAGGAGTACCTGGTACTGTGGCTGTCCTCAGTTCACCTGCTCCTGTGTATGTAACAGAGGAGGTTTTTTCCTCAGCTCTGGGAGGACTGGAAGAGAGATTGACAACATTGATCGCTGCTTCCCTGTCACAGGGAAAGAGCGCCCGATCTCCGTCTCCTCCCTCAGAGTACCTGTTAGCAGAGCAACAGTCCCATACAGGGATCGACCTACCTGAAGGGGATCAGGATGAGGTTGATTCTGTTGTAGAGGAATCAACAGTGGAAGAGCCATTCTCAGCATCACATGCTGAAAGATTATGGGTTCAGTCCCTGACTAACATGGTCCGATCAGCATTTAAAATGCCCCTTGCGGAGCCATCATCCACTTCTGTCTCCTCGTTGGGGTCGCTAAAAGCTCCCCAGACTGTTTGTTCCTTTCCAATCCATCCTTTACTGGAAGGGCTCATTTACCAGGATTGGGAACATCCTGATAAAATATTTACTCCTCCCAAGAGATTTCAGGTGGTCTATCCCATGGAGGATAAGGTCATCAAAAAATGGAGGGTCCCTACAGTGGACGCAGCCATCTCTTGTGTGAATAAATCACTGACATGTCCAGTGGATAATGTCCAAATGTTCAAGGACCCAATAGATAAAAAATTGGAGTCCTTAATAAAATCTGCTTTTGCTACAGCAGGCCTGGTGACACAACCAGCAGTGGCAGCTATTGGGGTCTGCCAAGCAGTGAAGGATCAGTTGAAACAGGTCTTAAGGGACTTGCCAGATCAGCAGGCCCTTGCCCTAGCTGATCTACCTAGGGCCTTATGCTTTGCGGTTGACGCTATAAAGGATTCATCAGGCCTCAGGATCCAGGATCCATCAGGCCTCCCGCCTTACGCTGTCTGTAGTACATATGCGCAGGCTTCTATGGCTCAAAAACTGGTCTGCTGAAGCCCCCTGTAAAAAATTGCTGGTCAGCTTCCCATTTCATGGTGAACGCTTATTCGGGGAAGACCTGGACAGATATATCCAGAAAATTTCCAGCGGTAAAAGTACACTCTTGCCGGTTAAAAACAGAGTTAGAGGTCCCTCTTTTAAGAGGCCTGCTTCTCCAGTCCCTAGGACATCGGCTGTGAAACAGTTCCGACTGCCTCCTCGGTCAAATCCCGGGGGTAAAAATCAGGGACAATCGCAGGGTAACAAGAAGCCCTGGGTCAGGAGAGGTACAAAACCTCCCCCAAAGTCAAATGCATGAAGGGTTGCCCCCACTCAATCGGGTGGGGGGAAGATTTCAGTTGTTCGCAGAGACCTGGCGGGACACGATCAGAGACAGATGGGTGCTCTCCGCAGTAAGTCTGGGATACAAATTGGAGTTAAAAGACTCCCCTCCTTCCCATTTTATAAGGTCGAACGTGCCAAGGGATCCCCGGAAGAGAGGATCCCTCCTGTTGGCACTAGAACAACTATTGCTCCAAGCAGTAATTATGGAAGTCCCCCTAGAAGAATGGGGGTTCGGGTTTTACTCAAACCTCTTTACAGTCCCGAAGCCAAACGGGGACGTGAGGCCCATATTAAATCTAAAAGGGCTAAACAAATTCCTACATATCAGGACTTTCCGGATGGAGTCGATCCGATCGGTGGCCACTGCCCTACAAGGGGAGGAATGGTTAGCCTCGATCGACATCAAAGATGCTTATTTGCACATTCCCATCTTTCCAGTCCACCAAAAATTTCTACGCTTTGCAGTAGAAGGGCGCCATTTTCAGTTCAGAGCCTTACCCTTCGGTCTGGCCACAGCACCACGCGTGTTCACAAAAATTCTGGCCCCATTATTGGCCAATTTAAGAACACGAGGTGTAACGATAATGGCATATCTAGACGACTTGTTGCTGATAGACCACTCAGTGGAAAAACTAGAAGTGGTTGTTCACGAGACAATCGAGTATCTGGAATCTCACGGTTGGATTATCAACCGAGACAAGTCAGCCCTAAAACCAGTCAAAAGTCTGGAATACTTGGGGCTAAGGCTGGATTCAGACCAGAGAAAAATTTTCTTGCCTCAAGAAAAGGTGTCGTCTTTGAGAGATTTGATCCACCTAGTGGGTACAAAAAGACAGCCATCCATACGCCTGTGCATGAGGCTGCTGGGAAAAATGGTGGCATCATTCGAAGCAGTACCCTACGGTCAATTCCATTCAAGGAATTTGCAAAGGGCTATACTGTCAGCCTGGAACAAAAAAGTTCAGGCCCTAGACTTACCAATGTCCTTGTCCCCTTCCGTTCGCAAGAGCCTCCGTTGGTGGTTGGTTCCCCAGAATCTGGAAAAAGGGAAATCCTTCAGTCCGATTTCTTGGAAGGTGGTCACTACAGATGCCAGCCTTATAGGCTGGGGAGCAGTACTGGAGCAATGGGCTCTCCAGGGCAGATGGTCGGATGCAGAAAAGGCCCTGCCCATCAATCTCTTAGAGATACGAGCAGCCCGGTATGCCCTAGTAGCATGGACATCCAAACTCCAAGGGTCCCCTGTCAGAATTCAATCGGACAATGCCACGGCAGTGGCATATATCAATCATCAGGGTGGCACCAGGAGTCGTGCAGCCCAGAGGGAAGTAAATTGCATCCTGAAATGGGCAGAAAGATATGTCCCAGCCATATCCGCGGTATTCATTCCAGGAGTGGAGAATTGGAAGGCGGACTTTCTAAGTCGCCAACAATTATGCCCAGGGGAATGGTCCCTTCACCCCGAGGTTTTCCGGACAATATGTCAGCGGTGGGGAACACCGGATGTAGATCTGCTAGCATTCAGATTCAACGCAAAGGTGGACAGGTTTGTCTCTTGGACAAGGGATCCCCTAGCTTGCGGCTCGGATGCCCTAGTGTTCCCTTGGGATCAGTTCAAGCTGATATATGCATTCCCACCGCCACAATTGTTACCTCGATTACTCCGCAGAATCAGGGTAGAAAAGAAACCAGTGATTCTGGTGGCTCCAGCGTGGCCCCGAAGAGCATGGTACGCGGAGATTGTAAAAATGTCTGTGGGGAGTCCTTGGACCCTCCCACATCGTCCGGACCTGCTTTCGCAAGGACCGATATACCACCCTTCCTTACCAGCCCTAGGTTTGACGGCCTGGCTATTGAAGCCCACATTCTAAAAAAGAGAGGTCTCTCTAATCCTGTGGTGTCTATCATGATCAATGCCAGGAAGCCGGTATCCAGGCAGATCTACTATAGAATCTGGAAGGCGTACATCGCCTGGTGTGAGGCCAAGAAATGGCATCCACGTAAGTACGTAATAGGTAGGATTCTGGACTTCCTACAGTGGGCTGTAGATAGGAAGCTTGCCTTGAGTACTATCAAGGGTCAGATTTCGGCCTTGTCAATATTTTTTCAGAGGCCCTTGGCTTCGCATTCACTAGTCAAAGCCTTTATACAAGGAGTGATGCGTATTAGCCCTCCGGTTAATATTCCCATATGTCCATGGGACTTAAACCTGGTTCTGTCGGTTCTACAGAAACAACCATTTGAACCATTACAGCATATTTCCCTGGTTCTTCTCACCAGGAAATTGATTTTTCTAGTAGCCATTTGTTCGGCTAAAAGAGTGTCGGAATTAGCCGCTATGTCCTGTAGGGAGCCATATCTGGTTATCCATAAGGACAGAGTAGTGTTACGTCCTCATCCAGCCTTTCTTCCTAAGGTGGTATCGAGGTTTCATTTGAACCAAGATGTGGTTCTTCCTTCTTTTTTCCCCAAACCTAGTTCAGTAGAGGAAAAATTATTACATTCTTTGGATGTAGTAAGAACAGTTAAAGCTTATCTAAAAGCCACTGCTCAGATTCGCAGAACGGATACTTTGTTTATTCTGCCGGAAGGCCCCAGAAAGGGTCAGGCAGCGTCAAAATCTACTTTAGCCAAGTGGATTCGACAGGTCATTATGCAAGCCTATGGCTTGAGAAGGAGACCGCCTCCGTTCAAAGTTAGGGCGCACTCCACGAGAGCAGTTGGAACTTCATGGGCAGTGCATCACCAGGCCTCCCTGGCTCAAATCTGTAAGGCCGCAACATGGTCTTCAGTACACACGTTTACTAGGTTCTACCAGGTGGACGTTAGAAGTCAGGAGGATGTCGCCTTTGGGCGCAGTGTGTTGCAGGCCGCAAAAGATCCTCATGTCTGATAGCGCTCAGCTTATGTATGGTGTATCCCCCCCCCCCCCTCATTGGGCATTGCTTTAGGACATCCCACATAGTAATGACTATGCCGCTCTGTGTCCCGTGATGTACGAGAAAGAAAATAGGATTTTTATAACAGCTTACCTGTAAAATCCTTTTCTTGGAGTACATCACGGGACACAGAGCTCCCACCCCTCTTTTGGGGACACTTATTGCTTTGCTACAAAACTGAGGTGCTCCCGGATGGGAGGGGCTTATATAGGGGAGGGTACTTCCGGTTTGGAAGTTGCCAGTGCCAGCACCTGAAGGTAAACTATATAACCCACATAGTATTGACTATGCCGCTCTGTGTCCCGTGATGTACTCCAAGAAAAGGATTTTACAGGTAAGCTGTTATAAAAATCCTATTTTTTGGGGGGGGGGGGGTTACACTCACTTTTAAAAATGGCAATGACAAGACCCTGAAAGACTTGTACCAAGTGCTTCTAGTGTCTTATCACATCTGCACAATGCTATACATTGGGGTTGATTTTCTAAAAGAAAATAGACTGTGTACTTTGCAAGTGCAGGTGCTCCACAGCTTAGAAAATTCGGTGAAGCTTCACTTTCCAAAGCATACCCAATCACATGCAAGGAAAATAAAAAAATGTATTTTTGCTTGCACATGATTGGATGATGGAAGTCAAGTAGCTACTGTACATGCAGAGTACATGCAGAGTGCACAGTCGATTTTGCCTTTAGTAAATCAACCCCATTATGTACACTGGCTTTATCAAGTAAAATTGAGAAGGCTCCTATAAGTGCTTTTGGAATGCTATAAAAATGCTTATAGGCTTAGGCATCATTATTATACTTTAAGCCTATTATAAGTTGGCAAGTTCAGTAGGTTCCTTAATCTTAGTTGAGAACATTGTGTGCGTGTAAGACTAAAGATAAATCCATTGTCACAATTACATTTTTTATTTTCCTATATAAAGATTTCGTTAAAATTCAGCACATAGAGAAAAATTTAATAAATGCAGATAAATTTTGAAATGTCACATTGCTTAGCATAGACAAAATTAAAGTTTGTGGTCACCCAACACTAAAATGTCAGCTTTGGTGCACAATGACATGGTACAGTACATACTAACTACTGATCAGGCTTTTAAAGTTCACGGTCCTGAACTCTGCTCCTGGATCTACGTAGCAGGCTCATAGATGGTGTGTCTCTTAAAGTTTACATTCTTTCATTTTGTTCCTGAATCTAGGTACCAAGCTCATAGATAGTCTGTTGAAGTTCAAAGTTCTGAATTCTCCGTCTGAATCTAGGTACTAGGCTTATACAGGTGATACTCGAAAAATTTGAATATTGTCCTATGTTCATTTATTTCACTAAACTAATATATGAGATACTCATTACATGCAACGCAAGATAGTTCAAGCCGTGATTTGTCATAATTGTGATGATTATGGCTTACAGCTCATGAAAACCCCAAATCCACAACCTCAGAAAATTAGAATATTGTGAAAAGGTGCAATATTCTAGGCTCAAAGTGTCCCACTCTAAACAGCTAATTATGCCATAACACCTGCAAAGGGTTCCTGAGCCTTTAAATGGTCTCTCAGTCTGGTTCAGTAGGAATCACAATCATGGGAAAGACTGCTGACCTGACAGTTGTGCAGAAAACCATCATTGACACCCTCCATAAGGAGTGAAAGCCTCAAAAGGTAATTGCAAAAGAAGTTGGATGTTCCCAAAGTGCTGTATCAAAGCACATTAATAGAAAGTTATGTGTAAGGGAAAAGTGTGGAAGAAAAAGATGCACAAGCAGCAGGGATGACCACAGCCTGGAGAGGATTGTCAGGAAAAGGCCATTCAAAAGTGTTGGGGACTTTCACAAGGATGGACTGAGACTGGAGTCAGCGCATCAAGAGCCACCACACACACATATGGATCCTGGACATGGGCTTCAAATGTCGTATTCCTCTTGTCAAGCCACTCCTGAACAACAAACCATGTCAGAAGCGTCTTACCTGGGCTAAAGAAAAACAGATCTGGTCTGGTGCTCAGTGGTCCAAAGTCCTCTTTTCTGATGAGAGCAAATTTTGCATCTCATTTGGAAACCAAGGAGCCAGAGTATGGAGGAAGAAAGGAGAGGCACACACTGCAAGGTGCTTGAAGTCCAGTGTGAAGTTTCCACAGTCTGTGTTGATTTGGGGAGCCATGTCATCTGCTGGTGTTGGTCCACTGTGCTTCATTAAGTCCGGGGTCAATGCAGCCGTCTACCAGGAGATTTTGAGCACTTTATGCTTCCTTCCACAGACGAGCTCTATGGGGATGCTGACTTCATTTTCCATTAGGACTTGGCACCTGCCCACACTGCCAAAAGCACCAAAACCTGGTTCAATGACCGTGGGATTACTGTGCTTGATTGGCCAGCAAACTCGCCTGACCTGAACCCCATAGAGAATCTATGGGGCATTGCCAAGAGAAAGATGAGAGACATGAGACCGAACAATACAGAAGAGCTGAAGGCCGCTATTGAAGCATCCTGGTCTTCCATAACACCTCAGCAGTTCCACAGGCTGATAGCTTCCATGCCACGCCGCATTGAGGCAGTAATTGCTGCAAAAGGGGCCCAAACCAAGTACTGGGTACATATGCATGCTTATACTTTTCAGAGGTCCGATATTGTTCTATGTACAATCCTTGTTTTATTGATTGCATGTAATATTCTAATTTTCTGAGATTGTGATTTGGGGTTTTCATGAGCTGTAAGCCATAATAATCACAATTATGACAAATCACGGCTTGAACTATCTTGCTTTGCATGTAATGAGTCTCTCTCATATATATTAGTTTCACCTTTTAAGTTGCATTAGTGAAATAAATTAACTTTTGCACGATATTCTAATTTTTCTAGTATCACCTGTAGATATCAGTCTGTCTCTTGAAGTTTGCATTACTTAAATCTGTTCCCACATCTAGGTACCAGACTCTCTTTTGAAGTTCAAGGTCCTGAATTCTGTTCTTTAAACCTAGGTACCGGGCTCATAGAAGTACAGTATATTGTAGTCCAGCAGTCAGGGAGTTAGAGCAAAGAGCCGACTCATTCACAGTAGGCCGTTGCTAAGCAAAACCAAATCTGAAGGAACCTAAGTTTTCTAAATCAGACACATTTTCACACTTATGACCAGAGCTAAGACCACATCCAAGATTGCAATGCAAGTGCCATTCTGTGGGTTACTGAAGTACCTGCATTGCATTGTGGGTGGTTGTAAAATAGGCCTTTTAGGTTTGACGAATCTACACTCATCCTGTAATAAAGCTGTTGTCATTACATATGTCAGAACTCATTATTTGCATTTTTTTTTTTTTATCAATAGGAGAGTGGTAAGTAAGAATGGCAGAAGCCCACCAAGCCGTCGCATTTCAGTTTACAGTAACTCCAGATGGCATTGACCTGAGATTAAGTCATGAAGCTCTGCGACAGATCTATCTCTCTGGCCTCCACTCCTGGAAGAAGAAGTTCATTAGATTTAAGGTAACAAAAGCCTTTATATATATATATGCAGTGATACTATCAAATGATAAGTAATTTGTCACTTCATTTTTAATAATATATTCTGGCACAGATGCAGTGTATTTCTTGACAAAATGCTCCGTGCAAATGCAGATACTGCCAATACTAACCGTACACCTTCAGACTTTGGGTCTGGTTGGGTTTGTACAAATTGTTAGACGTCCATTTATTGCATGCTTGTTTTCCTCTATAGCAGGGGTCTCCAAACTTTTCAAACAAAGGGCCACTTTAATTGTCCTTCAGACTTTAGGAGGGCCGGATTGTGACTAGCAGCGACAGAAAATGTTATGAGCCCAGCATCCGTGAGAATAAATATGGCCTCAGGGTTGGTGGTCAATAGGAGGAGGAGTAGTGCCCCTACTAGTAGTAGGAATAGTATCCCATCATTGGTATCAGTGGAGGATATAGTGCCCCATTGTTGGTGTCAGTGGGATGAATAGTGCCTCATATCAGTTCGAGGAATTGTGCCCCAAGGGCCAGATAAAGGCTAGCAAAGGGCCACATCTGGCCCTCGGACCGCAGTAATGTCTTCAATACTTCAAGTCTCTGACCAGGAACAAGTACAAGTTCTGACTTTTACTTGACTTTCCTAAACTGCTTACTTGTTCCAGATATAAGACAAGATAATGACCAAAGTAGGTCAGCGATCGCAGCCCCTTTCCTCATAACAGATTTATGAGAACTATTGGATAAACAAGTAATATCTGAATAAAAGAACCATGTGCATTCTTACTTAAGGCTCCATGTACACTGAAGCTGATAAATTGCAGTTTATTGGCATTTTTTTTTTTTTTTTTATTTAGTTAATGGGCTTTTTTCTAAATGCAAGAAATTTGCGTTTAAAGTGCAGTTTTTCGGTGGGAGAAAACGCTAATAAACGCTCAAAAACGCAGCTCACAAGCGTTTTTTGATCCATTGAAAAAAATAAAAAGCTAAAAAACACAACACTGAAAAACGCTAATAAACGTTAAAAAACTTTGAAAGGCTCCCTGCAAAGCTACTGGCGTTTTTTATAGCTTTTTTTAGCGTCCAGTGTACATGGAGCCTGAATCTTGATGTCCTTTGTGTATTTATTCTATATCTGTGCAGTGATCTAGTATGAAACAACATACTTTGCCTATGTACAGTAGCTTCCTCTGGAAAGACCAGTCACCGCTGTTGTCTCTCCTTGTGCAGAGACTGGTCTTGTATCCACCCCCTCCTGTAGTTTTCTGAGTTTTGATACAAATGCCACTTTTATAAAGGAGATATCAGAGTTTGAAAATGTAAAACGATGATCACAAAGTGGATATATATCTTTTGCTGCTTTTTGAGGAACTTATTTAACCACTTAAGCCCCGGACCATTTGGTAGCTAGAGGACCAGAGGTGAATTCAGAATTTAGCACTGCGCTGCTTTAACTGTAAATTGTGCGGACATGCAATGTTGTACCCAAACGAAATTTGCGTCCTTTTCTTCCCACAAATAGAGCTTTCTTTTAATGGTATTTGATTGCCTCTGCGATTTTTATTTTTTGCGATATAAACGGAAAAAGACCGAAAATTTTGAAAAAAAATGATATTTTCTACTTTTTGTTATAAGAAAAATAGAATAAACTCAATTGTAGTCATACATTTAGGCCAAAATGTATTCAGCCACATGTTTTTAGTAAAAAAAATGTCAATAAGCGTATATTTATTGGTTTGCGCAAAAGTTATAGAGTTTACAAACTAGGGTAAATTTTCTGAAATTTACACAGCTTTAAATTTATGACTGCCTATCTCATTTCTTGAGGTGCTAAAATGACAGGGCAGTACAAAACCCCCCCAAATGACCCCATTTTGGAAAGTAGACACCCCAAGGAAATTGCTGAGAGGCATGTTGAGCCCATTGAATTTTTTATTTTTTTGTCCCAAGTGATTGAATAATGACTAAAAAAAAAAAAAAATTACAAAAAGTTGTCACTAAATGATATATTGCTCACACATGCCATGGTTATATGTGGAATTTCACCCCAAAATACATTTTGCTGCTTCTCCTGAGTACGGGGATACCACATGTGTGGGACTTTTTGGGAGCCTAGCCGCGTACGGGACCCCGGAAACCAAGCACCACCTTCAGGATTTCTAAGGGCGCAAATTTTTGATTTCACTCCTCACTACCTATCACAGTTTCGAAGGCCATAAAATGCCAAAATAGCACAAAACCCCCCCAAATGACCCCATTTTAGAAAGTAGACACCCCAAGGAAATTGCTGAGAGGCCTGTTGAGCCCATTGAATATATTTTTTTTTGTCCCAAGTGATTGAATAATGACAAAAAAAAAAAAAAAATTACAAAAAGTTGTCACTAAATGATATATTGCTCACACATGCCATGGTTATATGTGGAATTACACCCCAAAATACATTTTTCTGCTTCTCCTGAGTACGGGGATACCACATGTGTGGGACTTTTTAGGAGCCTAGCCGCGTACGGGACCCCGAAAACCAAGCACCGCCTTCAGGATTTCTAGGCACAAATTTTTGATTTCACTCCTCACTACCTATCACAGTTTCGAAGGCCATAAAATGCCAAAATTGCACAAAACCCCCCCAAATGACCCCATTTTGGAATATAGACACCCCAAGCTATTTGCTGAGAGGAATGGCGAGTATTTTACAGCTCTCATTTGTTTTTGAAAATGAAGAAAGAAAATATATATATATATATTTTTTTTTTTAAAATTTTCAAAACTTTGTGACAAAAAGCGAGATCTGCAAAATACTCACAATACCTCTCAGCAAATAGCTTGGGGTGTCTACTTTCCAAAATGGGGTCATTTGGGGGGGTTTTGTGCTATCTGGGCATTCCATGGCCTCCAAAACTGTGATAGGCAGTGAGAAGTGAAATCAAAAATTTACACCCTTAGAAAGCCTGAAGGCGGTGCTTGGTTTTTGGGGTCCCGTACGTGGCTAGGCTCCCAAAAAGTCTCACACATGTGGTATCCCCGTACTCAGGAGAAGCAACAGAATGTATTTTGGGGTGTAATTCCACATATGCCCATGGCATGTTTGAGCAATATATCATTTAGTGACAACTTTGTGCAAAAAAAAAAAAAAAAAATTGTCGTTTTTGCGCAACTTGTGTCAACATATAAAATATTCCATGGACTCGACATGCCTCTCAGTATATAGCTTGGGGTGTCTACTTTCCAAAATGGGGTCATTTGGGGGGGTTTTGAACTGTTCTGGCATTTTATACACAACATTAGGAAGCTTACATCCACTCTTCTAACCACTTGAAGACAAAGCCCTTTTTGACACTTTTTGTTTACATGAAAACATTTTTTTTTTTTGCAAGAAAATTATGTTGAACCCCCAAACATTATATATATTTTTAAAGCAAAGGCCCTACAGATTAAAATGGTGGGTGTTGCATTTTTTTTTTCTACACAGTATTTGCGCAGCGATTTTTCAAACGCATTTTTTGGGTTAAAAAATACACTTTTTTTAATTTTAATGCACTAAAACACACTATATTGCCCAAATGTTTGATAAAATAAAAAAGATGATCTTAGGCCGATTACATAGATACCAAACACGACATGCTTTAAAATTTCGCACAAACGCGCATTGGCGACAAACTACATACATTTTTAAAAGCCTTTAAAAGCCTTTACAGGTTACCCCAGTAGATTTACAGAGGAGGTCTACTGCTAAAATGATTGCCCTCGATCTGACCTTCGCGGTGATACCTCACATGCATGGTGCAATTGCTGTTTACATATGACGCCAGACCGACGCTTGCGTTCGCCATTGGGCAAGAGCAGGGCAGGACAGGGGTGCTTTTTTTTTTTTTCTTTTTTTTTATTATTAATTTTGCTTTTTTATTTTATTTTTAAATTGTTCCTTCCAAGTATTTTTTTTTTAAATCATTTTTATTGTTATCTCAGGGAATGTAAATATCCCCTATGATAGCAATAGGTAGTGACAGGTACTCTTTTTTTGAAAAAACTGGGGTCTTCTAGACCCTAGATTTTTCCTCTGCCCTCAAAGCATCTGACCACACCAAGATCGGTGTGATAAAATGCTTTCCCAATTTCCCAATGGCGCTTTTTATATCCGGGGGGGGGGGGCATTCCCTCCCACTGCTTGTAAAAGCAGTCCAGAGGCTAATTAGCCGCTAGGATTGCTTTTACATGAAAGCCGGCCGCAGGCTGAAAAGAATGATACCAAGATGATACCTAAACCCGCAGGCATCATTCTGGTATAAACATTCAAAGTCCAGCAACATACCAGTACGTTGCTGGTCCTTGTTGGACATGTATTGTAATCTTTTTATTTCATGCAGCCAGTTGGCTGAACGAAAAAAGAGATTGATCGGTGGGTATGCCCACCATTAGAATACCGCCCTTCATCCACCCACTTCCAATGATGGGCATACACGCACCATTTATATATGCCGAAGCATGGGGGCATCCTCCCGCAAAAAAGTTATGCCGCACACACATGGTCGGACTTTTCCACGGGCAAGCCTCCATCGGAATTTCGACCGTATGTACGCGGCATTAGGAGCAAAATCGCTCCTCCGCCCCTGCTGCCCCAATGCTTCGGCATATTTGCTTTTTTTTTTTTACTGTGGTGGTGAAATCACCTCCTACAGCACTGGAGTCGCAGGGATCAGGCCTGTCTCTGCGAATGCTGCAGTTATGTGTGTTTTTGTTTTGTAAGTGACAGTGATCGATCGATACTGCACTTGGGTGGCCTGGGCTGGACAGAGGGGCAAAACGCAGGTGCCAGCTGGTATCTGGGCTGATCCCGCTAACACTGCGTTTTTGGGAACCCTAAACTGCTGGGGACGCTAGTATAGATCTGATCAGATCAGATATTGATCTGTTCAGATACTATACCACTAAGGGGGGTGTATGCTTCACGCGTGGGTGTTAGCGTTACTGGCACTAACCTGACGCTGCCTGGGGTGTGACTCAGACCCTCTCTGACGCTAAAACCTAATTGATATCACCCGCCGGGCGATCAGGGGGTTAAACCTTTATTGGGTTATATACACGGCGGGTGCCCTGACACTATAAAAAGCAAACTAACTAACCAGCGTCACCCGTAACACTTATATGGTGATCACTGGTGAAAGGGTTAACTAGGGGCAATCAGGGGGTTAAAACCTTTATTAGATAATATATGGGGGTACCTGACGCTATAAAAACCTGCGGCGAACCTAAAAAAAATTACCAGCTACCGATCTGCATCACCGACACTAAGACAGCGTTTAGAAAAACGATTGCTTAGCGACAGTGGTGATGGGGGTGAAAGGGTTACCCTGGGGGGGCGATCAAGGGGGTTAAACCTTTATTAGATAATATATTGGGGTACCTGACGCTATAAAAACCTGCGGCGAACCTAAAAAAAATTACCGGCTACCGATCTGCATCACAGACACTAAGACAGCGTTTAGAAAAACGATTGCTTAGTGACAGTGGTGATAGGGGGTGAAAGGGTTACCTGGGGGGCGATCAAGGGGGTTAAACCTTTATTAGATAATATATTGGGGTACCTGACGCTATAAAAACCTGCGGCGAACCTAAAAAAAATTACTGGCTACGATCTGCATCACCGACACTAAGACAGCGTTTAGAAAAACAATTGCTTAGCGACAGTGGTGATAGGGGGTGAAAGGGTTACCTGGGGGGCGATCAAGGGGGTTAAACCTTTATTAGATAATATATTGGGGTACCTGACGCTATAAAAACCTGCGGCGAACCTAAAAAAAATTACCGGCTACCGATCTGCATCACAGACACTAAGACAGCGTTTAGAAAAACGATCGCTTAGTGACAGTGGTGATAGGGGGTGAAAGGGTTACCTGGGGGGCGATCAAGGGGGTTAAACCTTTATTAGATAATATATTGGGGTACCTGACGCTATAAAAACCTGCGGCGAACCTAAAAAAAATTACTGCCTGCCGATCGGCATCACTGACGCTAAGACAGCGATCAGAAAAATGATCGCTAAGCGACAGTGGTGATAGGCGGTGAAAGGGTTATCTGGGGGGTGATCAGGGGGTTAAACCTTTATTAGGGGGGGGTTAGGGGGCTACACTGGACCTAAGACTAAACTTTGGTGACACTTTTACAGTCACAGATGTCACTGATTGCAGTGATCACTAAATAAATGGTCACTGCAATCAGTGACACTGTGACTGGGGGCTGGGGGGGTGATCTGGGGTGATCTGGGGGGCCTGGGGGGGGCGATTTATGTCCCTATGTGTCCTGGTGTCAGTGTAGTGTTGTGTGCACTAACCTGATATCTTCTCTTGTACGGCGCTCGGTATATGTGAGCGCCGCACCAGAGATGACATCACTTCCTCCTGCTCCCTCTGTCTGACACAGACAGAGGGGGCATTTCCATTCGCCGGGAGCGATCGTGAGGGGGTGGCCAGAAACGAATGGCTGCCCCCTCATCCCGGAACGCTCCCGGACACTTAGCTACCGCTCACTGTATAGGAGGGGGGTCCGATCGGACCCCCCAACTGTACAAAGGCAATCACGTATGCTCTACGTGATTGTGCCTGTCGGTGCCATTCTGCCGACGTATATATACAGTGAGCGGTCGTTAAGTGGTTAAAGGATATATTCCAGGGTGTAACATGTTACGAACGGACCAGCCCCCACACCTCCCTGATTCCCCGATCTGGCAGCTAGCGGAATCACCCCCCCCCCCCCCCCTAGCTGTCGCAATAAAAAAAAATTGTGGCCGAGCGGGGCTTTGCCCACTTGGCCATGTCGCTCATTTACCGTATTCTGTGAATGGAAAACTACAAAGTCCTTCATCCTTTGCGGCTGTCAGCTTGTATATTTAGATTAACTACCATGGTGCCGTGGAGCGCTGTGGTAGTTCTTTCTTTCTTCCTGTCAGATTGTATCTGCTTGCTCATATGGGATATACGGGCACACAGATACTCTGGCAGATCTGCTGGAAACCTGCATGGCACCAGCGATCTGCTGATCGTTGGTGCAATGCGTTACAGACTCAAAATAATAAATAAATGCACATTTTTTTTTACCTGCAAACAAATGTGCATTTATAATTTTTTTCTAAAAAAAGGAACTTATCCTTTAAATGTTTTTTGATGCTTAGAATTAAGGTTTAATGATATTGAATGCATGAGTTGTGATGTTTAGTATCATTATTCCAAAAGTACTCTACTACAACATTAATCAGAAAATGTACAGGTGACAAGAGTGGCTAAGCTAAACGCCAGGTCCTGTCTATCACAGTCATGCCAAGGATAGAGAAAGATTTCCTTGCCTTGGCCAACAAAAATATTTCACAGGGAATTGAACCTGCTCCCCTTCCTCTAAAATAATTATACTCTTTTGAATGACCTTACATCTAGACATAAACATGGAAGGAAGGAAGGAACAGCAGCAGAGGTAAAGAAGATCCAAACAAATAAAGAAGCCAGCGCGCCGATAAACTTACAGTAGGAAAATTTAGTTTACTAAGGCATAGCACAAATGAGACCCCTTCATTGTCACCTTGATAGGTGTTGGGGTTCACGTATAGCCCTGAAACACTGTTAGTAAATCAAGGCTTCCTCTGCAAGTTTATTGAACTACTGGCTTCTTCTTTGTTTCTTTTTATAATCCTGGCATCATATTTTAATCTAATTGCAAAATGTTTATTTGGTGGGACACAGACTGTAATATTATTATTTCTTCCGTAGAATGGAATCCTCACCGGCGTCTTCCCATCAAGCCCTACCAGCTGGTTAGTCGTGGTGGTTGGTGTGACATCAGCGCAAATGTATACCAAAGTGGACCCGTCACTAGGATTAATAGAGAAAATAAACCAAGCACTTGCTACAACGTAAGTCATTAAATGAGATGACAATGATAAAGGAAGAAGGGCTGGGTCTCTAGTCTGGGCTCACAGCCAAGAATGGCACATGTATTCTCTATAATAATATGAGTGAAAGAACAGTAATATGTTTTGAAGCAATGAACATCACTCTAGTGGTGCTCAGACATTACACTATAATACAGAAAGTCAGTGCGGCCCAGCACATCAATGACTAAGCAGATTGCTTAGTCTTAAAGTGGAACCCCAGATATCATTGCCCAGAAAGCCATCTGCCCTACCCCCTGAAGCCCCACAGGTCTACCAAAATATACTTTTGCTTCATGGTTCTTTAACCCATCTTTGACCACTTGCTGACCGCCCTATAGCAGTTTTACTGGTACAGGGCGGCAAGCAGCTGTGTGTCGGATCACGTATACATACGTGATTTGGCATTTCCGCCAGCAGGGGGCGCACGCGCCGCCTCTGCTGTGAATATTTAAGGAAGATGCCGAACGTTGGTAAAGAACACAGAACTAGTAAAAAAAAAAAAAAAAATTCCAGTATAAAATTCCATAGTTTGTAGACGCTATAACGGTCGCGTAAACCAATCAATATATGCTTATTGGGATTTTTTTCTACCAAAAAACATGTAGCAGTACATATTGGCCTAAATTTATGAAGAAATGTGATCTTTAAAAAAAAAATTATTGGAGTTTTATAGCAGAAAGTAAAAAATATTGTTTTTTCCAAAATCTTTGGTCTTTTTTTGGTTTATATCGCAAAAAATCAAATACCACCAAAAGAAAGCTCTAATTGTTGGGTACAGCGTTGCAAGACTGTGCTGTTGTCAATTAAAGTAACTCAAAAAGTGGCCTGGTTATGAAGGGGGGTAAATCTTCCGGAGGTTAAGTGGTTCATTTGCCCCTCATAGGTAGCAGACAGTACACAGCCCAGTGTAGTGGATGTTTATTTATGACAGTGGAGAAACTGCTATAGGCAGCAGGCTTCTTCTTACCCTATTTTACAAACTTGTCTGGTGTAATAAAGCTTGTTTCGTTCAGTGATGGTGAGAGTACAGCAATGTTAGAAAGAGACTTGCAAGACAAAGGGCCTTTGCTTGCTTTTATCTGGCCTTTTGGGGCACTATTTCCATCCACTGATACTAACAATGGGGCATAGTTCCCCCGAACTAACGCAAATGAAGGGGCACAATTCCTCCCAATGACACAAACAATGGGACTCAATGACACCAATAATGGGGCACAGTTCCTCCCACTGACACCAAAGATTGGACATTGTTTATTCCCACGGATGTCCAGATGTTTTCTACTCCCAATAACCACAGTCCGGCCCCCCTTAAGTCTAAAGGACAGTAAACTGGCCCTCTCATTAAAAGTTTGGAGACCCTTACTTTAGATCATGGTGATTACAGATCTGAAGTTCTAGGATTTCATAATCTAATGCCACGACCAGATTTCCCGTCGGAAAAAGTCAGATGTGAGCTTTTGGACAGGAATTCCGACCGTGTGTAGGCTCCATCTAAATTTTTCTGTCGGAATTCCAGCCAGCAAAAGATTGAGAGCAGGTTCTCTATTTTCCCGATGGAAAAAATTCCTATCGGGAAATCCGTCCGTCTGTATGCTTTTCCGACACACAAAAAAACACGCATGCTCGGAATCAAGTCTACGCATGCTCAGAAGCATTAAACTTAATTTTTCTCAGCTCGTTGTAGTGTTGTACGTCACCGCGTTCTTGACGGTCGGAATTTGGTGTGACCGTGTGTATGCAAGCCAAGCTTGAGCGGAATTCCGTCAGAAAAACAATCCAACTTTTTCCGACGGGAAATCCGGTCGTGTGTACGGGGCATTACAGTTTCTACTAAGTGCGTCCTGTGTTTCACCTTCACTGAACTGGTCCTGTCATAGAGAAATATTGCTGCCTTGGCACATTTGTCCTAGGACAGCTATGGTCCTCAATGGCTTTGACCATTGAGATAGAAATAGTGTAACGTCAGTCTAATGCCGCGTACACACGGCCGTTTTTAATGTCATTGAGAAAAACTACGTTTTTCTCATCGTGATTCTTCTCAAGCCTGCCTTGCCTACACACTATCGTGAAAAAAAATGCTCGAGCAAAGCGCGGTGACGTACGACGGCTCTATAAAGGGGAAGTTCCATTTGAATGGTGCCACCCTCGTGTTAGTAACGTTTTGGTGAGAGACGATTTTCAGCCTCGTGCTCTTCAGTCCATTACAGCGTGACGAATGTGCTATCTCCATTCTGAATGCTAGTTTTACCAGAACGAGCGCTCCCGTCTCATAACTTGCTTCTGAGCATGCGCGTTTTTTTCCCGTCATTAAAGCGTACACACGGCCGTTTTTCACGACGTGAAAAACGACGAGGAAAAAATAGAGCATGTTCTTAATTTTTAATGCCCATTTTTCTCGTCGAGAAAAATGCTCTGGAGCCTACACACGATCGTTTTTAATCACCAATTTAAAAAATGACATTTTTCTCGTCATGAAAAACGGTCGTGTGTACGCGGCATAAGACCGTTTTAATTTTGTTCAGACCTGATCCAGAAAATACATAAAAGTCCATCAGGATCCATCTACACACCGTAATATTATTAAATCCGTACAGTAGGCATATTGATTTATTGTTGTCTGTCCAGCAGTTTCTATGATGTAATCATTTTGCAGAGAGTATGTTATTGCTGTGGATACATCTTGCTGGTTACACAGCATCTATTTCTTCATAATTACAGTGTATACTGCTACTTAAAATTGGTATTCAGACAGTAACTCTGTCTTTATTTGTAATTGTTACAGTTATAATGAATTAGGTATAATTGTCATAAGGTGTATAATTCAATGACTGTCATTACTTCAGAAAGCTGTAAATACACATTCAGGATTTTTTTTTCTTTTTTTATCCAATTTGGATATCTATTATATACACAGTCCTTAACAAACACACTCCATAGACTGATTTGCAGTCGGGAGTGGTACTGTGATGTCTTTCTATATAGACATGTAGGCTCATAGGGGGAGATTTACTAAAACTGGTGCACACAGAATCTGGTAACCAGTCAGCTTCTAGGTTTTATTGTCAAAGCTTAATTGAACAATCTGACGTTAGAAGCTGATTGGTTACTATGCAGAGCTGCACCAGATTCCGTGTGGACCAGTGTTAGTTACTCTCCTTCATAGTATCCAGTATGCATTCTTCCAAAATAAGATTGCTTGCTGATCTAGTCTTCTGGTAACATTGGGGTTGATTTACTAAAGACAAATAAGCTGTGCACTTTGTATAGTGCAGTTACACTCTCCAATTGCAGTTGCTCCCAAAGCTTAGTAAATAAGGTAAAGCTTCACTCTGCATAGAGTACCCAATCACGTGCAAGGAAAAAACCCAAAAACCTGCATTTTTACTTGCACATAATTGGATGATGGAAGTCAGCAGAGCTTCTGCTCATTTACTAAGCTCTGGAGCAACTGCACTTGCAAAGTGCACAGCCTATTTTCCTTTAGTAAATCAACCCCGTTGAGTTACAATCTACTATCTCCAAGTCATTTTGGACCTTTTAAAATTAGTTATTCTGTCTTCAAGAAGCTTTAGTTACATAGAGGGAAAAACAACTATCTATTTAATGCCTAAAGTTTAATTTTGATCTATGGATGTCTTTTATGCTTGTAAATATATTTTGTTTTCTAACAGTGGATACATGACAAGTCAGACTCAGAACGTTGTCAGTGGTGTTATCTTTGGCACTGGTCTATGGGTGGCTCTCTTTGCCACCATGCGCTACTCTCTGAAGACGCTCCTGTCTTACAGAGGATGGATGTTTGAGGAACATGGAAAGCTCTCCACTACTACCAGGTTATGGATGGTGAGTAGACCCAATAAAATGCAGCTAAATTTGTTATAGCTCTTGTACTGTAATTTGTCTACAATTTTACATCAACACTATGACCCCCCCCCCCCCCCAAAAAAAAATATATTCTAATCACTATATCAACTTTTGCCTAAAGCTGTAAACCGGGCCTGGCTAAACAAAGATTATCTAACACAAGAGCTGTGCGGATTCTTGCCAGAATCTTGGTGTTTTTTTGTGAATTTCTTCCAGACCTGTGCAGAAATCCTGCATGAAACAACTCCAACACTTTTCCTCTGTGCAGGAGTTTTCTGTAATAAAGGCCAGTCAACACTACTCTCTCTCCTTGTGCAAGGTTGACTGGTCTTGTATCTGCCCCCTGTAGTTTTCTGGAGGCAGCCTGTAGCCTCGTCACATCAGCACTTCTGCAGCAGAAAGGAAGGGATGGACAGCCGCACTCCACAAAAAAAACCTTTAAAGGTTGCTTTTATTGTAAAAAAGATAAAACACATGCACCACAAGTCACAGCAAGGCAGGGATCAGCTGACGCGTTTCACACTACAAATGTTAGTGCTTACTCATAGCTCATGACCTGTGGTGCATGTGTTTTATCTTTTTTACAATAAAAGCAACCTTTAAGGTTTTTTTTTTGGAGTGCGGCTGTCCATCCCTTCCTTTCTGCTGTTCCTGTTTGCCTTTTGCATTGCCAGCACCCACTCACCTGGAGCGGTAATTTTCTCTCTACATCAGCACTTCTGCAATCTGCTCAAGCTATGTGCAGCCCAGTGATGATGCTACCGCTACCTTTAGGCCCCATGCACACAGGGCGTTTTTACAGCCGCATTTTTTACAGCTTAAAAACGCCTGTCCATGTTTTGTAAACATTTTTTGACCTTTTTTAAAAAAAAAGTGCTGGAGCTCAAAAACGCAATCGCTGCGTTTTTGCGTGTTTTCGCTGCGTTTTTGCACGTTTTCGCTGCGTTTTTGCGCGTTTAATAGCGTTGGGCGTTTTTGCAGCTCGAACCTGGAGCTCCAGAACGCACTGGAATTGGGTTTTTTTTTGCAGCTGGAAAACGCCCATGCCACTTGGAGCTCATAAAAGCTCTATGTGTGCATGACACAATAGAATAACATAGATGGGCGGTTTGCAGCTGTAAAAAAAAACGTCTAACGCTGCTGACAGCAGCTGCAAAAACGCCCCGTGTGCATGGGGCCTTACAAGGGAATATATGGGTTTGCAAAGGCATTTCTTTTTTTGCAAATTTTAAAGCTTGTACAGGTCAAAGCTTTGTCTACAGTTTCATGTCATGCTGTAGACCAATAACAAAGAAGCAGACAAGGAAATAATAATTTACTTAGTTTGAACTTGCGCAGTTACAGACTTTCACCCATAGGATCTTATCTGTATATTGCATTGATATGCGTGGGAAATCATGGGAAGTTTTCATATGCCATCCTTGCACAGGTGCAACTTTTGTTCGAACAGTAAACATATACTTATCAGACTGTTCATGCCTTTATTTTGGTGTAAAGACCAGCCATGATGAATAGTGTATTACAGCCACAAGTTTTGTTTGGCTGTCTACAGCTATACGGTGTTTCCCCGAAAATAAGCCTGGGTCTTATATTAATTTTGGCAACAAAAGACACAGTAGGGTTTATTTTCGGGGTAGGTCTTACCATGTAATGTGCTGTCTTCTCTCCCCCACTCTCTCCCTGCATGACAGAAATCCCCAGTGTGAACTGAGTTAAAATGTTTGTAAAATCCTATAATCCACTCTATTACAGTATTATATAATGTACAATGTGTGTTTCTGTAATATAATTGTGGCAAATACCTTCGTTATAGCGCTGCTCTGTGACATACCAGAGCTCTCCCCCCGCAATTATATTACAAAAACACACACGTTGTACATTATATACTACTGTAATAGAGTGGATTATAGGATTTTACAAGCATTTTAAACTAGGGCTTATTTTTGGGGTAGGGCTTTAAATTGCAGCCCTCTTGGGAAATAACGCTAGGTCTTATTTTCGGAGTAGGTCTTATTCTCGGGGTAAACACGGTACAAGCTTATTGTTGGATTGCAGTGGATTATTATCTTTTATTGGCCCCTTAATATGGATAATAACTCAATAGCCCATCAGTTGATGAGGTCTTTATGGGTAAACTTGCAGTGTACTACTCTTGAGCAATTTGTGTCACTGTGCCAGAGGATAGCATACATGTTTTGGTTTTTCAGGGAATGGTGAAGTTGTTCTCTGGACGGAAACCAATGCTGTACAGCTTCCAAACTTGTCTTCCTCGCCTTCCAGTGCCAACTGTTAAGGACACAGTCAGAAGGGTAGGTTGTGCATTATTTATAGCATGTTTGACCATAGAAACACATGGCTGTTTGTTACTGTGTAACCACTTTGTAGCTAAAGTACCTTCCATTACATTTGTGGTTTAAAAAATAAATTTAAACATGTAAAAATAATCTCATATTTTTGGGTTAGGATTGTAACATGCATCTTACCATAATAATAATAATAATTATTATTATAAGTACAACTGTGCAGTAGCATGTCAAAGCAATGAAGCACTCTCAATAGATCTGAAACACACTCTCTGCCATGCTCACTGCTTGGTCCCTTCATTTTAATCAACTGCATAATTAAGGTATATCTAAAGCCAAACTTTTTTTATTTAAGATAGACTAGGGAATGAATAAAAGCACTGTACATTTTTTGCCATCTTTGTCTCAGTGGGGAGATTTACCTTCACTGCCTGTACGGTCGGTGAGTAAGCACATCTCTTCAAAGTGAGGGCAATCTCCTTTAAATCTGTCACTGGAATAAGTGTCCCCATTGGAAAATGTCTTCCCTGTTCTGGTGTCTTGTCCTACTTAAAGTACCCTTTAGGATCAGTCCAGTATTTGTGTCTTTTCTTCAATATTTGTCAAGCCATGATAAAGGTGGACCATTTGAGCTTTCAAACGTGTTAGCTAAGTGTTGAAAACCATTTCTGGACTTAACACGGTCTGACACTTTCATTCTTGCACCCTCATTCAATCTGGAACATGGGCCCACAGTCTTTACTCTTTGAAGGGCTGCCTAAAGGGAATTCCTACATATACCAGACCCGAGACGCAATTTGGGCAGTTAGTAAAATAAACAATCCAGTACCCCACACTCCTTTCTCACCTTTCAAGCTTTATTGCTTTCTTTGCCCCTGTTGGAGAAATTTACACTCTTTGTTTGTCCTGGAGACCTTTGTTACAGGTGCTAAAAGTAAAAGGCAATCCAAAATTTTGCAAGGATAAATCTTCCAATTTCACTGTCTTACCGAGAAGTTCCCTCACTTTGGAGATATGTCTTCTCACTTAAGCCCTGTACACATGGGCGAGAATCCTGTCGAAAAAACGTCGGTTTTCTCGATGGGATTCCTGGCAAGCTTTTCTTGCCAAGCCCTGTGTACACACGCACACTCAAAAGAACCGCCGTTCTTTTGAATGGCAAGAACGCCATCTTGCTTCACCCTACACTACCCCTGTAAGCTACCGCGCATGCGTCGAAGTCTCATTGAGCATGTGCGGGCTTACTTGGGGACAGATAAGCATGTAGCCTCGTACACACGCACGGTTTTCTCCTCGGGAAACAGGCCGACGAGAATCCCGACGAGAAAATAGAGAGCTGGTTCTCTATTTTTCTCATCGAGATTCCCGACGAGAAACAGGTCGTGTGTACGAGGCTTCACTGTTGTTTCTGTGGGGCTAGAAGTGATGGAATATCCCCCCAATGAGATGCAGATGGCAAAGAACTTGACAGGAGTTTTAACTCGTCTCCACTCTGTCCAAAACAAAGTTTTGGCTTTAGATACATTTAAAGTAAGATAATAATTCTTTATTATTACAATCTCAACTATTTTGAATATTTTCCAGAAAATTCTGAGATTCATCTAGTAGAGTAAAAGCATTTAAAAGGCCTAAGGCATATGTAAATCTGAAAACAAAAATGTAAAACTGAACTCAGAGCTGGAAACTAAATTACCCTTGCAGTGGGTCCCCCTCTGAATTGCAAGGGTTAGCTGGTCGTTTTGTCTAGGGGATGATGAATAAGGTGTGGGGTGTATGCCGGTCCTTGGTGTCTGTACATCTAAAGACTGGTAATCTGGAATATAATAATGTTTTGTTTGTTCATTTAGATACGCTTTAACATTTAGGCCCCTAACACATGGGGTGGGTACCATTGAAGCCCGCCTGCTCAGCGGTGAATCTGTCCACTGATCTCCGCTGAGCAGGTGGATGGCTGGTCTGTGTCCGCTCCGCTTATGCACAGACACAGCCCGCTCTCCTCTATGGGTGGTCAAATGTAAACAGACCGTCTGTCCATTTACACCCGACTGCAATCTGATGTGATCCCCATCAGTCTGTTTATAGAGGACAGGATTGGATGTCGGAAGGTGTCCACTCCATAGAGGCGACCGAAGGGTCCAATCGGGTCTGCCTGAAAAACTGGCAGCTGGCCTCGATAACTCAGCCTGTGTGAAAGAACTCTTAAGCCCTGTACACACGATCGGATTTCCTATGGATTCTAATCCGATGGTTTTGTCCATCGGAAATCCGATGAAGCTGACTTCCATCAGTCTTGCCTACACACCATCAGTCAAAAAACCGGCCGTCCCAAACGCTGTGACATAAAACACTCTGATGAGCCGAGAAAAATTAAGTTCAATGCTTCTGAGCATGCGTCGACTTGATTCTGAGCATGCGTGGGTTTTTTCTCCGATGGAGTTCCACACAGACGAACGGAATTTGCTATCGTTTTTATCTTCCCATCGGATAAATTTAAAACATGTTCTATTTTTAATCACCGATGGAATAAAGACCGATGGGGCCCACACACGATCGGTTTGTCCGATGACAAACCGATCGTGTGTACACATATTTACTGTATATTATGCTTTGCATATAGAGGTAAGGATATATTGATGTAAAATTGCATCCATGGTGCCAAAGTAAAGTTGGTCGGTCCTGAAGCAAAATAACTCAAGATTGCAGCCACTGGCATATAATATACTCCATTAGCCCTACACACACACACACACACACGGTAGAGCACTGCATGCAGTACTTACTATAGAACTGTATCTAACTTCTGTGAGGGTTCGAAAAACATCATGATCATGCATCTGTATAAAATAAATCAAAATACACTATATGGTCAAAAGTACCACCTCCAAATTATTAAGTGCATGTGTTTACAGTGAAGGGTTCTGTTAATGCTACAGCATACAAAGATATTTTAGACAATTGTGTGATACAATATATTTTTTACTTTTTGCTATAATAAATATACCCCAAATTCTTTTTAAAAAACTAATTTATTCATCAGTTTAGGCCAATATATATTCTACATATTTTTGGTAAAAAAAAATTGCAATAAGTGTATATTGATTGGTTTGCGCAAAAGTTATAGCATCTACAAACTATGGGAAAGATTCATGGCATTTTTATTATTTATTTATTTATTTTTTACTAGTAATAGCGGTGATCTGCGATTTTTAGCGGTGCTGCGGCATTGCGGCTGACAGATCAGATACTTTTGACACATTTTTGGGACCATTGACATTTATACAGCAATCAGTGCTATAACTATGCATTAATTACTGTGTGAATGTCATTGGTAGGGAAGGGGTTAACACTAGGGGCGATCAAGGGGTTAAATGTGTGTTCCCTAGATGTGTTCTAACTGTATGGGGATAGGACTAACTGGGGGAGGAGACATATCGTTGTTCCTACTTAGTAGGAACAACAATATGTCTCCTCTCCCCTGACAGAACAGGGATTTGTGTGTTTACACACACAAATGCCCGTGCTGGCTCCCGTGCACGCGATAAAGGCGTGGCCGGCGGCAATTGCGCCCACCGGCCACGCGCTTCGTGTCCCCTGCCCTGCGGCGCACACGCGCCCTCTGGCGGCTCTTAAAGGAAAAGCCATGGGCTTTCGTCCAGGACAGCCGTTCTGCAGCAGTATATCTACGTGAGTCGGTCAGAAACCGGTTGAAAAATCTGGGATTTTTACATCTGTCCGCGAATGTCCATTACGGACATTCATAGACCGTTGTAAAAATCACGGATTTTACAAACTGTCACTGAATTTACTGATGGCTGGCAACCCGGTTTGACATGTTTGTAGAAGAGATACTCGAATGCACAGAGCCCTGACCTTGGCCCTATTATACACATTTGGGATCAATTGTAACACTGATAGCAAGCCAGGTCTTCTTATCTAACATCAATAGCTGACCCTACAAATGTTCTTTGGGCTCAGTGTTCTCACAGACACATTCCAAAATCTTGGGGAAGGCCTTACTAGCAGAGGGAAGGTTGTTAAAGCTGCAAAAGGGGGGCATGCTATGCTCCATATGCCCATGGTCTCAGAATGGTAATATCCAATATGCTCGTATAAGTGTGGTGGTCAGATGTTCACAAACGTTTGGCCATATAGTGTGTATTAAATAGGAAATGGACGGGTAATTATACCTTGTTTTATGTGAATTTGTAGGAACTTCTGGTAATGGGGTAAGTCTTTGAAGCACTGACACAATGCACTTATTTTTGTTAAGAGCTTCTAACATGCTGATGTTCATGAACCGCTATGCTTCAGTTTTCAGTATCGGCTTGTGGCTTCAGTTTAAAAATCTCACCATTGCTTTATCTTTACAGATAATAGCTACGTTTGTCCTGAAGTAATGGCTGCCTATTTGGTGTTGTTTGATATTATTTATTTAGTTGAGGGGATTTTCCAATTTTAATAAAAAAAAAAAAAGAAAACAGAAAAGGACACTAAGGGCTCTTTCACACGGAGGTCCGTTCAGGTCCGCCTGTCAGTTTTTTAGGCGGACCTGAAACGGATCCTCCATGTACCCCTATGGAAGCACGGATGTCAGCGGAGACATGTCCGCTGACATCCGCTCCGCCAAAGTGTGACGGAGGAAAACCCTATTTTTCCTTCCGTCGGCGGAGCGGATCGGATGACAACGGACTCTACGGTCCGTCGTCATCCGATTCCCCATAGGGGAGAGCGGCGCTCTGACAGGGCGGTCCCTGCACAGTGTGCGTGGACCGCCCAGTCATCCGTCGGCTCAGCGGGGATCAACGGAGCGATCCCCGCTGAGCAAGCGGAGCTTCATGGGGCGGATCTTCATGGATCCGCCCCGTGTGAAAGGACCCTAAAGGTGTAAACTCTTACATATACCCAGTGAAGTGACTACCCTTAAGTGATACACAGAGGTGAAACATAACATTTTCTCTTGGTATCAGGAAAACTTGTCAGAAGCGACTCATGTTGAAAGCAGAGGAGTGAAGCAGCAGACAGAAATGATATGCTCTGGATTGAGACAAGTGCACACTATAGGGGGATAGGCCTTGTTCATATTTCATGTCTGAGGTTTACAACCACTTTAAGGCTGGGTTCACACTGCCGTACAGAGCGGCTCACAGCAGGAGGTCCGGTGCGTCCCTGTTCACTGTTTCAGGTCCAATTTCAGTCTGAATTTTTGGCTGAATTCAGACCTGAAACAGACAGAAGACGCACAGGAATCCTGCGCAATTCGCTACAGAGGCGCTCCGGAGATGTGTGAACCGCCTCCATTGAGAGCCGGTCACAATCTTCTGACATGCGAATAGGATGCGGGGAAACCTGCATCCAATTTGCACTAGTGTGAACCCAGCCTAAAGCTGTAATCCTGGCAAACTCCTAAATAAACAATTATATTACACCCATGTTAAAGCAGAGCTCCGCCGTAAAAAAAAATATTAAAATCCAGCAGCTACAAATACTGCAGCTGCTGACTTTTATTATTAGGACACTTGCCTGTCCTGGAGTCCAGCGACGTCAGCAGCAGAACACGAGCGATTGCTCGTCTCTCGGCTGCCCCACCGCCATCATGGGTGAGGGAATCAGGAAGTGAAGCGTTGCGGCTTCACTTCCCGGTTCCCTACTGCGCATGCGCGATCAACGCTGCACGTCTTTCACTGGTCCCCGCTGTGTTCTGGGAGCCGTGTGTTTCCCAGAACACAACGGGGGGGGGGGAGGGCCGTGAAGTGACGCTCTACCCGCAGACTGTATGCACGGAAGTGGGTGCAAATACCTGTCTTTGACAGGCATCTGCACCCCCCTGTAAGGTGCCAATTGTGGTACCGGAGGGGGGGGGGGGAATCAGATGAGCAGAAGTTCCACTTTAGGGTGGAGCTCCGCTTTAACTGTCTTATCTGCCTAAGGGTTTTTACTTTTGTCCAGACACTGTTCTGATTTTTTACACCTGCCAGTCAGCACAGCCAGGAGAGTGACACATTTTTCTTTGTTAGCGTTAAGGAATACAGTGATGTCATCTCCCTTCTCCCAGTTGGAATAATTGTACAATGATAGAACAGCACTGACAAGTCACCAGCTGTGCTCATTCTGCTCTCTCCTCCTGTTTGCATGTTTCCTCGCAGCACATGTGCATGTAGCAGATTCTGATTGGTTCTAGGTGCTGCCCCTATTTTTCCCAGTCTGACTGCTGCTAGGGAAGACAGAGGTTAATATCATGGCAGATTTAGGAGCTTATGCTAGTTGTATGGAAAAATTCAATTATACACAACTGCATTAAATGGTGCTTTTTTTCCATCTGCCAGGGGTTCAGATGCAAGAGTGTCTTTCAAATAGGCAGCCGCTGTGCTGCTGACTTGAGTGAGTTAGAGAAGGGACATCCTTAATTAACTAATTAACTCCGCTTGCCAGGAAGCATGAAGGTAGTGCTAGGCTTTTTTTATTAGAAAGCACCACATTTTTCACAGAGGGTTGCGCATGCATCTTTTAATTAAAATGTATTTGAAAAACAAATATTTCATTTTTTTTTTTAAAAAAAACACTGGTTCATAAAATGTATACCTTCTATGCACTTCAGCAAAGTAGTGCTCCTGTGGCCAGTCCCATGACATGATCTGACCACTAATTAAAAAGAAAGTGATGTAAATAAGGTGCAGATAACAAAATAGTATCTATTGTTCTGTGTATCAATCATGACTATAGCCATATACGGTCAATGATGCACATAATTGCATGGATTTGAGATCCAGTGTTTATGTGTAGCTAGAGTTAGCTCTGATTAACACCCCCTCTTCAGCAGAATTTTTCTTCATATATATTTTTTGGCTTCTCCTTCCCCCCGCCACCATTCTGACCTAAGCCAGAATTCCATGTCCCTGGTTCTGCAGCCTCCTGGGACACTTTACATCACATCTACCAGGAGGTCGCAGGATCAGGCACAAAGCGTGGCCTAAGGGTGGGCCCAGTGCTTCATCAGTATTTGGCTGCCTGCACCTGGAAGAGGCAGACAGCTGAGGAGGACCAAGATGGCGGCATGGGTCCCGGTGTATGTCCCCTGAACAGTAGTTTGCAGTGGGACAACACTGGATTCGCTTTGGTAGTAAGTATATGTTTTGAAAAGAACCCAGAAATACAGGTATGAGGAAATAAGTTAAGTGCTGTTTTAATTACTAGGGCTTTTATCTTATGATTTCTGCAATAAAATAAGCAATAAAATATCATACTCTTAATATTCAATGTAACCTTGATTGTATTATCTGCTTTGAATTGGCAGCTACCTTACTGAAGTTTTATTTTGTCCTTTGCAAGATGTTCAAATTACTGCGCAAAGGTTGTGCTGTTCATTATACTACAAAACTGAAACAATGTCTTGTTGACTTTTTGTATCGTTTTTACTATCTTCTTTTAAATGCTACAAAATTTATATATCACCTGTTTGCCTGTACAGTGGAACTTCGGATTGCGCGTAACGTGGTTAACAAGCGTTTCGCAATACGAGCACTGTATTTTAAAAAATTGTGACTCGGTTTGCGAGTGTTGTCTCGCAAAACGAGCATGATTCAGGCCAAAGCGGTGTGCAGTACCGCTTTTGGCCTGAGGTGGGGGGGGGGGCGGATCCAAGCAGAGCCAAACGTCGCCGATCACAGTGATCTGCGCCGTTCGGAAATGCACGGAAAGGCCAGAGGACAGCACGACTGACCTCGGCAAATCTCGGGTAGGAAGTCTTTCCGAGGTTTGCCGAGGTCAGCCGAAGTGTCCTTGGGCGAAGGGTGAAGCTGCCCACGACCTAGATAGGGTAAGTGCGGGGCTGGTGACCAACCGGGTGGAGTGGGGTGATGCATTTCTTTGTGTAGGTTGTCATTAATTTCCTGTACTGGATGAACTGCAGGAAATTAGTGGAGGAAGTAAAGAGAAATCCACCCTTGGATAGTTGACAACAAAGCAGTGTACCCACCATAGCAAGATTTCCTAGCAACTCCTGTTCTGAAAAAAAAACATGTACATAGGCTTTTTGATGTCATTAGTGGTTGAAATATTATCTGTGTGTTTTGGCCTACGGCAGCCAATCAAATGAAATCTACACTTTCCAAACTATCAATACAGGTTTAAAACTTATCAGTTGCTTTGAGGTATTCAATAAGTATTGCTTTCCAATTGTTTTAGATTTCATAATAAAACACTCATTGTCATATCTGTTACTGTTTCAGTCTATTGATTTTGCCTGTAGTAGACTGGATTTGCTAGCTGTCCTGTAACTGCAAATGAACAGTACTTATAGCTCCTATCTTATATCAAGTCATTGGTAAAATCAAACACACTGATCATTTTCTGAATTACTATAGATGGAGAAGATAAAAAAAAGCAGTGCAGTATGACCCCTACAGCGTAATTTTTTTGGCACTCTAACTCTTTCTTCTTTATTTCTTTAGTACTTGGAGTCCGTTAGACCCCTCATGGATGAGCAGCAGTTTAAGAGAATGGAAGGCCTTGCCGATGATTTTGCCATTAACCTTGGACCAAAACTTCAGTGGTACTTGAAGCTGAAATCGTGGTGGGCCACAAACTATGTAAGTGACATATTCTTTCCAGCAGTTTTTCTCTGTAAGTGCAAATAAGAAGAAAGCTTTTATTGTTAAGCCCTGTACACACGTGCGAGAATCCCGTCAGGAAAAAAACTGCGTTTTTCCAGATTCGTGGCAAGCAATTCTTGGCAAGCCCTGTGTACACACGCACATTCAAAAGAACCGCCGTTCTTTTGAATGGCAAGAACTCAGTGACGTCATCGACTATGACGAGCATGCGCTCGTCACATTCGATGCCATCGCCGCCATCTTGCTTCACCCTACACTACCCTTGTAAGCTACCGTGCATGCGTCAAAGTCTCATCGAGTATGCGCGGGCTTACCTGGGGACAGGTAAGCATACAAGCCTCGTACACACGCACGGTTTTCTCGTCGGGAAACAGGCCGACGAGAATCCCGACGAGAAAATAGAGAGCAGGTTCTCTATTTTTCTCGTCGAGATTCCCGGCAGTTTTCCCGGCGAGAAACCATACACAGGACCGGTTTTCTCGGCAAAAAGCTCTCCCAGCAGTTTTCTTGCCGAGAAAACCAGCCGTGTGTACTGCCGCGTACACACGACCGTTTTTAATGTCATTGAATAAACCGGCATTTTTCTCGACGTGATTCTTCTCAAGCCTGCCTTGCCTACACACTATCGTTGAAAAAAATGCTCGAGTAAAGCGCGGTGACGTACAACACGTACGACGGCACTATAAAGGGGAAGTTCCATTCGGATGGCGCCACCCTTCATGTTAGTAAAGTTTGTTTGTTGAGCGACGATTCGCGCTTTTCAGCCTCGTGCTTTTCAGTCCGTTACAGCGTGACGAATGTGCTATCTCCATTACGAACGCTGGTTTTACCAGAACGAGTGCTCCCGTCTCATACTTGATTCTGAGCATGCGCATTTTTTTTCACTTCGTTAAAGCCTACACACGGCCGTTTTTCATGATGAGAAAAACAACGAGGTGAAAAACGACGAGAAAAATTAGAGCATGTTCCAATTTTTTCATGGCCATTTTTCACGTCGTGAAAAATGCTCTGAAGCCCACACACGATCATTTTTAATGACCATTTAAAAAAATTGCATTTTTCTCGTCATTAAAAACGGTCGTGTGTACGCGGCATAAGAGGCTTTTAATGTGAAAAAAGTGTAGCTTCGTCAAGGGCTCTCTCTTAATGTTTGTTCTGTGTGATGTAGGTGACAGACCTTCTCTCTGAAATGCTAGAACAAATCTGGTAGCATTATCCTCAGATATTATAATCATAATAATTTTATATAAAAGTTGTAAAGGCTCAGCATAACAAAATAAATAATTTGACAGACTGGGAAGTTCTTAGAGGTGTTACAAGAAATATCTAATAAAAAGATAAACAGAAAGCAAACCCAAATCTGCTTTCGTTCTGTCCTGCAATCCCCTGGAGGCTGTGTGCCCTTCGAGTTGAAAATTGACAAATGGCAGGAGGCAGAGTCTTTATCTCATGTATGCTGCTCCAAGTGCTCAATTTGCTCTGTCCTTTGTTCTACGCTGATATGCACTGCTGCCTTCTGCTGTCTTGGTACATCTTGTAAGAACTGCTCTGATGGATGCACTAGTTTTCAGCATGCTAAATCAGCGATCGGTTTTTGTGCTGGAGCCCTGATACAGAAAACCATATCTTACTTTTAGGTTCCTGTCACTGTAACTTTAACCCTTCTTGCAACCCTAACTTTCTCTGTAACCCTCAACTGTCATTTCTATTCTCTGTAAAGCTCACTCTCCCTTTCTTGTAACCCCCAAACCTCCCTCTAATTCCAACCTTTCTTGTAACCCCAAACCTCCTTGTAACCCAGCCCTCCCTCTTATTCCAATCCTTGTAAAACTAACCTTTCCTCTTATTCCAACCCTTTCTGTAAAGCTGGCCATAGATGGATCAAAAATCGGCCTGTTCAGCAGAGACCAGCCCAATTTCAATCCATGTGTGGCTGCCCCCACATAAGAGAAGTTCATATAATCGTCTTTTTTTGAACAGGCTTGTTGGAAACTATGTCTTGGTCAGTGGTTGCAGCTGTGGATTAGTCAGTATTCTGACCGCGGAGAGTCACTACTGTCAGAATACGTGCCAGCGGGAAGGATTCCTCCATCCACAATCAAGGTGGATGGAGGAATCTGTTATGGGTTTTTTTCTTAATCAGCCCCTTGGCTGATTGAGAAAAAAAAGCGAGTAATCTATGGGCAGCTTAACCCTAACTGCAATCCCAACCACAATTCCAACCCTATCTGTAAATTTAAGACAAAAGGAAGAACATTTGGCCACACTTGGTTGCCTCTAAAGTCCGGCCAAATGTTCTTTTTTTGGTCTTAACCTCCCTAGCGGTAATCCCGAGCGTGACTCGGGGTTGTTTTTTTATGCTAGGATCGGTAACCCCGAGTCACGCTCGGGGTAGACATTGCAGAGCTCGCAGCGGAGTTTCCCTACCTTCTCCTGGCGATCCAGCGATGATGTCCTCTGCTGTGATCGCCAGCGAGATCTCCGGCGAGTGTCGGCACTTTCGTCCCCATCTGACTTCCTAGTTCCGTTCCCTGCGAGCCGCAGCGTCGCAAGGGAGCGGAACTGGGCGGCAAATTCAAAAAGTGAAACACATAGTATACATACAGTATACTGTAATCTTACAGATTACAGTACTGTATGTAATAATTACACACCCCCTTGGTCCCTAGTGGTCTGCCCAGTGTCCTGCATGCACTTTTATATAATAAAAATCGTTCTTTCTGCCTGGAAAATGGAGATTGTCCATAGCAACCAAAAAGTGTCCCTTTATGTCAAAAGTGGTTTTAGACCAACTAGAAAGCAGCGATAATAAATTAGAATCACTCGCAGAATTGAGCGATAGCGATTTGTGGGGAAATTCGTCATCAAACACTAAATCTAATGACAGCGACAATTCTGCAACTGAGCAAATTTCAGTGTTTTTGATTTGATTACATTATTGAATAATTTTTATTATAATTAGATTACTATTTTTTATAATTATTTATAGTTATTTATTATATTATAATTTATAATTTTGTGTTTCATATTTATCATACCCGGGATGTCTACTTGACTCTGGTTTGCTTAGGTTTAAGTAAGTAATTACTAAGAATCGCAGGCCTATAATACATAACACCAAATTTTCATGCAAAATAATTGTACCGCTTTTGGTACATAATTCCAGAAAGAATCATACCGCCAGGGAGGTTAAGCTATATTCAAGGATGTGGCATTTTACTATTTATTCTTGGCCTCTCTGTAAACCTAACCATCCCTGTCATTTCAAATTCTGTCTGTAACCCTAACCCTCCCTGTAAATCCAACCTGTGTGTTACCCTAACCCTACTTCTAATTCCAACCCTGCCTGTATACACACCGCTCCTTCACCGCTTCAAAGATGCGGCTAGCAGGACTTTTGGAGCGGTCCTGCTAGCGCACCGCTCCAGTGTGAAAGCTCTCGGGCTTTCACACTGGAGAAACAGCAGCTGCTGTTTAGGGTCGGTTTGCAGGCGCTATTTTTAGCGTAATAGCGACTGCATACCGCCCCAGTGTGAAAGGGGTCTTACCCTAGCCCTTCATGTTATTTCAACCCTCTTTGTAATCCTAACCTTTCCAATAATTCCAACCTCGTCTGTATCGCTAACCCTCCCTCTAATAACAAACTTTTTAACCTTCACACTCCTTGTAACCCTAACCCTTTTTATAACCCCAACCCTTCCTGTAATTCCAACCCTCTCTGTTATCCTAACCCTTTCTGTAATTTCTCTTGCTGTAATCCCTAACACGTTCTTAAATTGTAACCCTCATTGTCACCACAACTACAATAAAAACCCTCTCTGTAACCCTAACCCCACTCCTCCCATGCAACCATAACCCCCCCCCCCCCCCACCCCCTTTACCCAAATGTATCCTAAGCCTTACTTTAGCGCTACCTACATCCTAGTATTGACTTGGAGTTTATGCCGGCTTTTCTTATTGCTCCCATTAGCTAAGAAAGTGTCAGGGGAGCAAACTAAAGGTAATCATAAGCAACTGCAGGTGTAGCATTAAAATGAATCTGTTGTTTTGCTCTTTGTGGACAAAGTACATGTTCACTTTAAAGCTTCACTCATATGGCACTCGCTTTCCTCTAGTGGTGCCAAATGTTTTCTTTTCCAAAATCCCTCTTTGTGTCATTGTGTGTGGTATGTGTGGGAGAAATATTTGTTACTAGTGCAGAATTTAGTAATCACAGAATTGTACTCATTGTTAGAATGCCTTATGAAAGACCAAAAAGCATCTCAATTATATAGCGGATGAATATCATTATATGAATTTTTTATATATATTTTATTTATATATATATTTATTGTATTTATAATTTTTTTTTATATATATTATTGTATAGCAGCTAAAAGGTAGTAATAGATTATGTATTTCTTTTTGCCTCTCGTATTTTAAAAAGTATTGGTATCTTCTACTAAAGAGTCTGCAGTGGGAAAGTGTAAGCTAAAGTTTGTCCAGGTTTTGAATTTGCTGGTTAATATAGACTCTGTCCTTACAGTTTGGTCATATGGACCCTTTGTGTGCATGGCATTCTCTCATCACAGTTGCTGTAGATTAGTGTTGGTCCCCTTTCTTGATATAGGGGGCTCAACTGCAGCTCCTGATATCACTATTTAGTGAATATAAGGTTAAAGAAAGCTGTCAAAGACTAGGAGCATCCTACAAGAGATGGCCATAGACTATGAACATGCTATAGGACTTGTTGGAGACATAACTTACTTTAAGAGACAATTAAACTTTTCTGAGGACAACTGGATGTTTTTTCTGGGTACTCATTATTAAAGTGTATCTAAACCCAAAAAAACTGTTGACTATATTGCACTTACCAGTTTTTAGGCTGGATTCACACCTATGCATTTTTAATGCTTTTTGCATTTTGCAGATATGCTCTACAGAACGTGTTCCATAGGAAACTATTTTAAATGGACTGTAGTGCAAATCTGCAAAAAGCACTAAAACTGCATAGGTGTGAATCCAGCCTTAGATGTGGTGGCTGCATTTGTTTCCTTTTTCTGTTTTTTTTTTACTTTATTTTTCACCTGTTGCTTCTGCCAGTAATACACTTCCTGACCTAGGTGACAACGCTGACTGATCTATGGAGAATAGGGCTGGGCGATTTTGCCCCCAAAAAAAATCTGTGATTTTTTTTATAAAAAACTCTATTTACGATTCGATTCAATTTTTTTTTTATTATATTAAAGTGCATTAACAAACAAAATTGCAAAGGCAAACCCTTTCTCTAACTGCAAAGTCAGTGTGCAGTGTGCAACAAAGATTGTTAAACATCCAAATTATTAATACTGTATTTGGATTTAGCTAATAAAACAACAAAAAATCCTGAGGTTACTCTTAGTTGAATTGAACTGTGCCCATGCCTCACTGTGCCTTTGCCTCACTGTGCCTGTGCCTCACTGTGCCCGTGCCTCACTGTGCCCGTGTCTCACTGTGTCCATGCTTCACTGTGCCCAATGCCTCACTGTGCCCGTGCTTCACTGTGCCCATGCATCAATCACTGTGCCCGTACCTGATGCAGATTTTCATGGGATACAGATTTTACTGCTACACCGGCGGCCATTCCAGTATTCAAAAGCCGCGCCTCCTCCTCGTCTGTGATAGGCGGAACACTCAATTTCCCAGCATTCAGTGTTCCGCCTATCATGGACATCCGCTCATCCTCATAACACAGACGAGGATGATAGGATGTCCGTGATAGGCTGAACACTTCCTGCTGTGAAATTGAGTGTTCCGCCTATCACAGACGACGAGGACTCGGGAGGCGCGGCTTTTGAACACTGCAATGTCCGCCGTCTGTCTGCATGACACGCTGATCGGGTAGGCAGACGGCGACTTGCGGTTAGTTAGTGTTACATTACATCTACTCACGGCGGCTGCGGCGTGTAGATGTAATTGGGGTAACGCCGTCCAGTGCCATTCCAGATACGCCCCCTGCAGCCCTGCTACAGAAACTTTGAAGGAAAAAAATCAAAAAAAATCGATTTTCTTCAAATCTGAATAGATTTGAACTCAAAACTCGATTCAAGATTAAAATCGATTTTTTTCCCAGCCCTAATGGAGAAGCAGCGTTGTCAGCTCTCCTGATTTGGACTTCTAACATTTCCCCTCCCCTCATTTCTGTGATATAGAGGAACATTGCTTTGTAGTTCACAGAAGTTAGATTAGCTGATAACATCGTGATTTCTGACGGGATCAAAAGGCATTTTTTTGTACTTGTGCAAAATGTATTTCTCTTTAACAAAAGAAAACAAATGCTGCCACCACATATAAGAATTTGTAAGCGGCAAAAATTTTTTTTTTTCAATTAGGTTTAGATATAGCTTATAATTTGTGTGACATTTTCTTTAAAATGTTATCCTAAATCGTTTTTCTCACTGTACTGATTTCTCTGTTTCTTGATAGGTAAGTGACTGGTGGGAAGAGTACATCTACCTCAGAGGCCGTGGACCAATCATGGTCAACAGCAATTACTATGCAATGGTGAGTTTGTCTATTTAGAGAAAGTATAGCCAGATATGTAGGTGAGTAAAAAATAAGGCTGCGCTACAAAGTGAAGAACCAACAATGTGATCAATCCATCATATGAAAAAGTGCATATACCATTGGAATGACATGTGATCATAAATGAAAACAAATGATACAACCATAGTGAATGATGGGAAAATGAATTAAAAGTCCATAGTAAACCAGTGAAGGAAACTTAAAGTATTTATAGAAATCAGTGGTTAAATAAATGAATAAAAAGTCCCAAATCTCTAAATCCAAGAGACCGTGATAAACCAACTGAGGTGATGATGGAAAATTTGAAGGGATGAGGATCAAAGTGAACACCAAAGAAACACTCGTGCTCCACCACCATCTGAATAAACCGCTTACCAGAGGCAAATAGGTGTAAGGCCTATCAGGTGATCTGCAGCACTCCAAACGATCGGGATGGATCAGAATCCAAGGGGGGTAGTTTCAATCAACCAGCTCCCAGAAGGTCACCAATCATGCCCCAAAAATATAAGCATACTCGATAGTGTGACATTGTACCATATGGTTTATTAGAAAATTTAAATCCTATTTACAAAAGAGCAGATAAAATCATGCCCATAAGAAAAAGCCGGCTGGCCTGCAGACGCCTGTCCACTGGTGATGACGTCAGCGCGTCAACCTCCCTATTGGTATGTAGGTGAGATACCAGTGGGAGAGCCATCTAACAGAGGATATATGCATGTTTCTCTTCTGTCACATCTTCTTAAAATAGGTTGATTCCTCATTTTAGGATAGTGGCCATGCAGATCATTCTTTTTTGCCCCAGGCCAGCTTTGCATCTAGAACTGTTGCCTTAGAGCACTAATACATGCTAATGTTATGGAACCCATGGGTTTTCTGCCCATCACCAGCACATTATATGGAAACCATGGCATAAGCCTCGTACACACGACCGAGTTTCTCGGTAAGAACCAGCAAGAAACTTGCTGGCAGAGCTTTCTTGCAGAGTAAATCGGTCATGTGTACGCGGCTTTCAGTTTTCTCGTCAAGAAAACTGGCAAGAATCTCGACGAGAAAAATAGAGAACCTGCTCTCTATTTTCTCGTCGGCATGTTTCTCGACGAGAAAAGTGTGTGTGTGTGTGTGCGTGTGTGTACACTTACCTGTCGCCGTGGAAACCCGCGCATGCTCAAAATTACTTTGACGCATGCGCGGTAGCTTCCTAGGCATAGGTAGGGTGTAGCAAGATGGCGGCGATGGCATCGAATGTGACGAACGCACGCTCGTCGTAGTCGATGACGTCACCGCGTTCGCTCTATTCAAAGAACCGCGGGTTCTTTGAATCGAGCGTGTGTACACTCGGCCGGGACAAGTTTCTTGTCCAAGAATCTCGTCAAGAAAAACGACAAGTTTTTTTCCTGACGAGATTCTCGGCCCTGTGTACGAGGCCTTAGAGGAGTAGAGATTATGGATTGACAAAATGGTACAGCCAGACAGATTATGGTGAGATAGGTTACGATTCAACCAGTGCAATTCACAGTGGAGCCTTCTCAAAAGAAAAGTTGTCTGTCAGTATCATTTTCATCACAAATTTATTGTGTTTAGGGAAAAATCTACTGACATATGGACTTTTTTCCCATTGTATTATTCCACCACTTTTGTGACGGTAGCCATATTGTGACTTTAGCTAGAATTTGCAATGCAGCTCATTAATTCACCAGAATGTTATCAGTGGCTAATTTCTCCCATTTCTTACATATGTTCAGATGAACTTATCTTGCGTCTGTCTGTTAAATATTGTTTTATCTTCAGTTCCTTGTAAATAGTTTTATCTCATGTACTGTACTACGTATTACTAGAACAGTTGGGTAAATGTTACCAATGTAAAGTTCAAACTACAATAAAGCCACTATCAAAATAAAACTCTGAATAGCAGGACATTTTATTACCACTTGACATCATTTGTCCTCTCCCCTATGAATAATGTTCCCTTGAATTGACATATAAGTACATTAACTATTAACCTTTTTAATCGGCCTTTGTTTTCTAATAAGAAGATACAGCTATCTATACTTATCAGTTTCTAGCGGTGTAGTAAGAGAACCGCCCCTGCCATTAAAGCTTAAAGTTAACCCGTTCTGTCCCCATCGAAGCAAACCTATTGCTTTTTCTTGAATGGCAAGCTTGCCTTTAGAAGTAGAATGAGAAAATGGGAAAAGGAGCATATGCTCAGTATTTTACCTGTGACAGCAAAGTCTCAGTCACTGCTGGTGACCCATATCTTAGTTTTTTTTGGGGCCTATATTAAAGCTCATGTGATTAATGGAAAGTCAAACCAACCCAAAAAGGCTAATTCTGACACTGTAACTGCATGTCAAAGCCTGGAAGTACTAAACAAGTTGCTGAATACACACAGCCGCTTCAGTTGGCATAATGCCATTGCAGATTCTGGAGTGATTTGGAGAAGTCTTGTGCATTACCTAAAACATTTTTCTAGACACCATTTAGTTTACGTGTAATATATAAATATATATATATATATATATATATATATATATATATATATATACATACCGTATATACTCGAGTATAAGCTGAGTTTTTCAGAACTTTTTTTATGCTGAAAATACCCCCCTCGGCTTATACTCAGACTTTGGGGACCCGGTTCCGGCCAGGGGAGTTTGTTGTCCGGGGGACCCGGTAACGCCAGTTCTCCTCTATAAGTGTGCAAAGTTTGCTGTCTGGGGGACCTACGGCCGGGGAGCATTGATTTCTCAAAGCCGGGCACCCCTTCCATATACTCCCATGTTAAACGTAAGTCTAGGCATGGGCACAGTGAGGCATGGACACAGTGAGGCATGGACAAAGTGAGGCATGCACATGGGCACAGTGAGGCATGCAGATGGACACCCTAGGCTTATACTCGAGTCAATAAGTTTTCCCATTTTTTGTGGTAAAATTAGGTGCCTCGGCCTTCACCTGGGTCGGCTTATACTCGAGTATATACGGTGTGTGTGTGTGTGTGTGTGTGTGTGTGTGTATATGTAATATATATATATATATATATATATATATATATATATATAGGAAGGCCAGTATGGTGGCCTGAAATGATGGGAGGAGCCGGGGGGATATTTAAGCAGACCACCCATGATGGTCTGTGTTGGCTCTAGTGCGTGGTACCCACCCACCCAATCCCTTTTTTAGGGCACTTCTCTTGAAACAATTTCTCTACAAAATCATCCATTTATTTATCTTAGGGTATGCCCCCCTTCTCTTGGCATACCGCCCAGCAGACCAGGGCACACTTTAGGTCTTATATATATATATATATACAAAAAAATTTAAGAATCATACTTACCTAGGTGGATGCTGCTTCTGTTCCCCGCCAGCTCTAACACTGTGAACCGAGCGATCAAACACCTGCCGTTCAGTTCTCACAGCTGCCTGAGCAGAGAGCTTGGTGGCTGTCTCAGGCTCTCTGCTCTGCCCACCCCCCGCGCTCACTAAAGCACTGGGCTGTGGAGGGGGTGGGAGCACCTGGCTCAGGCTCTCAGCGGCTTGCTGAGAGGCTGAGCCGGTTGCTGGTCTAGGCATGTGGACAGATCCCTACTACATTGTTGTGATCTTTCCCCAGCCTGGACCGGCTCTGAAGCCCACTGTCTGCTGAAAACGGATCACAGGAGTGCAAAACAATCTGCACTCCTGTGATCCACAGGAGAAGTACAGCTAAATGAGCTTTGGCTGTACTTCTCTTTTAGGTTAAATACATGTATATATTTTATTGTATCTCATGGAAACTAGAGAATTATTAAGGCTGCCATTGATGACCTCTTTTGGAAGTTGCCTGGCAGCCTCTGGTTTCAGCTCCTAACTAGAAACAAGCTTGGAAATAAGTCTATTAAAAAAGTCAGAATTCTTGATCTGCGTACTTGTTCCAGGAAATGTCTCAGAGAGAGCTATTTGCCAGTAAATTAGCATGAGACAGGCAACTAGTATTTTAAGAAGAGCAGCATTGGAAGGTACAGTGCCTTGAAAAAGTATTCACCCCCTTGGCTTATTACCTATGTTGTTACATTACAGCCTTTAGTTCAATGTTTTTTTAATCTGAATGATATGTGATGAATCGGAACACAATAGTCTAAGTTGGTGAAGTAAAATTAGAAAAATATATACATAAAACAATTTTTCAGAAATAAAAAGCTGATAATTGGCATGTGTGTATATATTCACCCCCTTTGTTATGAAGCCCATAAAAAGCTCTGGTGCAACCAATTACCTTCAGAAGTCACATAATTAGTGAAGTGATATCCACCTGTGTGCAATCTAAATGTCACATGATCTGTCATTACATATACACACCCTTTTGAAAGGCCCCAGAGGCTGCAACACCTAAGCAAGAGGCACCACTAACCAAACACTGCCATGAAGACCAAGGAACTCTCCAAACAAGTAAGGGAGAATGTTGTTGAGAAGTACAAGTCAGGGTTAGGTTATAAAAAAAAATATCCAAATCTTTGATGATCCCAAGGAGCACCATCAAATCTATCATAACCAAATGGAAAGAACATGGCATAACAGCAAACCTGCCAAGAGACGGCCGCACACGAAAACTCACGGACCGGGCAAGGAGGGCATTAATCAGAGAGGCAGCACAGAGACCTAAGGTAACCCCGGAGGAGCTGCAGAGTTCCACAGCAGAGACTGGAGTTTCTGTACATAGGATGACAATAAGCCGTACGCTCCATAGAGTTGGGCTCTATGGCAGAGTGGCCAGAAAAAAGCCATTACTTTCAGCAAAAAACAAAATGGCATGTTTTGAGTTTTGCGAAAAAGCATGTGGGAGACTCCGAAAATGTATGGAGGAAGGTGCTCTGGTCTGATGAGACTAAAATGTACCTTTTGGCCATCAAAGAAAACGCCATGTCTGGTGCAAACCCAACACATCACATCACCAAAGAACACCATCCCCACAGTGAAACATGGTGGTGGCAGCATCATACTGTGGGGATGTTTTTCAGCAGTCAGGACTGGGAAACTGGTCAGAGTTGAGGGAAAGATGGATGGTGCTAAATACAGGGATATTCTTCAGCAAAACCTGTACCACTCTGTGTGTGATTTGAGGCTAGGATGGAGGTTCACCTTCCAGCAGGACAATGACCCCAAATGCACTGCTAAAGCAACACTTGATTGGTTTAAAGGGAAACATGTAAATGTGTTGGAATGGCCTGGTCAAAGCCCAGACCTCAATCCAATAGAAAATCTGTGGTCAGACTTAAGCCTCGTACACACGGTCGGACTTCCATCGGACTTGGATTCCGTGGATTTTTGTCCGAACGGAGTTGGCCGGGCACACCCATAGCATACACATGCTCGGGCTTTTCTGCAAACTTTCCCAAAACTTTTTGCAACATCACCTGGTTTTTCTGCTCTTTTCTGCTCTTTACCGCCACCCTTTGGTCAACTTCTGCTACTGTTGGTTGATTTTAATATTAGTTGTTTTGTCCATCGGACAAAAGTCCTATGGTTTTCTGTACACACGGTAGGACTTTGCTCCATCGGACTTTTGTTGGGCAAAAGTTTGTCCGTTTGCAGACCCAACTTTTGTCCGATGAAAACAAAATCAAACGAAAAAAAGTTTGTCCGATGCAGCGTACACACGGTCGGATTGTTGGTCCAACTTGCTTAAAACAAAGTCCGACCGTGTGTACGGGGCTTTAGAGATTGCTGTTCACAAGCGCAAACCATCCAACTTGAAGGAGCTGGAGCAGTTTTGCAAGGAGGAATGGGCAAAAATCCCAGTGGTAAGATGTGGCAAGCTCATAGAGACTTATCCAAAGCGTCTTGGAGCCGGGATAGCCGCAAAAGGTGGCTCTACAAAGTATTGACTTTAGGGGGGTGAATAGTTATGCACATTGACTTTTTCTGGTATTTTGTCCTATTTGTTGTTTGCTTCACAATAATAAAAAAAAAATAACATATTCAAAGTTGTGGGCATGTTCTGTAAATTAAATGATGCAAATCCTCAAACAATCCATGTTAATTCCAGGTTGTGAGGCAACAAAACACGAGAAATGTAAAGGGAGGGTAAATACTTTTGCAAGGCACTGTACATACTGTATGCCTTTCAGTACAGGGTAATTCATGTCATTATAGTCTTTCCATGGTCACAATCGTGATGAATCTAAAAAATTACCTTTATCTTCCAGGATTACCTATATGTGTTGCCAACCCATATCCAAGCTGCAAGAGCTGGCAATGCCATCCATGCCATTTTACTCTATCGAAGAAAACTGGACAGAGAAGAAATTAAACCGGTATGTATAGTTATGTCCATAGCATTACTACTGATGTTTTTGTAAACTATTGTTTCACTCAATAATGTGGAATGTGAAATATAACCATCTTTAGGGCTCCAGTGCCAAGATTCATCAGCTGGACTTGGCTTTTTATACTGGAGCCATACTTCTGAGCTCAAGGCACATGGGGGTGCAAACAGTTGGCTGGTCTTTGGGGCTCGGTGGGAAACATGTTGGAGTGTAGTTCTTCTTCTAATTCATTTAGATTAACTGGAAACCAACCTTGGTGGGCATTTGATGAAAAGGAAAATATGTAAAGGTGCCAGATCAACATGGGCACAACCTAATGACATCATCATGCTATGCATTGTGATCCATTCTTGAACTTTGACTAGGTGGGGCACTGTATATAAAATCTGCTAATGGAAGTCTTTGGCTGGATGGAGTTAGAATGAAAGGGGATGAGCCTCTGTCAGGTTAAAAATGTTGTTTGTCTCCTTGTTGAGCAGATATTTGTTGTCAGATTGTAAATACTGTCTCTGTGCCCATCAAGTAGATTTCTCTTCTTTTCCTTATACATCTGATACCGATCACATGGACAGAAAGTGAGGGGAAATGCATACAGCAAAAAACTTACAGGGGTGCTAACTCTCCCTTCTTTTCGAAAATATTTGTTTTAATGGCTGCCTGTGTTCCAAATACTCATTAAATTTTACAGGAAATTGGGACATTTTCTCTTTGACACCTTTCCATTAGAGTCTAGGGTTGTCCCGATACCACTTTTTTAAGACCGAGTACAAGTACCAATCCTTTTTTTCAAGTACTCGCCGATACCGAATACCGATACTTTTTTTTAATCTCGTGTCAGTATTTTTTTTTTTTTTTTTTTTTACAATTTTTTTTTATTTATTTATTTTTTACAATGCTTTATTTTTTAAGGGGGGTGGACAGTGTCAGTGTGTGTGTTTTTCTTTTATTTATAATTTTTTACAATAATTTTTTTTTTTTTTTATCAGCCCTGTTGGGGGGGCTTTGGTGAGATATCAGGTGTCTTAACAGACCTCTGACATCTCCCCTTTGAGACAGGGAAAGGGACACATATTCCCCAGTCCCTTTTTCAGCAGCCTCAGCTGCGCTGAAAATGAATGGAGAGAAGACAGCGGCTCCTCTCCATTCATAAACTGAAACATTGTAAACACAGTTTACGATGTTTCAGTTATGTGAATGGACAGAGTCAGTGATGACTCTGTACATTCCGACAAGTAAGGAGCCGGATTTACCGGCTCCTACCTCCACTCTCCATCCTGAGATACCGAGGGGGTGGAGGAGGAGCACGGAGGGGGACGGCAGCACGGAGGGGGATACAGAGGGGGGCGGCAGCATGAAGGGGAACGGCGGCATGGAGGGGGCCACAGAGGGGGACGGCAGCATGAAGGAGAACGGCGGCATGGAGGTGAAGGGGAACAGCGGCATGGAGGTGAAGGGGAACAGCGGCATGGAGGTGAAGGGGAACAGCGGCATGGAAGTGAAGGGGAACAGCGGCATGGAGGTGAAGGGGAACAGCGGCATGGAGGGGAACATGGAGGGAGAGAGACAGCAGCAAAACAGAGGGGGCTGGAGGAGGATACGGGGACAATCAGCGGTGATCGTGTGTGGGGGAGTTACAAGCACCGATCACCGCTGATTTTAAAGCAACTGAAAGCCGCGCGGGGGGGAGAGAGTAGCGGAGAAACAGCTGTCAATCTTTTAAATCTATACAGCGGTGATCGGTGCTTGTAACACCCCCACACACGATCACCGCTGACTGTCCAGGTATCGGATCAGGCATCTGGAACATTTTCCCGAGTACAAGTACTCAGGCAAATGCTCAGTATCGGTACCGATACCGATACTAGTATCGGTATCGGGACAACCCTACATTAGACATAAGTAAAATTTGCCAAATAAGGACACAGACAGGCATAACAACTTGCAATAGGTTCTAATCCTTCCTTTTTGTAATCAAAACTTGAATATACCTTGCATCACACCCACCATGCCTCGTAACCCACTCTTCATAGAAGGATGTCAGCTATCCTTAACTCTGGAGGTTCTCATTTTATCAAAGGGGACCCGGGACTTGGCTACATGTTTATTAATGATAAAAAAGCAATAAGGGCTCTTTCACACAAACGGACCGTTCAGGTCCGCCTGTCAGTTTTTCTTTCTCGTACATCACGGGACACAGAGCGACATAGTCATTACTAATGGGTTATATAGATACCGTCAGGTGCTGGCACTGGCAACTTCCAAAACCGGAAGTACCCTCCCCTATATAAGCCCCTCCCATCCGGGAGCACCTCAGTTTTTTGCCAGTGTCTAAGGTGTTGGCCAAGAAGAAACATGTGTTTTTCACTGAGCTTGCGTACAGGTTCTTTTGGGCCTCAGTAAGCTATTCCGGATCCGACCAAAAAAGCTTCATAGCTAAACGGTCGGTACCCGGGCCTTGCAGAGAAGAGCAGGGTTTTGCCTGTAATGCTTCTCTTAGGAGAGCTGGACCCTGGGATCCAGAGCTCTGGTCATACCCACGACCAAGATGTTTTCTGTGCAGGGTGCTATACAGGTCCAGGGGAGTGGAATCCTTGGGAACCCGGTCCCTGAAGGTTTGATTACAATGCCTGCCGTGATAGGTGAAGTTTGGGCTTTTGTGGACCAAACAAAGTCCTGCGGCGGGGAACAGGTAAGTGGGGGCCCCCAGGAACTTGGTTCTATTGGGGGACCCCCAAGCCTAATTTGTCTTTCTGTCTGTTACCTAACGGTATTCCCGCTAATATTCTGTGTATGCCTGTTACTACTGAGAAAATGTAAAAATTTTAATAGTAGGCAAGGAAAAAAAAAAAAAAAATGTAAGACCGCGGTACCTGTGTTAGACACTAGAGGCCGCTATGGTTCTTTTTCTTGTAATGTGGATTTTTTTCTTCCAGAATTAAATCCAGGCAGTTGGTATGTTCTCTGCTGGGAAGCTGTCTCCTCTGCCCTGTTGCTGCGCTCATCCATCCCCGGGCCCTGCGGCAAAGGGACCCTGGCTCCCATCTAGCTCCTGGTTGTTTTCAAAAAAGGCGCCGAAGGCGCACGCGCGCGTGCGCGTGCACGCGCCTCTATTCATAGAGGCGATCTGGAAAAAGGGGCGGAGCGGGTGGATGACGCTCAGGTGTGCGCCGCGGCGCTACTGCGCATGTGCGGGCGTCCAGCGTGTTTTGAAGCATTATAGCTGGCTGTTGAAGGCACAGACAGAGCTAGCAACAATATAAAGGCACATAGAGGCGGTTGATGCAGGCATCCCCTAGAAAGGCACTTTAGTAGACACCAACTGTGATATAGCAGCAATTGTGCTAGACTATTCTCAGTAAAAGTGGTGTATTACGGCTGGAATACCTCAGCTTTAGGCTTAGGAATATGCCGTCCAGAAGCTCCGGAACTGAATCTTCCAGGAAGCGAAGGGGGTCTCATCGGGCTCTGAGGATCTTGGGCATACTTCTGCTGCACAGTCTCCCCTGAAGTTCAGAGGTAAGTGACCGTAGAGACCCCGCAGGGGTACTTGGTACTGTGGCTGTCCTCAGTTCACCTGCTCCTGTGTATGTAACAGAGGAGGTTTTTTCCTCAGCTCTGGGAGGATTAGAGAGAGATTGTCAACATTGATCGGTGCCTCCCTGTCAGGGAAAGCACGCCCGATCTCCGTCTCCTCCTTCAGAGTGCCTGTTAGCAGAGCAACAGTCCCATACAGGGATCGACCTGCCTGAAGGGGATCAGGATGAGGTTGATTCTGTTATAGAGGAATCAACAGTGGGGGAACCTTTTCTCAGCATCTCAAGCTGAAAGATTATGGGTTCAGTCTCTGACTAACATGGTCCGATCAGCATTTAAAAATGCACCTTGCGGAACCATCAACCACTACTGTATCCTCGTTGGGGTCGCTAGAAGCCCCCAGACTGTCTGTTCTTTTCCACTTCACCCTTTGCTGAAAGGGCTCATTTACCAGGATTGGGAACATCCTGAGAAAATATTTAGTCCCCCAAGAGATTTCTGGTGGTCTATCCCATGGAGGATAAGTTCATCAAAAAAAAAAAAAAATGGAAGGTCCCTACAGTGGACGCAGCCATCTCTTGTATGTATAAATCACTCACATGTCCAGTGGATAATGTCTAAATGTTCAAGAACCCAATAGATAAAAGATTGGAGTCCTTATGAAAATCTGCTTCTTTCTACAGCAAGCTTGGTGACACAACCAGCAGTAGCAGCTATTGGGGTCTGCTAAGCAGTAAAGGATCAGTTGAAACAGGTCTTGAGGGACTTGACAGATCAGCAGGCTTTGCCCTAGCTGATCTACCTAGAGCCTTAGGCTTTGCGGTTGACGCCATAAAGGATTCAGTCCATCAGGCCTCCCGCCTTACGCTGTCTACATATGCGTAGGCTCCTATGGCTCAAAAACTGGTCTGCTGAAGCTCCCTGTAAAGAATGGCTGGTTAGCGTCCCATTTCATGGTGAACGCTTATTCAGGGAAAACCTGGACAAATATATCCAGAAAATTTCCAGCGGTAAAAATACGCTCTTGCCGGTTAAAAACAGAGTTAGAGGTCTCTCTTTAAGAGGCCTGCTTCTCCAGTCCCTGGGGCATCGGCTGTGTAACAGTTCCGACGGCCTCCTCGGTCAATTCCCGGGGGTAAAAAACAGGGACAATAGCGGGGTAATGAGAAACCTTGGGTCAGGGGAGGTACAAACCTCCCCCAAAGTTAAATTCATTGAAGCCCCCACTCAGTCGGGTGGGGGGAGGACTCCAGTTGTTCGCAAGAGACCTGGCGGGACACGATCAAGACAGATAGGTGCTCTCCGCAGTATGTTTGGGATACAGTTTGGAGTTAAAAGACTCTCCTCCTTCCCATTTTTTGAGGTCAAACGTGCCAAGGGATCCCCGGAAGAGAGAGTCCCTCCTGTTGGCACTAGAACAACTATTGCTCCAAGGAGTAATTATGGAGGTTCCCCTGGAAGAATGAGGGTTCGGGTTTTACTCAAACCTCTTTACAGTCCCGAAGCAAACGCGGACGGGAGGCCCATATTAATTCTAAAAGGGCTATACAAATTCCTGTATATCAGGACTTTCCGATGGAGTCGATCCGATCGGTGGCCACTGCCCTACAAGGGGAGGATTGGTTAGCCGCGATCGACATCAAAGATGCTTATTTGCACATTCCCATCTTTCCAGTCCACCAAAAATTTCTACGCTTTGCAGTAGAAGGGCGCCATTTTCAGTTCAGAGCCTTACCCTTCGGTTTGGCCACAGCACCACGAGTGTTTACAAAAATTCTGGCCCTTTATTGGCCAATCTAAGAACACAAGGTGTAATGATAATGGCATATCTGGATGACTTGTTCCTGATAGACCACTCAGTGAAAAAACTAGACGTGGTCGTTCACAAGACAATCAAGTATCTAGAATCTCACGGTTGGATTATCAACCGAGACAAGTCAGCCCTAAAAAACAGTCAAAAGTCTGGAATACTTGGGGCTAAGGTTGGATTCAGGCCAGAGAAAAATATTCTTGCCTCGAGGAAAGGTGTTGTCTTTGAAAGATTTGATCCACTTAGTGGGTACAAAAAAGACAGCCGTCCATACGCCTGTATATGAGGCTGCTGGGAAAAATGGTGGCATCATTCGAAGCAGTACCCTACGGTCAATTCCATTCAAGGAATTTGCAAGGGGCCATACTGTCAGCCTGGAACAAAAAAGTTCAGGCCCTAGACTTACAATGTCCTTGTCCCCTTCCGTTCGCAAGAGCCTCCGTTGGTGGTTGGTTCCCCAGAATCTGGAAAAAAGGAAATCCTTCAGTCCGATTTCTTGGAAGGTGGTCACTACAGATGCCAGCCTTATAGGCTGGGGAGCAGTACTGGAGCAATGGTCTCTCCAGGGCAGATGGTCGGATGCAGAAAAGGCCCTGCCCATCAATCTCTTAGAGATACGAGCAGCCCGGTATGCCCTAGTAGCATGGACATCCAAACTCCAAGGGTCCCCTGTCAGAATTCAATCAGACAATGCCACAGCAGTGGCATATATCAATCATCAGGGGGGCACCAGGAGTCGTGCAGCCCAGAGGGAAGTAAATTACATCCTGAAATGGGCAGAAAGATATGTCCCAGCCATATCTGCGGTATTTAATCCAGGAGTGGAGAATTGGAAGGCGGACTTTCTAAGTCGCCAGCAATTAGGCCCAGAGGAAGGGTCCCTTCACCCCGAGGTTTTCTGGACAATATGTCAGTGGTGGGGAACATCGGATGTAGATCTTCTAGCATCCAGATTCAACGCAAAGGTGGACAGGTTTGTCTCTCGGACAAGGGATCCCCTAGCTTGCGGCCCGGATGCCCTAGTGTTCCCTTGGGATCAGTTCAAGCTGATATATGCATTCACACTGCCACAATGGTTACCTCGATGACTCCACAGAATCAGGGTAGAAAAGGAACCAGTGATTCTGGTGGCTCCAGCGTGGCCCCGAAGAGCGTGGTACGCGGAGATTGTAAAATGTCAGTGGGGAGTCCTTGGTCTCTCCCACGTCGTCCGGACCTGCTTTCGCAAGGACCGATATACCACCCTTCCTTACCAGCCCTAGGTTTGACGGCCTGGCTATTGAAGCCCACATTCTAAAAAAGAGAGGGCTCTCTAATCCTGTGGTATCTACCATGATCAATGCCAGGAAGCCGGTATCCAGGCAGATCTACTATAGAATCTGAAAGGCGTACATCGCGTGGTGTGAGGCCAAGAAATGGCATCCACATAAGTACGTAATAGGTAGGATTCTGGACTTCCTACAGTGGGCTGTAGATAGGAAGCTTGCCTTGAGTACTATCAAGGGTCAGATTTCGGCCTTGTCAATATTTTTTCAAAGGCCCTTGGCTTCGCATTCACTAGTCAAAGCCTTTATACAAGGAGTGATGCGTATTAGTCCTCCGGTTAATATTCCCATATGTCCATGGGATCTAAACTTGGTTCTGTCGGTTCTACAGAAACAACCATTTGAACCATTACATCATATTTCTTTGGTGCTTCTCACCAGGAAATTGATTTTTCTAGTAGCCATTTGTTCGGCTAAAAGAGTGTCGGAATTAGCAGCTATGTCCTGTAAGGAGCCATATCTGGTTATCCATAAGGATAGAGTAGTGTTACGTCCTCATCCAGCCTTTCTTCCTAAGGTGGTATCGAGGTTTCATTTGAACCAAGATGTGGTTCTTCCTTCTTTTTTCCCCAAACCTACTTCGGTAGAGGAAAAGTTATTGCATTCTTTGGATGTAGTAAGAGCAGTTAAAGCTTATCTAAAAGCCACTGCTCAGATTCGCAGAACGGATACTTTGTTTATTCTGCCGGAAGGCCCCAGAGAGGGTCAGGCAGCGTCAAAATCTACTTTAGCCAGGTGGATTCGACAGGTCATAATACAAGCCTATGGCTTGAGAAGGAGACCGCCTCCGTTCAAAGTTAGAGCGCACTCCACGAGAGCAGTTGGAACTTCATGGGCAGTGCATCACCAGGCCTCCCTGGCTCAAATCTGTAAGGCCACAAGATGGTCTTCAGTACACACGTTTACTAGGTTCTACCAGGTGGACGTTAGAAGTCAGGAGGATGTCGCCTTTGGGCGCAGTGTGTTGCAGGCCGCAAAAGATCCTCATGTCTGATAGCGCTCAGCTTATATATGGTGTATCCCCCCCCTCATTGGGCATTGCTTTAGGACATCCCATTAGTAATGACTATGTCGCTCTGTGTCCCGTGATGTACGAGAAAGAAAATAGGATTTTTATAACAGCTTACCTGTAAAATCCTTTTCTTGGAGTACATCACGGGACACAGAGCTCCCGCCCCTCTTTGGGGACACTTATTGCTTTGCTACAAAACTGAGGTGCTCCCGGATGGGAGGGGCTTATATAGGGGAGGGTACTTCCGGTTTTGGAAGTTGCCAGTGCCAGCACCTGACGGTATCTATATAACCCATTAGTAATGACTATGTCGCTCTGTGTCCCGTGATGTACTCCAAGAAAAGGATTTTACAGGTAAGCTGTTATAAAAATCCTATTTTTTAGGTGGACCTGAACGGATGCTCCATGTCCCCTATGGAGCCACGGATGTCAGCGGTGACATGTCCGCTGACATCCGACCCGCTCCGATCCGCCAAAAGTGTGACGGAGGAAAACCCTATTTCTCCATCCGTCTGCGGATCGGATGACAACGGACTCTACGGTCCGTCGTCATCCGATTCCCCATAGGGGAGAGCGGCGCTCTGACAGGTCGGTCCCTGCACAGTGTGTGGAGACAGACCTGTCATCTGCCTGCTCAGCGGGGATCGACGAAGCAAAGGTGTAAAAGTTGCACTCACGTTTTGCCGGCGGTACGGCGGCGCTGCCCATTGATTTCAATGGGCAGAAGCGCATTAGGAGCGGTGAGTTCACTGCTCCTAATGCTCTCCAAAGAAGCTGCTGGCAGGACTTTTTCTGACGCCCTGCCAGCGCAACGCTCCAGTGTGAAAGCCCCCGGCCCGGGCTTTCACACTGGAGAGAATGGAGCAGCTGTTTTAGGGCGGTTTGCAGGCGCTATTTTTAACGCTATAGCACCTGCAAAACGCCCTCAGTGTGAAAGGGTCTTACTGCAGCTGGTGTACACAGAATCTGGTGTGTAGTAACCAATAAGCTTCCAGGTTTTTTTTTCAAAGCTTAATTGAACAAGCTAAAGTTAGAAGCTGATTGCTTTTCACAGCTGCACCAGATTCTGTGTGCTTTCATTTTAGTAAATCCCCCCATAGTGTTTTTGACAAGTTCGTTTTTATTTTTTGTTTTTTGACTGAGGGGTGTCATCCCTGCCCAGTTATCTTTTGCTAAACTACTCAAACCCTCTCCCTGTCCTATTCTCCACAACCTAAGGGCTAATTATTCTGTGGTCCAGGGTATGAACTGGGAAGTCTAACTACCTTCCTGGAGATAACGCAGGAAGTATGTGGAGGACACAGTACAGCTCTGAATTTCTGACATGATTAACATGGTTTTTGTACTTCTATAGCAGATATAAAAAAAAAACACTTTCAATAGTATATTTCAAGTATATGTAAACCCTTCCCTTGTAAAATAACCTATTCAGTTTAAAATAGGGATGCAACATTTATATATGTATAGATAGAAAAAACATTATAAATGCTTTTTTGCACATAAGTGATCTCATAATCACTGTTCTCAGCTACATAAGAGCCAGGGGAGGAGAAACAGCAGGACACTGGTCTTTCCAGTGAATGGTTGTGTGTGTGTGTGGGTGGCGGGGAGAGGGGGTAACAGGACAAGTCTGATCATTGGAGGAGAGCAGGCTTAGTTCCCAGCCTAGTGTGGTTAGTTTTTAATAGGAAAGCAGAGAGACTGGCAGAAACACCAGGGATTTCACACACAGGAGGCAATACAATTAAAACAGGATACTTTTTCATACAAGTACATGGCACAACAGGCACATACCGTGTTTCCCCGAAAATAAGCCTGAGTCTTATATTAATTTTGCCAACAAAATACACAGTAGGGCTTATTTTAGGGGTAAGTCTTACCATGTAATGTACTGTCTTCTCTCCCCCTCTCTCTCCCTTCCGGACAGGAATTCCCAGTGGGAACCGAGTTAAAATGCTTGTAAAATCCTATAATTTACTCTATTACAGTAGTATATAATGTACAATGTGTGTGTTTCTGTAATATATTTGTGCCAAATACCTTCGTTATAGTGCAGTTCTGTGCTTCTGTGACCCGCCGGAGCTCTCTTCCCCGCAATTATATTACAGAAACGCACACATTGTACATTGTATACAACTGTAATAGAGTGGATTACGGGATGTTACAAGCATTTTAAACTAGGGCTTATTTTCGGGGTAGGGCTTATACTGCAGCCCTCCTAGAAAATAACGCAAGGTCTTATTTTCGGGGTAGGTCTTATTTTCGGGGGAACACGGTATCAGGACTATGAAATGAACATACCAAAGTGGAGAAAAGAAGAAAAGTTAATTCTTAGTTTGCAGACACTTAAAAATTGTCTCGTTGGGTTTTAAACAAAGATCTGCTTTTCAGTTGAAATGGAATTATTGTAAATTTCTTTGGAGGATGCAAACACTTGTAAATGAACTACATTACCTTGTCTTTATTTCTCCCCGTAATATATTTCTAAAATTGTATTTATAACCCCTGCGGCACACTGTGTGGTATGTGGTGTAGATTCTGCTGATGGGATCCACTGTTCCACTATGCTCATCTCAGTGGGAAAGAATGTTTAATACTTCCCGGATCCCTGGAGAAGAAACAGGTAAGAGCAGCCAGTGGTTGTATAACCAGTCCCTGCTATTGGTCAAATATTAACTGTGAGACTCCCCGCCCATCACACTGGCATGGATGTCAGCTTCCAAGGATTACAGTCATTAAGATTAGATGGCAACAGGTCAAAGTGTTTGATTGCCACCAGGATTTTGGCTTTATCCTTTACAAGGACCCATGTATACAACTTCATGGAAGCTGTCATCTAATGAATTTGAGGGTTACACTATATTCGTATTATATTTGTTGAATTTGATCTAATTTTGAAAATTCCTAAATTAATTCTTGGCTGATGATGGGCCAACAGGCACAGCCTGGGTACAGTTTTCAATGATGGCAATTTTTTATGGTATCTCGCAGGTAATATTTCACACTAACGTCCTTCCTTCACCTAGATGGCTGCTTGACTCTACCTCTCCTTATTTTGTGTTTCCATTCCAGGTTCATCTGGGTCCTTTTATGTTTTGTATTGCTTAATTTTTTTATTGACTTTTTGCCTGTTTGACAAGACTTTACTTTCCATACCCTCCCCTTATTTTGTCTCATCCTTTTGTTTCCTTTCAGCTTATGATTAATAATACTATTCCAATGTGTTCCGCCCAGTATGAACGAATGTTCAATACTAGCCGTATACCTGGCATTGAGACAGGTACAGCTTTGGCCCTGTCTTCCATGTTGTCAGTCATCTCAATTGTAGCGCATGTGCAGCAAGAACCACATTTTTTTTTAACACACAAGTGACAACATAACGCTTAATTTTTGTATGTTTATGTCATTATTTTTTGTTGTATTGTTTCAAAATGAAACGCAGGAGCCTAACTTTACTAGAGTGGACCATTTACAAACTGACTGCTATGTACTGTATTTCTCTGGGATATTCTGAGATTTTGCACACATGGCAAATTTTGTTGCTAGTTAAATTTTTAGTGGATTTCTGAAATGCTAACTAAAGGCCCGTACACACGATCGGATTTTGCGACAACAAATGTGTGATGGCAGGGTTTTGTTGGAAAATTCGATCGTTTGTACGCTCCATCGGACAATTGTTGTCGGATTTTCTGACAACAAATGTTGGATAGCATGCTTTAAAACTGTCCAACAACAAATGTGTCTTGTCGGCTTATCCGATCGCGTGTACACAAGTCCGTCGGAATAAAATCCAAAGTATACACACGCATGCTCAGAAGCAATGCTAACCATAACACAACATTAGCAGAAGTTGTCAAAGGGTGACGCTAAAGAGCTGAAAAACACGTAGTTTCTTGGATGTCGTCTGTATGCATACCAAGTTCACGGCCAACGCCCTTCGGACAAAATTCCACGGATTTGTCCGATGGAAATCCGATCGTGTGTACGAGGCTTTAGGGAATGCTGAAAGCTGAACTATATTCCTCAATAAGGAACCAAATGCCTTTTGAAAACCTAGCTATTATTTCCCTATAATAGCAATAGTGGAGTGCGATTGTGGCCTGTGGTATTTGTGGGAGCAATAGTGCCCCATTATTGGTATCATTGGGAGGAATAGTGCCCCACTGTTTGTCAGTGGGAGAAATGGTACCCCCATTGTTGATGTCAGTTGGCAGAATAGTGTCTCATATCAATGGGAGGGATATGCTTCAAGGGCCAGATAAAGGCAAGCGAAGGGCCACATCCGGCCCCCAGGCCACAGTTTGGAGACCACTGGTCTACCTCAGTCAGCAGTTGTGTTTGTAAATGGACCACACAGCAAGCAAGCTTTATAATAACTGCGTCATGTTTGTCAAGTCTGCATTTGAATTGCCACTTAATGCTTTTTGCATTATTTTTGTCACCTAAATGTTGCTTAGCACACTACAGTCTATTTTTGCACCAAAAAACACTTAATACTTCACATACTTGCATGATCTAATCTTACTAACCCAATATTGTTTTACTGTCCGAGGGTAAGAATATTGCAACTTCTTGTACTGACCGTAAAACGTTGACATTCCTAGTGAGCTAACAGCTTTCCTTCTTTATGAATCATGGTGTTTGTGGTGTTGGGGGTTCTTATTTAATAAATGCCTGATAATTATATTGATAAATCATTGATCATCTCTTGCACATAATTACTGTTTTAACATTTACAAATGGCACATAAAAATAAGGAACAAATTAAATGCTTGCTTTTTCTATTTCTGAAGTGTTCCTTTGGCTTGGAATTGGTCAGTTCTGCAGCCATTACAAAGCAACAAAATGATAGGGACACACTAACCATGGAATCCAGCATAACCATGGAATCCAGCAATGGAAGTTATACTTTCATTATGGCCCCGAGTGAGGAAGCAGAGACTCAAGCCCTGTACACACGGCCGGGAATCCCGTCAGGAAACAACCGTCGGTTTTCCTGACTGGATTCCTGGCAAGCTTTTCTTGCTCGCCGAGTGTACACACGGCACATTCAAAAGAACCACCATTCTTTTGAATGGCAAGAACGCGGTGACGTTATCGACTACGACAAACATGCGCTCGTCACATTCGATGCCCTCGCCGCCATCTTGCTTCACCCTACACTACCCTTGTAAGCTACCGCGCATGCGTCAAAGTCTCATCGGGTTTACCTGGAGACAGGTAAGCGTACACACGCACGATTTTCTCGTCGGGAAACAGGCCGACGAGAATCCCAACGAGAAAATAGAGAGCAGGTTCTCTATTTTTCTCGTCGAGATTCCCGGCAGTTTTCCCAACAAGAAACCATACACACAGCCGGTTTTCTCTGCAAAAAGCTCTCCCAGCAGTTTTCTTGCCGAGAAAATCGGCCGTGTGTACGAGGCTTAAGATTGATGTTGATCACGGGGTATTTTTGAGATATACAAAAAAATCTATTTTAGCCCACCAGTGCCCACCCAATTGCTATATTTGAGTTGACTTTTAAGACAAAAGAAGCTCAGAATATACTGCATGCTCTTCAACCAAACTAGAGAGATCGAAGTCAGACAGTATATTTGTATAAAACATTTCTACTGTCTGAGTATTGGCGTTAAAAGATTTTAAAGTGCTGTATGTCCTAATGATAACATGATGATAGGTTAACAGTCTTGCTTGGATGGATGAATAAATAGTAACAGCAGCGCTGAAATACTTACCCATTGTGGAGAAAAAAACCTAGGCAGTTGGCCAGCCATCTTTGTTGGAAGATGGGGTCTGATTTCAGATTCTCCCCTTCTGCAAGAATCATTTAGCCAAACATCTTGGCTTTTTGTTATGTAATTACTACTGTGAGAAGCTTGAAGCAGCGTTTTTCATCAGGAAAGGTAAGTGTTTCAGCCACTTTATTCCTATTTATGCATACCATCAAGTCTGTTAACACAACTTTAAAGTGATTGTAAGCGATCACTTTGTAAAACAACTCATTCAGTTTGAAATAGAAATGAAAGGCAAACATTTGCTTATAGATATAAACAAAATTATAAATACCATTTCTCCCTTCTTTATAAGTGATCACATTCCCTCTGTTCTCAGCTGAATAAGAGGGGGAGCAGAAGCAACGGCATACTGATCTTCCCAGTGAAAAGCTGTGCGGGGGAGGGGGGTGTTAGGGCAAGTCTGATCATTGGAGGAGAGCAGGCTGAGCTCCCAGCACAGCTACGGAACTGACCACGCTATGCTCTCCTGCTTAGAGTGATCAGTTTTTAACAGGAGAGCAGAGGGACTAGAAGGAATACCAGAAATTTCACACAAAGGTGGCAAAAAAAGACAACAGGATTCTTTTTCATACAAGTACATAGTACAGCAGGCATATACCAGGAAATTTGGATAGGTTGGGGTAACAAACACTTTAAAGCGGAGTTCCAGCCCTCTTACAGAAAAATGTAACGACAGCAGCTACAAATACTGTAGCTGCTGACTATTAATATTTGGACACTTACCTGTCTAGGGACCCCGCGATGTTGGCACCCCAGCTGATTTTTCAATCGGCTCTCGGGTTCTTCTGCCGCCATTTCTTGTAAGGAAACCTGGCAGTGAAGCCTTGCGGCTTCACAGCCAAAACCCTTCTGCACATGCAAGAAGCGCGCTTCACTTTCTGAATGGCCCGGTGGCGGGGGAAAAAGGGGGGGCTGAACATCCGAAGGACTTTGCCGCGGTGAAGACACCCGAATGTGAGAGTGGGAACCTGTCAAAAACGGGTACCCGCTTCCCCCCGAAAGGTGCCAAATGTGCCAGTGGAGAGGGAGGAGGAAGCAAAGAAGCGAAGCTTCCCTTTTTGGGTGAAGTTCCGCTTTAAGTTAACATTTAAGTGCAAGTTCACTTGGGGTTGATTTACTGAAACTGGTGCAGCTCTGCATAGAAAGTTTAATTGAACAAGCTACAGTTAGAAGCTGATTGGCTATCATGCAAAGCTGCACCAGATTTTGCACTCTCCAGTTTTAGTAAATCAAACCGCTTAACGTCATTGATTCAAGAATCCTCAGGCACTGTAGCTGGTAGTGAAGAATGCAATAGGACAGCTGGAGGATTTTACCGTGTTAGACCATCACACTGGGTCCTCAGTATAATCTTGCCCACTGCCTGCCTCATTATAATTCTTCATACAGAACAATGAAAATATTCTAAAAAAACATCAAACTGTTATAATTGGAATTCAGTAAGAACTTCTGAGACCCATAGAAAAGCACATGATGGGAAGCTACAGGTTTCTCATACCTTACAGTGGGCAGTACATTAACTGTGTTCTATCTAAAGCACCCTTCAGTTATTAGTAGAAGATCTCAGAAGTAAGCCAAAAGTCATGGTCAAGCTGATAAACAGGTGTTACTTATTATAGCAGTGTGTATGAATGGCATGCAGAATGCGCCAGAATTATGCCACTAAATTGTGCCACTTCTTTAAAGTGGTTGTAAACTTGAGTCGTGAAATATGAACAAATTATATCCCTCTATAATGTGTACTTGTCTCATTTAAGAGCACTAAGTGTCATTTCTGTCTGCCGCTTCGTTCCTCTGCTATCTGCCTATGTCACTTATGACAAGTTTTCCTGACACCAAGAGAAAAAAGGTGATGGGGAGGGATCTGCAGCTGATTGACAGCCTCAGTTCTTTTCATGTGTGCTGTTTGTAGGGGAAGTGTCTCTTCCCTCCAATCAGCTCTCAGATCTCTTCTCACTGAGCTCTGCAGAGTATAACTTCAGCTCCCCGCCCCCTTTTTTGTGAACTCTCCGACATGCCTATAAATTCAGTACTTTGAACAGATGCAGAGAAGAGAAACCTCAGATAGACAGGTACAACTTATGTAGGAAGATTTGTTTAATTTCTGTGTATCACCTGGGTATTACTTCAGTTTTACTTCACTGGGTATATGTAGGGGTTTACAACCACTTTAAGAAACACAACAGTACTGTAAACCACATTAAAGATAGTTCCAAACCATTGTCTATTGACATCTAATAGAATTCAGTATCTGGAGGAAGGGAAGTTGGAAACACAGATTTAAGCCTGACATGGGCTCCTGTTTTTATAACTGTAACTCTCTGACCATTGTAGACACCCTTCAGCATGTAAAGGACAGCAGGCACATTATTGTCTACCACAAGGGACGCTACTTCAAAGTGTGGCTGTATCATGATGGACGACTACTGAAGCCCAGGGAGATTGAACAGCAGATGCAAATAATTCTTAATGACAAATCTGAACCTCAGGCTGGAGAGGAGAAACTGGCAGCCCTTACTGCTGGAGACAGGCAAGTAGTGAACCATCTTTGTATGATCTGCCCATTACACCTGCTAGTGGGTCCTGATCTTAAATGGGACCTTGAACTGTAAGCATATGTAGAAAGTACTCCGTGTAGGCTATTTAATAATTAAATGACTATTTTTAAACGGTGCTATGATTTACTGTACAATTTCATATAAAGGTGACAGCCAAGGACCTGGTTATAAAGGGGATATTGAGCATAGCCTTTGTGATATGGGAAAGTTCCCCCAAGGTTTTTCTTTTAGCAGCAATGGTATCAGAATCAAAAAGCAATATCTATTATAAAAGCTCTTTATTCATCAAAAAGTAAAACTCAATGTCATGTTCCCATTAAAAATATGAACTCTGGTTGTACAGAACAATAGGTATTCCATAACAGCGATGTAAAACCAAAATCAAGCAAAGCATAACATTACAGAATGTCGGCCATATATAGACCCTGATGCGTTTCGACCTTATGCAGTAGTGCTCTTCTTCAGGGAGATGGTTGATTCTAGGGTTGTCCCGATACCACTTTTTTAAGACCGAGTACAAGTACCGATACTTTTTTCCAAGTACTCGCCGATACCGAATACCGATACTTTTTTTTTTATCTCTTGTAAAAAAAAAAAATTTTTTCTTTTTAAATTTTTTTTTATTTATTTATTGATTGATTTTTTATAATGTTTTCTTTTTTTTAAGGTGTGGGGGGGTGGACAGTGTCAGTGTGTTTTTTCTTCTATTTTATTTTATTTATTTTTTACAATTCATTTCTTTATTATTTATTTTTTTATTAAATTTTTTATTTTTTTATCAGCCCTGTTGGGGGGCTTTGGTGAGATATCAGGGGTCTTAACAGACCTCTGACATCTCCCCTTTGAGACAGAGAAAGGGACTAGGGACAGATTCCCCAGTCCCTTTCTCAGCAGCCTCAGCTGCGCTGAAAATGAATGGAGAGAAGACAGCGGCTCCTCTCCATTCATAAACTGAAACATTGTAACACAGTTTACGATGTTTCAGTTTTGTGAATGAACAGAGTCAGTGATCACTGACTCTGTTCATTCGGAACAGTAAGGAGCCGGGTTTACCGGCTCCTACCTCCGCTCTCCATCCTGACAGTAAGAGGGGGTGGAGGAGGAGAACGGAAGGGGATGGCAGCACGGAGGGAGACACCAGAGTGGAGGGGGTCACGGACGGAGGGAGACACCAGAGTGGAGGGGGTCACGGACGGAGGGAGACACCAGAGTGGAGGGGGTCACGGATGGAGGGAGACACCAGAGTGGAGGGGGTCACGGATGGAGGGAGACACCAGAGTGGAGGGGGTCACGGACGGAGGGAGACACCAGAGTGGAGGGGGTCACGGACGGAGGGAGACACCAGAGTGGAGGGGGTCACGGACGGAGGGAGACACCAGAGTGGAGGGGGTCACGGACGGAGGGAGACACCAGAGTGGAGGGAATCACGGACGGAGGGAGACACCAGAGTGGAGGGAATCACGGACGGAGGGAGACACCAGAGTGGAGGGGGTCACGGACGGAGGGAGACACCAGAGTGGAGGGGGTCACGGACGGAGGGAGACACCAGAGTGGAGGGGGTCACGGACGGAGGGAGACACCAGAGTGGAGGGGGTCACGGACGGAGGGAGACACCAGAGTGGAGGGGGTCACGGATGGAGGGAGACACCAGAGTGGAGGGGGTCACGGACGGAGGGAGACACCAGAGTGGAGGGGACACGAGACCGCAGAACGGAGGGGGGCTGGAGGAGGATGCGAGGACAGTCAGCGGTGATCGTGTGTGAGTTACAAGCACCGATCACCGCTGATTTCACTACAGCAGCTTAAAGGGGGGGGGAAAGGCGGAGAGACTTTTAAATCTATACAGCGGTGATCTCCCACGCACTGATCACCGCTGACTGTCCAGGTATCGGGTGAAGCATCGGGAGCATTTGCCCGAGTACAAGTACTTGGGCAAATGCTCTGTATCGGTACCGATACCGATACTAGTATCGGTATCGGGACAACCCTAGTTGATTCTATGGGAATACATCAAATGCACCTGAAAACTGCCTTTCATGCCTCCCCAGTGTAAAGCCCGAGTGCTTTCACACTGGGGCGGTGCGCTTGTAGGACTGCAAAAAAAGTCCTGCAAGCAGAATCTTTGGGGCGGTATAGGAGGGCTGTGTAGGAGGGCTGTACACATTTAAATAATTAATCACAGAATATATAGGTTTTACTCTGTGGGAATTGTACTATACAGACATTAGGTTTTTCATACCAGTGATAACCCCAGTTCTTTTGTATGTGTATAATACAGGGTACCTTGGGCCAATGCTCGTAAAACCTACTTTATAAATGGAAGAAACAGGCAGAGCCTGGATGCTGTTGAGAAATCAGCTTTCTTTGTAACCCTGGATGACACTGAACAAGGATACAACAAGGAGGACCCTGTGACATCTCTTGACAAATATGCCAAGTCTCTCTTACACGGGAAATGTTATGACAGGTATTCTTTCTGAGTGATATTTGTATATGGGGACTGTTTTTTTCAATGTAATTGTTCAACTATTTTCAAGCATTTACTAGATCTGGCTAAATAGATTAAAACAGATTTTTGTTAACTCTTACTTTTGTTTAACACTCCCAGTGTTAAAGTCAACCTCTGTCTAAAAGTTTTTGTAACATAATCCATACCCCTTAGCTCCGAAAACTTTTTTTTAACCTACTTTCTCCAAGGGAACATGATTATATTTTTTTCCCCTTTGACATCCCTACAGTGGTCGCTGAGGTCTTCACTCCACTGGATGTGATATACAAGATGGTGCCCTGCATTACTTTCTCCAGACACAGGGTACCCTCTTGGATCATATATCAGGCAATGAATGGCAGGGAGGGTTATCAGCTGTGACAATAATTGATAATCCTTTTCATCAGCATATGTACGGCCGCTAAGGATAGCAATGTTGCAGTTAATTCACTAAAGGTTTCTGAAGCGTTGCCTCCTCCTGATGGAGTACCCAAGAGGTGGCAGGATCACCAGGTGTTCTTAAAAAAAAAAAAAAAAGATTAAGTTAGGAACACGTAGGACATTTTTTAATTTAGTGTATAGTTATACTTTAATGCAGCCAGTAATTTTATTTCAAAGATAATTATACAATATGGTGTGCATTTACTAAAGGCAAATAGACTGTGCACTTTTCAAGTGCAGTTGCACCCATTTTCCCAAGAGCTTAGTGAATGTGGTGAGGCTCAGCTGATTTTAATCAGGGATGTGCAGTCAGGGGAGGCAGTTGAGGCAGGGCCTCAGCTGCCATGAACATAAAAAAAAAAAAAAAAAATTATCGCTCTTTCAGGGTTGTACTGAGGTAGAAGTTCTACCCCACCACTGGTCAAAATTTGGGGCTCCTAGCACTTATGGTTCCAGAGATACGGGGCTCCTTGCGCAACCTGTCAGAAGCTACATACAGCGTGGCCAGTTTGAATAGAAGCTGGCACACTCTGTTTGCAGCAGACTGAGAGGGTGAGCTCACAGTGCCTCTCCTCACTTCTTGTCAGAGGCACTGAGCTCAATGGACAACATGGAGCCTTGGACCAATGGTAACGCACCATTGGTCCAAGCTGTCCAATAAAAATGCTGCAGTGGAGGCTAAAAGACACATGCTCCCTTCCAGCCCAGCCCTCCTAACTACAAGGAAAAAACATGGGTTTATGGGTATAATATATTATTATGATATATGTTATAATAACATAATAAATTATTTTCTTTTTCATACATCACGGGACACAGAGCGACTTAGTCATTACTAATGGGTTATATAGTTTACCTTCAGGTGCTGGCACTGGCAACTTCCAAACCGGAAGTACCCTCCCCTATATAAGCCCCTCCCATTCGGGAGCGCCTCAGTTTTTTGCCAGTGTCTATGGTGTTGGCCAAAGAGTAACATGTGTTTTCCTGGGCTTGCGTACAGGTTCTTTTACGGGCCTTAGTAAGCTGTTCCGGATCCCACCAAAAAAGCTTCATAGCTAAACGGTCGGTACCCGGGCCTTGCAACAGAAGAGCAAGGTTTTGCCTGTAATGCCTCTCTTAGGAGGGCTGGACCCTGGGATCCAGAGCTCTGGTCATACCCACGACCAAGATGTTTTCTGTGCAGGGTGCTATACAGGTCCAGGGGAGTGGAATCCTTGGGAACCCGGTCCCTGAAGGTTTAATTACAATGCCTGCCGTGATAAGTGAAGTTTGGGCTTCTGTGGACCAAACAGAGTCCTGCGGCGGGGAACAGGTAAGTGGGGGCCCCCAGGAACTTGGTTCTATTGGGGGACCCCCAAGCCTAATTTGTCTTTCTGTCTGTTACCTAATGGTATTCCCGCTAATATCTGTGTATGCTTGTAACTACTGGAAAATGTAAAATTTTAATAGTAGTCAAGAAAAAAAAAAGAGGACCGCGGTACCTGTGTTAAACCACTAGAGGCCGCTGTGGTCCATTTTTTCTTGTCATGTGGATCTTTGGTTTTCTCAAGTCAAAAGATCCAGGCAGTTGGTAAGTTCTCTGTGGGAATCCACTTCCTCTGCCCTGTTGCTGCGCTCATCCACCGCACAGGCCCTCCGGCAAAAAGGGCCCTGGCTCCTAGTCCCTGCTTGGTTTCGAAAAGGGCGCCAATGGCGCGCGGGCGCGTGCACGCGCCTCCTATGAAAAAAAAGGGGCGGGTGGATGACGCTCGATGCGTGCCGCGGCGCTTCTGCGCATGTGTAGGCGTCCAGCATGTGTAAAAGACACAGTACAAGTGTCAGCTGGATGCAAGCAGAGCTAGCAACAAAACGGTGGCACACAGAGGCGGTTGATGCAGGCATCCCCATAGAAAGACACTTTAGTGGACACCAGCTGGTATATAGCAGCAACTGTGTTAGACTATTACCAGCAAAATTGGTGTATGACGACGGGAATACCTCAGCTTTGTGCTTAAAGGATATGTCGTCCAGACGCTCTGGAAATAAATCTTCCAAGAAGCGAAAGGGGTCTCCATCGGGCTCTGAGGATTTTGGGCATGCTGTACTGCGCCAATCTCCCCTGAAATTTCAGAGGTCAGTAGCCGTAGGAACCCCGCAGGAGTACCTGGTACTGCGGCTGTCCCCAGTCCACCTGCTCCTGTATATATAACAGAGGAGGTTTTATCCTCAACTCTGGGAGGATTGGAAGAGAGATTAACAGCATTGATCGCTGCTTCCCTGTCACAGGAAAAGCGCGTCCGATCTCCGTCTCCTCCTGCAGAGTGCCTGTTAGTGGAGGAACAGTCCCAGAGATCGACCTACCTGAAGGGGATCAGGTGAGGTTGATAAAGTTATAGAGGAATCAACAGTGGAAGAACCTTTCTCAGCATCTCAGGCTGAAAGATTATGGGTTCAGTCTCTGACTAACATGGTCCGAGCAGCATTTTAAATGCCTCTGGCGGAACCATCAACCACTACTGTCTCCTCGCTGGGGTCGCTGAAAGCTCCCCAGACTGTCTGTTCCTTCCCAATCCACCCTTTATTGGAAGGGCTTATTTACCAGGATTGGGAGCATCCTGTTAAAATATTTACTCCCCCCAAGAGATTTCCAGGGATCTATCCCATGGAGGATAAGTTCATAAAAAAAAAAAAAATGGAGGGTCCCTACAGTGGACACAGCCATCTCTTGTGTAAATAAATCACTGACATGTCCAGTAGATAATGTTCCAATGTTCAAAGACCCAATAGATAAAAAATTGGAGTCTTTACTAAAATCTGCTTTCTCTACAGCAAGCATGGTGACACAACCTGCAGTAGCAGCGATTGGAGTCTGCCAAGCAATGAAAGATCAGTTGAAACAAGTCTTAAGGGACTTACCAGATCAGCAGGCTCTTGCCCTAGCTGACCTACCTAGAGCCTTGTGTTGCGGTGGACGCCAAAAAGGATACAATCCAACAGGCCTCCCGCTTTACGCTGTCTGTAGACATATGCATAGGCTTCTATGGCTCAAAAACTGGTCTGCTGAAGCTCCCTGTAAGAAATTGCTGATTAGCTTCCCATTTCATGGAGAACGCTTATTTGAAGAAGATCTGGACAAATATATCCAGAAAACTTCTGCCGGTAAAAGTACACTCTTGCCGGTTAAGAACAAGGGTAGAAGTCCTTCTTTTAAGAGGCCTACTTCTCCAGTCCCTGGCACATCGGCTGTAAAACAGTTCCGACGGCCTCCGCGGTCAAATCCAGGGGGCAGAAATCAGGGACAATCACAGGGTAACAAGAAACCCTGGGTCAAGAGAGGTACAAAACCTCCCCCCAAGTCATGAAGGGTTGCCCCCAATCAATCGGGTGAGGGGAAGACTTCAGTTGTTCACAAAAACCGTGGCGGGACACCATCAGAGACAGATGGGTGATCTCCGCAGTAAGTCTGGGATACAGGCTGGAGTTAAAAGACATTCCTCCTGCCCATTTTATGAGGTCAAACGTGCCAAGCGATCCCCAGAAGAGAGGATCCCTCCTTCTGGCACTAGAACAACTATTGCTCCAAGGGTAATCATGAGGTTCCCTTGGAAGAAAGCGGGTTCGGGTTTTACTCGAACCTTGTCACAGTCCCCAAACCAAATGGGGACGTGAGGCTAAAAGGGCTAAACAAGTTCCTACATACCAGGACTTTTTCGGATGGAGTCGATCCGATCGGTGGCCACCGCCCTACAAGGGCAGGAATGGTTAGCCTCGATCGACATAAGGGATGCTTATTGCATATTCCCATCTGTCCGGCCCACCAGAAATTTTTACGCTTTGCAGTAGAAGGGCGCCATTTTCAGTCCAGAGCCTTACCTTTCGGTCTGGCCACAGCACCACGAGTGTTCACAAAAATTCTGGCCCTACGATTGGCCAAACTAGGAACACAAGGTGTAACGATAATGGCATATCTAGACGACTTGTTGCTGATAGACCACTCAGTGGAAAAAAACAGAAGTGGTCGTTCACAAGACAATCAAGTATCTGGAATCTCACGGTTGCATTATCAACCGAGACAAGTCAGCCCCAAAAACCAGTCAAAAGTCTGGAATACTTGGGGGCTAAGACTGGATTCAAATCAGAGAAAGATTTTCTTACCTCCAGAGAAGGTGTCGTCTTTGAAAAATTTGACCCACTTAGTGGGTACAAAAAAGAAAACCATCCATACGCCTGTGCATGAGGCTGCTGGGAAAAATGGTGGCTTCATTCGAAGCAGTACCCTATGGTCAATTCCATTCAAGGAACTTGCAGAGGGCCATACTGTCAGCCTGGAACAAAAAAGTTCAGGCTTTAGACTTACCAATGTCCCTGTCCCCTTCCGTTCGCAAGAGCCTCCATTGGTGGTTGATGCCCCAGAATCTGGAAAAAGGGAAACCCTTCAGTCCGGTTTCTTGGAAGGTGGTCACTACAGATGCCAGCCTCATAGGCTGGGGGGCAGTACTGGAGCAATGGTCTCTCCAGGGCAAGTGGTCAGAAGCAGAGAAGGCCCTGCCCATCAATCTCTTAGAGATACGAGCAGCCCGGTATGCCCTAGTAGCATGGACATCCAAACTCCAAGGGTCCCCTGTCAGAATTCAATCAGACAATGCCACAGCAGTGGCATATATCAATCACCAGGGTGGCACCAGGAGTCGTGCAGCCCAGAGGGAAGCGAATTGCATCCTGGAATGGGCAGAAAGATATGTCCCAGCCATATCCGCGGTTTTCATCCCAGGAGTGGAAAATTGGAGAGCGGACTTTTTAAGTCGCCAGCAATTATGCCCGGGGGAATGGTCTCTTCACCCCGAGGTTTTCCAGGCAATATGCCAGCGGTGGGGAACACCGGATGTAGATCTGCTAGCATCCAGATTCAATGCAAAGGTGGACAGATTTGTGTCTCGCACAAGGGATCCCCTAGCTTGCGGTTCGGATGCCCTAGTGTTCCCTTGGGATCAGTTCAAGCTGATATATGCATTCCCACCGCGATTAATCCGCAGAATCAGGGTAGAAAAGAAACCAGTGATTCTGGTGGCTCCTGCGTGCCCCCGAAGGGCATGGTACGCGGAGATTGTAAAAATGTCAGTGGGAAGTCCTTGGACCCTCCCACATCGTCCGGACCTGCTTTCGCAAGGACCGATATACTACCCTTCCTTACCAGCCCTAGGTTTGACGGCCTGGCTATTGAAGCCCACATTCTAAAAAAGAGAGGGCTCTCTAATCCTGTGGTATCTACCATGATCAATGCCAGGAAGCCGGTATCCAGGCAGATCTATTATAGGATCTAGAAGGCGTACATCACGTGGTGTGAGGCCAAGAAATGGCATCCACGTAAGTACGTAATAGGTAGGATTCTGGACTTCCTACAGTGGGCTGTAGATAGGAAGCTGGCCTTGAGTACTATCAAGGGTCAGACGGCCTTGTCAATATTTTTTCAAAGGCCCTTGGCTTTGCATTCATTAGTCAAAGCTTTCATACAAGGAGTGATGCGTATTAGCCCTCCGGTTAGTATTCCCATATGTCCATGGGGTAGGGCTGGGAAAAAAATCGATTTTAATCTTGAATCGAGTTTTGAGTTCAAATCGATTCAGATTTGAAGAAAATCGATTTTTTTAGATTTTTTTTTTTTATTTAAAAAAAAATTAAATTTTTTTTTTTTTCATTTTTTTTCCCTTCAAAGTTTCCGTAGCAGGGCTGCAGGGGGCGTATCCGGAATGGCACTGGGCTGCGTTACCCCAATTACATCTACTCGCCGTAGTAATGTAACACTAACTAACCGCAAGCCGCCGTCTGCCTACCTGATCAGCGTGTCATGCAGACAGACGGCGGCCATTGCAGTGTTCAAAAGCCGCGCCTCCCGAGTCCTCGTCGTCTGTGATAGGCGGAACACTCAATTTCACAGCAGGCAGTGTTCAGCCTATCACGGACATCCTCTCATCCTCGTCTGTGTTATGAGGATGAGCGGATGTCCATGATAGGTGGAACACTGAATGCTGGGAAATTGAGTGTTCCGCCTATCACAGACGAGGAGGAGGCGCGGCTTTTGAATACTGGAATGGCCGCCGGTGTAGCAGAAAAATCCGTATCCCATGAAAATCTGCATCAGGTACGGGCACAGTGATTGAAGCTTGGGCACAGTGAGGCATTGGGCACAGTGAGGCACGGGCACAGTGAGGCACGGGCACAGTTCAATTCAACTAAGAGTAACCTCAAGATTTTTGGTTGTTTTATTAGCTAAATCCAAATACAGTATTAATAATTTGGATGTTTAACAATCTTTGTTGCACATGGCACACTGACTTTGCAGTTAGAGAAAGGGTTTGCCTTTGAAATTTTGTTTGTTGATGCACTTCAATTAATATATAAAAAAAAAAAAAATCGAATCGTAAATCAAGTTTTTTATAAAAAAATCGCAGATTTTTTTTGGGGGGAAAATCGCCCAGCCCTACCATGGGGCTTAAACCTGGTTCTGTCGGTTCTACAGAAACAACCATTTGAACCATTGCGGCACATTTCCTTGGTTCTTCTCACCAGGAAATTGATTTTCTTAGTAGCCATTTGTTCGGCTAAAAGAGTATCGGAATTAGCCGCCTTGTCCTGTAAGGAGCCATATCTGGTTGTCCATAAGGACAGAGTAGTATTACGTCCTCATCCAGCCTTTCTTCCTAAGGTGGTATCGAGGTTCCATTTGAACCAAGATGTGGTTCTTCCTTCCTTTTTCCCCAAACCTAGTTCAGTAGAGGAAAAGTTATTGCATTCTTTGGATGTAGTAAGAGCAGTTAAAGCTTATCTAAAAGCCACTGCTCAGATTCGCAGAACGGATACTTTGTTTATTCTGCCGGAAGGCCCCAGAAAGGGTCAGGCAGCATCAAAATCTACTTTAGCCAAGTGGATTCGACAGGTCATAATGCAAGCCTATGGCTTGAGAAGGAGACCGCCTCCATTCAAAGTTAGGGCGCACTCCACAAGAGCAGTTGGAACTTCATGGGCAGTGCATCACCAGGCCTCCCTGGCTCAAGTCTGTAAGGCCGCAACATGGTCTTCAGTACACACGTTTACTAGATTCTACCAGGTAGACGTTAGAAGTCAGGAGGATGTCGCCTTTGGGCGCAGTGTGTTGCAGGCCGCAAAAGAGCCTCATGCCTGATGGCGCCCAGCTTATGTATAGTGTATCCCTCCCCTCATTTGGCATTGCTTTGGGACGTCCCATTAGTAATGACTAAGTCGCTCTGTGTCCCGTGATGTACGAAAAAGAAAAAGGGATTTTTATAACAGCTTACCTGTAAAATCCTTTTCTTGGAGTACATCACGGGACACAGAGCTCCCACCCCTCTTTTTGGGACACTTATTGCTTTGCTACAAAACTGAGGTGCTCCCGGATGGGAGGGGCTTATATAGGGGAGGGTACTTCCGGTTTGGAAGTTGCCAGTGCCAGCACCTGAAGGTAAACTATATAACCCATTAGTAATGACTAAGCCGCTCTGTGTCCCGTGATGTACTCCAAGAAAAGGATTTTACAGGTAAGCTGTTATAAAAATCCCTTTATTTGTCTATTTACTGTGTAATTACTGGTTTGAAGTTATAACTTTAAACTTCAGTAATTTGTCCGTTAAGCCACCTACTTGAGTACAGTTTATGAAAATATAGTAAATTACCTTAAAAACAATGTATAATAATTATTTGTATATTACTTACTTATGGTAATTAACCACTTGCCACCCAGGCCAATTCTGACACTTCTCTTGTACATGTAAAAATCATAATTTTTTGGCTAGAAAATTACTCAGAACCCACAAACATTATTTATATATATATATATATATATATATATATATATATATATATATATAATTTTTAGCAGACACCCTAGGGAATAAAATGGTGGTCGTTGCAACTTTTTACGTCACACGGTATTTGCGCAGCAATTTTTCAAACGTGTTTAAAAAAAAAAAAACTTTTATGTATAGAAAAACAAAAACACTAAAGTTAGCCCGTTTTTTTTTTTTTTTTTTATAATGTGAAAGATGTTACGCAGAGTAAATAGATACCTCACTTGTCACGATTTAAAATTGCGCACACTTGTGGAATGGCGCCAAACTTCGGTACTTAAATATCTCCATAGGCAACGCTTTAACATTTTTTTACAGGTTACATGTTTAGAGTTTACAGAGGAAGTCTAGTGCTAGAATTATTGCTCTTGCTCTAACATTCGCGGCGATACCTCACATGTGTGGTTTGAATGCCGTTTACATATACAAAAATAAGTCCTTATGCTGGTTAAATTAGTAAACTATAAGAACTAATGAAGGGGCTATATATAATCTATATAATCAGAGAATGGTTCAGGTTCTTTTCTTTTATTATATATAGATAATATATGGCACTTTCATTAGTTCTCATAGTTTTCCAGTACTAATTTAACCAACATAAGGACTTGTTTTAATAAAATCAGGACTGTTGGTAGCTAATGAGAATCGAATATGTAATGCCGCGTACACACGATCATTTTTCCCATCGGGAAAAATGACATTTTTTCCTTTGGACGAGAAAAACGATCATCTGTGGGCTTTTTGCCGTTTTTCCCGACGGTAAAAACGGCATTAATCACGATGAGAAAAATTAGAACATGTTCTAATTTTTCTCGTCGTTTTTCCTGACATTTCTTCCGCGGCAGTGTTTCCCATAGGGAAACACTGCCGCGGAGCCCATAGACGATCGTTTTTCTCGTCATTTTAAAAAATGACGAGAAAAATGACCGTGTGTGGCGAACAAGCTGTTCCCTCGTTTGAAATTTCATTATTCACGGCGGTTTTTAAACCGCCGTGAATAATGATCGTGTGTACGCGGCATAACTTGTGAATATGTAACCTGTGTGTATCTGGCTCTAATACTAGCCAGTGCCTCACCACCACTGACCTCACTGCACATCCCTGATTTTAATCATCCAATCATGTGTAATCACAAATGCAGTTTTTCATTATTTTCCTTGCACCTGATTGGGTATTCTTTACAAAGTGAAGCTTCACCAAATTCACCAAGCTCTGGGAAAAGTGAGAGCAACTACCCTTGCAAAATGCACAGTCTATTTGCCTTTAGTGAAACCACCCCTATGCATCTGATGTTGTATGTTTCTTTGTAGCTTAGCCATTGACATTCTTGACTGTGAGGTTCCTCTGATTTTCTTACTTCAATATGTTCTCTTGAATGAGGAGAGTGAGAAAAGTTTCTACTGATTGTACTGAATTCAGATGGGTCATGGCGTTATTCAGCACCATCCAGAAAAAGTAAAATTTGTTTTAGATAAAGGTGACTGCTAAGAAAATGTTACATTACTTACTCTTTGGTTACCAGCATTGGTCCCATTTAGAGACCAAATGCCAACCTAAACCTTTAAGTGAAGCAGAGCTTTGGCCCTGCAATGCAGAACAACAGCCTCACTTTATTCCCCCCCAGTTGCACATGCTCACCTTTCCTTTGCTTTCTCACTGATCTGCTCAGCCACCGCTTTTGAAAAAATAAGCTCTGTGTAAGCTCAGAGTTACTTTGAAGTTTACGCAACGGAGGGGTTCCCTGTCCCTTGTAAGTCAGCTGTAAGAAAGAAGATTTCCCTTCCCCATGTAAGTAAGCCACATGTTTTGCTATGACCAGATGTACCGGGTTTTCTTCACCGTCGTCGGCAAACTGGACGGCAAGTGTGTAAAGGAAAGGTGAGTATGAGCTGATGATGAAGTGGGGACTTTTAAAAGAAATTAAGAGTAGGTTTACTTTAAAACTATGGGTGGCATCTGAAAAAAATTCTAGAGAAAACGCTTGGACAGCCGCACTCCAATTCAGTGCTTAATCATGAGCTATGATTAAGCACTGAATCACAGTGCGAAACGCCTCAGCTCATACCTGCTGTTTTTTGCTGTGGCATGTTATTTGTGCTTTTGTTTTAAATAAAAGAACCAATTTTCTCTTACCATCCATGGACTGACACGGTGTCTCTTTACACTTTACACGTGGGTTATGTCCCTGCTTGCAGGAGAAGACCTAGGCAGAATGTGAAATGTTATACATACATTCTAAAAGCCAGAGCTGAACAGCCCCACCCAGGGGGCCGTCCCTCCGGACATAACCCTCCCACTACAGTCAGCAGACTTCAGTTTTTTTCTGCCTAGCAGAAGGAGAAGACATGGCTCTCTCAGGAGCCAGTCTCCTGACCTATTTTTATTCCTTTTATGGAATTCTTTTTTATTTTATTTTTGAGAATTTTCTATTAACTGTCGGCTGGGCAACAGGTTGGGTACAAGATATCCTCGTAGTCTTCCCTGTCCGACCATCGAGCGTGCTGATCCTCGCCTTGTGTGCGTGAGACTCAGTTCACGACAGGCCCCATGACTCCAGGGGTGGCCGGGTTTGCTTTCATGCTCCCACGGTCCTCTCAAGACTGAACAGTTCCTGACTGACTGTATCTTTCGCGGTGGACCGGGCCGACAGCTACTCAGTACTGCACTGTGATAGTCCTGTCAGAAACACACCAGTGGGTCCCTCAGGGGACGGGTAAGTAGTCTCTCCTGCCTGCAGGTGAGTACAAAAGGCTGTGTGTTTCTCTGTGGGGGATTTTCCCTGTCTCCCCCTGTATTTCATTGTCACTCTGTCACCATTGCTGGCGCTGTGCTGTGTGGGGTGCCTGGGGGTCACACTGTTCTTGGAGGGGCTAATGCTGGTCTGCAGATATGCTTGGGGCCTTTTTTTGTGTGTTTTGGGGCCTGAGCGCCGAGTGGCGCTGTGTGTGTGCTGTTTTTTTCACTTTTGCTGAGTCATGGCGGCCATCTTGCCGCGGATCGCCTCAGTGAAGTGCGGCGGCCATTTTCTTGTAGCCCGTGCGCTCTTAAGCACTAGTTTTGGCCTCTAGCGCTGCTGTAACAGCGCGAATCTCCTCACAATCTCCTCACAGCTCACCAGCGCTGACACAGCGCGGTACAGACAGCGGAACTGAGCGGTCCCTGGTCCGGTTTGGTGAGTCCCCTGGGCGCCCCCTCCTCAGTCAGCACAGCCTGAGGGTGGACTTTTTATCTGAGGAGTCTCAGAGGGGGGCAATATGGAGTCTCTGTCACCAGCTTCCCCTAAATGTCAGTGGACAATAGGCAGTGCTTCAGCACCTGCGGTCCCTAGGGACCAGTTGTGGGCAGTCCTGGAATAATTTCTGACCAGGATGGGAGCTGTGTGCAAGCGCAAGGGAGCAAAAAAGCGCCCTCTCCCCACTTTACTTCATGAGGGCAGTGCGCTGATTCAGATATGGGCCTAGCCACTACCGCTCAGGACCCTAGTTCTGAATGTATTGGATGGTTTTGAACAGGACATTCCTTATGAGGAAAATTCCAGTTCTGAGTCAGTAAATGACAGGGCGCTTGTTAGTGTACTCATGACTGCGGTGAGGGACACTCTCAAGCTAAAATGCTGCGGATGCAGAACCTCAGGCGGATACAGTCTCCTTTGGTTCTTTTAAGGCCAGGCCTTCTAAAGAGGTTTTTCCATATGTACTTTCTTTGACCAGTTCATTGATGAGGTCTGGGAAAAGCCGCAGAAGAATTTTTTTATGGTCCCGCGGCGTTTGTCTATCAGATACCCCTTGAAGATGCCCTACTTAAAAAGTGGGCTTCTCCCCCAGGGCCGACCCTCCAGTCGCCCGGTTGAACAAGGCCATCACTCTCCCGATGGAGGGGACTCCTGCATTTGAGGACCCCACTGACAGGAGGTCAGAAGTGGTGAGCAGAGCCATGTTTGCCTTGTTGGGATCCGCCCTACGGCCTGTGGTAGCGGCGACCCTTGTGTCTTAAACACTTACAGGTTGGGCAAAAATGTTGCACCTAGCTGTACAGGAGCATAATCTTCCTCCAGACACAGTTGCTTTGGCCCACCAACTGGTTCAGGGCCTGGTTTATGTGTGCGACGCCACGTTGGACGCGACCCCTTTAATATCCAGGGCCTCTGTCTCGGCGGTGGTATTGCGTCGTCTTATCTGGTTGAAGTGCTGGTCTGCTGACCTAGCCTTAGGAAGCTCCTGACGGATCTACCATTTAAAGGTGGTAGACCTTTCGGTGCTGCTCTGGATGACATCGTCATGGATGTCATGGTAGGTAAAAGCACTCTTCTTCCTTAGACTAGCAAGGGTGAGGAGGCCCGCCGCAAACAGGGGCCTTCCTTTCCAGCAAAAGGTTTTTTTTTCGTCAGTCAGAGTCCACGGGTAGGCCCTCTCAGACTGACGGCAGTGCGGCTGGTGGGCACAAGTGCCCCTGGGTGCGTAAGCCGAACATGCGGCTCCCAAGCCCGCCTCCGCGTGAAGTCTTGCCTCCGCCCGACTCTGGGGTGGGGGGACGACTTCGCAGGTCACGAATCGGTGGTCCTCCTGAATCTCCGACTGGTGGGTGTGCGAGGAGGTCACCTCAGGATACAGGATAGTATTCCGATCCTGGCCCCCAGACAGATTCTTTCCCTCAAATCTTCCTCTCCTTCCTACCTGTCGGGCAGCCCTCTTGGGGGCTGTACAGGATTTGATCAGGTCCGGAGTGATTGTGCCGGTTCCGTCACAGGAGAGTTTTCAGGGATTCTACTCAAATCTGTTTGTCGTCCCAAAAATAGGATGTGGTTCGACCTATCCTGGACCTCAAGGCCCTGAATGTCTTCGAGAAGGTGCAGAAATTCCGCATGGAATCTATTCGCACGGTGATCGCTACACTCCACCAAAGGGATTTTCTTCTGGCGTCCTTGGACTTCAAGGACGCCTACTTGCATGTTCCGATCTGCGCAAGTCACCAGAAGTTTCTGCGCTTTGCGATCAGCGAAGTCCACTATCGATTGTGGCTCTTCCTTTCGGCCTAGCCTCGGCACCAAGGGTGTTCACCAAGGTTCTTGCTCCGGTTCTAGCCTTCTGTTACAGCGAGGTATTGCTGTCGTGGGCTATCTGGACGATCTTCTGCTAAGAGCAGAAAGTGGATCAGACTTAGAGGAAAGGTGACTATCGTCAATTAGACCCTCAGGGACTCGGGTGGTTCCTGAACATTCAGGAGTCAGTCCTGGTCCCAACTCAGTGTCTGGAGTATCTAGTTCTGATTCTGGACTCCTTGGAGGCAAAGGTATCCTACCTCTGGATAAGTTGCTGACACTTCAGTCTGCGGTGCGGGTGCTGACATCCCAAAAATGGTTGTCAATCCGTTTTTTGCATGAGAGTCCCGAGACTCGTGGTGGCCTCCTTCGCGGCCGTTCCGTATGCCCAATCACACACCAGGGCATTGCAGAAGGAGATCTTGTCCACCTGGGACAAATCCCCGTTGTCCTTGGATCTTCAGATCCAGGTGATTCACCTGGTCAGGGCGCCCCTGACATGGTGGTTGAGATCCTCGGCTCTTCGGTCCGGAAAGTCGTTCCCCTCCCATCCAATGGACGGCACTCATGATGGACACCAGCCTGACGGGCTGGGGTGGAGTCTGGGGAATCCTGTCGGCTCAGGCCTTGGACTCCGGACGAGCCCGTTTACCAATCACTGTTCTGGTAATACGGGCCATCGGACTGTGTCTCTCCTCAGGTCAGAGAGAGTACGAGGTCGCTCCATCAGGAGCCAGTCGGACACCGCCACGGCGGTGGCATATGTAAACCATCAAGGGGGAACTCGGAGCTCAGCTGCGGCTTCCGAGGTAGTCCGTATCCTGAAGTGGGCCGGAAGAAACGTGCCGGCTCTGTAGGCCATTTTACATTCTGGGCATAGACAATGGGCAGGCAGACTATCTGAGTCGCCAATCGCCAGACACCGGACCAAGAAGAGTGGTCCTTGCATATTTCAACTCCTTTACCGACGGTGGGGCACGCCGGATGTGGACCTGATGGCCTCTCGACTCAATCGCAAGGGTCGAGGTTGTGGCCAGATCCAGGGATCCTTGGGCGATGCCTCGGATGTGTTGGTGGCCCCATAGGGTCCTTATCGCCTGATATAAACTCCAGCGATCCTAATTGTTTCGGATTGGCCTCAGCATCACTGGTACGCTGATCTGGTACGTCTCGTCGCGGACGTTCCCTGGCGGTTGCCGATGAGGGAGGACCTTCAGTCTCAAGGTCCTATGTTTCATCCGGCTTACAGTCTCTGGCTTTAACGGCAGGGCTGTTAAAAGCCAGGTGCTGAGGGACCGAGGTCTCTCGGACTCGGTCATTTTGACCATGTTAAGGACACGGAAGTCTTCCTCCAGGCAGATCCCTCACCGTACCTGGAAAGCTTATATCGCCATGTGCGAAGCGCTGGACTGGCGTCCTCGGACGTATTCCGTCCCCAGAATCCTGCATCCTCTGCAGTGTGGAGTGACCCAAAAGCTTGCTTTGAGTACCATCAAGGATCAGATTTCGGCCTTGGCCGTCTTCTTTCAGCGACCTCTAGCGGGTCATTTTCTTGGTTAGCACCTTGTGTTGGGGGTTCGCCATGTGCTCCCTCCTGTCAAGCCTCCTCTCCCACCGTGGGATCTGAATTTGGTGCTCTCGGTCCTCCAGGAACCTCCTTTTGGGAATATCCGGGATATTCCCCTCTTGTCTTGTCTCAGAAGGTGGCCTTTTTAGTGGCAATCACTTCTGTTTGACGAGTGTCTGAGTTGGCGGCTTTGTCCTGCAAGTCGCCATATTTAGTCATCCATAAGGATAAGGCGGTGTTGCATCCGTGACCTTCCTTTTTTGCCAAAGGTGGTGTCGACCTTTCACCTACATGAGGACATTGCCCTCCCGTCCTTGTGTCCTCACCCATCGCATCCCAGAGAGTTTGCGCTGCACATATTGGAGGTGGTACGAGCCTTACGGGTGTACCTGTCTGCTACTGCTTCTATTCGGAAGTCCGACTCACTATTTGTGACTGTCTCTGGTCCATAACAGGGCCAAGCGGTTTCGTCTGCCATCATTTTTAGGGGAATCAGACAAACCGTCATTCAAGCCTATGCTCTCAAAGGGCGGGCGCCTCCCTTTCCGGTTACGGCGCATTCCACCAGGACAATTGGTGCTTCCTGGGTTTCCCGACATTAAGCGTCGGTTGCACAAGTGTGCAAGGTGGCGACCTGGTCGTCTGTTCATGCCTTTTAAGTTTTATAAGGTTAATGTGGCTGCATCTTCGGATGCTTCCTTTGGCCGCAGGGTGCTGCAGGCCGCTGTTTAAAGTTGCGACTCCTCCGTTGAGGAGCTCTGCCTTATTGGAGTGAAGTTTTGGTTTTTCCATTTATACTGCTCCCATCCCTCTTGACACTGCTTTGGGACATCCCACGTGTAAAGTGTAAAGAGACACCGTGTCAGTCCATGGATGGTAAGAGAAAATAGGATTTTTTGTACTCACCGTAAAATCCTTTTCTCTGACATCCATGGACTGACACGGCACCCACCCTTCCTTTTAAGTTTGTACTGCTTTGTTACGAACTGAAGTCTGCTGACTGTAGTGGGAGGGTTATGTCCGGAGGGACGGCCCCCTGGGTGGGGCTGTTCAGCTCTGGCTTTTAGAATGTATGTATAACATTTCACATTCTGCCTAGGTCTTCTCCTGCAAGCAGGGACATAACCCACGTGTAAAGTGTAAAGAGACACCGTGTCAGTCCATGGATGTCAGAGAAAAGGATTTTACGGTGAGTACAAAAAATCCTATTTTTTGCAGTGCAGCTGTCCAAGCGTTTTCTCTAGAATTTTTTGCATTGTCATATGCATTGCCTGCACCCACGGCTCTGGATCCTGTGAATGAGTCATCAGCCACACCTGAGCGGTAACTCTCTCCCTATGGGTGGCATCTGGAGGACTGACTTACCCAATGGTGTCTTACATTTCCTTGGGGTTTCTGTTTCTCTTCTACACTCCTTCCAAAACATCAGCTCTTATTAGTTAGAACAGTTGTTTTACTTTGCAGATTTCATCAGCTGTTTTAACACTGGGCTTGTTTCAAGAGTAGTAGATCTTTAAAGTACCAGCCCATAGCAAACAATCAGAAAATAGCAGCCAGCTTTCAGCTTCTATACACTTAAGTACTGGTCGGGTACTAAGCCCTTCAGCTTGCTATTGCTCTTAGTACACGTTTTCTAAGTCTGTCTTTTCTTTTCCAGATGGTTTGATAAAACAATCAGTTTCATTGTGTTCAAGAATGGGAAGATGGGTATGAACTGTGAACATTCCTGGGCTGATGCCCCAATTTTGGGCCATCTCTGGGAGGTAAATGATTTTAAACTATTCATGCATCACCAGTCTGTTAAACCACATTGTACAGATTAATGATTACCTTAAAATGGTAGTATAGATCTTGCTTGTAATGCCTAGTATACACGGGCTGAATTGCAGGAGACATTTGCCGGTTCAGCCGTATGTATGTCAGCCGGTCCGATAGAAGTTGCCCATTTGGCCAGCTTCTGTCGGATGAGCATGCTGGAAAACCAGCAGCCAACCGGCTCCCGATCAGCGATTTCAACCCATGGCAGAGAGCGCTGATCAGTGTTCTGGTGGGGGGCTGTCCCCCTGTCAGAACGCAACAGCTCAGTGGAGGATATAGCTGTAATAACGTCGGACTGTTAGTACAGCAGCTCCAACTGGGGCTGTCAGTTTTTTTTTCTTTCAACCCGAAAAAAAAACTATAAAGCCCTGTACACACGATCGGATAACCTATGGATTTTCGTCCGATGGATTTGTCCATCGGAAATCCGATGAAACTGTTTTTCATCAGTCTTGCCCACACACCATCAGTCAAAAAACCGACCGTTCCAAACGCGGTGACGTAAAACACTCAGATGAGCCGAGAAAAATTAAGTTTAATGCTTCTGAGCATGCGTCGACTTGATTCTGAGCATGCGTGGGTTTTTGATCCGATCGACTTGCCCATAGACGATCAGAGTTTTCGATCGGTTTTTTATCCATCGGAAAAATTTAAAACATGTTCTATTTTTTAAAACCGATGGAAAAAAGACCGATGGGTCCCATACACGATCGGTTGGTCTGATGAAAACCATCCATCGGACGGTTTTCATCAGTCAAACCGATCATGTGTACAGGGCTTTAGTGTGTACCAGGCTTAAAAGAGGAGTAAAGGATCCCCCCCCAATCATACTTAAATAGGTGGATGCAGCATTGGTCCGATGCTGCATCTGTCCCCCGGCGTCTCTGCACTGAGATGATGTTTGATCGCTCAGTTTTCAGAGCTCTGTCAGCAGAGAGCTGTAGACTGTCAGTCACAGCTCTCTGCCCTTCTCCTTCCTCACTCATTGGAGCGCTGAGCTGTGGAGGGGCAGAGAAGACATCTCGGCGGCTCGCTGAGAGGCTGAGCCGGGTGTCAGTCCAGGCACCTGGCAGGTCCAGACTCCATGGTCGGGATGACGCGGTGCCTAGACTGAAATCTGTGACGTCAGCAGAGAGCGGACTTTAGCTCGCTCTCTGCTGAAAATTAATTGCACTCCTGTGATCCATAGGAGAAGTACAGCTAAACGAGCTTTGGCCGGACTTCTCCTTTAAGCGTACACACAGATTGACGCAGTTAGATAAAAGTCCTTTTTTTGAACAATGTTGTTGCTTCTGTGTTTTACAATTTTCTTGTTGTGTCGCATGTACAGTACACTATGGCAACTGATAAACTTGACTTGGGATATGAAGAGGATGGACATTGTAAAGGAGAGCTTAATCCTAGCATCCCTCCTCCAAGCAGACTGCAGTGGGATATCCCTGAAGCGGTAAGATGCACAATACTACAAATATACTGCAAGTGGCTACATTGTGGATCAAGGGATTGCCTTTAGGGATCAGAAAGGATTTTCTTGCCATACGAATAAATTAGATCATGCTTTTTACAGGTTTTTTCCTTGTTCTGAAGCAACTGCAGGTTTAAGAATGCAAGGTGTTTTTAAGAAAATGATTCCATGTAGAGACTTGTTTTCAGGTTCATTTTTTTCAGAAAAATACTCAAATTTTGCAAAAGATTGTTTGTTCTATTTGTCTTTTGGTATTTAACACTCCTTGTAATAAGAAGCTATTTTTAGGGTGCATTAATTAATCACTTCAATACTTCACACAACTAGAGCTTTCTTTTGGTGGTATTTAATCACCACTGGGTTTTTTATTTTTTGCTTAACAACATTTTGAAGAAAAAAAACGTTTTTCGTCGTTTCTGTTATAAAATTTTAAAAAAGTATGTTTTCTCCTTTCACTGACGGGCACTGATGAGGTGGCACTGATGGACACTGATGATGAGGCACTAATATGCAGTACTGATATGCAGCACTGATGAGGGGCACTGATAGGTGGAACTGGGCACTGATAGGTGACAATGATATGCAGCACTGATGGGTGGCAATGATGAGCACTGATAGGCAGCACTGATGAGGAGGCACTGAAAGGCATTACTGATGGGCACTGATTGGCATCCCCTGATGGGCACAGATTGGCACTATAGATAGGCACTTGTGGGCATCCTTATAGGCACCGCTGATGGGTCTGCACTGTTAATAATCACATTGATTATCAGCGTAGACCCCCTATCAGGAGAGCCGCTGATCAGCTCTCCTCTAATCGCGGATTACTTCATCTGAGGAAGGCAGCATCCACCTAGTTCGGATTACCGGCACTTCCTGGTTACGATCTGATCAACTGTGATTGGACACAGCTGATCACATGGTAAAGAGCCTATGTCATAAGCTCTTTCTCGAGATCGGAGATGCTGTGTGTCAGAGTGAAACACCGCACTACCGATTGCCGCGTGCAAGTGGCCTTCTTCTGCTGGACGTCATATGACGCCCAGCCAGGATAATTTAACCACCGCCCATCTGTCGTTCAGCTATAGACCTGGTGGGATGTGGTTAATCTTGTGTCAAGACTTGTCCCAGTCTACACATCTCAAGGCTCAGTGTGGGTAAGGGATTCTCTGGTTGGCAGTAAAGATTGCTGATAGCTTTTGTTAGCTTTCTAGGCATTGACAAATGTAGCATTTGTTGTCCAAAAGTCAATTAGAATGATCATTTAATATGGTTACTTTATAATTCCAATAGCACATAGCAGCAACAGATATGACGTACTGAATATCTTTCAGTTAATGAGGGCTAAGAAGCCTGGGACAGCTGTATGTAAATTGATATTACTGGCTGTATAAAATGACTTCTATATCTGGGCTATATACCAGTGGTTCTGGATGGACAGAAGGGTAAAAGGGGGGAAAAAGGAATGATTTGCATTATTCCACCAACTTACTCATAAACCAAAACTGAGCTCCTTGTTTTTAGGCTTTGTAAGGACGTGTAAATAACTTCTGTTATAAGAAGGCGATGCCGTATCTCACAATCATTCACAAATGAAAGAGAAATGTTGACAACAGAGAAAAACGTAAATTTCAGATTTTGTGTTCTATTTTTACAGAATACTTTATTAATCCCAAAGGGAAATTTGGGAAATTGTTTTCTACTCAGAGTAATTTTTGCCTGGTTCAGTATCATTCCAGTCAGAAAACGTTTATTTTTTGTTCAATACCCAACAATATAGTGGTTGTCTATTGCTCACTGCTGGTGGCAATTGTTCTTTCCTATACAAGTCAATAGGGTTGATATACTAAAGTCAAACAGACTGTGCACTTTGCTAGTGCAGCTGCACTAATTTTCCCCAGAGCTTAGTAAATGTGGTGAAACTGTGCTGATTCCCATCATCCAATCATTTGTAAGCATTTTTTTTTTCCTTGCACCAGATTGGGTAATCTTTACAAAGTGAAGCCTTGTACACACGGCCGGTTTTCTCGGCAAGAGAACTGCTGGGAGAGCTTTTTGCCGAGAAAACCAGTCCTGTGTATGGTTTCTCGTCGGGAAAACTGCCGGGAATCTCGACGAGAAAAATAGAGAACCTGCTCTCTATTTTCTCGTCGGGATTCTCGTCGGCCTGTTTCCCAACGAGAAAACCGTGCGTGTGTATGCTTACCTGTCTCCAGGTAAACCTGCGCATGCTCGAAAAGACTTTGACGCATGCGCGGTAGCATACAAGGGTAGTGTAGGGTGTAGCAAGATGGCGGCGACGGCATTGAATGTGACGAGCGCATGCTCGTCGTAGTCGATGACGTCACCGCGTTCTTGCCATTCAAAGGAACGGCGGTTCTTTTGAATGTGCATGTGTACACAGGGCTTGGCAAGACAAGCTTGCCAGGAAACCGGTTGAGTAAACCAACGTTTTTTTTTCAGTGGGATTCTCGCCCGTGTGTACGAGGCTTGAAGCTTCTTACATTCAATTTTCGAATAAGTGTACCTTCCTGAACGCAATTTACATATACTGTTAGAAATTCGTTCCATCCTGTTTTCATCTGGATTTGAACCCACTAATGATTAAAATATCAAGTGAATACTCTTAAAACAAACACATTTCAAACAAAATGCTACTAGTGTATGGCCAGCTTCAGTTTAATGCCCATTTACATGAGCCCTAAAGAGCATAGGGAGATGGGTCTTTATTTTTAAAGAAAGTAGCGCATAGATAATATACTGTCAGGTGATGGTAGTAATTACCAGAAAGAAACCAACAGATTTAATTCCAGCAGGTGTTTTGTTGACACATTTGTTAGGTTGGCCAATATTATGCCAGTGCAATGAGGATTGAACCCTACTGTGCTTCCCAGGAGAGTCTAGGAGACCCGTATAACTGTCAGGCCGCGTACACACGATCGGTTTTCTCTGCAAAAAACAACAAGAAAACTGCTGGGAGAGCTTTCTTGCCGAGAAAACCGGCTGTGTGTATGCGGCTTTCAGTTTTCTCGTCAAGAAAACTGCCCAGATTCTCGACGAGAAAAAAGAAGACCTGCGGTCTTTTTTCTCGTCGAGAATCTCATCGGCCTGTTTCTTGACGAGAAACCCGAGCGTGTGTACACTTGCCTGTCGCTGTGGAAACCCACGCATGCTCGAAATTACTTTGACGCATGCGCGGTAGCTTCCTAGGCATAGGGTGTAGCAAGATGGCGGCGACGGCATCGAATGTGACGAGCGCACGCTCGTCGTAGTCAATGACATCACCGCGTTCGCGCCATTCAAAAGAACGGCGGTTCTTTTGAATCGTACGTGTGTACACTCGGCCGGGACAAGTTTCTTGTCAAGATTCTCGTCAGGAAGAACAACGTTTTTTTCCTGACGAGAATCTCGGCTGTGTGTACGAGGCTTCAGAAGTTCTTTTCTTCACACATGGGGATTTTCTCTGTGCATTGGGCTCCACTTTGCCTGTTTTCTGTTTATTAAAGAATGGTAGGTTTTTAATCATGAATATACAGTTTTATCACCTTGCCATTGGGCACATTTTTTAGACTAAATGATAAGTGTCCCACCATCTTGCGCCACCTTTAGTAACTGCGTGGTCACACGTATTGTACTGTGCACGTGAATATACTGTATCTTTTACAATGGATTCAATGGAAATTCATGACCAACCTTTGGCTAACGCTTTGCCTCTTGTTTTTTTTGTTTCAGTGCCAAAATGTGATTGAGAGTTCCTTAGCTGTTGCCAATGCTCTTGCAGATGACGTTGATTTTCACTCATTTCCTTTTGACAATTTTGGCAAAGGGCTTATCAAGAAAACCCGAACAAGCCCAGATGCCTTTGTCCAGTTGGCTCTTCAGCTGGCACATTTTCGGGTAAGCTTTGATGGGATAAATGGCTGTGCTGAAATAGACTGGAGGGATTGCTTATGAAAGTTGTTGTAATACAATGGATCCAGATAAGCTGTGTTCATAAAAATGGTCAATTTGTTCCTAATTAGAACATTGCTTACACCATATCCAAAACTCTTCTCTGTGCATTGCTGAGGTTTTCTACAGTTTTGTCTACAAAAGGAATTACCGTATATCAGATCACTTCACATGTCTTTTTATTTTTGTTCACTGCAGGACAAAGGAAAATTCTGTCTAACGTATGAGGCCTCCATGACCAGATTATTCAGGGAAGGCAGGACTGAAACTGTACGTTCCTGTACTATTGAAGCCAGTGAATTTGTGTTGGCCATGGCAGATCCCAAACAAAGTGTAAGTACCCAAAGCAGACCCTTCAGCAACTTTTACAAGTCTGCATGAATAAGTTCCTGAAATGTTACAATATAGAGTAGCAGTGTTAGGGCTCATGCACAAAGCTGCTTTTACAGGCATTAGAGCTTTTATTTCAGCTTGAAGAAGTTTGTACTTCTTGGGTTCTTTTGCACATTTTTATTGAGCTTCTTTGAGCTCCTTTGAGCTTTGTTGCGCTTAGCGTTTTTTTTTTTTTTCACAAACCCTCCCCTCAGCTAATTTGTCCTATTTTTTTTTATCTTTTGTGTGTGTGTTTCGAGCTTCTTTGAGCTTTTTAGTGCTTTTTTGCACGTTTTTCTGCTCGAAAGCTCCTCTCAAAAAACGTGAGTTAGGTGGGTTTTTTTGATGCTTGTAAACTCCTGAAAAAGCCAAAGTGTGCATAGACACATTGGCTAACATGGAGGGGAGTTTCCAAGCAGAAAAAGGATCCTTGTGTCACACCTGTATACCGATGGTCAGAGAACTAAGATGTTTAATAAAATTTACTTTTTTTCATGCAGAATGAAAATAAAATTAAGTTCTTCAAGGCAGCAGCAGAGAAGCACCAACAGATGTACCGCCTGGCGATGACGGGAGAAGGAATTGACCGTCACCTCTTCTGTCTCTATGTGGTGTCAAAATATCTGGGGGTTGACTCTCCTTTCCTTAAAGAAGTAGGTCTCATCTCCTTAATCAGCAGTCGTTTATATTCGTATAGTTTATAGTCTACACAGATTTGAAAGTTAAAGCGGAGTTCCTAGCAAAAGAAAAAGTTAAAATAAATATATGGGAAATGTATTACCTGCCAAAGCAATTTTATCGCTGTTCAGTCGGTGCTCTAATCCAAACGTCCCTGCCACCCATCAAAACCATTTCTTAAGACTTCCTTGAAGGCTACAACCAGTACTAAATGATCCAACACCCATGGAAGCCTGTCAGTGGACAATGAAGGAACAGCAGGACACCTCATCACTCTTCTCTCTCCTCCAGTCTATTTGTTCTCTTTCATCTCATCTTCACTGAAGCAAAACTTCACTGGTTCCTAGTGTTGGCTTCCCTTTTTCCTGTCTCTGTCCTGCTGTAAAAGGGATTTACATGAGACGATATCTTTACAAATGTGAATTATACTAGTTGCATTGAAATATAATATATATTTTTTTTTTTTCAAGTGAATGCAAATTTTTATGTCACATGATATTTGTGCAACTGTTTTTTAAATGGAAATTTTCAGGAAAAAAAATCTAATAAAATGAATTTTAGTGCAAACACACACAATATAATACACATTTATTGGTAAAATATAAAAGATGAGGTTGCATCTAGTAAATAGATAAAACATGCCAAGTTTTAAAATTGTGTGTCCCAGCGATATCACAAAAACAACGGTACCCAGAAATCTGAATAGGTGATGCTTTAAAAGCCTTTACAGCTCATCAGTTTAGAGTTTGCATTGCTTCTTTTCATATGTGGTTGGTGCTATAGAGAGGATTGTCATTGTTGACCTTTTTCTAAAAATGCTTGTTGCCTGGCTGCAGCACATAAAGTCAGAACTCTTGCTTAAAGCGCAGTTCCGGCCACATTTTTATATTTTTTCTGGTTTACGAGCATAATGCATTATTAACATTAAAAACGATTGTGGATGTTGATAACGTATGTGTTTTATACTCACATCTTAGTAAATCTTCTGGCCATTGCCATCATGATTGTGGGCATGTGAAGCCCAATCGATACCTCTTCCGGGAATAGCGATGGAGAGGTGCATTCTGGGCAACCAGCATGCACCTCTCGAGATCATGCATGCGCGATTCTCCGGCGGCCATAGCGCCGATTGTTTCGAAATTTGTTATAACAACGGGTGGCGACGAAGGAAGGTCCCGCCTCATTGTTATGGCAACCGCCTTAAATTGCGCCATTTCCTGTCAGTAAATAACGTGATTTTTGATCACAGTACTGCCCACAGACTCCTGGGAAATGATGACTCACATTTCCCAGGAGCACAGGCGAGGAAGGAAGTGGCAGATTAGGAGCACTACATAGCAACAGGGCATTTCTGATAAGTATAAAAAATAAATAAAAAATTCCCAAATGTATTTTTATATTATTAAAGGTCTGTAAATATGTAAAAAAAATAATTCAAGGTGGAATTTCGCTTTAATGAAACTTAAAACTCAACCCCTAAAGTGATGCCGTAAAACTTAAACCACCCCTCTAATGCCGCGTACACACGATCGGACTTTCCGAAAACAAAACCGTGGATTTTTTTCTGAAGGATTTTCACTCAAACTTGTCTTGCATACACACGGTCACACAAATTTCGGAAATTCCGATCGCCAAGAACGCGGTGACGTACAACACTATAACGAGCCGAGAAAAATGAAGTTCAATGATTCCGAGCATGCGTCGACTTGATTCCGAGCATGCGTAGGATTTTTGTGCGTCGGAATTGGATACACACGGTCGGAATTTCCGACAAGAACTTTTGTGGTCGGAAAAGTTGAGAACCAGCTCTCAATCATTTGTTGTCGGAAATTCCGACAGCAAATGTCCGATGGAGCCTACACACGGTCGGAATATCCGACCAAAAGCTCACATCGAACATTTGTTGTCGGAAATTCCGATCGTGTGTACGCGGCATTACACTTAACCTAACAATTGAGGACCCGTTCACACAAGATGCATTGGGTTGTGCTAGCCAAAAAGCCTTGTTCCCTTTCAATGCAATTCACACCACTGTGCTGTGGTGGGGTGCACTAAAGAAAAGTATGGTACGTAGTACCGCTTTCAAGGCAACGTCGTGTAATGCAATCAACCACATCACTCTGCGCCCTGCCAATATAACTGTACGAAATGTCACTTTTGTAAGAAAAAAAAAAAGTTTACAGCGCATAGGCACTGCTGCCTTCGCATTGCACAACAGTGGCTATGCTCTAGTATGCACTGCTGATGTGAACAATCCCTGAATGTAAAATGAGAGGAAGTCCAAAAATGTAAAGCAGTCACCAGAGCATGAAATAAGAAAAAAATGTCCCTATTACAACTCTCTAAAAATATTTTCACTATGGAGAGATTTCTTCTTATTGCATCTCCTGAACATGAAATGAAGAGGAATCTTCCCAGTGGGAGACAGACAACAAAAAAAAAATAACCTGACCCTATAATAAGTTATAAAAGAAAAGTTTTGCTTTTACATACACTTTTAACACTAACCTAATCCTTAAAACCCAGATGAAGTTTTTCAAATTTAGCTTGCCGTGAAAGGGTAAGTGTGTTTTGTGTTAAAGAATTTTCAGCAACCCTAAACAGCTTGTCCCTTGTCTGTAGACTGCAGCTGAGGACAATGCTCTCTATATAAGATCTCTCTTTTTCAACATGCACGCTCCATGGTAGGCCTCATTCACATGAGACCCTTAGACTGTGAATGGGCAGTTTGTTTATGCAGCTTGAGCCACCAGGTGCTGCTTGCAGGCAGCCTATGTAAGTGTATGGGGATGCAGTGGCTGCACAGATGCAGTTGCTCATCCTAATATGACAGGCATGCAAGTGAATGGATTTTAACGCACACTGTCTGTGTTCGGAGCTGCTCACCCGAACGCCTGTCAAATTAGAACGAGTGTCTGTGCAGCCACTGTGTCTTTTACACTTAGGCCCCTTTCATATGGGACAGATCTGTGAACCTCCGCTTGCTCAGCGGGGATCGCTCCGCTGAGCCGGCGAATGACACACTGTGCAGGGACCGCCCTGTCAGATCTACGCTCTCCCCTATGGGGGGGATCGGATGAACACCGGCTGTCTGTCCGTGTTCATCCGATCCGCTCTGCAGACGGATAGAAAAATAGGATTTCTTTTTCGTACATCACGGGACACAGAGCGACATAGTCATTACTAATGGGTTATATAGATACCGTCAGGTGCTGGCACTGGCAACTTCCAAAACCGGAAGTACCCTCCCCTATATAAGCCCCTCCCATCCGGGAGCACCTCAGTTTTTTGCCAGTGTCTAAGGTGTTGGCCAAGAAGAAACATGTGTTTTTCACTGAGCTTGCGTACAGGTTCTTTTGGGCCTCAGTAAGCTATTCCGGATCCGACCAAAAAAGCTTCATAGCTAAACGGTCGGTACCCGGGCCTTGCAGAGAAGAGCAAGGTTTTGCCTGTAATGCTTCTCTTAGGAGAGCTGGACCCTGGGATCCAGAGCTCTGGTCATACCCACGACCAAGATGTTTTCTGTGCAGGGTGCTATACAGGTCCAGGGGAGTGGAATCCTTGGGAACCCGGTCCCTGAAGGTTTGATTACAATGCCTGCCGTGATAGGTGAAGTTTGGGCTTTTGTGGACCAAACAAAGTCCTGCGGCGGGGAACAGGTAAGTGGGGGCCCCCAGGAACTTGGTTCTATTGGGGGACCCCCAAGCCTAATTTGTCTTTCTGTCTGTTACCTAATGGTATTCCCGCAAAATTCTGTGCATGCCTGTAACTACTAAAAAAATGTAATAATTTTTAATGGTGGTCAAGAAAAAAAAAAAAAAAAAAAATTTTTTATATATATATTTAATATATTAGACTGCGGTACCTGTGTTTGTCCACTAGAGGCCGCTGTGGAATGTTTTCTTGTCATGTGGACTAGCTTCTTCTCAGCAGAGCAAAGTCCAGGCAGATGGTGAGTTCTCTTATAGGAAACTGCTTCCTCTGCCATGTTGCAGTGTTTGTCCATCCCCCGGCCTGCGGCAAAGAGGGGCCCTGGCTCCTGTCCCTTGTTACCATATTTGAAATTAGCGCCGAAGGCGCACGTGCCCGCGCGCGTGCGCGTGCACGCGCCTCTATATATAGAGGTGAGCCGGGAAAGGGGGCGGAGCCTGGGGGATGACGCTCTGTGCGCGCCGCAGCGCTTCTGCGCATGTGCGGGCGTCCCAGCAGTTTTAAAAAAAACACAATATTGTAGTGAGCTGGCTATGAAGTACAGAGACAGAGCTGGCAACATTTAAAGGCATACAGCAAGCGGTTGATACAGGCATCCCCTAGAAAGGCACATTAGTAGACACCAACTGTGATATAGCAGCAATTGTGCTAGACTATTCTCAGTAAAAGTGGTGTATTACGGCTGGAATACCTCAGCTTTAGGCTTAGGAATATGCCGTCCAGAAGCTCCGGAACTGAATCTTCCAGGAAGCGAAAGGGGTCTCATCGGGCTCTGAGGATCTTGGGCATACTTCTGCTGCACCAGTCTCCCCTGAAGTTCAGAGGTAAGTGACCGTAGAGACCCCGCAGGGGTACTTGGTACTGTGGCTGTCCTCAGTCACCTGCTCCTGTGTATGTAACAGAGGAGGTTTTTTCCTCAGCTCTGGGAGGATTAGAGAGAGATTGTCAACATTTATCGCTGCCTCCCTGTCAGGGAAAGCACGCCCGATCTCCGTCTCCTCCTTCAGAGTGCCTGTTAGCAGAGCAACAGTCCCATACAGGGATCGACCTGCCTGAAGGGGATCAGGATGAGGTTGATTCTGTTATAGAGGAATCAACAGTGGGGGAACCTTTTCTCAGCATCTCAAGCTGAAAGATTATGGGTTCAGTCTCTGACTAACATGGTCCGATCAGCATTTAAAAATGCACCTTGCGGAACCATCAACCACTACTGTATCCTCGTTGGGGTCGCTAGAAGCCCCCAGACTGTTTGTTCTTTTCCACTTCACCCTTTACTGAAAGGGCTCATTTACCAGGATTGGGAACGTCCTGAGAAAATATTTATTCCCCCAAGAGATTTCCGGTGGTCTATCCCATGGAGGATAAGTTCATCAAAAAAAAAAAAAAAAATGGAAGGTCCCTACAGTGGACGCAGCCATCTCTTGTATGTATAAATCACTGACATGTCCAGTGGATAATGTCCAAATGTTCAAGAACCCAATAAATAAAAGATTGGAGTCCTTATGAAAATCTGCTTGGTGATACAACCAGCAGTAGCAGCTATTGGGGTCTGCTAAGCAGTGAAGGATCAGTTGAAACAGGTCTTGAGGGACTTGACAGATCAGCAGGCTTTGCCCTAGCTGATCTACCTAGAGCCTTAGGCTTTGCGGTTGACGCCATAGAGGATTCAGTCCATCAGGCCTCCCGCCTTACGCTGTCTATAGACATACGCGTAGGCTCCTATGGCTCAAAAACTGGTCTGCTGAAGCTCCCTGTAAAGAATGGCTGGTTAGCGTCCCATTTCATGGTGAACGCTTATTCAGGGAAAACCTGGACAAATATATCCAGAAAATTTCCAGCGGTAAAAATACGCTCTTGCCGGTTAAAAGCAGAATTAGAGGTCCCTCTTTAAGAGGCCTGCTTCTCCAGTCCCTGGGGCATCGGCTGTGTAACAGTTCCGACGGCCTCCTCGGTCAAATCCCGGGGGTAAAAAACAGGGACAGTAGCAGGGTAATGAGAAACCCTGGGTCAGGGGAGGTACAAACCTCCCCCAAAGTTAAATTCATTGAAGCCCCCACTCAGTCGGGTGGGGGGAGGACTCCAGTTGTTCGCAAGAGACCTGGCGGGACACGATCAAGACAGATAGGTGCTCTCCGCAGTAGGTTTGGGATACAGTTTGGAGTTAAAAGACTCTCCTCCTTCCCATTTTTGAGGTCAAACGTGCCAAGGGATCCCCGGAAGAGAGAGTCCCTCCTGTTGGCACTAGAACAACTATTGCTCCAAGGAGTAATTATGGAGGTTCCCCTGGAAGAATGAGGGTTCGGGTTTTACTCAAACCTCTTTACAGTCCCGAAGCAAACGCGGACGGGAGGCCCATATTAATTCTAAAAGGGCTATACAAATTCCTGTATATCAGGTCTTTCCGATGGAGTCGATCCGATCGGTGGCCACTGCCCTACAAGGGGAGGATTGGTTAGCCACGATCGACATCAAAGATGCTTATTTGCACATTCCCATCTTTCCAGTCCACCAAAAATTTCTACGCTTTGCAGTAGAAGGGCGCCATTTTCAGTTCAGAGCCTTACCCTTCGGTTTGGCCACAGCACCACGAGTGTTTACAAAAATTCTGGCCCTTTATTGGCCAATCTAAGAACACAAGGTGTAATGATAATGGCATATCTGGATGACTTGTTGCTGATAGACCACTCAGTGAAAAAACTAGACGTGGTCGTTCACAAGACGATCAAGTATCTGGAATCTCACGGTTGGATTATCAACCGAGACAAGTCAGCCCTAAAAACCAGTCAAAAGTCTGGAATACTTGGGGCTAAGGTTGGATTCAGGCCAGAGAAAAATATTCTTGCCTCGAGGAAAGGTGTTGTCTTTGAAAGATTTGATCCACTTAGTGGGTACAAAAAAGACAGCCGTCCATACGCCTGTATATGAGGCTGCTGGGAAAAATGGTGGCATCATTCGAAGCAGTACCCTACGGTCAATTCCATTCAAGGAATTTGCAAGGGGCCATACTGTCAGCCTGGAACAAAAAAATTCAGGCCTAGACTTACAATGTCCTTGTCCCCTTCCGTTCGCAAGAGCCTCCGTTGGTGGTTGGTTTCCCAGAATCTGGAAAAAAGGAAATCCTTCAGTCCGATTTCTTGGAAGGTGGTCACTACAGATGCCAGCCTTATAGGCTGGGGAGCAGTACTGGAGCAATAGTCTCTCCAGGGCAGATGGTCGGATGCAGAAAAGGCCCTGCCCATCAATCTCTTAGAGATACGAGCAGCCCGGTATGCCCTAGTAGCATGGACATCCAAACTCCAAGGGTCCCCTGTCAGAATTCAATCAGACAATGCCACAGCAGTGGCATATATCAATCATCAGGGGGGCACCAGGAGTCGTGCAGCCCAGAGGGAAGTAAATTACATCCTGAAATGGGCAGAAAAAATATGTCCCAGCCATATCTGCGGTATTCATTCCAGGAGTGGAGAATTGGAAGGCGGACTTTCTAAGTCGCCAGAAATTAGGCCCAGAGGAAGGGTCCCTTCACCCCGAGGTTTTCTGGACAATATGTCAGCGGTGGGGAACATCGGATGTAGATCTTCTAGCATCCAGATTCAACGCAAAGGGGGACAGGTTTGTCTCTCGGACAAGGGATCCCCTAGCTTGCGGCTCGGATGCCCTAGTGTTCCCTTGGGATCAGTTCAAGCTGATATATGCATTCACACCGCCACAATGGTTACCTCGATTACTCCGCAGAATCAGGGTAGAAAAGAAACCAGTGATTCTGGTGGCTCCAGCGTGGCCCCGAAGAGCGTGGTACGTGGAGATTGTAAAATGTCAGTGGGGAGTCCTTGGACTCTCCCACATCGTCCGGACCTGCTTTCGCAAGGACCGATATACCACCCTTCCTTACCAGCCCTAGGTTTGACGGCCTGGCTATTGAAGCCCACATTCTAAAAAAGAGAGGGCTCTCTAATTCTGTGGTATCTACCATGATCAATGCCAGGAAGCCGGTATCCAGGCAGATCTACTATAGAATCTGGAAGGCGTACATCGCCTGGTGTGAAGCCAAGAAATGGCATCCACGTAAGTACGTAATAGGTAGGAGTCTGGACTCCCTACAATGGGCTGTAGATAGGAAGCTTGCCTTGAGTACTATCAAGGGTCAGATTTCGGCCTTGTCAATATTTTTTCAAAGGCCCTTGGCTTCGCATTCACTAGTCAAAGCCTTTATACAAGGAGTGATGCGTATTAGTCCTCCGGTTAATATTCCCATATGTCCATGGGATCTAAACTTGGTTCTGTCGGTTCTACAGAAACAACCATTTGAACCATTACAGCATATTTCTTTGGTTCTTCTCACCAGGAAATTGATTTTTCTAGTAGCCATTTGTTCGGCTAAAAGAGTGTCGGAATTAGCAGCTATGTCCTGTAGGGAGCCATATCTGGTTATCCATAAGGACAGGAGTAGTGTTACGTTCTCATCCAGCCTTTCTTCCTAAGGTGGTATCGAGGTTTCATTTGAACCAAGATGTGGTTCTTCCTTCTTTTTTCCCCAAACCTACTTCGGTAGAGGAAAAGTTATTGCATTCTTTGGATGTAGTAAGAGCAGTTAAAGCTTATCTAAAAGCCACTGCTCAGATTCGCAGAACGGATACTTTGTTTATTCTGCCGGAAGGCCCCAGAAGGGGTCAGGCAGCGTCAAAATCTACTTTAGCCAAGTGGATTCGACAGGTCATAATACAAGCCTATGGCTTGAGAAATAGACCGCCTCCGTTCAAAGTTAGGGCGCACTCCACGAGAGCAGTTGGAACTTCATGGGCAGTGCATCACCAGGCCTCCCTGGCTCAAATCTGTAAGGCCGCAACATGGTCTTCAGTACACACGTTTACTAGGTTCTACCAGGTGGACGTTGGAAGTCAGGAGGATGTCGCCTTTGGGCGCAGTGTGTTGCAGGCCGCAAAAGATCCTCATGTCTGATAGCGCTCAGCTTATATATGGTGTATCCCCCCCCTCATTTGGCATTGCTTTAGGACATCCCATTAGTAATGACTATGTCGCTCTGTGTCCCGTGATGTACGAAAAAGAAAATAGGATTTTTATAACAGCTTACCTGTAAAATCCTTTTCTTGGAGTACATCACGGGACACAGAGCTCCCACCCCTCTTTGGGGACACTTATTGCTTTGCTACAAAACTGAGGTGCTCCCGGATGGGAGGGGCTTATATAGGGGAGGGTACTTCCGGTTTTGGAAGTTGCCAGTGCCAGCACCTGACGGTATCTATATAACCCATTAGTAATGACTATGTCGCTCTGTGTCCCGTGATGTACTCCAAGAAAAGGATTTTACAGGTAAGCTGTTATAAAAATCCTATTTTTCCTCCGTCTGCAGAATCGGGGGATTGCGGACACAGAGGAGATCGGGTGTCAGCGGATATTCATCCGCTGACACCCGCGATCTCATAGGGACCAAGGTATGTCCCTTTTTCATCTGTAAATGGATGGATGAAAAAGCGGACATACGGTCTGCTAGTGTGAAAGGGGCCTAACATGGCTGCCTGCATGAAGCACCTGGTGGTGATTAAGCTCCATGGGCAAAGTGAAATGTATGGGCTGGCTGGAGTCCGGACTGAGGCTGTCAGAAACCTCCTCCTAGGATTTTGCTGTGATGTGTGACTTTTAGGACTTCCTGTCCCCACCTGGTGGCTCAAGCCACATAAACCAGGGGCATTTCATGGTCTAGGGGCCCCAAAGCCTGTGTGGATGAGGTACACACGACCGGTTTTCTCGGCAAGAAACGACAAGAAAACTGCTGGGAGAACTTTCTTGCCGAGAAAAACGTTTGTGTGTATGCGGCAACAAGCTTACATGTCCTCCGGTAAGCCCATGCAAGCTCGAAATGACTTTGACGCATGTGCGGTAGCTTCCTAGGCATAGGTAGGGTGTAGCAAGATGGCAGCGACGGCATCGAATGTGACGAGTGCATGCTCGTCATAGTCGATGACGTCACCGCGTTAGTTTCATTCAAAAGAACGGCGGTTCTTTGGAATGGAGTGTGTGTACACTCGGCCGGCACAAGATTCTTGTCAAGAATCTCGTCAGTAAAAACAACAGTTTTTTTCCTGACGAGAATCTCGGCCGTGTGTACAGGGCTTTAGAGCTGCAGTGATATAATCAGCAGGGACTGTGAAAATTGTTGATTGCAGCACTGCAAGCTTTGGCATGGAGGGGTCAGGTTGGACCACCGCTGTGATACAGAAGCAGTGCTCAGCTGCAGGCTACATGGGATGTATAAGTTACATGGGATGCTGTAACTTATAACTTTCAGGCTGGGTTCAGACTATTGCGAATTGGATGTGGGTTTCCCTGCAGGAGATTGTGACTGGCTCTCCATGGATCCGGTTCACACATCTCCGGAGCGGCTCCGGTGCGAATTGCACAGGAGTCCTGTGCGTCTTTTGGTCCATTTCAGGTCCAAATTCAGCCAATTCGTGCTGAACTCGGACCTGAAATGCTCTAGTGTGAACCAAGCCTCAAACAAAGGCCAATGGTAACCCTTGCAGCACTTACCATTTCACTGCCTGCTCTCAATGATTTTCACAGATACTTCAAATGGGCTTTAACACCTAAACTAACCCTTATGTCTGCAAACCTTCATTATCTAGTGTCTGTAACTTCTTTACCTAAAGCTACAAGTTTCATGCCAAAATATAACACCTGATCAGCTGGAACTGAAAACTGAGCTGCACCTTCTGTGAACTGCTGGAAGAGAACCCTTATTGTGTTTTTATTTGAATTAGCAACCTGCTTCACATAAGATTCAGATACTGTAATTTTAATCCTTTTGCAGTCATACGATTACTAGGATGATACTAATGTCAACATTTAATTCTCACAGGTCTTGTCGGAGCCATGGAGATTGTCTACCAGCCAGACACCACAGCAGCAGGTTCACCTTTTCCAGTTGGAGAAGTACCCAGAAAATGTTTCAAGTGGTGGTGGCTTTGGACCTGTAAGTAGACTTGACTGTTCCTTTAATTTGCAGTGTAATTGTTGTGATCAAAAACTCCAAAGAGCTATTGTATGGTCATCCTACTATACCATATTAAACAAGCAGGTAGTCCTGTACTAAAAGTAAAGTATATCTAAAAAAAAATAATTAATCTTCGTTAGAGTCTGGAAGGGTTTTCAGGGTTTTTTTTGGGGGGGGGGGGGGGGGGGGTTCTGGCAGTCTTCAGCAGGACAGAAAGTTCTGGGAAATCCAAAATAATAATAAAAAAATTATCTGCACTTTAAGAAGACCTTGTCACCAGACCATGCATATTTTATATATGTTACTTACCTGGTAAAGCCTCTTTTATTTAGACATGCAAAAGCCCCAAAACGTCTGCTGGGTGCCACCATCTTGGATTTGATATCAGCAGCCCTAGCAGACTCGGACCTGTCAGTCGTATGACACTCTATAATAGTATTCCCCTTTACTCCTCTCCCAGCAGCTACATAAAAGGTTATGTAGGAAGGTGAAGGGAGGGACAGAGGAGATGGGCCAGCACAAAAAATAGGATTTTTGTACTCACCGTAAAATCCTTTTCTCTGTAGTTCACTGACTGACACAGCTCCTTTACTTCAGACCATCGGTTGTTACGCCCCCTTCAGGAGAGGACTAGGCAGAATATGTTAACATGTACAAAAAAACAGAACTTTCTAGTTCCGCCCAAGGGGCGGTCCCTTCAGTAACAACCCCCCAGCCTGCACCTTGCAGCCTCAGTACGTCAACAAGCAGTATAACGTAAAAAAATAGGAGGGGTGGGTGCTGTGTCAGTCAGTGAACTACAGAGAAAAGGATTTTACAGTGAGTAGAAAAATCCTATTTTCTCTTACGTTCACTGACTGACACAGCTCCTTTACTTTAGACCATCGGGACGTCCCCAAGCAGTGTCAAACGAGGGGTGGGAAAAGCATAAAAAACTTCACCCACAAAAACAGAAGTGCTCCCTAACAGGTGAGACACCACCTTATCTAACCGCCTCAGAACTTGCGTTAACACTGCAACAGTGCATTGACTGAAAAGAAACTGTGGTTCTTGCCAAAAATCAAGTGCAATTGCAAATTACACGGCCGCCTGCAAAACTTTGCGGCCAAAACAGTCATCAGCCGATGCACTGACATCTACTTTGTAGAATTTTGTAAAAGTATGAACAGACGACCAAGTTGCCGCTTTACACACTTGAGCGACAGACGCTTGATGTCGGAAAGCCCAAGAGGTTCCAATTGCCCTGGTGGAATGGGCCGTGACCGGAAAGGGGGGCACCTGCCCCTTCAAGGCATAGGCCTGAACCACAATCTGTCTGATCCTCCTGGAAATGGTGGCCGACGAGACCGCCATGCCTTTTTTCGGACCAGCTACCGAAACAAACAGAGAGTCTGACTTCCGAAAGGGAGCCGTGGCAGACAAATATACCTCTAACGCCTGGACCACGTCCAGGGAATGGAGGGCTACTTCCTTGGGATGTGTCGGTCTAGGGCACAGAGATGGTAATACAATGTCTTCATTGATGTGGAACGCCGAAACCACCTTTGGCAGAAAAGAAGGTTGCGGACGCAACACCACCTTATCCTTATGGATAACCAGATAAGGCGACTTGCAAGACAAAGCCGCTAGTTCCGACACCCTCCTGGCCAATGTAATGGCCACAAGAAAAACAACCTTTTGGGAAAGAGTCAACAAGGGAATCTCTCTGATATTCTCAAACGGCGGCTTCTGAAGCGCCTACAACACCAGGTTCAGATCCCCTGGGGGTAACGGTGGACGCACCGGAGGAACTACATGCCGAACCCCCTGAACAAAGGTGCTCACCAGAGAGTGAGATGCCAGGGGTCGCTGAAAAAAGACCGCCAAGGCCGATATTTGTCCTTTAATGGTGCTTAACGCCAATTTCCTGTCAACTCCTCGCTGCAGAAACAGCAAGACCCTAGATACGGAATAGGAACGCGGACGCCAGCCTTTCTCCTCACACATAGTGATGTAGGCCTTCCAGGTATGATGATATATTTTCCGAGACGAAGATTTCCGAGTTCTCAACATAGTTGAAATCACCGAGTCCGATAGGCCCCGGTTCCTTAGCACCTGGCTCTCAACAACCATGCCGTTAAACCCAGCGATGGTAAAGCAGGATGGAGAATCGGACCTTGAGATAAAAGGTCCTCTCGTAACGGCAGACGCCAGGGGGCGTCCGCCACCAGGCGCACTAGGTCTGCGTACCAGGGACGTTGAGGCCAATCTGGGGCAATCAGAATGACTGTAATCCCCTCGATCCCCACTCTGCGGAGCAGACGTGGTAGTAGCTTGAGCGGAGGAAAAGCATAGATCAGTTGGTACTGACCCCACGGAGCTACCAGCGCGTCTGACGCGTCTGCCCAAGGATCTCTTGTCCTGGACACGAACCTCTGCACCTTCCGATTGAGATGGGAAGCCAGGAGATCCACGTCTGGTGTGCCCCATCGCAGGCACAGCAGCCTGAACACATCCGGATGCAGCGCCCATACTCCTGGGTCCAGCATCTGGCGACTTAGGTAGTCCGCCTGCCAATTCTCCACTCCTGGGATGTAAACGGCCGACAGGGCCGTTACATGTCGCTCTGCCCACTGAAGGATGTGAGCGACCTCCCGTGCGGCGGCCGCGCTTCTCGTTCCTCCTTGATGATTGACATATGCCACTGCCGTGGCGTTGTCGGACTGGATCCTGATCGGACGTCCTCGAAGTCTCATTGACCATGTGGAGAGGCATAGCCTGATCGCACGTAGCTCGAGCACATTGATCGGCAACTTGGATTCCTCCTCCGACCAGAGGCCCTGGGACGACTATACTCCCAGTACTCCACCCCAGCCGGACAGGCTGGCGTCCGTCGTGATCACTGCCCAATGTAGAGGTAGGAACGACTTCCCGGACCGAAGTGCCGGGGATCTCAGCCACCAGAGCAGGGAGTCCTTGACCGACCGGCTCACCTGAATCTGCCGATCCAGGGTGAATGGAGATTTGTCCCATTTTGTCAAGATCTCCTTCTGCAAGACTCTGGTGTGAAACTGAGCATATGCTACTGCCTCGAAGGAGGCCACCATGAGCCCCAAGACTCGCATGCAGAAGCGTAGGGACGACCACTTGCGGTTCACCAACAGGTTTACCACGGCTCTGAGAGTCTGTAGCTTGTCTGGAGGGAGAAACACTCTCGCTTCCATGGAGTCCAGCAGTAAACCCAGGTACTCCAAACGCTGAGTCGGTAAGAGTACCGACTTTTTTAGGTTCAACAGCCACCCAAAATCCTGCAGGGTCTGCATGGTGATCGCCACATCCTCCTTTAATTCTGAGGCGGAAGATGCTCTCAGGAGGAGATCGTCTAGGTAGCCTATGATCGCGATCCCGCGTTGTCGCAACAACGCCAGAACTGGAGCCAATACCTTGGTAAAGACTCGGGGGGCTGATGCCAAGCCAAAAGGGAGAGCCACGAACTGGTAGTGGGCATCCCCAACCGCAAATCGTAGAAACTTCTGATGCCGAGGGCATATGGGTATGTGTAGGTACGCATCCTGGATGTCCAAGGATGCCAGGAAGTCCCCTTGATGGAGTGCAGCGACTACCGAGCGAACTGATTCCATTCTGAACCTCTGTACCTTCACGAAGCAATTGAGAGCTTTTAGGTCCAAGATTGGACGCACACCTTCCTTTTTGGGAACTACAAACAGATTGGAGTAGAACCCCTGGAATTTTTCCGGCTCTGGAACAGGTACTATCACCCCGTGACTCAGCAAGTCCCTGACCGCCCCCATGAGGGCCTCCCGGCGAGCCGGAAGCAGGGGTATGCTGGAGGGAAAGAATCTGTTGTTTGGTGGCCAAGAGAGGAACTCTATCCTGTAGCCAGAGGAAATCAGTTCGCAGACCCATCGGTCGGACAGTCGAGAGGCCCACCGGGCTGCAAACTCCCGAAGGCGACCCCCCACCCGTGTGGCGGGCGGGGGCAAACCTTCATGCGGTAGCGCCTTTGCTCGCAGACTTGTTAGGCTTGCGGTTCCAGGGACGCTTCTGTCCCTCAGAGGTCGTCCTGTCGGGCTGGGGACGTTTAGCCGAAGCCCCGGAGGGACGAAAAAGCCGCTTGTGAGTGGAAAAAGAGGGCCCTTGCCTACGGCGTGGCTCCTTAGCCTTCCTGGTCTGCGGAAGTAAGATACTCTTCCCACCGGTGGCATCCTTAATGATGTCATCCAACGAGGCTCCAAAGAGCCGTTCGCCAAGGAAGGGTAAATCCGTCAAAGCTTTTTTAGATGCCTGGTCCGCAGACCAGCATTTTAGCCAAATCAGGCACCTCAGCACCACTGCTGACACTGAAGCCCTGGATAACAGAGGGAGGGTATCCAGGGCTGTGTCACAAACGTACTTAAGGCCTTGTACTAACTGGTCCGCTAGTTCCACGCAGACAGGAGAAGCCTGTTGCTCCCCCAATTCACGGTGCAAAAGTTTTGCCCACTCGGTCAGTGTCTGTGACACAAGCGCGGAGGCCAGTACTGGTCGCATCGCTGACCCCACCGCACAGCTGTGATAAGTGCTCCAACTAGCGCTTTGCGCGCGGACCCGGACGGGGACTCATCCTCACTGTCCGATCGGTCCTGGTCAGCATCATCTGAAACAACAGAGCAGGGGTCACCAGCCTCAGCGGGGCCCGAGTCTGCGTCAGAGCTCTCCCCGGAGGACGGGGGGGGGCGGAGGCCGCTTTTTACCACCTTTGCGGCCACGCACCACCTCCATCTTGGCAATGAACGAGTTAAGGACCGCCGACAAAGCGTCCAGAGGCACCACACTGACTGCAGGCGAACCGGTTGCAATTGCCTGGATTTCGGGGGAGGAAACACTAGGTTCTGAAGCCATGCTGACCCACCCTGTCTGCCACCTGTTGGGGACTTAGGACAGTGAATGGTCCCACCCTCCTAACTGCTGGAGACTGAGGGGCCCCCACTGCAGGACTCACCACCCTGATCGAGTTCTGCGCCGTCCAGCTAGGTGTGCCTGTGTCCTGTGTCAGCTCCCAGGTGTCTGTGAGAGGAAACCACGCCGTTCTGAGCCTCCTGCATCAGTGCTGAGCATAAGAAAATGAGCCAGGCTACAACAAAATGGCCGCCGACCGTCCAGTATAAAGGACATAATCACAGGGAAAATGGCCGCCGAACTACAAGAAAATGGTTCCTGACCATGCTTCTCCCTGGGCACACCAAAGATGGCCGACAAACAACTGTATGCAGGGAGAGATACAGTGAAAAAACGGCAGAAAACAGCATAAAAGCCCTCCAGACACCCAGAGGAGAGACAACAGACACCCAGGACACAGCCACCCAGCGCAGCCCCCCACCCAAGGTGAGAGCCCCCCCGGGGGACCCCTGTCCATGTGGCACACACACCGAGTAGCAGCCCATGCAGCATCTCCCACAGAGGGGGGGGAGGGAAGATAGGGACAGGGAGAGAAGAGAGGGAGGAGAGGGACCCCGGAATCGACCTCCCAGGGAATGCCCAGCTGCTCAGCCCCACCGGGACAGGGAGAGCTGTACTTACCATTCCGGACGAGCTGGGGACATTCCATCACAGATCCACTCTCCGATCAGTACGGGGTGGCTGCTGGCCCGGCACACTGTGACGCAGACATCAGTAGCCCGGTCATATGTGTGCCCCGGAGCATTACGCTCACCGGCCGCCCCTGGAGCCTGAGGGGCATGTCGTGGCCGACCCAGAGCGGAGCTCTGGTCGGCACATGCTCGCTGGCCAGGCTGGGGAGACTACAAGGATAAGGTTATCCAGCCTGTCACCCAGCCGGCTGTTGATAGCAGATCACAGGATCCTAATCTTGCGCAAAAGGCAAACTTCTGCAGAAAGAAAAAAAAAAAAACACCACGGACCGATGGGCCCGCAGGGTTCCTAGGTCCTTCTCCTTCACTAGGCAAAAAAAAACTGGGGCTGCAAGGTGCAGGCTGGGGGGTTGTTACTGAAGGGACCGCCCCTTGGGCGGAACTAGAAAGTTCTGTTTTTTTGTACATGTTAACATGTTCTGCCTAGTCCTCTCCTGAAGGGGGCGTAACAACCGATGGTCTAAAGTAAAGGAGCTGTGTCAGTCAGTGAACGTAAGAGAAAGCAATACTGCAAGTAGTCACATTTGCTAGCAAATTCAAAGGCACATTGTTGGTGAATATAAAATTATTTATGAAAAGGGAAAAGACTGCAAGTAAGAATTTAAAATACTTGATTTGTTTGTGCTTTTACCTGCAGTTTTTATATTGGGGACGATAGGGCTTCTTTAAATTTCCTTGCTGGAGGGGGTCCCATGTGTCACTATACAGAGATATCAAAGTCAAATGACAATTTTTGTTTTAATTCATACATTTGAATTATACCCTAGTATATAAATGAAAAGTTCCTGCTAACAGTTTGTTGTCTTTGCAGGTTGCTGATGATGGGTACGGTGTCTCCTATATCATTGTTGGTGAAAACCTGATCAACTTCCACATATCAAGCAAATTCTCCAGTCCAGAGACGGTAAGTATAATATATGCTTGCTTCCTTTATGACTAGTAGCTGTGGAAACCCTTCTTCAGATTTAGATGTGTATTGCTAGGGACTTATCGTTGAAGTGATAAATGTCCTTCTGATTAAAGGTGCCATTCAGTAATGAACAATCTTGCAAGCCAGAGGTCCCCCAACTTCTGAGGCAGCTTTCAGAAAAAAACGAAAACATCCCTATCTGATTAGGACTGAGCGGGTCTCCAGTTACTGGAACCCTAATGTAAACTAAACAAGAGATCTTGTATTTTGACTGCCTGTAATGGGATAGGACTCGCAAAGAACCTTAGTATTTTGGATGAAGTTTTCACCAGAAGGTGTAGCTACGGGGGAAACCTCTAACTATATATTCTCCAAACCCAGGAACTTTGGAGGGGCATGTCACAAATACACAGAAAATTGCAGTTTTCTTTGAAATTCTCATTCAGCATGTCAGTGAGCCATGGTTAAACCTTAGTCAATAACATAAAAAATATACCTTACCGCTCTAGTGCAGCACTGCTTAATTGCTCTAACTAACTCAAATGTAACTTATAATTAATGCGCAACACAATACATCAAAAATTACCTGCATGCTGGAAATTAAATGCAGTTGCTGCTTCATGCGTACATTATATCATAAGCATATTGCACACCATGTGATCTCGTGAAATAAGCCTCCTGCCCGGCCACCAGTGGGTGGAACCTCCTCAGTCTCAAGTGCTGTCCTGGATCATTCTCAGAAACGAATGCCTTGTTTCCACTGAGCGGAACGGTTCGGGTCGGTACAGTTTGGAACGGTTTGAATGGTCCGGTCTATTCTGGTGAGCGTTTCCACTGCAAGTCGGACCGTCAGGAGCCATTCAAAGTTTAGAAAAAATGCCTAGCGTGTCCGCCAATCAGTGGAATGTATTCGCCCTAACCGAACAGTTCCATTTTCTATGGCCCCACATCTGAAGCAGGACCCAGAATGGTGCGGTATGGTTTGGTTTTTTGGCACGCTTTCATAATGGAAACACCCAAAATAGCTTACCGTAACCGAACCGTACCAAACCGATCCGCTCAGTGGAAACGCGGCATAAGTTACCAGGCTTTAGGTCCTCTTTGAAGAAGCACTGTCGCCAACATACATAAAATTACAAGTTCAGACAACCTGCTTATGGCAGCAAGCATGGATAACTGGAAATGAGCTGCAAAGGAAACTCCTTTATCATAGAGCAAATGTCTTGATGGATTTGGAGGAAGGTGAGAGTAAGAGCTATTACCCTTTAAAGGGGAAAAGGCTGCACGTTTACCTAAGAAGATATCAGAGGGTGTTGGAGACAACTGATCACCCAGAGAGTGGAGAGAAGGAAACCAATGTTCATTAACCCTTAAAGGGTAAGGCTGTTAGTGACCTATTGGATATATAGGTCAACATTTGGAGGTGGGAGAATAGTGTTCACGGTGGGCAAAACGCGTGTGACACAAAGGAGTGGATTTTATTGGACTATATTTATACGAGATCACATGGTGTTTTTTATGTATTGTGTTGGGCACTAATTATAAGTTACATTTTTTTGTTAGGTAGAGAAATAAGCAGTGCTGCACTAGAGTGCTAAGTTATACATTGAGGTGTGGGAACACATTACAGTATTGGCTGCAGCCTATTTAAGTGTACTGAGTTATAGTACACTTTAGGTTGTATGGGAGAATTTAAACAGATTTAACATAAAAAATATGCAAAAATAGGATGTAGTGATATGTTAATCAACTTCTGCTTGTCTACGTTTTTCAAGAAGCATGCAATGCTCATCACTAAGGCCCTTTAACATTGACACTGTAAGGCAGCAAAAGCAGGTGTGTTTTTAACTCGCCTCAGCTGCAGTGGCGTTCTGTAATGCAGGGCGCAGGGGCACCGCCCCCCCTTCAATGCGTCCGACCCCCTAATCTATATGTGGAACGCCGGATGCATGGATTCCAATGTTTTTTTTTTTTTCTAAGCACATAATTAGAGCCTGATGCTCTAATTGGCTTAAAAAAAGGGTGGGCTCGGGGGGCAGAGCACTGCACCCCATGCCCACCTACTTGTGTGACAATAGCAAATTAATATTCGCTATTGTCTTCTTGATTCTCCTCCTGGCCAATCAGGAAATGACCGTGGGTCCTGAGACCCGATTGGCCGGGAGTCTCAGGAACCACTTCCAGTTCGGCCGGGAGGAGAAGGAACAGCCCTGGAGCGAGGTCTCCATGGACGGCTCACTCGCAGCCACATCCAGCACTCTGTCTCGGACAGGGGAGGGAGGAGGAGGGGAGATCATTGTCATCCCGGGTGGACTCGTCATCTGCCTCCAAAGCTAAGTAGGCCCTCTGCCTTCCCATCTGTCCATCTCCTGGGGGGCTGGTTGGTAGTGCTGGTGATCGCTGGCTTCATTTTCGTCTCCTGCGTGAGGGGGGGGGTAACGGCCCCCCTACCCCCCACGTCTTCTGCCTGGGGAGGGAGGGGGTGGCGTTGGTTTGCCGCCTCCCACCGAAAATATTGAGAACCAGCCGCCACTGCTCAGCTGCCTGTCAAAACCAGGCAGTCGCCTGTCCGGCCCCATACACATTGTTGCAGTCCAAAAACTGTGCTTCACAGTGGCAAAAATAAAAGATCATGTCGTAGTCAGCATGCAATACCGTCGCCTGCCACCACAACCCATAGAAGTGAATGGGATCACACCACAACTGCGGTGCAACCACACCTCTTCGATGCAGTTGCACCACGGTGAGGAGGAACTTCAATGTGAAAACAGCAGCTAGGCCCATGTGAAAGAAGTCTTACAGAGAGAACAAACAGAGCTGAATCCAGCTCACAAATACTGCTCTTAACCATTTACAGTACCATGGAAATATGTCATCCTGAAGCAGAAATAATGCAAAAATGGAGAAACTAATAGTCAAGGGTCAAAGGTTTTTTATCTTAATGCATTGAATGCATTAAAACTTTTTTCTTTACAACCACTTTAAGGTAGAATAATGCAAAAGGAACTAAATAAATGTGTGACAGTCTATAAATGATTCACAGTGGCTTGTGGCTGGAAAGTCATATTTAGACGTGCAAGTGTGGTGTCTGACCTTGTTTTTGTTACAATGTGCAAATACGTGCAATAATAATTTTTTATTATTAGAGTAAGGAAGGATTAAAACCTGTCAGTTTAACTTTTGTTCCTCTTCTCTTGGGATAATCTCCTTTTCAGTTCATACCAATTAGGAAGTGATATGAGATAGATTCACCAGTAAGAAAGCCTCGTAGACACGACCGAGTTTCTCGGCAAGAACCAGCAAGAAACTTGCTGGCAGAGCTTTCTTGCCGAGTAAATCGGTCGTGTGTACGCGGCTTTCAGTTTTCTCGTCAAGAAAACCGTCAAGAATCTCGACGAGAAAAATAGAGAACCTGCTCTCTATTTTCTCGTCGGGTTTCTCGTCAGCCTGTTTCTCGACGAGAAACCCGAGTGTGTGTACACTTACCTGTCGCCATGGAAACCCGCGCATGCTCGAAATGACTGACGCATGCGCGGTAGCTTCCTAGGCATAGGTAGGGTGTAGCCAGATGGCGGTGACAGCATCGAATGTGACGAGCGCACGCTCGTCGTAGTCAATGACGTCACCGCGTTCGCTCCATTCAAAGAACCGTGGGTTCTTTGAATGGAGCGTCTGTACACTCGGCCGTGACAAGTTTCTTGTCCAAGAATCTGGTCAAGAAAAACGACGTGTTTTTTCTTGACGAGATTCTCGGCCGTGTGTACGAGGCCGAAGAGTTCCCCTTTTTGAAAGTTGTCACTGGAATAAGTGTCCACATTGGGGGAGTTCCCTTCATCTCCTGTTCCTGTGACAACTGTAAAATTTGGTACTGCCCATCATTTTCTTTCTTAGTGACAGTGGTCAACAAGATAAACACAGACAGCACATCTCCCCTGCAGGTAACCAGCAATACAAACCTGACAGACTTTTGGCTATAAATACACGTTTATGCCCGCATAGGTTTATTGTTGCAAGTGATTTTCTTTTATCTTTTTTAGAGCTAGTTGCTATTGTAGAATGGTACAGATCTTAGGTGTGGGATCTCTTTCTAAGAGATTGGGACATTATAGTGATTTTGTTAAGGAGCTCCGTTGTATACTGACAGTTGATATGGTTTGAGCATCTCAAGCAGATGACCTCTGGGTCAGAAACATCCAACTGGCTGGAGAACTAAAAGCAGACCTAGATCACACAGGAAAGCTAGATCTCCCACATGACTAGGTTGCTCCTAAATTTCCCAAAAAAGAGTTGGAATTATTAGCCAAGAAAGGAGAATTTTGTTTGGCTCTTGGCAACCACTAAACCAGTGGTGTCCAAACTGTGGCCTATGGGCCAAATTTGGCCCTTTGCTTGCCTTTATCCAGCCCTTGGAGCACTATTCTTCCCATTGACACCAACAGTGGGGAACTATTCCTCTCACTGACACCAACAATGTGGCATTTTTCCTTCCACTGACACCAATGATAGGACACTATTCCTCTCACTGACACTGACAATGGGGCATAATTTCTCCCAATGATATAAACAATTAGGCACTATTCCTCTCACTAATACCAATGATGGGGCGCTATTCCTTCTTTTTTTTTTTTTTTTATTACTCCCACTGACTTTGCAGCATTTTCTCCTTCCACTGGCCACTCTGGCCCCCCTAAAGTCTGAAGGACAGTAAACTGGCCCTTTGTTTAGAAAGTTTGGTGACCCCTACACTAAACAAACTGATTTTAGCATGGTGTTTTTGTTGGCCATGAAGGAATTTTTATGTTCTTCCCATGTTCATGTGGGTTTCCACTGGATAGTTTACTTTCCTCCCAGAAGCCAAATGCTTACAGGTTGGTTATTCAGCCAATCCCAGTTTGTGTCTGTGTGACGGTGGTCTGGGCATTAGTCTGTGAGCACCTTCAGGAGCAGGGCGTGTTATAGTCACTTCTGTGTACTTTTTTAAGTGGTTCTAAAGCCTTAAAATACCTTCTGTGCGGCAGAATCCCCCCCAGCTTCCCTTTATTCTTATCTGAACCCAATCCGATCCAGCGATGTGCACGAGAGAAGCTGCTCTCGCCGCTGTCTCCCCACCTCCCTGGACAGATTGGCTCCCATTGCTGTCAATCAAATGCTTTGCAGAGAGAGCAGGGGGGGCAGAGTTAAGCCGCCTGCTCTGTGTCAGTAGATGCAGACAGGGTGGCTTGAGAGCGCACACACACGGGTGCCCCCATGGAAAGCAGGTTTCCTTGGGGGCACTTGCCGAAGGGGAGGAGCCCAGAACAAGAGGATCATGGCTGTTCTGCAAAAGTATAACATGTTTGTTAATATAATAATAAAATAAAAAAATGAAGCTTTAAAGGGGTTGTAAAGGCAGAAGTTTTATTTATCTTAGTGCATTCTATGCATTAAGAAAAAAAGCCTTCTGTGTGTAGCAGCCCCCCTAATACTTACCTGAGCCCCATCTCTATCCAGCGATGTCCACAAGTCCGGGACTTTCCTTCCTAATTGGCTGAGTCAATCAGTCAGTTTGCCAATCAGGAGAGAGAGGGGGTGGGGCAGAACCGCAGCTCCGTGTCTGAATGGATACGCAAAGCTGCAGCTCGGATCGGGTGCCCCCATAGCAAGCTGCTTGCTGTGAGGGCACTCAACAGGAAGGAGGGGCCAGGAGCAGTGAAGAGGGACCCGAATAGAGGAGGATCCAGGCTGCCCTGTGCAAAACCACTGCAACAGAGCAGGTAAAAATGACATGTTTGTTATTTTTATTTTTTTAAATGAGACTTTACTTCACTTTAATATAGCTTTAAGCACTGAAATGACCAGTGCTATGTGAATAAATCAACTGCATTTGAAATTATTTATTTTAGCCTAGGTTCACATTGGAGCAATTTGGCATGTGATTTGACACGTTGATGGCAATTGGCACCGCCCGAATTGGTGCGACGCCGCATTTGTGGCGCCACATCGATTCCCAAAAGTAGTTTCTGTACTACTTTTGGCAACTTCGGGGTGTGTTTTCCATAGACATCTGTAAAGCAACCTGCACAGATGTCTCTGAAATTGCCCCTGAAGTTGGGACTGACATGCGGGCATGAAATCGCGCGAGTTCGGCTGAACTTGCACGATTTCATTCCTGCTGTCAGTGTGAACCTGGGCTCTCAAATGATTACTGTATGATCTCTGATTAAAACAATAACGAAACACTGTGGCAATTAAAATATATATATTTTTTTTATTTTCCTTAGGATTCACATCGCTTTGGACAGCACATCAGACAAGCAGTGCTTGAAATTATGGGTTTATTTAACAACAGTACAAACAACTGCAACAAGGCCAAGAAGTAATACACTCTTCTAAAGAGACCAGAAAAATCATTCAGACACAAATCTAAGTTCTAAAACATACACAATGCAACATAAGAAAATAGACTCTGTAGTTGCTGAATGTAGTGACTGCGAAATGACAGGTCATATCCGACCTGTTCACCTTACATCGGTTTAAGAATTTTCTATTATTCATTTTTATGTTTCAAGGCCTGTGGAACGTACATACACTTCATATGATTTCAGTTGCTGCTGAAATGTCAGACAGAAATGTTACAAGGGCTTCTTATATTTTGGAATAGTATATATAGCTGTGTATAACCTCATTCGCTATACTCCAAACATTACATTTTTGTCCTGATTTATTTTCAACTCGGTCAGCCAACCATGTTTTAAACAGTCTGTCTATTTATTGTTTTTTTTTTTTTTTTTTTTTTGCTAACAGCTAACCCCAAATGGTTGACATGTGGATCAAGAACTTCATCTACATCCAAGTGCATAAAACATATAAAGCTTAGAGGGGACCTAGACTCAGACACTTATTCATAAAGCATTCCTCAACTCCAAAACAATAATTTAATGTATAGCAGCTTATCAGTTCTTAGATGTGGTGGTTCTGCTCACTTACTGTATTTATGAAGGAGCCATGGTTGTCACAAAGGCTGGACTTCAAACATGTCTTCCTCTCTTCATCTCCATTACATGGGAGATTAATAGTAGTTTACAGAAGAAAGATAATATTTTTTTGCTCATAGGACAAAAAAAAACATACTGCTTTTCTGGCAAGATCAACGGTATTTTCTGTACTTGCTGAAAAATGTTCTTAGATTGCCAAAAAAAAAGAAAAAAAATGCAGCCACCAAATCTAGAATCTGTAAGCTGCCATGTATTAAATCTTTGGTCTTGGGTTTAGATAAGCTTTCAAACAGTGTCAGACAAGTACGGGGGTCCCCGACTTACGAACCCCTCCTACTTACGAACCGGGCGCTGCGGGACCCTCTGCCGTTCTTCGCGGTCCATCTTCTGTTCTGCGCATTGCGTGGCCAGACAGAGCCTTGGAAAATGTCCGTAATTGGCCGCACATGCGCAGAACGGCATTCGACGGAACATCGGAAAACATCAGAAATGTCCGTAATTGTCGTTCTGCGCATGCGCGGCCGACTTACGGACATTTCCGATTTACAAACAGGAGGAAAGTCCCTAACGGGTTCGTAACCCGGGGACCCCGTGTAGTGAATGATATAAAACTTGCAGTAGGAATGCAGCTGCTCTTTAGCCTAGGCTCACTTTGTTATCCATATCACAGTGCCGTGTGGTGATCATCATATTAGGAGAGATGCCAGCTATCTCCAAGCAGAATTCTTTGTTTTTAGACTTCGGGTCCCGATGACACCAATAATGTAATCAAAAACAGGAGTGGGCAGTATATGGCCCCAGATGATGTAGAATTCCTGATAGGCTTCAGTAAGGCTAGAAAAACAAAGGGTGCCTAGGCACCATTGCTAGTGGAAGTCACTGTGTCTTCTAATTAGGAACTATTTGTCAAAGATACATTTATACTATGTGCTTTGACACATTAAACTGTGTTAATCAATCCCTTTTAGACAGCCAAAGTTTAGGTTTTGAGACTAGGTCTGCTTTAACCGCATTTAAATTACTGTAAATATCACATTAACTGTACACTGTTACTTTGTTTTTAAAGGTGCTTTCCAAGCTAAATTACGTTTAGCCAGTGGTTCTGACCCCTCCCCTAGTTCCCCTGGATCAGGACCAGATTTTCAATTTACAGAGTGCCCTAGCAACCAATCACAACTCATCCCGGAACTGACCATACTTATTGAAATCTGGTTGCTCTGGGTTATTGAACACTGCAGTATATTATTAAATAAGTCTGCAGCTGTGATGTCTCAATGTTTTTAGTATGATGATGGGTCTGAATTAGCTGGCAAATGGTATTTTAGCTTTAAAAAAAAAACTTTTTAAGATACATAGGCAGAGAAAGTATATTTATCTACATTTAAACAGAACTGAGTTATTTTGGGGGACCTGACCTTATTACCAAATGTTAACTTAACTATGTCGTTAGTTGAAATTACTTTGATCTTAATAAGTACTTGAATATGCAGAGCTATTCTCTGTAACATATAAAACTGCAATTTAATTAAAAAACGACCAGGGAGTGGATAGGTTGAAGTATATGTGACAAATAAGACAAGCTAGTAGGGTGCTTTAAAGCAAACCTATAGTCCAGTGAGTGCTCTAAGCTGGCACTTCAATGCTAGAGCTGATGCCGGTAGATTAGTTCCAGAGAGCTCCAGATGCCCTAAAACTTTGGGAGCTCTAATATACAAATATTGACTAGCTCTTTTTTCGATTGGCCACTAAGTGTCACATCTCTAGTTTTAGTTTGAGAATTGGAGACCAATAGGTATGGCAGGACTTTAAAGGCACAGATCACAATTCTAGTTAAAATCTATAAAGTTTATTACAAAATGAACAACCAACCTTTTTACATCTATGTAAAAGTCTTATTCGACGTGCATGGACCTTATTGTTTACAGAATGTCCCGATTGGGGTGTATACATTTATAATCCAACAGTATGCCTGAGCAGTATATATATTTCAGTCCACAACTTGACGTGTTTCTTTGACTTAATCCACTTCATCAGGAGCTTATTAGCTAAACATATACATATGACCTTCCCAATCTAAATACTCACCCAGGTAATGATATGAGTTCTTATATATGACATACATCTGAATATTATTCCAATAGGTCTTTATATCATTTGATATTCTCCAAATACAAAGACATATATAAAAAAAGTATATGTTTATGTTCCTCTAATAAGCTCCTGATTAAGTAGATTAAGTCCAAGAAACGCGTCGAGATGCGGAGAAACCAACTGAACTATATTTACTGCTCAGGCATACTGTTGGATTATAAACATATACTTCCTAATCGGGACATTCTGTAAACAATAAGGTTCATGTATGTCGAATAAGATCTATTAATAGATGTCAAAAAAATTGTTCTTTTTTTTTTAAAATGAATTTAGTAATAAACTTTATATATTTTAACTAGAATTTTGATCAGTGCCTTTAAAGTCCCGTCATACCTATTGGTTTCAAATTCTATTAACCAGCTCCTGAAGGTCAAGAGTTAGAGCTGATACCCTGCCACCTCTTGCCCCTCAATATTGGCCAGTGAGCTGGGAGAGGCCAGGCCAAATTCTGGCCATGGGCACTAGTTATTTGCATATTAGAGCCTCCCAGTTTTCAAGACTCTTAGGGCGCTCTTACAACAAAACTGAAAGTATAGGCAGGTTCCTGCTACGGCAGGATGATGGTAGCTTTTGTTTTTTACCATTTACCATTTTTACCATTTACCAGGACTACAGGTACACTTGAATTAAATGTGTTCAACTTTTAAAGCCAGTAGAGTTTTGATTTTAAATCAAATTCTACCTCTTAAAAGTGTTAAAGCGATAGTAAAGTCTTTATTTTTATTTTTTTAAATGGTCCCTTGTGCAGGCTTAGGTCATAATGTACTAGTATGTACTGCATACTAGTACATTATGACAGACTTACCTGTAGACAGAGCCCTCTGGCAGCTGCCATCTTTGCCCATTCTTCCTTCCGGGTTCCCAAAATGTGGTCTGAGCTGTGCATGTGCTCAGATCACATTTTCTGCTGCACGGCGGGGGGCATTTGTGACAGAAGAGACCACTAGGGTCTCTTCTGTTCTAAAAAGCCTGCTTGTCAGTGGATTTTCACTTGTAAGAGTTTACTACCACTTTTAATTGTGTCAATGTTGTCATCACAACCATTGAGACTTTGTAACATACAGTCAACAAAAACAATGTCTACTGGAATCTGCTTGGTTGTTATGGGTATCTTGTAAAGATAGTGCTGATCTGTAAGTAGTTCCTGTACAAAAATGAATGGCATACTTATATGGCTCAAGGTTTGAAAAAGTACAGCACTGAAAAAAAAGGTAACACAAAAGATTGAATATATTTTTCATAATGCAGATATATTCATAAAGAATATAGGAACCACTTTTAGAACCTAATAGGATAGTTTTTTTTTTTTTAACCTATTGACCAGAAGCATTTATTTCAGGCCTTTATGGCAACCTGGATATTGGAATTGGTCCAGTTCTGCATTATTGGACCTTTGTTCTTCTTAATCGGTATGATCCATGCTTTTGAATCTCAGCTCTACAAAATGCGTATTCATAACAGCACAAAACCTACCATAAAATAGATAACACACCTAATTAAACTAGGTAACTTAGGTAGTAAGAAGCATTAAAGCAATACTGGAAGAGCTTCATTAATTAGAAAGGGTGCAGCTATCCAGTTTTGGGGTCTATTCACACCTTTGAGGCCGAGCTGTGATTCCCAAGACCTACATCGGATCTCTGGTTTCTAGCCATATTTATATGAAATACATTTTCTATCAAACATCAAAAAAGCTCCTTATGATCTAGACTGCTATTTGTTGTAACTTCACCTGCCACACCTCTCTAACTTTTACAACAGGAAAGTTGCAGTTTTAGGTTGTAGCCCGGTCAGTGTGAACAAATACTTATCACAGATCTCTAGGCACTGATGTGTTTGTGATTGGCCTTTGTAAGTAACAACTAAGGGAGACATTACTTCAGTTTGTATTTTTGTAAATGCCTGTGCCATATTTGTAAACCTTTTTTGTACATTTTAAGTGGTGATCTGGGAAAGTATGGGCATTTTGGCCACCCCTGAGTCGGGAAAGGAAAATTCTGTGACTGTGCCTTATGTATACAAGACTCCTAAACATAGAAGATATGGTGGGGTTTGAAGAAACCTTAGATATATATAAATATATATAAGGATTATAGATGAGTGACTACAAAATGGTGATTTAGAATGTGCTTGGTTGGCTAAGAGGCTTCAGATGCCTCCATTCCTATATACAGAGTATAAAAAAAAATGAGACAGTAATAGCTGACTGCTCTGTAGAATGTTGACATTTTATAGGATACCAATAGCCTATTTTGTAGTATGCTTAAATGTATATTAGGATATGTTCAAGAACCACAGAGATGTGAATATATTTAGCGATCGCTGCTCAAATCTCTTCATTTTATTTTGGGTGAAGGTTCTTGGAAGGAGGTGATTTAATATATGTACTGCCTTTTACTTACCTCAGATCAGCGGGCACAAGTCGTGGCCTTCCCCAGCCTTGTAGTGGCCCAGTTCTCTTCCTATTCAATGTGGCCACTTGGTACTGCGCTTGCATAGACCCTAATAGACAAACTGTTTCCCTGTAGGGTTGCAATAAGACATGTTTTTCCGATTAAAGTAAAGTTATCCCTTAATCAAATATCAGAGCAGCTTTGCCCACCACTGCCTGAATGTTCGAAATAATAACATCTCTTACTAACGATTCTCTTCCAAAGATTCCATTCCATTCATTTCCATGCTGATGGAAAATCTGTTTTCTTGATATTTGCCAGCCTATCTGTTGTTTTAAAATTGTTTTGTATATGAAATTAACTAAATGTTGTACAGTCAGTTTAGACAAAAAGAATTGTTCCATTTACGGTCATTCTGAAATATCTTTACTCTATATATTTCTTAGCAGTCCTAACTGTCTAGATCTAATGAGTTCCTCAGGCAGTCTCTTCCTCTCACTCTTTCTGCCTAAAGAGACTCTTTTGCCACCTGAAGAAAGTTAAAATGCTGCACCCTGTAAAATAAGACTTTTGATATTTTTTGAAACGGCAATAAAGGTGCCATAACACACAGATCATAAAAATGTTTGTTTATTATACTTCAACATTAATAATGTGTTTAATACAAATGAATATTGAAAACAAGCAAGGAATATTAAATACAAATTCTTATGTTGCCAAATGCTCTTCGCTTGACATGTTTCGCCAGGAGGCTTCTTCAGGAGCCGTAAAGCATTATATATACAATATATAAACACAATATATTATGACAAATCTTTTCCAAGTAATTTATACAGAGTATAGATTTGAAAAAAAGGGGGCTTTAGCAACAATTCAATAAACAATAATGTCATCAATTACATCCAAAACCGACCACATTGTGAAGGAGGGTAAACCAAAGGAACTCTTGCCATCAATATTCAAAAGGTTGACTTAACAGCCTTCATAAGGAGTCACTGAGGTTCATGCAATACTAGTAGGCCATGTATATAGAAAAAACAAGTGAGGTGTATCTACCACAGGGCAATAAATTCGCCCCAGACAGAGATATTCCCAAACAGGGGAAAAAACTATTATACACATTAGAATGATCCCAATGGTACCATTCTATTCAATAAACTGATGGAAAAAACATGGGATAGGTTTCAAGGAGGAAGCCAAATGTTCCTTGCTTTCAATATTCGATATTCCCTGCTGGTTTTCAATATTCGTTTATATTTACATATTTTTAATGTTGTATAATAAATAAAAAAATTTATGATCTGTGTGTTATGGCACCCTTATTGCTGTTTCAAAAAAAATTATTTTGTGGGATGCAGGTGTCTTTGATCTCCAGTGTTGAGTAATATATTTAAAATTGTAAGACGTTTAATACTTAACTGTGCCACTTGCCACGCTGTTGATCTTCTTGAAAAGCAACGACTGGCGAATTTTTTTTGGAACCGGCACACTTCCTGGTTCCCTGCTGTGTAGTGTGGTTCCATCCGCCACCCCCTACGTCACTACAGAACATAGTAGTGACCTAGGGGCTGGTGGATGGAGCCATAGTGCGAAGCAGAGAACCCGTCATCTGACTCACATGGAGGTGTGTTTGGATGCTGAAGATTCTTCAGACTGCATAAGGCTGGGTTCACACTGGTACGACACGACAGTCATACAACTTTCATCCTACTTTGCTCTGCGACATCAGTCCTACATTGGTCCGACATCCATCCGACTTTCATGAACAGGATACTACTTTGATCCGACTTTATGCTAGTCTGACTTGTCCTTTGACCAATCAAAACAATCCCAGTGTGAGATAAATTCCTTTTACTGCTGCTGTAATCACATGTCGGATGTCAAAAGTCGGATGGTTAGGACAAGGATCCTACTTTGATCCGACTTCAATGATATTCAATGGGCTGAAGTAGGATCAAAGTCGGACCAAAGTAGTGCAGGGAGCATTTTCAAAGTCGGAAGGACTTGTGTCAGACCAGTTAAGACGGCTCCCATAGGGAAACATTGATTTTCACACGTCATGCGACATGAGCTCCCAATGTCGGAGCGTTTGTCGGACCAGTGTGAACCCAGCCTGACTCTTCAACACGAGGCACTGAAGTAAATATTAAATGTCTTCTTTTAACAGCAAGCAGGTTTTTTAATTTTCTTTAGGTGACAATAGTGTCCCATTAAGTGCCAGCCTCCATCAATGGAGAATCCCGCAATACTCAGAGGTTATGAGGAGCACAGCAGAGGAACATCTCAGCCAGATTTGAATGGCAAAGCTTGAAAAGAGAGTATAATTTTACACAACTTCCACCCAAAGCAAAATGAATAGTTTCAGTGAAGAACTTCTTTAAAGGTGGAACTGACAAACTTTGCAGAGGTAAAGGCACATTAAGAGTCTATTACATGGTTTTGGTTGTCTTTTTTTTTTTTTTTTTTTTTTAAAGACAGTTTATATTTTAGTTATATTTCAAAAGATGAATGTTCATTAGGAACTGAATGGATTGCTTTTTTGTTATTATTTTTCATATCCTTTTTTTTAAAGGTGCATTTCCCCTGATATGAATGTGCTATCTGAACTATGCCTTTTAAAGCAAATATCAGCCTTAATTTTATTATGAGTCTAGCTTTTTTTTATTATACTTATTTAACGTTTTTAATTTATAAGCCCTAAGCCTGTAGTAGAGTATTGTCATTGTAAAGCTTAGTGGCTCTTGGTTACCTCGCCAAACAGGGCTAAGGTGTTATTTTAGCAGACTTATATTAATTGAATAACACATGACCTTGATTGTACAGTATTAAAATGAACAAAACCTTTAAAACATACACTATTTGGGGGACTGCACCTTTAAATGCACTGTGTAAGCAATGAACTAAGAATTGAAGGAAGCTTATCGTACTTTGTACATAAACTCTAGATTAAAAGTCTATTTGGTTTAATCACAGTGTCTCACACAAGTATAGCTGCTACTTTGAGGAGGCTGTATAAATGTGCACTATTTATGACCAACTAGTGTAAAATTAGAATTATTTAGTCAAATTTGTTATTAATTCAGTGGTGTAGGTGAAATCTGACGTACACTCGGATGTTTACATATTATAGAAGCTGCCAATGTAAACTGTTGTTATGACAGATGGGAAATGTAATTGATAAAATGTTTTTTTTTCTTTCTATTTAATTTTAATTTACTAAAGCATAGCAATTTATGTAGAAGTCCTCTTCTTTTGTAACATTAAGTACCACTGCATGTAAATACAATGTGCTCCGTTGGGTGTAAATCTTAGATTGGCTAAGATGTTGGATTTAGACTGTCATTAATAAAAACTTTAATTTAACTTTTCCAGTTGTGTTATGTTCTGTTTTGTTGTGTATGCGTGGGCAAAATGGAAAAAGCAAAAAAAACATTTGGTTTATCTCTGCAATACATGCACATTTCCTCATTTTCCTTAATTTTTTGCCGTGCATCCCATAGTAGTTATGGCACAGCAGGGAGGCTCTCTCGGGCAGAATCGCATATATAGACCAGATTTTGCACTTCCGCCTGCAGGGGGCGTGCGTGCCACCCGCGGGCCACTTCTACTGTGAATGTCTGCCGGCACACGCCGTGTGTTGGTAATACACAACAAGGCAGATCTCAGTTCTGACAGGGGAAAATAATTGTTTTTGTGTTCCTGCAAAGCATTGAAACAAAATCCATCTCTTGACTTTAGTAAAAGCACCTAACACAATATACAAAAAACATTGGCTGGGCACAAAGTTAGCCCTTTGATCACCCTAGATGGTTAACGCCTTCTCAGCCAGTGTCATTAGTACAGTGACGGTGCATATTTTTAGCACTGATCACTGTATTGGTGTCACTGGTTCCCGCAAAGTGTCATGCCGCGTACACACGACCGTTTTTAATGTCATTGAAAAAAAAAACGGCATTTTTCTCGAAGTGATTTTTCGTGTTTCCTCTCAATCCTGTCTTGCCTACACACTATCATGGAAAAAAATGTTTGAGTAAAGCGCGGTGACGTACAACGGGACTATAAAGGGGAAGTTCCATTCGGATGGCGCCACCATTCATGTTAGTAAAGTTTGTTGAGCGACGATTCGCGCTTTTCAGCCTCGTGCTTTTCAGTCTGTTACAGCGTGACGAATGTGCCATCTCCATTACGAACGCTGGTTTTACCAGAACGAGCGCTACCACCTCATACTTGATTCTGAGCATGCGCATTTTTTTTCACATCGTTAAAGCCCACACATGGCCGTTTTTCATGACGAGGAAAACAACAATGTAAAAAACGACGTGAAAAATTAGAGCATGTTCCAAATTTTTTCATGCCCGTTTTTCACGTCGTGAAAAATGCTCTGAAGTCCACACACGATAATTTTTAATGACCATTTTAAAAAATGTAATTTTTCTCGTCATTAAAAACGGTCGTGTGTACACGGCATAAGTGTTTGATTGTCCGCCGCAATATTACCGTCCCACTATTAGTCGCTGATCGCCGCCATTACTAGTATAAAAGAAAAAATAAATAAAAATTCCATAAATATATCCTGTAGTTTGTAGACACTATCATGTTCACGTAAACAAATCAATATAAACTTTTTACCAAAAACATATAGCAGAATACACATTGGCCTAAATGTATGCAGAAATTTGATTTAAATTTTTTTTATTGGATATGTTTTATACCAGAAAGTGAAAAATATATATATATATATTTTTTTTTATGTCTGTCTTTTTTTGTTTATATTGCAAAAAAATTTAAAACGCAGTGGTGATCAAATATTTGTGGAAAAAAGAATATACATATTATTTGGGTACAGTGTCGCACGACCGCGCAATTGACAGTTAAAGTAACGCAGTGCTGTATCGCAAAAAATGGCCTGGTCATGAAGAGGGGTAAATCTTCCGGAGGTCAAGTGGTTAAAAACACTGAAATTACCGAAAAATATTTCCTGATCCTGCAATAAATCCAGTAAACCTGTGATGTTCTGTTCGAGCAGACAACAGAGTGCTAACGCTGCACCGACGTGTTATCAGCCCTGTCCAGTCCAGTACTGTGAACTACAGAACAACCCCCCGTCCATTTAGGGGGAGGAGGAGCTTTTCTGTAGTGCCAAAAAAACTGAGGTGACAAAGGCGATACTCCATATAGTATCGCAAGGGGGCATTGTCACCTTAGGACAGAAAGTGTGTTACTGGCTGGATCACCAGGTACAAATAAAAGAGAAAAAATCCTGAAAAAAAAAGAAAACTAAAGCAGCCAACACATCTAAGGACTGGTAAGCTACAATATATTACATTTTTGTTTCTGAGCTTAGATACATATTTGGGCACATTTATGAAGCAGTGAATGTGACATTCACCAAACATTCAGTGCAGGTGGGTGCTCCTGGTGCATGTTTTAAATGTCAGTGATTGATTCACCTGCAGTGAATGTTACATTCACTGCTATATAACTATGCCCCATTAACTTATTTTATTCAGTTTCTATTAACATAGGGTCCAGTGTTCTGATGCAACTTTTATTCTCTTTTGGTAGCAAAAAAATAAAATAATGTCAAGAAGATTTATACATACATCGTATAGAGTAACTCAAGAGAAAACTTTGGTTGGTACCTTGTAATCGTTTTCATTGTTGCTTATATATTCATTATATACCCAGCAATTCCTTTCGCCAGAGACACAGCAGGAAGTAAGAGAGAATCTCCTCAACATTAGTGGAAATACCACCTTATAGAAATGTCGCCAGAGCAGCTGTGCCCAGGGCCGGGACAAGGGGTGGGCAGGAGGGGCGGGCTGCCCTGGGCGCAATGGTTTATTGCAGGGATGTGGGTGCCCTGAGGGAAGGGGGGAGGGGGTGCAGTTTGGCATCTTTGCCCTGGGCACTGGTTGACCTTGTCCCCGGCACTGGCTGTGCCCATTGGAAGATATGCCATTTACTCAAATTTTGGTGACAACAGTAAATTCTGCATTCCCCTCCATGTTCCCTTCCCAGTGACAGTAGCCACCAGGGGAAATAGTGAGTGGAGATCTCCCCAACGGGGATACAGATGGTAATACACACATACTAGAGGAATTAACCTATTCATATGAGATTGTAGGCCACACCCACCCGGACCAAAACTTCCCCAGATACAAATCATTAAATAAACACTCAAGAACCATTATTTGGCAAAAATTTTGGCCGCGACACCTTTATTGGTTTAAACAATTAATTTCCAATAACTGTTTATTATCACTCATATTTATTATCACTCATAACTTCAGATATATAATCACATAACAGATTTCTACCTGCTCAGTTATTAGAACTCGAGCAGTAGCTCAAACTTCAAATAACAATAACAGTCCCCCCCAGAATCCGGGGTGACCCAACCACATAAGAGGTGTACGCGACTAGGGCGGGAGGGAGGGAGCTCCAATCTTCTTCAGCTGTCAGCTCCAATCTTCTTCAGTTGTCCTGCAGGCAAGAGGATGAGCCCCACACCTGCTTACCCTTAAATAGCCCAACCCCTTGCTTCCAGAGTATTCCCTGAAACCTCATTGGCTACTCCTGAAAACTCCCTCTAGCCTCTTAAAGAGGCAGTAACCTGACTGACTAACACCTAATGCTGCTTAATAATTTTTATTAAATCCTGGGATGGGGAGGCCACAATCTCAAGAAAGTGGCCCCATATTGTGCCCCCTTTTTTCATGAGATTGTAGGCCACACCCACCCGGACCAAAACTTCCCCAGATATAAATCATTAAATAAACACTCAAGAACCATTATTTGGCAAAAATTTTGGCCGCGACACCTTTATTGGTTTAAACAATTAATTTCCAATAACTGTTTATTATCACTCATAACTTCAGATATATAATCACATAACAGATTTCTACCTGCTCAGTTATTAGAACTCGAGCAGTAGCTCAAACTTCAAATAACAATAACAGTCCCCACACAACGGTCTTGAGCATCAAGACCGTCCCACCCCAACCGTCGCGGCCAACTCAATGCTGTTCTGTAATCCTAAATTAAAGATATCCATACCCACTTCCGACAAGTGAACACCATCCGACCTGTATAGACCCGGATAACCACCCTCCAGGTCCACATGCCGATAGGATAATCCACCAATCTGAGGCATGAACTTTTCCAGAGCCCTATTGACTCTTTTTCTCATCTTTTCCATAACTCTCCTCTGGTCAGAGGAGAGCCAGGAAAGACGAGCAACTACCTCGGAAAAAACTAGTGTTGTACCTGGGGAAGTAACAATAAAACTATGCAAGTCACGCTTGATCATGTATAATAAATCCAACGTTTTTACATTACCCAAATCATTTCCTCCCAAATGCACAACCAAAATAGAAGGCGGCGGCCATACTTGACATAACCTGTTCAAATGAAAGTACAGTTGGGACCACTGAAGGCCTCTGATACCTTTCCAAAATAACCTAAAAGAGTCCGGATGTAGAGATAAATTAGTTGTATAACTGCGTTGGGCTGCTCGTTTGTGAGCCCAGTAGATAAATGAGTGCCCCAGAATCCAAACTGTGAGATGGGAACCTAGAATTTAAACAAATAAATTAGTACGAACATATAACTTAAAACATTGAGACTTCCACCTCCCCATTTCTTTAATATCAGAATCCGGGAACCCTAACCGGGCCGCCTCAGAGGCTGCGCCTATCCGAAAGGAGTGGGAGGAAAACTTAAAGTTATTTAAACCCATTCTAACCAAACATTTCTTTAAAACAGCATCAAATTGGTATTTGGTCAGGGGATGTAAATTGACGTGAACTAGAAAAAACCCCCCTCCGGAAGGCCTAAACCCTATAAATTGCCTAACCGTGGCTACCGGGCACATGAATGCCTCATCGTGCTCCCGTAGATTGACCCAACGGCCTTTTCCACATTGATCAGTTTTTGAATGTTGTAGCCAAATGTGAACACCCGACTGATCCATCAACACCTGATCAAAAAGAATCCCTGAATTACCCTGCTTATTTGCCGGCACCAACTCCGAGATGCGGAAAGCACCAAAAAAGGCCAGCACAAAGGCTGTCTTAAATAGCAAAGCTTCATACGGGGAAAAACAAACTACTACCAAACTTTCGCAAAGGCCCCTGAGGATGTCCAGAGAGATCGGCCTCCTATCATCCGAGACATACGTCACTCTCTTGTACCCCTTCAGTGCCTGTTTCACAGAAAAATATGAAGTACAGGCCCTTAAACCCAACAATCTGAAGAAAAATGAAATGCCGGCTAGCGTCTTCGTCACATGACTACTGGAAAAACGCTGCCGCATTAACATAGACAAAAATGCCAGAACATTGCCCTCAGAAGGCCTATTGAAATTAAAACCTGCAGTGCTAGCAAAGGACAACCAACTGCTCCATGCAGCGGTGTAACTGGACCAGGTCTTGGGAGCTAAGGAACCTCTAATAGCGTCCGTCACTGTCATCAAATCATCACCCACAAATGGTCTGGGCATGGGGTGCCCTCTGTGTCCGCTTCTGGAAGCAGAATCCGAAAACGGTCCATCTGTAGCGAGACAGAGAATCGGCGATGTTATTCAAGATACCAGGAGTATACTTAACTTTCAACCAGATGTTGAATTTGAGGCACCTAAAAACCACCTGACGCAGTACTTTTATCACTAACCAAGAACTGGACGAAAGACAGTTAACCGCATACAGCACTCCTTTGTTATCGGATTCCACCAATATGCGCCTGTTCGCAAATTCTGAACCCCACAACTCCAAAGCCACCAAAATCGGGAACAACTCTAGGAGAACCACATTCTTGGTGGCCCCTGACCTTACCCAAGACTCCGGCCAAGCCGCACAGCACCAGTGCGTCTTCCATATAGCGCCGAAGCCTCTAGAGCCAGCAGCATCCGTGAATAGACAGAAATCTCGTGCTACCACAAAATCAGATTGAAAAAAGGACTTTCCATTATAGCAGTCAAGAAAACCAGACCAAACCTTCAAATCTTCTCTAAGCGGACTCGTCAGTCTGATGTGCGCCCGAGGCGATTTCAGACCTGATATTGCCATGTAAAGACGACGTGAAAAAATCCTGCCAACTGGCATGATTTGACATGCAAAGGCCAGGATACCCAAAAGTGATTGCATCTCCTTCAACTGTATCTTTTTCTTTTGCAACACCCTCGCAATCAACCATTTCAATTTCTCCAATTTTGCTGCTGGCAAACGAAATTCTAACTTACAAGTATCTATTTCAATACCTAAAAATTCCAAAGTTGTGCTAGGGAGACAAGTTTTCTCTTCCGCCAGAGGGACACCAAAATCCAAAGCTAGCGCTTGAAATGATAGCAACAAATCAGAACAGATCCCAGAACTTGATGGACCGACAAATAAAAAGTCGTCTAAATAGTGAACTATGCTATCTGAACTGGACTGAACACAAAGAACCCAATGGAGGAATGTAGAACACGTCTCAAAATAAGCGCAAGACAGCGAACATCCCATTGGCAGACACATGTCAAAAAAGTACTGACCTTCAAAAGAAAAACCTAAAGAATTAAAAGCTGATGGGGAAACAGGCAGGAGCCGAAATGCCGATTTTATGTCGGCCTTTGCTAACAATGCACCAGGGCCAAACGACCTAATCTTACTGATGGCCTCCTCAAAAGTGGCATAAGAAACTGAACATGCATCACTATTTATATCATCATTCAATGAATCACCTTTTGGATACGATAAATGGTGTATGAGCCTAAATTCATTAGGCTCACGCTTGGGTACCACCCCCAACGGGGAGAGACGAAAATTACAAAAAGGGGGTTTCTCAAAAGGTCCTGCAATCCTGCCAGCCACAAGTTCCTTACACAATTTATCTCTTACTACCTGAGGAAAATGATCTACCGACTTCAAATTCCCCACCATTTTACACCCTTCCCCCAAAAAAGAAGGTAGCGGAAAACCCTGAGCAAAGCCCTCAAAGAGCAAACGAGCCTTCTCCCTGTTTGGGTAGTTGTCCAGCCACGGGCGCATTTTTTCCAGCCTCACTGGAGTGCAGGCTCTTGGGAAAAATATGCTGCGCCGAACTCGGACCTACGTTTGCGTGACGCTTAAAACATTTGGTTGCTGGATGCGCCCCAGCGCAGACAGAACATTCGTGTCGGTACTTGCACGACGTGTTCCACCGGCATTGACTATTATTAAATGCGAAACAGCAGCCTTTTCTAAAAACTGCTGCTGTAGGGGTAACCGTGGATTGTCTAGGTGCAACCGGTTTCTGCGGTAATATTAAGTTGAGCCACAGACCCACATCTTTCATTCCCCACCTAAGGGACGGGTGTATGGACAATTTTTGACGGAAGGACTCGTCATAATAAAACCAACCCAGGCCCCCAAAGTTCTTATATGCCTCTAATATATGATCCAAGTGCTGGAAAAGACCCCCACACCGTTCTGGGTACTTCTCTGCCATAATACCAGAGTAGATACAAAAGGCCTGCAGCCAATTGTTAAAAGACCTGGGGATCAACTTACGCCGCTCATCCTCCCCTCTCTCATCACCCCTCCTATTGACCATGGAATTATTATGAAATGGCAGGAGAGAAAGAATGTCTACATAATCCCCTTTCCAGATTTTATCCTTAATTGCGGCATTCAAATGGTATCCTAAAGGGGATATTTCACAGGGCATGACATCTTTCATCAATGTCTCAGGGACATTAACACTAGCTGTGTGTAATGACTCAGGAGGTAACAGATCATTAACAGTTAATAAATTACTATGAGGAGCAGACAGTACAGGAGAAGCAGAGGCAACAAGAGGGTTAACTGGCATAGAGACCAGAGCAGAAGGAGAAACAGCAGGAACTGACATTTTAGTTCAGGAATGAACCAAAGAGGACAGAGAACCTACTAAGCCAGTTAACATGGTTAATTGATTTAACTCACCCACTGCTGGAGGCTGTGATACAGGGTGTTGAACCTCCTGCTCCAGCAGTGCTCTGGGACTTGTAGAGCTTGCCCAACTGATAACTGTTGAGGCACCTCTGTGCCTTGCTGAGAGTTACTTGTAAGCTGCTGGGGAGACTGCAGCGCAGGCTGACTCCCCCTAGAGTCATTTGCGGGCTGCTGGGGCTGGCCCCGCCGTCTTGCTCCTCTTCCCGCTGGGGACTGTGAGCAGGTCCGCCTCTTCTTGCTGCCGCGGCGGCCTCGTGTTGTCACGCCGCCATCTGTATCAGACCGTCCGTGTGGCACACTAACCTCTTCAGCTGATTCCACAGCCCGACCGCAACGTTCAGGAGCTGCGCTCCTCCTCGCTCTCTCCCGCAGGGCGGGCACAGGCACTCCCCGCCCTGCGTCATTAGCATGAGAATGCTCACCGCCCACCTCTAAGCTGCCTCCTTCAGTGACCTCCAGCCGTACCTCTCCCTCCGGAGCTAGAGCCAGGCACTGACGTAGCCATGCTTCCCCGCCTGTGCTGCCAGCCTTCTCAAGTAACTGCTTCACCAGGGCTTCCATCATTAAAGGTAGGCGAACTGCAGAGCTCCAATCTTCTTCAGCTGTCAGCTCCAATCTTCTTCAGTTGTCCTGCAGGCAAGAGGATGAGCCCCACACCTGCTTACCCTTAAATAGCCCAACCCCTTGCTTCCAGAGTATTCCCTGAAACCTCATTGGCTACTCCTGAAAACTCCCTCTAGCCTCTTAAAGAGGCAGTAACCTGACTGACTAACACCTAATGCTGCTTAATAATTTTTATTAAATCCTGGGATGGGGAGGCCACAATCTCAAGAAAGTGGCCCCATATTGTGCCCCCTTTTTTCATTCTATACAAAAAAAAAAAAAACTTTTGGCCTGAGTTGTAAAAGATCAGCTCCAACCAGAATAGTTATATTATGTTTTGGTCCTGTCATGTTGAGTTATCAGATGGCTTGTTGTAATAATGATCGCTCTAGTGATGGTATGTCCCCAGGAGAATTTGCAGTTCTGACCTATGTTCATAGCCAATAAATGTCTTTATGATGACATCCTGTTCCCCTAACTTATTTTGCATGTATTGTATCAACTGGGCAGGAACAGGTAAGAGCCCATTCACACAGGGATGACTTTGGATCCGACTTCAAGTCGCCCCAAGTCGCCTCAAGACGCGCTGTATGAGAAAATCAATGTAAGTGAATGAAGCTGTCTTAATGCACACTACTGCAGTCGCTCCGACTTCAAAAAAGGTTCCTGTACTACTTCAATCCGACCTCTAGGCAACTGCTAGGCGACCTGTACCCATTGATTTTAATGGAAGTCGCCTCAGAAGTCGGATCACTGTCTTAACAGAAGCAACTTTCCAGGAAGAAAACATACATTTCTCAGGTAAACCCCTCCCTCCCACAGAGCTGATTCTTGTTTGATTGGCCACTGGAAAGCCTCCTGTCCTGGAGGCGACTTCAGTCGCGCTGGAAGTTGTGTTGCCCCTGTGTGAATGGGGTCTAAAGCCCCATACACACGGTCGGACTTTTGGCCAACAAACTTCATTTTGAGCAAGTTGGACCAACAATCCGACCGTGTGTACGCTCCATCGGACAAACTTTTTTTTGTTTTCATCGGACAAAAGTTGGGTCTGCAAACGGACAAGCTTTTGCCCAACAAAAGTCCGATGGAGCAAAGTCCGACCGTGTGTACAGAAAACCATCAGACTATTGCCTGATGGACAAAACAACTAATGTTAAAATCAACCAACAATAGCAGAAGTTGACCAAAGGGTGGCGGTAAAGAGCAGAAAAGAGCTGAAAAACCATGTGATGTTGGAAAACGTTTTGGTAAAGTTTGCAGAAAAGTCCTGTGGTGTGTATGCTATGGGTGTGCCCGGCCAACTCCGTTCGGACAAAAATCCACGGAAAAGTCCGATGGAAGTCCGACCGTGTGTATGCAATAACATTTGCTAACATCCTTGCAATATATGTAACTGGCTTGGAGAGCATTGCGTTTTCTCAATAAATGTAGAGTTTCAACATTAATATGTTCTGTAATTCACTCAACTTTACAATCACTATAACTGTAAAATAATAACTGCTGTCATAGTAAATGAGGACATGTTGCTCTAACTTTCACAATTAAATAGTGTTAATACAACCTTGTTTGTCTTGTGTGTGGAAACCAGGCCACAGTAATGATTGGGTAACAGGAACACAAATGAGTTACAGGACTAGGACAATAATGAGCAAAACTTGGTTAATTGCAATCAGTTTCCTGGAGAGCATGTTGTGAAATAGTTGCTCACTTTCCAGATATGTATAGTACATGCGATTTGAAATCCACTTAAGCCTAGGCTCACATTGGAGCGATTTGTCATGTGATTTGAGAGATCAAATCGCATGACAAGTCGCAGCCTATTGGAGGCAATGGCACTGTTCCAATCAGTGCGACAATGATTTTGCCGCGCCGCACCGATTTGCAAAAGTAGTTCCTGCACTACTTTTGCCGATTTCAGGTGCGACTTCAATAGACATCTGTGCATGAAGCCACACAGATGTCTATAAAGTAGCAGCTGAAATTGCGCTACTTCAAGTGAAATAGTGCGATTTCAAAGTAGCAGCAATGTGAACCAGGGCTTAAAGTGATACTAAAGGCTCGAATTAAAAAATAAATAACAAAAATGTCATACTTACCTCCACTGTGCAGTTTGTTTTGAACAGAGTGGCCTCGAACACCGTCTTCTGGGGTCCCCCTGGCGGCTCTCGCGGCTCCTCCCCGCATCAGATAACACCCTAGGAGAAATGCTCTCCCAGGGGGTTACCTTGTGGGCGCGCTCCTGTGTCCAGCATTTGGCGTCCAAAGCCGCCGAATGCAGGACTCGGCCCCGCCCCTGGCACCCGAGTCATTGGATTTGATTGACAGCAGCGGGAGCCAATGACTGCGCTGCTATAAATCTATCCAATCAAGAGCCGAGAACCACGGGCAAAAAGAGGGCGCGTCCTTGCCGTGGGACATTCCAGGGCTCAGGTAAGTAAAATGGGGGGGCTGGGGGGCCGGCGACTGACAGAAATTTTTTACAACCCCTTTAAGGCTCAGTTTACATCTGAGCGATCCGAATCGTGGCGATTCTGCCCACAATTCGGATCGCTCAGATGTAAACGGAGCATAATACTTTCAGGCTTAGATTTTATATTGTCAAATATAGAGTGGGTAGCGCTGGTCCACGCACCAACACCAATCTCTATAGTGCTATTATATGAATATGTGTAATCAAGCAATTATTACAACAAATAATATTGCACCTGCTATCCACAATATTCACCAATCATAACACATACACAATGTGCAATTATTAAGGAAAGTGCAAATGCATAAATATGTGCAAGCAAAAACAATATTGCAAAAAATTAAAAAATGACATTAATTAAAGTGCTTATAAAGTGCTATTACATGCAAATAAATATATTTAACCGAATGACATTCTTCAAGTTCCAAACTGTTAGTCCACAAAGTTCCAAAAGTTTTTTTGAAACTATGAAATCCGTGTCCACCGAATTGCAATCTCAAAGTTGAAAATAAAAAATAATGAAAATCTCCTTCACAGTGAAAAACCCTCCACCAAAAAGTAACTGCCGTTACTAAAGAGCGCACTCAGAGGCCACTTGGAGAGATTAAGTGTGTATGCTGGTCTATAATTTGACTAGCCAATTGATCTGGTGTGTCCAATCTAGTGAGAGTGGTAAAGAATTCACTTTTTGGTGGAGGATTTTTCACTGTGAAGAGGATTTTCATTATTTTTTATTTTCAACTTTGAGATTGTAATTCGGTGAACACGGTTTTCATAGTTTAAAATATTTTTTTAGAACTTTGTGGACATCACTTTGGCATTTGAAGATTGACATTAGGCTAACCACTTAAGGACCAGAATGATTTGCCACCTTAATGACCAGGCCATTTTTTTGCGATACGACACTGTGTTGCTTTAACTGACAATTGCACGGTCCACACATTCCCACAAATAGAGCTTTTTTTTGGGCGGTTAATATTTTTTGTGCTATAAACAAAAGAAGACAGACAATTTTGAAAAAAAAGCAATATTTTTTACATTTTGCTATAATAAATATCCCCAAAAAATATCTAAAAAAACAAATTTCTTCCTCAGTTTAGGTCACTATGTATTCTACATATTATTGGTAAAAAAATAGCAATAAGCGTATATTGATTGGTTTGCGCAAAAGTTATAGTGTCTACAAAATAGGGAATAGATTTATGGCATTTTTTTTACTAGTAATGGCAGAGATCTGCGATTTTTAGCGGGACTGCGACATTGCAGCCGACAGATCCGACACTTTTGACACTTTTTTGGGACCAGTGACATTTATATAGCGATCAGTGCTAAGAAAATGCACTGATTACTGTATACATATCACTGGCAGGTAAGGGGTTAACACTAGGGGGCGATCAAAGGGTTACATGTGTTTCCTGGGAGGTGTTTCTAACTGCATGGGATGACTAGAGGAGGAGAGAGATCGCTGTTCCTAATCACTAGGGACAGACGATCACTCTCAGCTCCCCTGTCAGAATGGGATCTGCCATGTTTACACTGGCAGATCCTCGTTCTGCCTCTGTGTGGAGCGATTGTGAGTGGCCAGCCGGCGCCGGCCTGTTATTTCTGATACACAAAGCGACGTACAATGATGGCAATTTGCATAATAGAGCCAACCTGCCGCAGTACAACTGTGACGGCTGGTCTGTAGGTAGTTAAATATATTTCTTTGCACATAATAGCACTTTATAAGCATTAATGTCATTTTTAGATTTTTTGCAATATTGTATTTGTTTGCACTTTCTATAACCATATAAGGACCACCGCCTGTACATTTACGTCGGCAGAATGGCACGGACAGGCATATCAACGTACCTGTATGTCCCCTTTAAATGCTTGTCCGTGTGGTCGCGCGCGCGCCGTCGGCGACGCGCTCTCGACCCTGCCGCCATCCCCGTGAGTCGGATCGCGGGTCCCACGGACTCGATCGGCGCGGGGATCCCCGCAATCGTCTCACGGAGGTATAGAGCGGGGAGATGCTTGTGTAAACAAGCATCTCCCCTCTCTGACTAGTGACAATGACACTGATCTCGGCTCTGTGTACTTAGAGCGGAGATCAGTGTCATGTGACACAGAGCCCATCCCCCTACAGTAAAACACTATGCAGGGAACACTTAACCCCTACAGCGCCACCTAGTGGTTAACCCCTTCACTGCCAGTGTCATTTTCACAGTAATCAGTGCATTTTTATAGCACTGATCACTGTGAAAATGACAATGGTCCCAAAAATGTGTCAAAAGTGTCCGATGTGTCCGCCATAATGTCGCAGTCACGAAATAAATCACTGATCGCCGCCATTACTAGTAAAAAAAAAAAAATAATAATAAAAATGCCATAAAACTATCCCCTATTTTGTAAACGCTATAACTTTTGCGCAAACCAATCAATAAATGCTTATTGTGATTTTTTTTTTACCAAAAATATGTAGAAGAATATGTATCGGCCTAAACTGAGGAAAAAATATATTTTTTTATATATTTTTGGGGGATATTTATTATAGCAAAAAGTAAAAAATATAGAATTTTTTTTCAAAATTGTCGCTCTATTTTTGTTTATAGCGCAAAAAATAAATACCGCAGAGGTGACCAAATACCACCAAAAGAAAGCACTATTTGTGGGAGAAAAAGGACGTCAATTTTGTTTGGGAGCCACGTCGCACGACCGCGCAATTGTCAGTTAAAGCGACGCAGTGCCGAATCGTAAAAAGTGGCCTGGTCCTTTTAGCTGCAAAAATGGTCCGGGGCTTAAGTGGTTAACAATTGCACATTGTGTATTTGGTATGATTAGTAAATATTGTGGATAGGAGGTGTAATATTATTTGTTTTAATAATTGCTTGTGTAGCAACCTCACCCCATCTCTTTCGTCTAGGGGTATCACACACGACAGGGTGAGATGCGCTACGGCCCATGTCCTCCCCATAGCTGTGGGTGAGGTGAAGGCCAGTACGAGATATTTCCTCGGGCCTGTATGTTTTAGTCAAGGATCAAGTCCTGCGGTGCCAACATTTCCCTTTGCTCCCATTAACCAGAGTTCCACACACCGATCACAGTCCAACTCTTGTTTTATTGCATATCTCCCAATAAACAGTGCTTCAGTAGCCAACTGGTTGCGACTTGATAACATTTTGATACAGGGGATGAGCAGGTCGAGGCACTGTCCTGATTGTCAGCTAAACCACTGCGATCTCGCCAGCGGTTACTATAGCCTTTGCTAGAAAGAACTTAGAGCTTGAGAGTCTCTACCAGCGACTCAAGAGAACATAGATAGGAGTACCTTTGCTGCGTTGTGGCCCCTGTCAGGGGAAGATGTCCCTCCAAGAGAGTTACCAGAGGCCCATCCATCACTGGGTTGATGCTGCTCCAGACTCTCCGAATGGGTAACCTCCCCGGCCTTCTCATCTCAGACATGGGCCCCATCCACTTCAGGGACCCTCGGACTTCTCCACCCTCGCGGGACCCAGTCAAATTCACTGGGCCCCAGGCCTCCTGGTTTAGTACCTCACCCCAGGCTGAAGGTGCCTGGGATGGACTCCAACTCCATTCCGGTCAGGCCTAGGGCACCTGGGCCGGAATCCGGAACCGCCCGCACCTAGGCCTAAGGTGCCTGGGCGCGTGATGATCGACCTCCAGCTGAGCAAGACCTCGTGACCAGGACGTCTCCCCCTCTTATCCCCTCCATTGACGTCACGGCAGGTTCCCCGCCCTTGCCGTACCATCTCCGAGAAGGGACAAAAAGGACAGCACTATGGCAGCAAATCTACCTCGAGCCTGCGGGCACCCGCCACCCACAGGCCAAGGAGATTATTACACCGCCCAATCCTCCATGAATACAAATGGTCCATTACTCCCATACTTACACACCTGGACTTCCACCCAGGTGTACCTCACCTAAATTTAGAGACCCCGCTACACTTGTTTACACATATTCATATAATTGCATTATAGAGATTTTATGTTGGTGTGTGGACCAGCGCTACTCACTCTATATTTGACAATTGTTTTTATTGATATATCAATAATTGGAGCAGCAGCGGTCTAGTAGAATACCTTCAACACACCCTTCTGTGGCGCTGTTAATTTGTTATGTTGTTAAAATTTTATATTTACTGTAAATGTGAAAATTCACTGCTAGGTTTTTGTTGTTGTTTTTAATGTAAGGGTATCTATAGACACAGAAATAGGTCAGCACAATGGGGCCCTAAGCAACACAGAAGCTCTGGCCCCCATGTTTTGACTTTAATAAGGATTGCAATAGACACGGAGAAACTGTCCTTTCCTGACATGCTCCATGGCAGCATACGTGTGGGGTTGGCCCCGCCTCCATAACTACCCAATAGGACCCCCTCCCTATAAATTTTGGCTCTGGGCTCTCAGCCGTGTTTCCTTTTTTGTCCTCCTCCGAAGGACTATATGTTTAGTTCTCCTACCTGAAGACGATTGTTCCTACGATCAAGATCGGCCGACGATATGGTGTCTCATCCCTCCGATAAGCCTTGACTGTGAAGCAGGGTATGGAGTGTATGGCAGAGTAGCGCTGAAGAGCTGGATGATATCTTCCATTGGAGAGATGAGCGCGCAAAGGCCTGATTACCTAGCAGTGTGCAGGTGGCCATTATCTGCTGCAAGCCCGGTGTGTGTATGGATGCGGTGTCCCTGGCCGAATCGATCGTAGATGGTGGTGGTAAGCCTGTATCGCCTTCATGGCAGCAGTGTTTATGTGTGTCGTTTTGTCTATGCATATGCCTTTGTTATTTCTCCCAGTGTCATTTCATGCCTGATAGCGGCTGGTTCCCTGTGCGTTCCAGCCCCTGCTCCCTCTTCCTGGTTCATCCGCGGTCTGCGCATGCGCGACCCGGAGCGAAAACGAGGCCTGGTTCGCGCATGCGCGCAAGAATCGCGGGCCTGGCGCAGCCGTGACATCACGCGACGCCAAATTTAAAGCCTGGTGAAGCCTGCAGAACGCTGGGAATGATCGTGGGCATAGCGGCGACTTCCCTGAGCACCTGCAGAAGCCTTCCTGGGTAAGTGCTCATTCAGAAGGGTCTGAATTTTCCACTTGTTCCTTTTTGCTGAAATCTGATTATTTGCTGTTGCCACCTGCAGTGTTTCCCTGAAGTATCATGGACTCTTCACTGCCTCCCGGTGGCCAACCCTCTTGCAGCAGGTAAGATTGGAAAAATTTTCCTTTTATTTTGCCTGCTGAGGGGGGTGGAAGAGAGTGGAGTGTAGGGCATTATTGTGACTTTGTGTCTTTTCTCTCTCTCTCTCTATGCTTGTCTTTCCCTGTTTCAGCCCTTCTAGGTCTGAACAACAGAGTAGTTCCCGCAGACGCAGCGGGTCCTCTAAATCACACCACCGGCACTAGACACCATGATTCTTCCAGATCCGGACGTCCCAGTAGAGACACTCCTCACCCCCCTCATCTCACAGCAAGAGAGACCATGTTGGGGGTGCAGGGCTCCGGTTCCTGCCAGCAAGTCCCTTTGTGACCATTGTTTTACAAAAGCAGCCAATGAGAGAGAAGGTGCAGATAAACACCTGGAAGCATTGGTTAAGCGGGTCGTAAACGAGTCGCTACAAGAGAAAGATGCTAGAATGCAGCATGATTCTCCTCCAGACCCACTGATTCCCTCGTTAGAACAGGGACAGGTGCATGAGACTCTGGAAATCTCTCAACCCAGCCATCCCTCAACTCCTCCCTCAGAAAGTGGTTCGGAAGTGGATGATCCTGGGATGGGATTTGATTATGCCTTAGTTCCTGCTTTAGTGAAAGCAGTTAGAGAAGTTCTGAATTGGGAAGATCCAGTTATATCTCCCCCCAAACAAAGGAAACTTTTTAAACAGCTCAGTAAGGAGCGACATTATTTCCCGTTTGTCACGGAAGTGGGTGCCATTATCCCAGAAGAATGGGGTAAAATGGACAAGAAAAGTTCTATGCAGTCAAAAATTGCAAAATTATATCCTTTTAAGGAAGAAGAGATAAAACACCTTCATTCAGCTCCCATGGTTGATGCAGCTTTAATGTGTTTGGTTAGATATGTACCCCTTCCTCTGGAAGATACAGTCTCATTCAAAGATCCTCTAGAGAGACGGATTGACTCAGACCTGAAGCGAATCTATCTGACAGCAGGTTCAGTCTGTAAACCAATTTTGGCTTTAGCAGCTATCTCAAAAGCTCTAGAAGCATGGTCAGACAATGTGGATGATTCCCTCAGAAGCATCTCTGAAGAAATGGCGAAAAGCTCTCCTATTCAGGAAATCAGGCTAGCATCTGCCTTTTTGGGGGAGGCCTCTATTGATGTTGTTCGCCTAGTGGCACGAGTAATGTTGTCAGCGGTTACCGCACGCCGTGCTTTATGGCTCCGTCCCTGGTCGGCAGATCCAGCTTCAAAGCAAGCTTGGTGCCGCATTCCTTTTGAGGGCTCCTCGCTCTTTGGCAATAAACTTGATAATGCCATTTCCCGGGCCACGGGTGGTAAGTCGGGGTTCCTCCCTCAAGACAGGCGTTTGCAAAACCAGAAACGCACCTTTTCGAGGGCACAGAATACAGATCGTGCAAGAGAAGCACGCAACTACAGACCCGGTCGTGAATTTTCAAGGCCCTGGAAATCCAGACAGTCCTCTTTCAGGAAACCAACTAAAAGTACTCCGTCCGGTAGTCGGGAGTCTACGAAGTCTTTTTGAAATTGGGCCCGTTCAAACATGTCAGGTGGGGGCACGACTCCTCCACTTTCAGCATGTTTGGGCGGCCTCAATTCAAGATTTTTGGACCATCAAGACGGTCTCTTCAGGCCACACGTGGGTCTTCAACAGCACCCCCAGGCTCAGATACATACCCACAAGTCTTCCAAGTGCAGAAGAAAAGAAACAAGTCTTACTAAATTACGTAAGCTCTTTATTAACTCAAGGCGCAGCCATTACTGTTCCAGAGGGCGAACGAGGAGAAGGCATGTACTCCCCGTTGTTCATGGTACAGAAAAAGAACGGTACCTGGAGACCAGCAATAGACCTAACGCATCTCAACCGATTTATTCGAAAGGAAAGATTCAAAATGGAGTCACTATTGACAATCCAGCAGTCAGTCCATTCAGGAGATTGTTTAGTGTCAATAGATCTGAAGGACGCATATTTTCACGTCCCAGTAGCTGCAGACTATCAAAAGTACCTCCGCTTTGCTGTAGGCGATCAACACTTACAGTTCACCTGCCTACCTTTTGGTCTCACGACATCACCTCGGGTGTTCTCCAAGGTTCTTTTAGCCATTGTGGCTCTGCTCCGAGTGAAAGGAGTTCGTCTTCATCACTACCTAGACGACCTCTTACTTCTAGCTCAAGACAGATGTCAACTCTTGGAACACAAGAATCTAGTAATAGCCACTCTCCAAGAATTCGGGTGGCTCCTGAATTTGGAGAAGAGTCATCTCATTCCAACACAGTCCCTTGTGTTTCTAGGTGCCCTCTTCAACACAATAGACGGCACCATTTCATTGCCCGAGGAAAAGATTGTAACAATCTGGGACAGGATCCGCGCAACACTTGCTTCCTCTCACCTGTCTGCTCTGCAATGCCTGAAGGTAATCGGCACCATGACAGCCACCATCCCTATGGTGAGGTGGGCTCAGTGGCACACTCGCCCATTCCAGAAGGGGTTCCTCCAGCAATGGGACTCCCCCAGCAAGAGTCAACGCATCAGACTCACTTCATCCATGAGAGAATCTCTTCTTTGGTGGCTTCAGGGGAAGAATCTCCGCAACTGTCACACAATCCGTCCCATCACTTGGATTACTGTAACTTCGGATGCCAGCAATCAGGGGTGGGGCGCTCATTGCCTAACGGAAATAGCCCAGGGCAGGTGGAACACACCGTCCCAAAGAATTGTGTCCAACATACTGGAGTTGCGGGCTGCCTTCCAGGCGCTCATGTCCTTCCATCATCTGTTGACAGACACTTCTGTGATGCTCAGGATGGACAACACAACCGCAGTTGCTTACATAAGGAAGCAGGGTGGTACCCGCAGCTGGTCCTTACTCCGGGAAGTAGAACCAATCATGACCTGGGCCCAGAAGTACCTATGCAACATCTCTGCAGTGTACATTCCAGGGGTCCAGAACGTTCAAGCGGACTTTCTGTCACGAACTCAAATGAACAACAACGAGTGGTCTCTACACATAGAGGTATTCAATTGGCTTCTAACTCTGGGAGTGTCTCCAGAAGTGTATCTGTTTGCGTCCCCATGCAACCACAAGTTGACCAAGTATTACTCGAGGTCTCGGGATCCCCAAGCCTACGGGATAGATGCTCTCTCAGATCGGTGGAGATTCAGCCAGGCTTATGCCTTTCCTCCAGTTCCTGTGATACTTCAATTCCTTCACAGACTCAGAGTGGAGAGAGTAGAAATCATAGCAGTAATTCCGTTTTGGCCCAACAGGCCATGGTTTTCCCTCTTGACGTCTCTCAGTTATCGGGACTCAATCCCTCTACCCCTCAGACCGGATCTCCTGTCTCAGGGCACAACGTTGCACCCATGCCCAGCTCATCTGCACCTCAGGGTATGGTTCTTGAGAGGGGAAGGCTGGAAGCCTTAGGATGTCCAGAAGAAGCCATGTCGACTCTTCTTAACGCTAGAAGAAATAGTACCAACAGAGTTTATGAGCGTATCTGGTCAAAATTTACAGACCATATGGCTTCCAGGGCTAATTCCTGTAATTCTCCAGAGGTCCAGGATGTACTTAGTTTCTTACAAACAGGTTTGGATTTGCCTTTATCAGTAAGCTCTCTTCGAGTTCAAATCTCAGCCATTTCAGCATTCACTGGAATCTCTTGGGCCAATCATTCCCTGATTCGCCAGTTCTTTAAGGGTGCGGTCAGACTTAGACCACAGAGAAAACCGAGGTTCCCCAAATGGGACCTGCCTCTTGTACTGGACTATCTTACCACACTCAGCACAGATCCTGAAATACCTCTTTCGGTAAAAGATCTTACTCTCAAAACCGTCTTCCTAGTAGCGGTCACTTCAGCCAAAAGAGTGTCTGATATCAGAAACTTGGGTTCAAAAGAGCCTTTCCTGACCTTTTTTCCAGATAGAGCAGTATTAATTCCCATGCTGGGTTCAAACCCGAAAGTTACATCGATCTTTCATGAAAATCAGGAAATTGTACTACCCACTTTTGGAACTTCTGAAGGTCAAGATGTTCATCCCCTTGATGTGGGCCACACATTAAGTCAATACCTGGAAATGACAGAGTCTTTCAGACAAACAGATTTTCTTTTCATTTTTCTTAATGGAAAGAACAGAGGAAAAAGGGCCTCAATCAGATCTTTTGCGGCATGGATAGTTCAGACCATCCAAAGAGCTTACAAAGCAAAAGGTTTGGCTCCTCCGGAGGCAGTAACTGCGCACTCAACCCGGAGCATCTCAACTTCTTGGGCAGCCTCTCGTCATGTCGCACCTGACGTTATATGCAGAGCGGCCTCTTGGTCGTCTATTAATACTTTTGTTTCCCACTATTGTGTCGAACCAGCTGCCTTATCATCACTGAATTTTGGTTTACAAGTTCTGTCGGTTGACAGTGTTAAATAAATGTATTTCTTGCCTCAGCATTTTGCCCGCCCGGGTGTGTTTGGCGAGTTATTTCCCACACGTATGCTGCCATGGAGCATGTCAGGAAAACGGAAAATTTATTATCAAATACTTACCGTAATTTTCCTTTCCTGATAGGCTCCATGGCAGCAGGAATCCCTCCCAATGCTTGGAGTAGGCTAGTTACGGAACACGGCTGAGAGCCCAGAGCCAAAATTTATAGGGAGGGGGTCCTATTGGGTAGTTATGGAGGCGGGGCCAACCCCACATGTATGCTGCCATGGAGCCTATCAGGAAAGGAATATTACGGTAAGTATTTGATAATAAATTTTCCGTTATTTGCACTGTGTGTACTGGCATGGGCCCCACCAGACACCAAATGCCTAAAATTACATTGCACTATCCTCCTGGTCACTGCTGGATTACCAAATAGGTGGAGTAGGCACTGACCCATTGTCCCCATGCTGTTTAAAGAGAAAGCAAACTTCCATCTTTAAGTTTTACCTATAGGCAAGCCTATAATAAGGCTTACCTATAGGTAGTGTGAATATCTCCTAAACATGCACTGTTTAGGAGATATTTACTGTCCTAGCAAGCCAGTTACGTCACTGCACATGTGCTCTGAAGGAAAGGCCGCCCGTGCCGTTTCTTCAGAGCAGTGTGCCATGACCGGCAGCTCCTGCGTACATGCGTGGGAGTGAAAATCTATACCCGGTCTTCCTTCTGGTTTCGTGGCTCCAGCTCTGTGATTGGCCGGAGCCGTGAAACCAGAAGGAAGACCAGGTATAGATTTTCTGAAAATGCGATGCAATATGGCTACCTGGAGGTGTTCTGTACCCAGTACAGAACGCCCCCCAGATATGTAATTTCCTGATTGTGTGATTGGCTGACTGATTTTCCCAGAAGATCACAGCATGCTCATGCCGTTCCCTCAAAACTGTGTGCTATAGCTTCCGTACACTTGTGCGGCAACAGCCTGGGCTCGCTAACCCGGAAGGAAGACCGGGTGAAGATGGAAGCCCTGTCAGCGGTGACACCGCTGGAGGGCTTCGTTATAAGGTAATTCTTTCATAATGTGCTAGTGTGCAGTGCATACTAACATATTATGATATTACCTTGCAGGGGAACCAGACTTTTTTTTTTTTTTGTAATGACTTTGCTACCGCTTTAAAGGCTCACCTTCAGCGGTCAGTTTGTAAAAAGTTTTGGTGCAACCTTCATAAATGTATTCATCCCCATCTAGTAGCCAACATGCACAATGCTTAGCTAAATTTTATCCTACTAGAGCGCACACAAGAAACCTCCAGAAACCTGCGAGGGGGACTCAGAGGTACTGACTCCCTAGGGGCCTCCACAGAGTTTAATCTGGCACTGCTCCTGGTTCATTGTAGGAGCATGAAGGTTAAAGCCCCGTACACACGGTCAGACTTTTTGCCAACAAACTTCATTTTGAGCAAGTTTGACAAAGAATCCGACCGTGTGTACGCTCCATCGGACAAACTTTTTTGGCTTTCATCGGACAAATGTTCGGTCTGCAAACGGACAAACTTTTCGCCAACAAAAGTCCGATGGAGCAAAGTCCGACCGTGTGTACAGAAAACCATCGGACTTTTCTCCGATGGACAAAACAAATAATGTTAAAATCAACCAACAATAGCAGAAGTTGACCAAAGGGTGGCGGTAAAGAGCAGAAAAGAGCAGAAAAACCAAATGATGTTGGAAAAAGTTTTGGGAACGTTTGCAGAAAAGTCCTGTGGTGTGTATGCTATGGGTGTGCCCGGCCAACTCCGTTCGGATAAAAATCCACGGGAAAGTCAGATGGAAGTCTGACCGTGTGTACGAGGCTTGAGAGTCCCCTGAACATTTACTGAGCTAGACTCCTGCCTAGGTCCCCTTGTGGCTCTGAATAGACATCATGAGACTGTCACCTAATCAGACTTTAGATATTTTCATGTGTATAGGATTTCCCAACATCTAAAGCCTCGTACACACGATCGGACTTCCAACCAACTTTTCCGTGGATTTTGGTCCAAAGGGCGTTGGCCGTGAACTTGTTTTGCATACACAACATGCACAGCCAACATTCACCAAACCACGTGGTTTTACAGCTCTTTACAGCCACCCTTTGGGCAACTTCTGCTATTGTTGGCTGATGTTTAACATTGGTTCTGAGCATGCGTGTTTGTACTTTGGATTTTAGTTGGACGGACTTGCGTACACACGATCGGATAAACCGACGTAACAGATTTATTGCCCAACAATTGGTGAGCATGAACAGCCAACTTTTGTTGTCGTTAATTCAGCCAATAATTGTCTGATTGAGCATACACACGGTCGGATTATCCGACACAACACGTCCGTCAGACAATTATGGCCATAAAGTTGGATCGTGTGTACGAGGCTTAAGACCAGGTGCTGTCTGTTGGAACCGCTGAGCAAGCAATTGGGAAATCCTGCCCAGATTGCTATCACTTCCTTTCTTAATACGCAGTGCTAGCAGATTTTATCAGAAGCACCTATTATGTCCTTTCCGATTCTCTTCAATTTATTTCACACTCTGTAGGCACATGTGCCTAGTGCCTATGAATTTTTTGGTTTGAAATACTTTGTTTTAATTTAATTGTGAGCAAAGGAAGGAGAATGAGGGGGTGAGATTGGGACAAATCTACCAGGCGTACATGTGTAGTTTGTTTTTGATTTTCTAGAGGATGTTACAGGTGATTATGGGACACACTGAGATTGGCAGCACTCATTGTGACTAAAGCCTCGTACACACGGTCGGACTTCAAACAAACTTTTCCATGGATTTTTGTCCGAAGAGAGTTGGCCGGGCACACCCATAGCATACACACGGCAGGACTTTTCTGCAAACTTTCCCAAAACTTTCCCAACATCACGTGGTTTTTCTGCTCTTTTCTGCTCTTTACCGCCACCCTTTGGTCAACTTCTGCTATTGTTGGTTTATTTTAACATTGGTTCTGGGCATGCGTATTTGTACTTTGGACAAAAGTTCGATGGATTTCTGTACACACGGTCGGACTTTGCACCATCGGACTTTTGTTGCCGAAAAGTTCGTTCGTTTGCAGAGCGAACTTTTCTCCGATGAAAACCGAAAAAGTTTCTCCGACGGAGCGTTCACACGGTCTGATTTTTTGGAAAACGTGCTCATTTTGAAGTTTGTTGGCAAAAAGTCAGACCGTGTGTACGGGCCTTTAGAATAAAATAGTTAACCTTGAATGCTGCATCACTAAAACTGTGTATATTATATACCGTATATACTCGAGTATAAGCCGAGTTTTTCAGCACATTTTTTTGTACTGAAAATGCCCCCCTCGGCTTATACTTGAGTCACCTTTTTGCGCCTGATCTCCTGGAATTTGGAGACCCGGTACCGGCCGGCCATACGTCCCCTGGACCCCAAACTTGGCACACATGTAGCCCCACTCTTCCTCTACAAGTTTGTTGTCCGGGGGACCTACGGCCGGGGAGCACCGATTTTTCAATGCCGGGCACCCCTTCCATAGACTCCCATGTTAAAACGGTAATTTCTCTGGTGAATTTGGGGACCCGGTACTTGGCGGTCGTAGGTTCCCTGGACCCGAAACTTGGCACACATGTAGCCAAGTTTCTCCTCTATGTGTGCAAAGTTGTTTGTCTGGGGGACCTATGGCCGGGTAGCACAGATTTTTCAAACCGGGCACCCCTTCCATAGACTCCCATGTTAAACGTCAGTCATGGACACAGTGAGGCATGGGCACAGTGAGGAATGGACACAGTGAGGCATGCACATGGACACAGTGAGGCAAAGTGAGGCACAGTGAGGCATGCAGATGGACACCCTAGGCTTATACTCGAGTCAATACGTTTTCCATTTTTTTGTGGTAAAATTAGGTGCCTTGGCTTATATTCGGGTACAGGTTATATTGTACCTACAGGTAAGCCTTAATCTAGGCTTACCTGTAGGTGCAAGTTACATAAGTGGGTTTACAACCACTTTAATAGGTGTGTTTCACCAATTAAATTTCATTCTATGCCCCTAGTGGTCACTTCAACGACTCTGCCCACTAATTCATACACTCTTATAAAATGTCAGTCCTTCAATTTAAGGAAATATTAACCACTTGACCACTGGGCACTTAAACCCCCTTAATAACCAGACCAATTTTCAGCTTTCGGTGCTCTCACATTTTGAATGACAATTACTCAGTCATACAACACTGTACCCATATGAATTTTTTGTCCTTTTTTTCACACAAATGGAGCTTTCTTTTGGTGGTATTTAATCACTGTTGGGTTTTTTATTTTTTGCGCTATAAGAGAAAAAAGACTGAAAATTTTGTAAAAAAATGTTATTTTTTCGTTTCTGTTATAAAATTTTGCAAATTACTATTTTTTCTTCATAAATTTTGGCCAAAATTTATACTGCTACATATCTTTGGTAAAAATAAGTACAAATTGGTGCATATTATTTGGTCTTTGTGAAAGTTATAGAGTCCACAAGCTATGGTGCCAATATCTGAAAATTGATCACACCTGAAGTACTGACGGCCTATCTCAATTCTTGAGACCCTAGCATGCCAGAAAAGTACAAATACCCCCCAAATGACCCCTTTTTGGAAAGAAGACATTCCAAGGTATTTAGAAAGAGGCATTGTGAGTTTTTTGAAGTTGTCATTTTTTCCCACAATTCTTTGCAAAATCAAGATTTTTTTTTTCTCTTTTTTTTTTTTCACAAAATTGTCATATTAGCAGGTTATTTCTCACACACAGCATATGCATTCCACAAATTACACCCCAAAACACATTCTGCTATTACTCCCGAGTATGGCGATACCACATGTGTGAGACTTTTACACAGCGTGGCCACATACAGAGGCCCAACATGCAGGGAGCCCCTTCAGGCGTTCTGGAGCACCCAGGCCAATTCTGACATTTCTCTCCTACATGTAAAAATCATAATTTGTTTGCTAGAAAATTACATAGAACCCCAAAACATTATATATGTTTTTTTAGCAAAGACCTTAGAGAATATAATGGTGGTTGTTGCAACTTTTTATCTTGCACGATATTTGCGCAGCAATTTTTTTAACAGGTTTTTTTACGGAAAAAAAATGTTTTGTGCTTAAAAAAAAAAAAAAACAGTAAAGTTAGCCCAATGTTTTTGCATAATGTGAAAGATGAAGTTACGCCGAGTAAATAGATACCTAACATGTCACCCTTAAAAATTGCACACACTCGTGGAATGGCGCCAAACTTCGCTACTTAAAAAATCCCCATAGGCGACGCTTTAAATATTTTTACTGGTTACATGTTTTGAGTTACAGAGGAGGTCTAGGGCCAGAATTATTGCTCTCGCTCTAACGTTCGCAGAGATACCTCACATGTGTGGTTTGAAAACCGTTTTCATATGTGGGCGGGACTTACGTATGCGTTTGCTTCTGTATGCGAGCTCACGGGGACAGGGGCGCTTTAAAAAAATATATATTTTTTTATTGTTCATTTTACTTTATTTATTTTAGTTTGACATGTTTTTCCGCCCCAAACATTTTTTTGATCACTTTTATACCTATTACAAGGAACGTAAACATCCCTTGTAATAGGAATATGGCATGACAGGTCCTCTTTACACTGAGATATGGGGTCAATAAGACCCCACATCTCACCTCTAGGCTGGGAAGCCTGAAAAAAAACAAAAAAAAAAAACAATCCTGACTTTGATCGTAGCGGTGAGTCGGTAGAAGCACCGGAGGGCGGCGGGGGGGGAACATCCCCTCTCGCCTCCCGTAAGAATGATCACGCGGCGGAACAGCCGCTATGATTGTTGTTATGGTGTAGGGAATCGCCGGCTGAAAAAGCTAATATCTGAATGATGCCTGTAGCTGCTCCCATCATTCAGATATCCCCCACAAAGTCAAGGACGTCATATGACGGCCGGCGGGCGGGAAGTGGTTATTGCAGAGTATTGCCGGGCATTGCGGAGTATTGCCGGGCATTGCGGAGTATTGCCGGGCATTGCGGAGTATTGCGGAGTATGGCAGGGCATTGCGGAGTATTGCGGACTATGGCAGGGTATTGCGGAGTATGGCAGGGTATTGCACGGGGTATTGCACAGGGGGTATTGCACAGGGTATTGCAGAGTATTGCGCAGGGTATTGCAGAGTATTGCGCAGGGTATTGCAGAGTATTGCGCAGGGTATTGCACCAGGGTATTGCAGAGTATTGCACCAGGGTATTGCAGAGTATTGCACCAGGGTATTGCAGAGTATTGCACCAGGGTATTGCAGAGTATTGCACCAGGGTATTGCGCAGGGTATTGCAGAGTATTGGCAGGGTATTTTGCAGAGTATTGGCAGGGTATAGCACAGGGATGGCTGAGCAGGGATAGATGGATGGCTGGATCTGTGACTGCAATTGTCACAGATCCAGCCCACAGCGCTGCTGCCTTGATCTGCTCCCTCCCCTCTCCTCTCACACTGTACCGATTGGTACAGAGAGGGGAGAGAGGAACCGGCGTCATCACATGACGCCGGTCTGTTTACAAGTGATTGCTCCGTCATTTGACGGAGCGATCAGGTGGTAAACGGCTGCTATCAGCGGCGATTTACCGCAATTCGTGATCCGCCGGGTCACGGAGTTTCCCGTGTGCGCGCCCCAGGGGGCGCGCGGGAGCGCGTTTCTGGGAGGACGTTATATAACGTCCTCCCAGAGTTAAGCAACCACCTTGTCGACGTTATTTGTCGGCAGGTGGTTGCTAAGTGGTTAATGCCTGGTTTCCCTGCATCCAATTCGCAAGTCAGGAGATTGTGACCGGCTCTCAATGGAGTCTTGTGCATCTTCTGGTCCGTTTCAGGTCCGTATTCCGCCCAAAATTCGGGATGAAATTGGACCTGAAATGTTGAACAGAGGCGCACCGAATCCCTGCTGGGAGCCGCTTCATGCTGAAGTGTAAACCCATCCTTACACCTACCTATGCAAACACTGGTGGGGACACCTGTTCTGAAGACAAATGTGGATTTCACTATGGAGAGATTTCCACTACTTTCTACTGTGTCTCCCAGAAAGGAAAAGAAAGGAAAATTTGCCAGTTGGACAATGCCAGCAAAAAGAAAAATTACATTGTTTTTACCAATTTCTACTCTATCCAAAAAACACTGAAAATTACCTTTTTTCAGTTAACCACTTGCCGACCGCTTCACGCACTTATACGTCGGCAAAATGGCTCCTGTGGGCAAAGCAACGTACCTGTACATTGGTTTAAAAAGCCTGCCGCAAGCTCCGTGACCGTGCCCGCGGGACCCGCGGACTCGATGTCTGCCGTTGTCCTGCGATCGTGTCACGGATCTGCAGAACAGGGGGATGCCTGTGTAAACAAAGCATTTCCCTGTTCTTCCTAGTGACAGAACAGTGATCTACTGCTCCCTGTCATCAGGAGCGGTGATCAATGGCCTTTTCACTGGTAGCCCAGCCCCCCCCACCGATAGAATCACTCCCTAGGACACACTTAACCCCTTCCTCGTCCCCTAGTGGTTAACCGCTTCCCTGCCAGTGTCATTTACACAGTAATCAGTGCATTTTTATAGCACTGATAGCTGTATAAATGACAATGGTCCCAAAATAGCGTCAAAAGTGTCCGATGTGTCCTCCAAAATAAAAATCGCTGATCGCCCCATTACTATTAAAAAAAAAAAATTATTAATAAAAATGCCATAAAACTATCCCCTATTTTGTAGACGCTATAACTTTTGCACAAACCAATCAATATAAGATTTTTTTTTGTACCAAAAATATGTAGAAGAAAACTGAGGATAAAAATCGTTTTTTCTATATTTTTTGAGGATATTTATTATAGCAAAAAGTAAAAAAAATTAATTTTTTTTCAAAATTGTCGCAATTTTTTTGTTTATACCGCAAAAAATAAAAACCGCAGAGGTGATCAAATACCACCAAAAGAAAGCTCTATTTGTGGGAAAAAAAGGACGTCAATTTTGTTTGGGTACCACGTCGTACAACCGCGCAATTGTCAGTTAAAGCGACGCAGTGCCGAATCGCAAAAAGTGCTCTGGTCAGGAAGGGGGTAAATTCTTCCGGGGCACAAGTAGTTAAAGTGTCTGTAGGTCTAAAACATGTTTTTTATTTTATGGAATGGAAGGGTTAAAATCCCTCTTGGGTTATATTTTGCTCCCTTTGTCCTCCTGACTGGGTTCACACTTGAGAACGCAGCGGCTCACAACAGGAGTCCAGTGCATCTCCATTCACTGTTTCAGTTTCAGAAACCCCACATCCAATTCGCACTGGTGTGAACCCAACCCAGGCTCAACAGGAAATGTGAATAAATCTCTACAAGGTGAAGGCAATTCCCTTCCTAAACTATTGTCACAGGAACAGTTGTCCCCAATTGGGTATTTTTACTTATCTCTTGCAACTACAGGGGGTCCCCAGGTTACGAACCCGTTAGGGACTTTCCTCCTGTTTGTAATGCGGAAATGTTCGTAAGTCGGCTGCTCATGCGCAGAACGACAATTACGGACATTTTCGATGTTTTCCGATGTTCCGCCGAATGCTGTTCTGCGCATGCGCGGCCAATTACGGACATTTCCGACATTTTCCGAGGCTCCGTCTGGCCGTGCATGCGCAGAACAGCAGATGGTCCGCGCAGAATGGCAGAGGGTCCACGCAGCGCCCGGTTCATAAGTAAGGGCGGTTCGTAGGTCGGGCGTTCGTAAGTTGGGGACCCCCTGTACCCCAAAATATTGGATTTTCTATCCCTTTTTGTCTGAATGACAATGGTCACCAGGACAAGGAGAGATCCTGACATTCATATACCCATTGTCCAATCACAGAAAATCTTGTATTTAAAAAAAATAATATATGTTGTTAATGGAGGAGCCTCACAGAAAAGTGACCTGCTGTAATGGCTGTGCTCCTGCCCCCCGACTGTCAATTTTACCACCAAAACATCAGTGGTGATGTTAGAACCCTCGACCCGACACACTATGCCCAACTCCAATCCCTGACGCGGCAGGCCTTACTTCTTCGCACTTCTCTCACGCAAAAGAAGCTCCTTCATCAATCCCAACAGATTTTTGAGCAGGGGGACAAGACGGGACTGGCTAGAGAGCAATCCGGGGTGGCAACCATAGCACACATACGGGGCCAGGATGGGAACCTACTTTCTACCCCCAAGACATTAACCACAGCTTTGCCGAGTACTACCAGCACTTGTACACCTTCAGGGTGGCTTATGACCAGAAAGACCTTGATCAGTACTTAGACGAGATTGATATACCGGTCCTCACGACCGAGGCAGCCAACAAAATGGACGCTCCAATAAGGATAGAGGAAATACAGGCAGCCCTGAAGGGAATGCAGACAAGTAAAACCCCGGGCCCGGACGGGTTCCCGGTGGAATTTTATAAGACATATATGGAGGACCTGGCCCCTAGATTACTCCGGACCTTAACGCGGGCATCCGTCTCGGGGGCCCTCCCAGACTCGATGAGCGACGCAGTCATAGTTGTCATTCCCAAGCCGGGCAAAGATCCCCTACTGTGTTCCTCGTATCGCCCCATCTCCCTCCTCAATGTGGACGCCAAAATCTTGGCGAAAATTCTGGCGAATCGCCTCAACATGGTCATCACTGCATTGGTCCACACGGACCAATCAGGGTTCATGCCAGGGAGGGGTACTGACATCAACATCCGCAGGCTGCACACACACATAACGAGTGCTGACCCGGATGCCCCAGGAGTGGTTGCCTCACTCGACGCGGAGAAGGCTTTCGACTCGGTCGAGTGGGGCTACCTATGGTCGGTCCTTTCCAGATACGGGTTTGGCCCGAGTTTCCTGAGATGGCTCCAAATGCTCTATGCGCATCCCAGGGCCCGCATCCGCACGAATGGCACACTGTCGAGCCCTTTCCTCTTGGGGAGGGGGACCCGGCAGGGGTGTCCACTATCCCCTACCCTCTTTGCCCTGGCCATGGAACCGCTTGCCGCACACATTAGAGGAGACCCCTCGGTCAGGGGCATCCGGGTGGGTCCATTGGAGGAAAAGCTTTCCTTATACGCTGATGACTCCTTCTTATACCTGGCAGATGGCTCCACCTCCCTTGATTCTGCCCTGGCACAGTTCAACACCTTTGCCCAATACTCAGGGATCCGAATCAATTGGGACAAATCAGTGTTATTTTCCCTCCAATCGTCGGTACCAAGGACCCCCTCCCACACGCCACTGAGCTGGGACGAGACATTCACATATTTAGGGGTAAAGATAGGCCCCACACTGAAAGGTTACTTGACTGAGAACCTACTCCCCCTGCTGGAGCAGTTGACAAGGAGCTGCGCCGGCTGGCGCAGTCTCCCTCTCTCTCCGGTAGGGAGAGGAAACCTGATTAAAATGATTTACCTCCCCAAGTTTTTATATTTCTTTAGACAGACCCCCACTCCTATCCCCCCCTCTTTCTTCAAAAAAATAGACATCATAATGACCACCTTTATCTGGGCGGGTCGCCCCCCCAGGGTGGCCCGGCGGTCTCTTTATCTCCCCTTATCTGCTGAGGGTTTAGCCCTCCCGAACTTCCTCCTATACTACTGGGCAGCGGTCCTGGTCACAGTAGAGGTGGTGGTTCTCCCAGCCGCAGCTGAACCCCGCAGTCACCCTGGAGGCTGCTCTCCTTGGGTCGTATGCAGCCATTTCTAATCTGGTTTTCAGGGGACCTAGGGCGCACCCCCAGATGACTGAACCAATGAAGACCACCATTAGGGTATGGCAGACCTCTAGAGCTTCGGGGATCAGGCCCCTTACATATTCCCCACACACCCCGTTGTGGGGTAACCCCTTACTCCCCCAGCTCAACTTGGTGCCTGACCCGGCGGCCTGGGACAAATACGGGATAGTAAAACTTAAACACATTTTTGTGGACGGGGGGGTCGCAACATTCCCGAGTTTGAGACGGGCCCACCGACTTCCCTCATCTTTTCTATTTAGATACTGGCAACTTAAGCACGCTCTCAACTCACAATTTCCGGAGACTATTACCCTTGAGTCGGATTTAATTGAGAGACGACTCATGTCTGGCACGATGGAGAGGCCCCTCTATTCCCTTTATCTATACCTCACGATAGCCCATGACACCAACACAGTGCCTCTCTTCCATAAATGGAGGGCGGACATTCCCGACCTAGATGAAGACTCCTGGGAGGAACTGGTTTCTTCCTATATCCCGTCCATGATTGCGCCCAGAGACCGCTTTATACAACTCAAATTCCTACACAGAGCATACTACACCCCACAGAGACTCGCTAGTATTTATCCTTCCTTGAGCCCGCTGTGTGGGAGGTGTAGACGAGGGCTCCTTCTTTCATATGGTCTGGACCTGTCCAAAGATCCAGCTATACTGGCGGGGGGTGGCGGAGACTGTGGGGAGGATTGGTGGACTAGATCTGACGCCTGACCCCAAGTTATTCCTGCTTAGTTACCTAGGAGACATGGAGGGGAGCAGATACACCAAACTATGTGTAACCTTTTTACTGTTCTACGCCAGGAGAGAAATTCTTCTGAGATGGAGAAGTGCGGAGGTCCCCTCTGGGGCCTCTTGGGAGGCTACTGTAAATAGGGTACTGCCACTTTACAAAATCACATACGAGAGTAGGAACTGCCCGGCAAAGTTCGACAAGATCTGGTCTTCCTGGTTGGATGGGTGGGGTGATGGCCTTGTCGGCTCATGACGCCTGGCTACAGGCTTTGGGTGTCTCTGGCGCAGGGCTGGTGAACACTGTGACTTCTCCTGACCTCTTTCCCTTCTCCCCTCTCCCCCCCCTCTCTTATCCGCCCTCCCCCTCCTCCCCGCCCCGGCTCCCCTCGTTCCCCGGTCCCCTCTCCTTCTGCCCCCCCTCTCTCCCCCCCCTCTCTCCCCTCCCCCCCTCACTCCTACCCCCCCCCCCCTCTGGCTGTTGTGCTTCCTACGGGTTGCCCTCTTTTTTCCCCCCCCTCCCCCCGAGATGGGGGGGAACCCTGGGTAGAAATGCTCCTGCTGTAACTCGTATTGCACCCCTAGTTTCTAGTGTGATATAGCGATCCCGTCATTATACATTGCCGATTGTTCCCCGAATATTTTACCTGATTGTACAACCAATTTTACTCTTTTATTACTCGCTGTAACACACCTATGCTTTTGTTCTGTCACTGCTGTATAAACCCTTTTTTTTTCGAAATAAAAACCTTTACTGTAAAAAAAAAAAAAAACATCAGCGGTGACATACCGCCAGAGGCTGCAGGTAAGTAAAATTTGTCAAGAAACAAGTAGTAGCCACCAGTGGGGCACACATAATTAGGGTTACCTTATTTTTTGGCCACAATTCGGCTTTAAATACCTACACTCTGACCCGTAACTCAAATAAACACTTATGGATTATGGATGCACAAAAAAAAAAGTAAAAACTCAAAAATGATTGGTCCAATACTAATATTGACCTAAGCCACTTTGTACCATGCCCCATGCCCCATGCCAATTCTTTTTGGAGCTGCAGTCATGATGCTGAAAAAATTTACTAAGGTGTATAAAATGATTCATTGGAATCTCTCAGAGGTCAAGTGGTCGTTTTTTGCAAAATTCTTATCTCTGCCCCCAGCTGCAAATTTTATAAATGGCAAACCTAGTCTTCCTATACTAAGCAATATAATTTAGAAAAAAGCATAATACTTGTAAATGACTACCATGACAAGTGGGCAGAACTAGGAACTAATGTGCAGAGATCCCGGGAGATATGGGATTAATATAGCCTTTAAATGACAGCATTAAGTTGAATACCACAACCTCTGTACAAAAAAAAAAAAAAAAACACCAGTTTTTAGGCAATCACACTTTTATTTTGGGAGTTATAAAAAGGTATATAGAGTAAATAGAAAGCATGGGTGGTTACAGTTGCAGAATTTTTTATTTATTTTTATGTAGGTGGGTTATACAAACGAAGAGTCAAGATTCCTGATGCCATTAAGATGATCATGAGAATAAACCATAGTGAGGTTATAGTAGTAGTAGCGATGTTCAGGCTACGGGCCGTATCACTGTAACTCTTGGCACCAACTCTATCTCCCAGCGACTTCCGATCTCTGGACTGTAGAGAGAAAAAAAAATGAAAGACATTAGAGCTGTCTCTGGTTTTAACACACCCTTAAGGCCCCTTTCACACTTGTGCGACTTGTCCTGCGACTTTGGACATCAGAGTCGCATGACAAGTCGTACCCCATGATTCCCAATGATAACCATTTATATCTGTGCGACTTCAAGTCGCACCGACTTCAAAGTAGTTCCTGTACTACTTTGGTCCGACTTTGATGTTAGTTGAGGTCCATAGACCTCAAGTTTACACAGGCATTCCCTGAAATTGGGACAATATCGTGGCCGCAAAATCACGGTAAAATCGTGCAACAAAAATCAGCACATGGGACATTACTTACCTTTAATCTGATAAGTCCTTTGTGCTGCTAGCTCCTGCTTTCCTTGAGATCTTCCACCTCTACCCCCCTCCCCCCCTACACTGTAATCTTGTGGTGCAGCAGGGGTTAATAGAAATGATGGAGCTGTGACAGGCGCTCATCAAGAGTGCTCAGTAAAGCTTTCCCCTTCTATCCACCTATTCCATTTATAGAAGCTGTACTATACCTTCTATTTTGGGTCAAATTATGTACTGTATGAATAAGGGACAAGTGGATAACTGAAAGGTCCGCCCCCCCCTCCATAATTCATAGATCACATTTAATTCATAGGAGCTAAAGTACAGCTTCTATGAATGGGGAAGGAAAGGATAGGCATTGTCTGCACCCAACCCCAGGGCCGTTTTTAAGGCAGGGCAAAAGGGGCAGCTGCCCTGGGTCCCATCATTGCTGTGGGGCTGAAAGCAGCTGCCTCATACTTGCCAACTATCCCAGTTTAAATTCCCTTATCCCTTGAGTTTTAGTCCCGTGCTGTGTCTCGATATCTCAGTGTAAAGTTCTGTTGCTGTTGCCCAGCTCTGCCCTTTTGCCATGTACAGATGACTCACCTGCAGACCCTGTGTTTACATGTAAATAACCTGCATTGATATGTAAATAGCAGCAGCATTAATATGTAAATAGTCACGGACGCGGCACTGATATGTAAATAGAAGCGGCACTAATATGTATATCATATCCCTCTGAGGTCATATCTACCATCACTTCTGCTGAATGCTGCCCACTTTGGGAGGTAAAGGAGCATGCTTGAAAGTTCTGCCTACAACTATAGTCATTAAGCCTAACATCAGCCTGTTCTGCAAAGGTAAGCAAATTTGAGGTGGAACCCTTCTTTAACCACTTCCATACAGGGCTTTTTATACCACCTCAATACCGGGCCTATTCTGGCACTTCTCTCCTACATGTACAAATCATCATTCTTTTGCTAGAAAATTACTCAGAACCCCGAAACATTATATATGGTTTTTTTTTAGCAGACACCCTAGGGAATAAAATGACGGTCGTTGCAACTTTTTATCTTGCACGGTATTTGCGCAATAATTGTTCAAATGCCTTTTTTGGGGGAAAAAAATGGTTTCATGAATTAAAAAATTAAAAAACAGTCAAGTTAGCACAATTTTTTTGTAAAATATGAAAGCTTATGTTACGCCGAGTAAAAAGATACCTAACATGTCACACTTTAAAATTTTGCACACTCATGGAATGGCGCCAAACTTCGGTACTTAAAAATCTCCATAGGCGACGCTTTGAAAACTTTACAGGTTACCAGGTTAGAGTTACAGAGGAGGTCAAGTGCTAGAATTGTTGCACGCGCTCTAACACACGCGGCGATACCTCACATGTGTGGTTTGAACGGCATTTACATATGCGGGCGGGACTTACGTGTGTGACCCCACATCTCTCCTTCAGGCTGGAAAGCATGAGATCAGTGAAATTTTTTTCACCGATCTCATACTTACTAGCCGTAATGGCGGCTTTGTTTACATTTGAGGACCCGGGCGTGACGTCATCACATCGCGCCCGGGCCTCCGACGATCATAGAGATGACTGGTGACCATCTGGTCACCAGTCATCTCTATGCTCATCACGTGACCCACCAACGGCGCCGACGATTCTCTCCGGGTCCCCGATCGCACTGGAGAGCCCGGAGAAGCGCCGGATGGCGGCGGGAGGGGCGATGTCCCCTCCCGCCGCCTATAAGAATGATCAAGCGGCGGAACCGCCGCTATGATCGTTCTTATTGTGCGCAGGATCACCGGCTGAAAAAAAGGATATCTGAATGATGCCTCTAGCTGCAGGCATCATTCAGATATCCCCCCTCAAACCCAGGACGTCATATGACGTCCACCCAGAGGGAGAGAGGGTTCCTGCCGGCGTCATTCTGCTATGGCCCGGTATGGAAGGGGTTAAAATAACATGGTGCCACAGCACCCTAAATTTTGGTGCATGTGAATACACACATCTCAGCCGATGCATGAGGGTGTCATTATCAATTAATGGCACTGCTGTTTATCTGCTAAGGGGCAGCATTTTTCTGTGGTGTCAGAAAAACGATTTTGCATGTATTCCCGACACACACAACTGTGAATGCAGGCTAAATGTCTCAGTTACATTGGTGGTCAGTGTAAATCTTCTCATTACATTGGGGGTTACTGTGAATGATCCTATTACATTAGTGGTCAGTGTAAATCTCCATTATCTTGGTGGCCAGTGTAGAAACTCCTCTTTATATTGGTAATCGTTAAAAAATCCAAACTTGCATTTGTGGTCAGTTTAGAATCCTCCCTTATATTGGTGGTCCATGTAGAAGCCCCCTTTAAATTGGTGGTGAGTGTAAATTCCCCTTACATTGGCGACCAGTGTAGAAATCCCCCTTTATTGGCTGTTGATGTAATGCTGTGCACTAACCTCTTGGAACCAATCATTGAGTGGTAAGGATATGCAGTAACCTCTAGGAACCAATCAGTGAGCAGTAATAATGTGCAGTAACCTTTAGCAACCAATTAGTGAGTGGTATAGATGTCCAGTTACCTCTATCAATCAATCAGAGAGCAGTATTGATGTACAGTAATCTCTGTCAACCAATTAACAAGCAGAAGTCATGTGCTGTAACCTCTAGAAAATAAACAGCGAGCCATAACCACTTCAGCCCCGGAAGAATTTACCCCCAGACCAGGCCATTTTTTGCGATACGGCACTGCGTCGCTTTAACTGACAATTGCGCGGTCGTGTGATGGTGTGCCCAAACAAAATTGATGTCCTTTTTTTTCCCAAAAATAGAGCTTTCTTTTGGTGTTATTTGATCACCTCTGCAGTTTTTACTTTTTTGCGCTATGAACAAAAAAAGAGCGACAATTTTGGGAAAAAAAACAATATTTTTTACATTTTGCTATAATAAATATCCCCAAAAATGTTTTTAAAAATCAAATTTCTTCATCAGTTTTGGTCAATATATATTCTTCTACATATTTTTGGTAATAAAAAATCGCAATAAGCGTATATTGATTGGTTTGTGCAAAAGTTATAGCGTCTACAAACTATGGGAAAGATTTATGGCATTTTTTTTCATAATATTTTTTTTTACTAGTAATGGCGGTGATCTGCTATTTTCATCGGGACTGCAACATTGTGGCGGACAGATCGAACACTTTTGACACATTTTTGGGACTATTACTATTTATACAGCAATCCGTGCTATAAAAATACTCTGATTACTGTGTAAATGTCACTGGCAGGGAAGGGGTTGACTGTGTTCCCTCACTGTGTGTTCTAACTGTAGGGGGAAGGAACAGACTAGAGGATAAGACAGATCGTTGTTCCTAGCTCATTGTTCCACACATGTCCCTGTGCTGGCTCTCGTGCCCACGATCACGCGTAGCCAGCAGTCATCGTGACCACCGGCCTTGATCATCGGTTCCCCCGCAGTGCAGCGGGCACGTGTGCGTGCCTGCTATCCCTGCTTAAAGGGCCGACGTACAGCTATGACAGTTCGCAGGAACGTGCCGACCTACCGCGGTATAATGACGGCGGCTGGTCGGCAAGTGGATAATGTGTGCTGCAACCTCTAGCAGCCAGTCAATGAGCGGTAATGATACACTGTAACCTCTGTCAAACAATCGCAATCGCTGCCTGATCTGATTCAGTAAACTGATTTTGATTCTAGCTGCTATTTATTGTATGTCTCAAAGCATGTGGAGAGCAAAATTGCATACAAGAGGGGCCCCAAGAAAATGTTTGCCCAGGGTCCAGTCAATATTAAAGACGGCCCTGGGGCCATTCTAACACTTGAATATCCATTGATCTAAACCATTCCTGTGGACAGATTCTCCCACCTGAGCTGTGGATCTCTGCAGCTTCTCCAGAGTTACCATAGGCCTCTTGGCTGCTTCTCTGATTAATGCTCTCCTTACCCGGCCTGGCAGTTTGGGTGGACAGCCATGTCTTGGTAGGTTTGCAGTTGTGCCATACTCTTTCCATTTTCAGATGATGGATTGAACAGTGCTCCATGAGATGTTCAAAGCTTGGGTTATTTTTTTATAATCTAACCCTGCTTTAAACTTCTCCACAATGTCAGGGAAGGTTCCATCCGCTGGTGACACTGCCTGATATTTGGCGTGCAGTACTGTGGTCCACCAGCAGGTGTCTCCTGGCAGTCTGGAACTGCCAGGGGAGTTTTCCCCATGGCAATGGTATTATGTGATCTTTGGGCCGCAGTACTCGTGTCCACCAGCGGGTGGTTCCTGGCAGTGTGGGGCCAAAATCATCTCCTGCAATTAGGCATCACTTGAGTCTGATTGCAGGAGATGTGTATAAATACCTGGCAGACACACTCTTACTTTGCCTTGGCATCTCTCCTTGTGCCCTGATCCTGAGAAGCTCTGTATTTGTACCTGATCCTGTTCCTGTCTGTTACCTGAACCCTGAGCCTTGTACCTGTACCCGTCCCTCCTGTGATCCATCCATCTTCTCCTTGTCCTGTTTGTTTTCCCTTTCCCCAGCTGCTGATCTCCCGTTGACGACCCTGGCCTGGCCCTGTTTATGATTCTGGATTTCCCCATTACTTGTACATATTTGTCTGTTACTGTTATTATTTCTGGGGTCTGTTTGGTATTGGTTGTTGTGCACTGTGTGGTATTGGAGGTGGTTATATCTATATTATTTCACTTATCTTTAATAAATCATTATATTTCACTTACACACGTTTGGGTTTCCTCTGTTGCAGTCCACATAGTTCTGGTCTTATCTGATACGTGACACACAACTTTATGCCTGACCTGTCTGGTGTGTTCCTTGGCCTTCATGATGCTGTTAGTTCATTAAGGTTCTCTATTAAACCTCTGAGGGCTTCACAGAACAGCTGTATTTATACTGAGATTAAATTACACACAGGTGGATTTACTAATTAGGTGACTTCTGAAGTCAATTGGTTCCACTAGATTTTAGTTAGGCGTTTCAGAGTAAAGGAGGCTGAATACAAATGCACGCCAAACTTTTAAGATATTCATTTGTAAAAAAAAATTGAAAACTATTTATCATTTTCCTTCCACTTCATAATTATGTGCCACTTTGTGTTGGTCTATCACATAAAATCCCAATAAAATACATTTACGTTTTTGGTTGTAATGTGGAAAATGTCAAGGGGTATGAATACTTTTTCAAAGCACTGTATATACAGAACAGCTGCTGAAAACACCAATTTGTGTTCCAAAAAATAAAAATAACTAATTACTGGTGAAAGCGCTGCTAAATCAATAATAAAGTGTAAAAAAACTAAAAAAAAGTGTGTATCATATTACTAATAACTATATTTGTATCAGTATTGATAATCAGTGCAAATCCACATGTTGCAATATACCTATAGTGATCACAATACATCAATACATAAAATTAAATATAAGAAGCAGTCCAAAAATTCAGTGCACAGTCTCTCAAGAATATTCATTTAGTGCTCCAATCTAACGTGATTAATCTTATCCACAGTTCATGGTATTCAATACTATTCCACGCGCTCCCTTCTGGCTGCCAGAACTCTCACCTCAAATATATAGAATTATGGCATGTATACTCCAATACTTTGATCTCCCAGCTCCTCAGATCAGGATCACATTGTCTTCCTATCCACCGGGGTCTATCTTAATGCACTTCACAGTGCCTCCAGAAAATAAATGGGTATGGCTGCTTTAAGATTAATTAAGTATTCATGCGGCCAGTCTGCATAGCTCTCAGTAAAAAAAGCATAAATAGAGGGCTTCTATAGTGCAGTTATTTTTAAAAAAACAGCCAATTTATTTAAGTAAAATATGCACTCACAAAAAAATTATATACAAACGGCTTTGTAACCATGCATAAAACCAAATACTGGACTTCCTCATACGTCACTTCCTGTCCGCATCTACCTTCCCTCACGCTCTACAAGTTACGTCACGGTCACGTGACTTCATCAGTAGGTAGAGCTAGGTAGGCACTGTGTACTGATATACTATAATAGCTTTCAATGGGCCGGCAGCCATTTTGTTGAAGCCAATTGAGAAAACAAACTTGGCGGCCATCTTGCCTGTGGTCAAAAGTACCATACACTGTCAGCCATATTTATGAAGAAAGTGAATGGTAGGGTTTGGCAGCCATTTTCCCTAGGATTGATTACAATGTTCATTGTCGGGCAACACTTTAGAACTTCCATAAGGAAATTAATTTGATGGTCGTAATCTCAGCGATAAACTGCTAAGGACTTGCTATCCCTGACAATGCTGGAGGATATAAAGAGGATCTTTTGGAGTCACATGACCAGACCAAGGATGCTAGAAAAAAAAGGTAAAAAAAATACAGGTGGTGAGTGGTAAAAAGGATGTGACTGCAAGAAATGGGGCCAGCCGCCTGGCTGGAGTTGGACTTTAAAGAGTGTCCCATGCCTATGCAAAGTATATTGGATAGAGATATACAGCATGTGGCTATAATAGTTTCAACTTGCCACTGGAACCTTTAAAAATAATTTACATTCTATATTTGTCAAAACTCACATTGAGTTGCTTGATAATACCACAAAATAACAACTGATTCCAAATAATGTAAAATTCTCACTGTCATTATATAAGCCTTATCTCACCTTCACAGAGAACACAAGAGCAGCAAACCCCAGGCAGCAGCAATTCATGTACAAGGTGCTGAAGATGGACCATAGAATGTGATCTTTAATCATAGCATTGTCTTCAACGATGGTCACCACAGTGGTTGTTGCAGGGTAATGACCAGCAGCGTTGTGGGCTGGCACTACTCCTGTGTGTGGTTCATAGCCGTAGTTAACTTGACTGGTATGCATTCCTTCTCCAGGGTTAGAGTAACTAGGTGGCTTCTCATCATCCATTCTGTATGAAGAGGTAGAGGCGCTTACTTGGAACCTGATGAAACTACACTGAAAAGTTACAGGGGGGTTTATATGGCACGAACGGAAGGATATTTCAAAAGATCACATATTTTCTTTTTTCCTTCTTCTAAAATCCTATACTTTTCTCAGATACTGACTGGTGCGCATCTGGTTTCAGGCACCTTTCACAATCAAGAAAGTGTTGCAAAATTAAATTAACCTGAAGAAATGTGTTCTCCTTTAACTCTTTCACTGTTAAACCATTTTTTATTTTTTTTGCACACATTAAAATGTGCAGTTTTGGATAGAAAATGTACTTAATAGATACAAAACAATATATATTTTCTCTAAAATACACTATCAATCAATAAGGAACTAACAGTGTGGTAAAAAGCGCTGTAAAACAAAACAACATAAAAATACTTAACAAAACAAATCATCTAGATCTAAAATCCTTTTCAATTAGGTCCCAACGTGAAATCTACCCACCTGAATCCAAATACTGTTTATAAAATTATCTTGTCCCTCCACTCATAATTGAAAAGTGGATCACCATACATATGTGACCTCCAAACCACTGAAATGCCAAGAAATCTCTTAATAACTTTATGTCCAGCAAGAGAAATTGCCTATCCAATGTTACTGACATGGGCGTAAGAACTCTGCAATAATCCATGCATAGGAAATTAACATTATATAAAGACACAAGCAGAAAGCAGTTACCATATTTATCAGCGTATAACACGCACAGGCGTATAACACGCACCCCGATTTTAGGAGGGAAGTTTAAGGAAAAAAACGTACATTTTAAATGCCCATCAATGCAGCCTTATCAGTGTCCATCTGCAGCCTTGCCCATCATTGCAGCATGATTAGTGTCCATCTGCAGCCTTGCCCATCATTGCAGCATGATTAGTGCCCATCACCAGTCTTGCCCCTGTTTGCAGCATGATTAGTGCCCATCTGCAGTCTTTCCCCTGTTTGCAGCATGATTAGTGCCCATCTGCAGTCTTTCCCCTGCCGAGGAGGGAACGAGTGCCGCCGAGATAGACAGAGCTGGGTGTCCTGTGTACTCAGCTTGTCTCGCAGTTCCACCCCTTGGCCCGACTCCTATGATGGACATAACACCGGTCCAATGGCGGGACGTAAATGCTAGGAGGCGGGACTGGGCGTGACTGCGAGCGGAGCCGAGTACACAGAAGATTCGGCTCTGTCTATTTTGGCGGCGCTCGTTCCCTCCTTCCCCTCTGAGGCAGTCATTCGGCGTATAACACGCACCCACGATTTTCCCCTGATTTTAGATAGAGTTCTAATAGTACTTTTCATACTGCTGGAGTGTTTTTACTGGAGGCTACACAGGCAATTCAGCAGAAAAATAATATGAGTAGTTTGACAAAAAATAAAATGTTCACTGTAAAGTTTTTACTATTCATCCTAAAGCTAAATGGTATTTTTTTTTCCTCTAGGTGATGGGTTATTTTTATGACCACTTCCTTCAACCACTTGCCCACTGGGCATTTTCACCCCTTCCTGCCCTTGACCAATTTTCAGCTTTCAGCAGTGTTACACTTTGAATGACAATTGCGCAGTCATTAAAGCCTGTGAAAAAAATTATATTTGATCTCGGTTTGGATCAGCATCGCTAGACGTTATTTTACCCTCCAATGTACTTTTAATTACAGTATATACTTTTAGGCCTCTGTATGAGGATCAGTCCCAAGACTTTGGCCTTACATAATATATGCCAGTGCTTTTTTTTTAAGACAGTAATTCAAAATAAAATGTTTTGGGGAGTGTATTTTGATGCGTTGCTTCTAACATGCATTTCTCTGTTCTCTTGGTACCTCTCTGTTTAATGCTAAAAACAGGCTTCTTCTATAAAGAATGGGGAATCAAAAGTCTTTTAGGGACATGAGGCACCCACCAACTGACCGGAGACTAGGGAAATCCCTCGTGAGGGATTTTAGTCAGCAGCCCTAACTCAGGGAGAGTTGCACATTGCCTGAAATGCTCTTCCCAGGAGCTCGCAGGACTTGGCTTCTCCAGACACTCAGCGCAACCACCCCTACCTTACTTACACTGAACTCCCATTGATCAGTGGGTTCACCTCCCAATGTGACCTGGCTCCCCACCAGGCCCAGCAGCCTGTACAGAGCTGGGGGAGAAAATGGCATTCTCCTGCCATGTGACTCCAGCCCAGGCTGCTGCTAGCAGCAGAGATCTGTCACCTTCCCTACTACATGGGTAGAGACTGTTACCAAAGCACATAAGGACTACTTCTCTGGACATTTCAGGTGAAGATTTGATCTGTGGATCTAACATAATGTAACAGGAAAACCCAGTAATACTAAAATAAATACTGGGTTTTCCTGTTACATTATGTTAGATCCTTGTCTGGGGGTTGCTTCCATTCCACACCGGGAGCTGCGACGCGCACCTCGGCTGTCCCCCAATCCCTCGATCCCTATGATCGCGGGTATGGTGGCCAGCACTCGCTGTGCGACGACGCCACGCCCCTACACGTTCGCACGACTAACGTCATCACGACGCCGTGTGCTCACGTATTGTGTTTCCATCTGCGTGTACTACGAGGGAGAACTCAGGCGCCTATTTAAGCGTTAGGTGCTTGGATGTGGCTGCCTCTTCTCTCTCGGCACACCTAGCGTGACGTTGGTGGAGTTCTGCTGGCTGGCGGGATGGCCCTTACCCTGATTCCCTCAATAATCCTTCTCTTACAATATACCCTACTTTGGTTACCCACAATTGACCAGCCCACTGCCGCATCTCTTTTCAGGTAAACTCACTGCTGATATATTCACCATGGTCACTTGCATTATTCCCTTATTATTTTACTTTTCACCCTGCCTATTTACCCACCCAATAGGATGTTCGATTCCTATATTCTCTATGTATATACCCACACATATTGGTCCCTTATTTTCTTTTCCCCTTCACTCACCCACCATCAATACCTATTATTATCCTTTATTATGCTATCCCACTCACACCATTAGGATGATCGTTTTTCCATGCTCCTTTTTTCTTACTTCACTCATAGGTCATACTAATTCCCCCCCTTCCCTTACTAGCTCAGTAGTATTACCTATATGTTTACCATTTTCTATATTACTATTTATTACAGAAGCCGTTTTTGGGCTCAGTACAAGTACTGCAGCTATGGAACTACCAAGGGGAATTTGTTATGCAATCCTTCACCTCAGGGCCGAGGGCCCCCCCTGCCGCCGCATTGCCTGCACCTCAGCTCCCGGGGGGATGTTCTGTATCATCCCCCAGCGTCTATCATTACCAACGCTACCCCTTATACGTTTTTTAAGCTACCCATAGGTAAGAGTGTTAGGACCAAGTAATTTGCTTCCCCTCTTTTCCCTCTAATCAATTACCATTGATTATGAAATTATTCTTTACTCTAGGTATTCCCAGTTTTAATTGCTCCTGAAGAGTGGACTACACATCCACGAAACGCGTAGAGCCTACACAAGTGTTGCCATGTCACATCAATCATGTACATACCATGGGTTTTACGTTGTTTGAATCATCAATTAATTCAATATAATACCAATCATGTTTTTACAATTTCACACAATTTTGGGCATACTGCTGGTCTTATCAATAATTATATGTTATTATGTATACTATGCAATTTATTATGAACAATCGTGATTTACCAATCATGTTCTTATCTAATTTGCATTGTGTCTACTGTTTAATGATGACCATTATGTACTTTACTATGCTCAATTGTGATAATAAATATTGTCTATGCTATATTGATTGATTCATTCCATCCAAGTGCTGTGTCTCATACAAAGTCTTAACCTTTTCCTTTTTTATACCATTATGTTTGCAGTCTGGGATACACATGCTACCTAAGCTACAAAGGGCTCCAAGCACAGAATCTCACTCCCAAATGCATACTAACAAATCCCCTCTTTCCAGTATTGGGACTCATTAATTGACAAAGCAAATGCAATGACATTTAAAACAATTATGCCTAATGTAGAGACTATATGAAAGATAAACTGGTCCAAAAGAACTTTAGATGCAAGGTCCAAAGAGGTATGCCACTCTGATATAGCTACACTTTGCTCTGACTTCAAATATCTGACACAAAGGATCGAATCGACTAAAGATGAGCTCCAGACTACCAAACAGGACATCCACAAAATCCAAATGTAAAGGATTGATGTTTGACTGTTAAAGAACAATCTTGTAAATAAAGGTTGATGCAATACCGGTAATATGGATCTGGGCCTGCCTGAAGCCTGCAGTGATGAAAATTTACCCTACAAAATATACAGTATATGACAACATGCTGGGGAAGATTTTCACCCATTGCATGGAACTTGATCAAACCCATAGAGCTCTTAGATCTCTTGGTACTACTGCGAGACCAGGCAACATGATTTGTAGCGTCTGTCACTATAAAGAAGATATAATGTCCATATCATGCAATATAAGACACATTGGATTCATTGGTTTCCTAACCTTTTATTACCACGGGTTGCTCTAATCCCTTCTTACTGGTCTCAGGAATATCAATATACAATTCTACTGGTGATTTCTCTTTACCCTTACAGCAAGACATGATGGCAAATCAACTACTCTTTTCTATCCAGAGGATCTTCAGTTACCCTAAACATTGCCTGCCCTAAAATTCAGTGGTGGGAATGCCTTCTAGAACTTCCTTTACCACCTCCTATGCTGCAGAAGGTTCAACACCGAAGGAATACCAGAAGCCTTCACTCTCCCTGCACCGAGTGAGAGCCTCCTAACAGCAAACCCTCCATTAAATTCTCCAACTTTACACTCATTCCACCTGCTATTATGGTCAAACTTCTGATCTGTTCACCCGCTATCATGGTCAAGTATCTGAACTGTTCTATCTGCTCCGATGGTCAGGTACCTGAACTGTCTGTACAAAGAAGCCAAAGTTCCATTTTCTATGGTGATCATGTACCTGCACATTTATGACTTATGAACTGCAATAGCTTGGAGGATAAAATGGACTTTGTATTCTACAGTTCTTTGAGTTCTACATTGCAATTGCTGTGCTGCAGCTGCAATCTGATCACTGGATGTCCAAGGCCGGGTTCACACTGGGGCGACAAACGCTCCGACATTGGGAGCTCATGTCACATGACGTGTGAAAATTAATGTTTCCCTATGGGAGCCGTCTTGACTGGTCCGACACATGTCGGTCCGACTTTGAAAATGCTCCCTGTACTACTTCGGTCCGACTTCAGCCCATTGGCTATCATTGAAGTCGGATCAAAGTCGGACCGCAGTCTTGCATGATCCGACTTTGGCATGCGACTTGTGCTGTGCTGCTCTTGAGGGGGAACTCCAGGCCAAATTTTAAATAAAAAACCGGCATGGGTTCCCCCTCCAGAAGCATACCAGGCCCTTGGGTCTGGTCTGGATTTGAAGGGGAACCCCTACGCCCCCAAAATCCAAACCAGACCCTTATCCGAGCACGCAACCTGGCAGGCCGCAGGGGAAGAGGGGGGGACGAGAGAGCGGCCCCCTCCCTCCTGAACTGTACCAGGCCGCATGCCCTCAACATGGGGGGGTGGGTGCTTCGGGGCAGGGGAGCGACCTGCGGCCCCCCCACCCCAAAGCACCCTGTCCCCATGTTGATGAGGACAGGGCCTCTTCCCGACAACCCAGGCCGTTGGTTGTCGGGGTCTGCGGGAGGGGGGCTTATCGGAATCCGGGAGCCCCCTTTAATAAGGGGGCCCCCAGATCCCAGCCCCCCACCCTATGTGAATGAGTATGGGGTACATCATACCACTACACATTCACCTGGTGGAAAAAAATGTCAATAAAAACACAACACAGCTTTTTAAATTAATTTATTGCACAGCTCCGGGGGTCTCCGCGCTCTCCGGTTCTTTCTTCTGCCGGGCCTCCGCTATCTTCTTCCAGCTCTTTTGCTAGCGGGGCCCGGTCTTCTCCGTCGCCTTCTTCATCAATACTAACAGATCTAAAAATTGTGTTGTCGCTTGTATATTATATATACTTGTATATTAAAATCATATCAACCCAATATAAACCATATTTTTGTAAAGTGCATCAGTGCAGAAAATGACAATTCATAATATAAATCATATTTCTTCAATATTTTATTAAAATAGAGTGCAAACATGCAAAAATAAAGTGCAAAGGAAACTATATAAAAAGTTTTTAAAAAACAATCCAGAAAAAAGAGTCCATATAGTGATAGTCCAAATGTGCCAAATGAGTGATTCCTTAAGTCTTCCAGTGGCAATCACCCATTACTCCCCCTTGAGATCAACAAATATAGCCTCTTACCGGAATATTTGACCTAATATAGGTCAATAATCGCCTTAGTGAGCTTCACCTCTCACCTTAGGTTTAGGCTAGCTCTGCTTTTTCAACTGCCCTTTGATGGTAATTGGTATGAAGCACCACATAGACTTGTCCCCAGCAGTATTCAGACCAGATAAATGGCATGGCAACAAGAAGAGGAAAGACTCATTGTGTAATATCCAATATAAATGAACCAATGTTTATTTAAGATTCTACTTACAGCAGCGAGGATAAAACAAGCATTGGAATATACAATCCGTCCTATGCCCTCTGCGGACATGCTGACATTGCCACTATTTCCTATGCCCTGCCTGACGTATGTTTCGTCGTAACAGACGTCTTCTATGAGGCAGTGGGGATAGCGGTGCTCGCATAACTCTCATTTAAACATTTTGGTTTTGGCACCAGAGGTCTTAATCCCTAGGTCCATTACTTATATATAGCGGCCATATTAAAGGAGCCCAGCCCTAATCTAATGGCTGAAACCACACAACCTACTTGCAATAAATACAGTCAATACAGATTCAATATCACATTATGGATTTTACCTAGTTCCTTTAACTCCAATAAAATAAAATAAAACTAAATATAAAATGTGGATGCAAGAATTTCACAAGGAACACAACATACCAATTTAAGCCGCATTATACAACTAACACGAATCCATGGTTACAGTACGGCAACCATATTATTGGAGTCTACTTTTGATAAACGAATTGAAGGGATATCTAGTTATTGGTAGATAGATAGATACACTTTAGATTCCCCATTTTTAATTTAAGGTCAATTTAACCGGGGGTGGAAGAACACATTAATTACTATTTGGTTTACAATAACTCTGTATTGTCCTTCTATTGTTGACATGTTGCCTTTTGTGAGCCAGGGGTAGGAGTGATAGGGAAATTACATATTGCATATTTCATATTTCCTTATTATTGTTTGCTCAAAATATCTAATAATGAGATCTAAACCTGGCTAAGGGGCCATACAAGACATATGTCAAGTGAATGGTCACTGTAGCTGACTTCAGGCTAAAGGAATGCCATTACAAATTGGCCATTCCTTAGGCTGGGTTCACACTGGTACGACAAACGCTCTGACATTGGGAGCTCATGTCGCATGACGTGTGAAAATCAATGTTTCCCTATGGGAGCCGTCTTAACTGGTCCGACACAAGTCGGTCCGACTTTGAAAATGCTCCCTGTACTACTTTGGTCCGACTTTGATCCTACTTCAGCCCATTGAATATCATTGAAGTCGGATCAAAGTAGGAGCCTTGTCCTTACCATCCAACTTTTGACATCCGACATGTGATTACAGCAGCAGTAAAAGGAATTTATCTCACTCTGGGATTGTTTTGATTGGTCAAAGAACAAGTCAGACTATCACAAAGTTGGATCAAAGTAGTATCCTGTTCATGAAAGTCGGATGGATGTGGACCAATGTAGGATCGATGTAGGATGGATGTCGCAGAGCAAAGTAGGATGACAGTCATATGACTGTCTTGTCGTATCAGTGTGAACCCAGCCTTACACACAAGTCCTGTATAGTACTACAGTTATAACTTGGAACATTCAGTCTCACATCAGAGCTGCCATTAGGCAAGTGTCCTGGCCATCGGCCATGCCATAATGGGAGGAGTCTGTGGCGAAACAACATCTGTAATTAAGTATTCTTGTTATATTTTCTAATATTATCTGTATCTGTCATTACTTTTATTAAATGTTATACTTACAAGTATTTGTGTAATCACTCTTTGCACATATCGAATAAAACTCCAAAAATGTAAACTATCACTTATCCGTGATAAAATATCTGCTTTAGGGAACAACAAGAAATGAGAAGAAATCTCTACAAGGCGAAGGTAATTCCCATCCTAAAATCAGGAACAGTTGTCCCCACTGGGGTATTTTCCCTCATCTCTTGCAACTGCTCCTCAGACTTTTTGTCTGAATGACAATAGTCCCCAGGGCAATGAGAGATCCTGACATTCATATGCCTCTTGTCCAATCACAGATTGTCTTGTATTCTTTGAAAAGAATAGAAGCGCTTCACAGAAAAGTGATCTGCTGTGATTGATGTGCTTCAGCCCCAACTGTCAGTTTTACTGCTGGAACTTCAGCAGTGACATACCATCAGAGGCTGCAGGTAAATCAATTTTTTCAAGAAACAAGCAACTTATTTTTTGCCCATCCCACAATTCAGCTTTTAATACCTATACTCTGACACTTAGCTTAAGTAAACACTTATGGGTTATGGATTAACTCAAAAAAGTCAAAACTCAAAAATGATTGGTCCAATACTAATATTGACCTAAGCCAATTTGTACCATGCCCCATGCCCCATGCCAATTCTTTTTGGAGTGTCAGTCATGATGCTTAAAACCTTTTGTAACGGCACCCCAAATACGAAGGGGGTTAACGCCGTTTCCTCTGTCCCCTCTCCTGGACACACATCCACTCGCTACCAATCTTCCACAGCCAAACGACCCCTTCCCATAGGAATTAATCCTTCTGAAGAAACGAGACGCACTCTGTATCCTTCTGGGGTAGAATTACTTTATTGAGAAACATTGTAACTTTTATGTTCTTTGCAGATATCCTGAGGAATATGGTGGATCAATATTACAGACCCAATCTAGATAAAATGTATGTACAGCATTGAATATGGCTATCATAGACCATATTGGGGTTTTTCCATTCACCCTGTGTCCAAAGAGACCCCCTTGTCACTCCTTTACTCTGAGTGATTCCAATGAATAATTTTATACACCTGAGTTCACTTGGTCTTTTTTGGCAAAATTCTTATCTCTGCCCCCAGCTGCAAATATTCTAAACAGCAAACCTAGTCTTCCTATGCTAATTAATATAATTTAGAAAAAAGCATAATACTTGTAACTGACTACCATGGCAAGTGGCCAGAACTAGGAACTAATGTGCAGAGATACCAGGATATATGAGATGAATACAGTAGAACCTCGGATTACGAACATAATCCGTTCAAGGAGTATGCTCGTAATCCAAAGTACTCGCATATCAAAGCGAGTTTTACCATTGAAGTCAATGGAAACGAAAATAGTTTGTTCCGCATTGACTTTAATGTCATGCAATACCGCATTCGGCCAGAGGTGGGGGGCGCCGGAGAGCCTCGGAAACAGCCGGAAAGGCCCAAGGACACAATGACCTTGGCAAATGTCGGAAAGGATCAGAAACAGAGTATTTCCATGTATTTCCGTGTCTTTCCGAGCATTGCCGAACGGCGGCGATCAGCTGCGATCGCCGCTGTTCGGCTCTGCTCAGCTCCAGTGCCCCTGAACGTCAGGCCAAATGCAGTACTGCAGGCCCTATTAGGTTGAATTCTGCTCATCTTGCAAGACAACACTCGCAAACCAAGTCAAAAATTTTAAACAAAATTTACTCGCAAATCAAATTGCTCTTAAACCAAGTTACTCTTAAACCAAGGTTCCACTGTATAGCCTTTAATTGACAGCATTAAGCTGAATACCACAACCTCAGTACAAAAAAAAACAGTAGTTTTAAGGCAATCACACGTTTATTTTGGGAGTAATAAAAAGGTATATAGAGTAAATAAAAAGCATGGGGGGAGGGTTACAGCTTCAAGAATGGCTCAGTTTTATGTACGTGTGTTAACATAGTTGACAGTCCAGACTCCAGTTCCCATTAAGATGATCATGAGAATAAACCATAGTGAGGTTATAGTAATAGTAGCGATGTTCAGGCTACGGGCCGTGTCACTGTAACGCTTGGCACCAACTCTGTCTCCCAGGAACTTCCGATCTCTGGACTGTAAAAAATAAATAAAGACATATTAAAGCCTAAGGGTGCATTGAAACAAAAATCAGCACATGGGACATTATTTACTATTAATCTGATAAGTCTCTTGTGCTGCTAGCTCCTGTTTTCCTTGAAATCTTCCTCCTCTGCACTAATCTTGTGGTGCAGTAGGGGTTAATAGAACCGATGGAGCTGTAAGGGCACTCATGAAGAGTGCCCAGCTATGCTCGTGCCTTCTACCCACATTCACAGAAGCTGTACTATAGTATGTATAGCTGTACTATACTGTGACCAGTGGCGGCTGGTGCTCAAATTTTTTGGGGGGGCGCAAACAAACTGAAAATAAATAAATAAATAAAAACATCAATTGCTGCCACTGTGCCCATTAAACGCAGCCACTATGCCCAAACGCCACTAGTTTGTCCCCCAATGCAGCCAGTTTTTTCCCCCAATGCAGCCAGTTTCCCCCATATACAGCCAGTTTGTCCCCATATGCAGCCAGTTTCCCCCCAAAATACAGCCAGTTTGTCCCCCAAATACAGCCAGTTTGTCCCCAAAATACAGCCAGCTTGTCCCCAATATACAGCCAGTTTGTCCCCATATACATCCAGTTTGTACCCCATATACAGCCAGTTTGTCCCCAAAATACAGCCAGTTTGTCCCCAAAATACAGCCAGTTTGTCCCCATATACAGCCAGTTTCCCCCCCAATATACAGCCAGTTTGTCCCCCATATACAGCCAGTTTGTCCCCATAATACAGCCAGTTTCCCCCCAATATACAGCTAGTTTTTCCCCCATATACAGCCAGTTTGTCCCCAAAATACAGCCAGTTTGTCCCCATATACAGCCAGTTTGTCCCCCAATACACAGCCAGTTTGTCCCCCATATACAGCCAGTTTGTCCCCATAATACAGCCAGTTTCCCCCCAATATACAGCTAGTTTGTCCCCCATATACAGCCAGTTTGTCCCCAAAATACAGCCAGTTTGTCCCCAAAATACAGCCAGTTTGTCCCCATATACAGCCAGTTTGTCCCCCATAAATACAGCCAGTTTGTCCCCAAAATACAGCCAGTTTGTCCCCATATACAGCCAGTTTGTCCCCAAAATACAGCCAGTTTGTCCCCAAAATACAGCCAGTTTGTCCCCATATACAGCCAGTTTGTCCCCATTAACAGCCAGTTTGTCCCCATATACAGCCAGTTTGTCCCCAAAATACAGCCAGTTTGTCCCAATATACAGCCAGTTTGTCCCCCAATATACAGCCAGTTTGTCCCCAATAATACAGCCAGTTTCCCCCAATAATACAGCCAGTTTGTCCCCCATATACAGCCAGTTTGCCCCCAAAATACAGCCAGTTTGCCCCCAAAATACAGCCAGTTTGTCCCCAAAATACAGCCAGTTTGTTCCCCAATATACAGCCAGTTTTCCCCCAATATACAGCCAGTTTGTCCCCAATATACAACCAGTTTGTCCCCCAAATGCAGACAGTTTGTCCCCCAAATGCAGCCAGTTTGTCCCCCCCAGCCCTGCACTTACCTTCCTCGGGTCAGCGCCGTCCTTCTTCCGTCCTCGATGTCTTCTCCCGCCCTCGATGTCGCTTCAGCCAATCAGGTTACCGGTAACCAGACCCGGTGAACCTGATTGGCCAGGGAACGCACCCCCCATGCGTCCTCTCTGTAGGTATTTAGAAGCCGATTACAGCCCTCAGGCTGTAGTCGGGAAGCCTATCAGAGCCGCTGGCTCTGATAGGCACTTCTAAAGGCCAATCAGACGCTGTTATTCAGATGTCCGGCGCTCAAGGGGCCGGCCATCTGAATAGTGGGCGGCAGCAGAGGCGACAATACATAGGTTCATGCAATGCATGAACCTATGTATTGTTGTGGTGAGTGACGGCCGGGCGCAGAAGCGAGCGGGGGCGGGGCTTCTGCGCCCACTATGGACGCACTGCCTCTGTCAGTGAAAAAAAGGACATTAAAAAAAAAAGCTCTTAAAGGGCCCGTTTTTATTATTTATTTATTTTTGGTGACCACAGGAGGGGGGCGGCGCCCGGGCGCCCCCTATGGACGGGCCGCCACTGACTGTGACACATTATGTATAAATAAGGGACAAGTAGATGACTAAAAGGTGCCCCCTCCCAATTCATAGATCACATTTCATTCATAGAAATACAGCATCTATGAATGGAGGGGGGAGGAAAGAGCAGGCATAGTCGGAACCTACCCCAGGCAGTTGTGGCTATATCTTGTCACCAAATTCAGGGGGTATTGGACAGAAGGAGTACGGGAAGCCCTCTCGTCAGCTTATCCTCTACCAGGTACATGACAAGTAGCTAGCAGGAGGAACAACAGCGCTCAGCAAGGAATGCGCTACCCAATACTCCCAGAATGTTTACAGCAACTATTCATGTATTGATCTAATCTATGTACTGTATAAGTCCTTGCATGGGCAAGAAAATACTGACTGTATATATTTTGCCTTTATATTTTTTATTTATACTCATGTAGCGGCCTCACCCCCTCTTTATCGTCTAGGGGTATTTCATATGTGAGGGTGAGATGCGCTACGGCCCATGTCCTTCCCATGGCAGTGGGGGAGGTGAAGGCCAGTACCAGATATTTTCCTCGGGCCTGTGCGTTTCAGTTAAGGACCAAGTCTTGCTGTGCTGACACTTCCCTCTGCTCCCATTAACCAGAGTCCCACACACCGATTAGGGTCCAACTCTTGTTTTATTGTCACACTCACAATCAAACAGTTCTTTACCAGCCTACTGGTTGAGACCCAATAACAGTTCAATACGGTGGGGTGAGCAGGTCGAGGCACTATCCTGGTTGTACGCTAAACCACTCTGGTTTCACCAGCGGTTACTATAGCCTTGGCTAGAGAGAGAACTTAGAACTTGTGAGTCTCTACCAGCGACTCAAGAGAATGTAGATAGGAGTACCTTCGCTGCGTTGTGGCCCCTGTCAGGGGGAGATGTCCCTCCAAGGGAGTTACCGGAGGCCCATCCGTCACCGGGTTGATGCTGCTCCGGACTCTTCGGACGGGTGACCTCCCCGGCCTCCTCACCTCAGACATGGGCCCCATCCACCTCAGGGACCCTCGGACTCTTCCGCCCTCGCGGGACCCAGTCGAAGTCACTGGGCCCCAGGCCTCCTGTTCAGTACCTCACCCCAGGCTGAAGGTGCCTGGGATGGACGCCAACTCCACTCCGGCCAGGCCTAGGGCACCTGGACCGGAACTCCAAACCGCCCGCACCCAGGCCGAAGGTGCCTGGGCGCGTGATGCAGGAAAAAGACCTTGTGGCAAGGGCGTCTCCCCCCTTTATCCCCTCCATTGACGTCACGGCAGGTTCCCCGCCCTCGCCGCACCGTCTCCAGAAAGGGACAAAAAGGACAGCACTGCAGCAGTGAATCTACCTTGAGCCTGCGGGTACCTCGCCACCCACAGGCCAAAGAGAATAATACACCACCCAGTCCTCCACGAATACAAATGGTCCAAATCCTCTAATGATTTACACACCTGGGTCATACTATGACCCAGGTGTATCCCACCTAAATTTAGAGACCCCGCTACACTCATATACACATTTGGCATGGATGGCCTTGAGTTGCACTTAATTGGTAAAATAAAGCATTCTTTAGGTTTCTGGAAAGCTCCACACTTTGTTATGGTAAATGTTGCATTAACAAGGGATGTGGACACCATGTCTGCATATAGACAATTAGGAGATCTGCATATCCTTATATTATTCGTCTTTCTAATTATTGAACTTTATAAATATTTAATTTATTTTAATAGAGGCTGCTGTATTTTTTTACCATGGCGACAATGTCACTTTAAGGGGTAACTGGTAATGAATAGGCTTGTGCAATTCATTTCGTAACGAATCGAAATTCGTCCGAATTTAGCAACTTTCGGACATTCGGAAGCATTCGAATTTCCGAACAAAGCAATTACGAATAAAACCGAATCCGAAATAAATTATACCGCAAAATAGCGAATGCCCGAATGTCTTCGGCATAATTCGTTATGAAAAAACTTACGAATGTACAAATCCATTGGAAACACAATAACACTCACTCTGCTCTGCTCTCTGCTTCTCCTTCACCGTGCTGAACTCCCTCTCAAAATGGTGTACAGGGGCGGAGGCTATAGCCGCATGTAAAAAACGAAAGTAAAATCCGAGATTTCTAATCCATTCGAAGCACAATAACACTCTGCTCTGCTCTCTGCTTCTCCCTCACCGTGCTGAACCCTCTCAAAATGGTGTACAGGGGCGGAGGCTATAGCCGCATGTAAAAAACGAAAGTAAAATACGAGATTTCGAATCGTTACAAATAACCGCTATGTATTTCGAAAAGTACAAATCCATTCGAAGCACATTAGGCATAATAGTCAGCGTCGTCGTGAGAGAGACACAGAAAATTACGAATCAACGAACCCAAAAAAAGTTACGAAAGTAGGAGTTGTGTCCAGAATCAACGAAAAACAACGTACTCTACCGAAAGTACGAATTATAAAGCAACAAAAAATTCAACGAAAAATGTCGCTTGCAAAAATACGAATGAGTCCGAACACGAAAAATCCCGTCTAGCAAAATTACGAATGATTACGAATCAACAGGACCGGAAAGAAACGAACCGAAACGGAACAAATTTTTCCGCTGTGCACAAGCCTAGTAATGAATATACACATATCATTGGTTACTTGAAGTGAGGTGCTCTATGACAGGGGGTGCTCAGTAAATATAGACTTATTATTTAGGTACTTATATAGCGCCGTCAATTTACACAGCGCTTTTACATATACATTGTACAGTCACATCGGTCCCTACCCTCAAGGAGCTTACAATCTAAGGTCCCTAACTCACATTCATATACTAGACAGAAGCCAATTAACCTACCAGCATGTCTTTGGAGTGTGGGAGGAAACTGGAGTACCCCGAGGAAACCCACGCAGGCACAGGGAGAACATGCAAACTCCAGGCAGGTAGTATCGTGGTTGGGATTCGAACCAGCAACCCTTTTTACTGCTAGGTGAGAGTGCTATCCACTACACAACTGTGCCGCCTATAGACTTCTATAAAGATTTGCCTCATTTATAAATGTTGATCAGCAATTCCTAGAGGTATCCACGGACATTTGATAACTGTTGTCTAAAGTGTTTTATATGCCTATTCAGATTGCCAGTGTGTGCTGGCGGACGGACCGAGGTCCATGTTATTTTAGAGGAAAACAAAAGTTATCAGTTGGTGAAAATGACCCGGGCAATCAAACTTCCCCAAATAGATGGGTATTTCATCCATAACCAGGCAGATATGCTAACAAGAATTTAGAATAACTTAATCACTAACCTAATAATATTTTCATCATTGTGGTGAGTTTAAACCCCTAAGGGGTGTGTGGAATATATCTGTGAAGTTATCTTTGGAGAGAGGTCACCCATCGCGTGAAAAGTGATTTTGATTTATTTCTCCCACTTCCCATAGACTGTCATATTTTATGGACCTTTCATGCTTAGTCATTGTGTCCTTTTGCTTCAATCAAGCTCTCCCTATCTATGTATTTTCATATGTATTTTTATATATATATTCACAAGTCGGTTTTTATTAACTGATTTTAGCGCTACTTTGATGCAATTTTTACTGTTGCTTGCTATACAGTTTTTTGATACATCATTTTTGTTTAATAATCACTAACCTGTTTAACCTTTGTGGATCAGAGCATTTTTGATAGTTCTGGTGTAGCACCATCCTAGGTAGATGCTAGGATTAGGCAAGTTTAGTTTTGACTCACTGTAACCAGTGTGGCTATATTGACTGTTCTAATCTGTTCAGTGTTTCACTTGCTGAAGGTTTGGTTGCTCTCTCTGCTTTCTGGAGAACTGTGGGTTGTTCTGGAACATAAGTGTGGAGCAAGGAAAATGAGCAGAGTGAATATTTATACCCCAATCCCTGAGAGTGTGGCCTGGGTGGCTGCTGGGAGTCTGTATAAATACTATGGGACACAGAGCAAAGTAATCAATACTATATATATATATATATATATATATATATATATATATATATATACCGCCCATAGTAGTTAAAATGAAAAAATGGGCCAGCCTGGCTGGAGTTGGACTTTAAAGAGTGTTCCATACCTATGCAAAGTATATTGGATAGAGATATACAGCATGTGGCTATAATAGTTACAGTTTGCCACTGGCACCTTTAAAAGTCATTTATATTCTATATTTATCAAAACTCACAATGAGTTGTTTGATAATACCACAAAACAACATCTGATTCCAAATAATGTACAATTCTCAAAGTCTCTATTAAGCCTTATCTCACCTTCACAGAGTACACAAGAGCAACAAACCCCAGGCAGCAGCAATTCATGTACAAGGTGCTGAAGATGGACCATAGAATGTGATCTTTAATCATAGCATTGTCTTCAACGATGGTCACCACAGTAGTTGTTGCAGGGTAATGACCAGTAGCATTGTAGGCTGGTACTACTCCTGTATGTGGGTGATATCCATAGTTAACTTGACTGGTATGCATTCCTTCTCCAGGGTTAGAGGAGCTAGGTGGCTTCTCAGCATTCATTCTGTATGAAGAGGTAGAGGCGCTTACTTGGAACCTGATGAAACTACACTGAAGAGTTACAGGGGTGTTTATATGGCACGAACGGAAGGATATTACAAAAGATCACATCTTAATTCCTATTTTTTTTTTTCCTTCTTCTAAACTCTACACTTTTTTGAGGTACTGACTGGTGCGCATCTTTCACAATTCAAGAAAGTGTTGCAAGATTAAATTGACCTGAAGAAATGTGTTCTCCTTTAACTCTTTCGCTGTTAAACCAATTTTTCAATTTTTGCACACAATAAAATGTGCAGTTTTGGATTGAAAATGTACTTAAAAGCTCCACAACAATATATGTTTTCTATAAAATAGACTATTAGTCAATAAGGACCTAACAGTGTGATAAAAAGCACTGTAAAACAAACAACATAAAAATACTTAACAAAACAAATGTGCGTATCTTTCCGAAATATTCGATCCCTTTCAATTAAGTCCCAATGTGAAATCCACCCACCTGAATCCAAATACCGGAAAGTGGATCAGCAGAAGGATGTGACCTCCAAACCAAATGCAGTTATATGCCTCCCAGTGTTTTATTACTTAGTCAATACCACATACTTTAAGATAACTAGGGTTCCAATTATGAACCCTCACAAAATAAAAGTCTAATCTATGCTTAAAGTGGAGGTCCACACAAAAATGGAACCCTCTCCCCCTCCGGTGTCACATTTGGCACCTTTTAGGGGGAGGGGGGTGCAGATACCTGTATAATACAGGTATTTGCACCCACTTCTGGGCATATAGACTCCTGCCGGAGTCACGCCCCCCCCCCCCGCTGTCTTCTGGGAAACACACAGGTCCAAGAACACAGCGGGGACCAGCAGGGATGGACTGGCCATAGGGACTACCGGGAGTTTCCCGGTGGGCCGTTTTTTTTGTTTTTTTTTATGCAGTTCGGCGGCAGCGGGAGCGTGGCAGCAAACAGAGGCCCACAATTTTTTATTTTTTTTGTGGCCCGTTTTTTTATGCAGTTCGACGGCAGCGGGAGCGTGGCAGCAAACAGCGGCGGGGATTCGGGGAAGGTGGCTAGCGAGGAGGGCAGTTGGATGTAAAATTCCGAGGAGGGAGAAGAGCTCCACCCCCTCCCTGACCACCAAAGAGGCGGACAGTAGCGAGCGCGGCCACCCCGGCGCTCCCAGAACCTCGATTCCTCCACCTCCTCTCTGCTCCAGGAACCATGCGGCCTGGGCCGAAGGGCAGGCTGACTTCGAGCCCGGAGGAAGAGAACATGTGCCGCTGTAAGGAACAGAGCAGAGAGAGCACCCCCCAGATCAAGATGGAGACTTGGCGCTGCCGCTGCTGGCCATCAGGTACCTGGCATCCTACACAAACATGCCAGAACACTGAGACAGCGGGGAGGTGAGCAGAGGAGGGACTGCAGAAAGGGACAGTGCTATGTGGTCTGTCTCAGCCCTCCCCTCTGTCTCTCTGCCCCCTCTGTCTCTCAGTCCCCCCTCTCTGTCTCTCAGTCCCCCCCTCTGTCACTCAGTCCCCCCCTCTGTCTCTCAGTCCCCCTCAGTCCCTCAGACCCCCCCTCTGTCTCTCAGACCCCCCTCTTTTAGCCCCCTCTTCTGTCTCTCAGCCCCCTCTGTCTCTCAGACCCCCCTTCTGTCTCTCAGACCCCCCTTCTGTCTCTCAGACCCCTCCTCTGTCTCTCAGACCCCTCCTCTGTCTCTCAGACCCATCCTCTGTCTCTCAGCTCTCCTCCTCTGTCTTTCAGCTTCCCCCTCTGTCTCTCAGCTCCCCCCTCTGTCTCTCAGCTCCCCCCTCTGTCTCTCAGCTCCCCCCTCTGTCTCTCAGCTCCCCCCTCTGTCTCTCAGCTCCCTCTCTGTCTCTCAGACCCCCCTCTGTCTCTCAGACCCCTCCTCTGTCTCTCAGCCCCCTCCTCTGTCTCTCAGCCCCCTCCTCTGTCTCTCAGCTCCCCCCTATATCTCTCAGCTCTCTTCCTCTATCTCTCAGCTCTCCTCCTCTATCTCTCAGCTTGCCCCTGTCTCTCAGCTCCCCCCTCTGTCTCTCAGCTCCCCCCTCTTTCTCTCTGCCCTTTCCTCTGTCTCATTCACTCCCTGACTCTTATGCTGCTTTCACACTGGGGCGGGCATTGACGGTAAAACGCTGCTAGTTTTAGCAGCACTTTACTGTCGTTTTAGCTGCGCTATTCGGCTTCTAGCAGGTGCTTTTAACCCTGGCTAGCAGCCAAATTAAAGGTTAAATGCGCCGGTGTAGCGCTGCTGCCGGAGTAGTTTGCAGGCGCTTCAGCAGCGGTGGCCATTAATTTCAATGGGCAGGAGCGGTGTGTACACCGCTCCTCCACCGCCCCAAAGTTGCTGCTTGGAGGACTTTCACACTGGGACTGCAGCGGAGGTGTTTTTCAGGCGCTTTACAGGCGCTATTTTTAGCCCAAAAGCGCCTGAAAAATGCCTCAGTGTGAAAGGGGTCCTACACTCACCCCCTCTCTTGTACACTCACCCCCCTCTCTCACCCACCCCCTTTCCCTCAACCCTCCCTCTCTCATTCCCCTCTCGCTCACCCTCTCATGATATACAATAATGGATGTAGGGGCCTTTTGGTGGGCGTGATTTTTTGGGGGGGTGGGGGGCAGAATTTTATTGAATTAAAGTGGGCCGGTCTGGATGAAGTCCAGGGCCAAATTTTTGTCCCAGTCCAGCCCTGGGGACCAGTGGGATCGTGCAGCGCGACTCGTGCATGCGCAGTAGGGAACCGGGAAGTGAAGCCGCAAGGCTTCATTTCCTGATTCCCTCATCGAGGATGGCGGCGGGGGCAGCCGAGAGCCGTGCGATTGATCAGCCTCAGCTACCGACATCGCGGGCACCCAGGGCAGGTAAGTGTCCATTTAATAAAAGTCAGCAGCTGCAGTATTTGTAGCTGCTGGCTTTTAAAAAAAATTTTTAGGCGGACCTCCGCTTTAATGTGATACTATAGGTTCACATTTTTTAAACAAAATAACAAACATGTCATACTTACCTCCACTGTGCAGTTAGTTTTGCACAGAGTGGCCCCGAAAGTCCTCTTCTGGGGTCCCATGGAGGCTCTCGCGGCTCCTCCCTGCAATAGATAACACCCTCTGGGAAGCTCTCTCCCAAAGGGGGTTACCTTGCGGGCGCTCTCCCGTGTCATACAATCGGCGTACAAAGCCGCTGAGTGTATGACTCGGCCCCGCCCCCCGGTGGCGCGTCGTTGGATTTGATTGACAGCAGTGGGAGCCAATGGCTGCGCTGCTATCAAACTATTCAATGAAGAGCCGAGAAGCCGTGGGGAGAACGACGTGGGATCGCGCCCATGGAAGTTCAGGGCTCAGGTAAGTAAAACGGGGGCTCAGGGGGGGCCGGACGGTGCAAGGTGTTTTTTCACCTTAAAGCGGGGTTCCGGGCATAATTTTTTATTTTTTTGCAATATAAAATTAATTACAGTGAATATTCCCTAAAACATATTGATAAATCCCCAATCATTACAGAAATCAGTGCAAAACACTTACCTGATATCTGTAAAAAGAAACAAATCCGCGCAATAAACTATGATACAATATAATACTGAGCAGCTGAACACTAAGGGTCAAATAATCAAAATCCCTGAAATGAGCATAAAAATAAATAGTGCAGCGCTTTAAATGTCCATATGTCAAAGATAGAAAACCAGCACAGTGAATCAATGAATAATCCCCGTGATCTTCATAGGTGACACATGAACTCTTGATTGCATGCAGGTGGTAACAAACACACACAGTGAGAGACCTCCACCAACAGATAAATTGGCCGCTCACCTCCAAACACGGACCCTTTGTGACACATTTTTTATACAACAGACTGCGCCACTATCCCATGTATTTTCAAATTGAATGAGGTCCCTGCATTGGATACCTGGAACAAAGGCTGATCTGACCACATGCATTTACCCCTGCAGGGGTGCAGCTATCTGTCCTTGAATGATTCTGATCTCATATGGGATTGATGATCCTCACTCATCTGAGGAATTTCACATCTATATCTGCCTTGGATTAACCCGCAAGGGAAGGTTTTCAGTGACCCTCTATAATCAAAGGGTCCATGTTTGGAGGTGAGCGGCCAATTTATCTGTTGGTGGAGGTCTCTCACTGTGTGTGTTTGTTACCACCTGCATGCAATCATGAGTTCATGTGTCACCTATGAAGATCACGGGGATTATTCATTGATTCACTGTGCTGGTTTTCTATCTTTGACATATGGACATTTAAAGCACTTACCTGATATCCTCTCGGCGATCTTGTGGCTGTTTCCATCATAGCTGTGGGCATGTGAAGCCCAGTTCCTGTGCCTTCCTGGTTTTTCAGAGAGAGGTGCATGCTGGGTAACCACCATGCACCTTTTGATCTCGCGCATGCGCAGTAGAACGGCGCTCGTAGCGCCGTTAGTTTGTTTTGTTGTCAAGACAACGAGTGGTGATGGAGGAAATAACGCAATTTTTCGGCAGAGTAACGCACACAGACTCCTGGGAAATGATGACACTCATTTCCCAGGAGGCCACTCAGCTTAGGAAGGGCAGACAACACACCGCGGTCCAGCAACTAGGCAGATTAGCAAATCTGCCTAGTAACAGCAATTTAAAGGCAAAAAAATATATATTTTTTGACATTTATTTTTATTTTAGGTTTCAAGGAAGCTATTTAAATGAAGTTTAATTTTAGGGTGGACCTCCGCTTTAATGCATAAGATGCATTAAGGTGAAAAAACATGAGGCTATACAACCCCTTTAATGAAACCTTTTCTAATGATCTAAATATGTTCAGATAAACGTATTGATAGAGTTCTAATATTACGCACCATACTGCTGGAGTGCCTTTACTGGAGGCTACACAGACAATCCAGCAGGAAAATAATATAAGTGATTTGACAAAAAATTAAATGTTCACTGTAAAGGTTTTCCCAGTAATCCTAGAGCTAAATGGTAATTTTTTTTCTAGGTGATGGGTTATTCATTAGACCACTTGCATAAAATCCTTTAACCCAGGGTTCGACAAAGCCCGGGCGCCAGGTTATCATTGCGACTAGAATTAGCGACCTGGCGCCTGGGGCGGCACAGCTGGGTTATCCTGTGTCTTCGTGCACCCCGCCCCCCCACTGCGCGATCGCGTCAGGCCGCGCCTGCTGGTAATTGAGGCTGTGGCTTTGCAGGCTTCTGCAGGCCTATGCTTCCTTCTGTGATCTGGCGCCATCTTGTGGTGGCCGTTGGTATGACAAGACAACCAGCAATGCTAATGGAGCTTCCCTTGTCTGTTTTCACTGCCATCTCCTTCCCTCTAATTAGAACCCCAAACATTATATATATTTTTTATTCTAACACCCTAGAGAATAAAATGGCGGTCGTTGCAATACTTCCTGTCACACCATATTTGCACAGTGGTCTTACAAGTTCACTTTTTTGGGAAAAAATACACTTTTTTTAATTAAAAAATAAGACAACGGTAAAGTTAGCCCAATTTTTTTTTTATATTGTGAAAGATAATGTTACGCCGAGTAAATTGATACCCAACATGTCATGCTTCAAAATTGCGTCCGCTCGTGGAATGGCGACAAACTTTTACCCTTTAAAATCTCCATAGGCAACGTTTAAAAAATTCTACAGGTTGCATGTTTTGAGTTACAGGGGAGGTCTAGGGCTAGAATTATTGCTCTCGCTTTACCAATCATGGTGATACCTCACATGTGTGGTTTAAACACTGTTTTCATATGCGGACGCTACTCACGTATGCGCTCGCTTCTGCGCGCGAGCTTGGCGGGACGGGGGGCGTTCCTGGCTCCTAACTTTTTTAGCTGGCTCCTAGATTCCAAGCAAATCTGTCAAGCCCTGCTTTAACCACTTGCCTACTGGGCACTTTTACCCCCTTCCTGCCCAGGCAATTTTCAGCTTTCAGCGCTGTCACTTTTGGTAGTATTTGATCACCACTGGTTTTTAATTTTTTGCTAAACAAATGAAAAAACACAGAAAATGTTGAAACTAAATAAAACAATGTTCGTAGTTTGTTATAACATTTTGAAAACAGGTAATTTTTCTCCTTCACTGATGGGCACTTATAGGCTGCACAGATGGGCACTGATGAGTTAGCACTGATGGGCCCTGAGGAGGTGGCACTGGTGGGCACTGCTTAGGAGGCACTGATAGGCACTGATGGGCACCAATACGTGACACTGAAGTGCACTGGTAGGTGACACTGATGAGAAGGCACTGATGGGAACTGATTGGCAGGACTGATGAGCACTGCTTGGCAGCACTGGTGGGCACTGATTGGAAGCACTGGTGGGCCTTGGTTGGACTGCACTGATAATCAGAACACTGATAATCAGTGCCCTGCTTATCAATGCCGATGTGCCTTTAACACGAGCCGGTTATCGGCTCTCTTATTCTCTGTCAGTGTGAGGAAAGAAAAGCCGTTAACCGGCTTGTGTTTACATCCTGTGATCATCTGGCTGACAGCTGATCATGTGGTAAAGAACCTGTGATTGGAGCGAATGCGATCATGGGAGGACTTAAATATACGCCCTCCCAGTAAAGTAAGCCCACACTGTAGCCATCATTATGCTATAGCATGGGTGGCATGCGGTTAAAATTTATTAAAGCTTGTGAAAAATAAAAATATTTGATCTTGGTTTGGACTTTATCGTGGATTGGTGGATCAGCACCAATAGACGTTCTTTTACCCTTAAATGTAACAGGCTTTCTAGTGTATAGTTTTAGGCCTCTGTATGAGGATCGGTCCCAAGTAGGGATGAGCCGAACACCCCCGGGTTCGGTTCACACCAGAACCTACAAACGGACCGAAAGTTTGCGCGAACGTTAGAACCCTATTAGTTACAATGGACGCGAACCATTGTGCTAATTATAACGGCCAATATGCATGTTATTGTCATAAAAAAGGTTTGGGGACCCGGGTCCTGCCCCAGGGGACATGTATCAATGCAAAAAGAAGTTTTAAAAACAGACGTTTTTTCTGGAGCAGTCATTTTAATGATGGATAAAGTGAAAAAAAAAAGGGAAATATTCCTTTAAATATGGTACCTGGGGAGTGTCTAAAGTATGCCTGTGAAGTGCCACGTGTTTCCCGTGTTTAGAACTGTCCCTGCACAAAATGACATTTCTAAAGGAAAAAAAGCCATTTAAAACTGCTTGCGGCTTTAATGTCATGTCTTGTCCTGGCAATATGGATGAAAATCTTTGAGAAAAATGGCATGGCTACCCCATCACCCCCCCCCCCTACCCCAGCCCATTACCAGCCCCTTTGGGTCTTGTATGGATATTAAGGGGAACCCCGCACCCAGAATAAAAAAAGGCCCTATATACTCTGAACAGCAGTATACAGGCGGTGCAAACAAGACAGGGACTGTAGGTTTGTTCTTAAGTAGAATCTGTTTGTAATTTTGAACAGGTACATTGTTAAAGTGTAGCTCCAGCCAAAAAATATATTTTTAAGCTTTTTGGAAAACATAGGGAAGGGTTATCACCCCTGTAACATTTGTTTTGCTGTCTGTGCACCTGTTCAGAACATTTCACCTCACTTTCTGTCCCAATGACAAATGTTTTTGGAAAAGTGGGGTTTTTATTGAAACAAGGATTAGTGATAAAGCATCAGTAGAGAGGAGATACCTTTTTTCCCAAATTAAATCTAACAGGATAGAATTTCCCTTCCTAGGGGTAGATTTCTTCTCACTTCCTGTTTTCTCCTTCCGTTTGCAAGTAGGAGTCGTTTGTAAGTTGGATGTTTGAAAGTAGGGGCCTGCCGTATATACTCTGCAGAAATTTGCCCCATTAGATGTTGGTGTTGCCACAACACTGTAAGCCCTCACAGCTACTCTTGGTGGGCGCTGTAACGCCCTGATGTGAACTATTATATCAGGAATTGTAATTACATGCCATTGTTGAACAGTGGTACGAAAATTGGGCCTTTGGTGGTGGTGCCAGTGCTACAACACGGTAAGCCCTCACAGTTACTCTTGGTGGGCGCAGGAATGGGCCCTGCTGTGAATTATTAGATCAAAAATTGTAATTGCATGCCCCTGTTGAACAGGGGCAGAAAAATTGGGCCTTTGGTGGTGGTGGTGGTGGACGGTGTTGCCACAACACTGTAAGCCCTCACAGTTACTCTTGGTGGGCGCAGGAATGGGCCCTGCTGTGAATTATTAGATCAAGATTTGTAATTACACGCCCCTGTTAAACAGGGGCTGAAAAATTGTGCCTTAGGCACAGGTGCTGGTGCCACAACACTGCAACCCCTCACAGATACTGTACTTGGAGCACAGCAATGAGACCTGTTGCAAAGCATTGCATAAAAAATTGTAATTACACGCCCCTGTTAAACAGGGGCTGAAAAATTGGGCCTTAGCCACTAGTGGTGGCACCCAGAAACAAAAATGTTCTTCCAGGCTATCATCAGGATCATTGAGGAGGAAGAGGATAGTCAGTCAACATAACAGGACAGTCACTCAGCATCAGCATAGGCAGTCTTGAAGGAATGTGACATTTCAAAATAAATTATTCAGTTATATCAGCTTCAGGTGCCTGGTAGCTGGTGGTGATCCAAGACTGATTCATCTTTATGAAGGTCAGTCGATCAACCGAGTCGGTGGACAGGCGCACCCTGTGATCGGTGACAAAGCCTCCAGCAGCACTGATTGTGCGTTCCAAAAGAACGCTGGATGCAGGACAGTCCAGTAGCTCAATTGCATACTGTGCAAGCTCTGGCCAGTGATCCATCCTCAAGACCCAGTAAGCCAGAGGATTTTCAGTGGGAAAGGTGTCCAAGTCTGACCTTGCCCCTAGGTATTCCTGCACGATGTATATCAGACGCTGGCGATAGTTGCTGGAACCAATCATACCTTGGGGCTGCGGACTAAAAAATTGTCTGAACACATCGGTCAGACGTCCACCTTCCCCACCGCTCCTTCTGCTACTGACCGAAGCCTCAGCAACTCGTCATCCAGGACCAGCCGTTTGTAACCTCCCAGTCTCTGGGAACGCATTGCACAGACCTTTCTGCAAGGCCTCCCGGAGATGTCTCATCCTCTGCTCCCTCTGCGACGGCAAGATAAGGTCCGCAACCTTACCCTTGTACCGTGGATCAAGGAGAGTGGCCAGCCAGTAATGGTCCCTCTCCTTGATCCGAAGAATACGAGGATCCTTCCGCAGGCTTTGCAGGATCAGGGAGGCTATGCAAAGTAGGTTAGCTGAGGCATTCAGTCCGGAGTCTTCTGGGTCACTAAGAACGTCATGATCCGCAGCCACCTCCTCCCAGCCACGTACAAGTCCACCGGTTTCTTGGGACTGTAAATCATCCCTAAAAGACTGCTGCTGCTGATGCTGAGTGCCAGGCTCCACCCCCATGCTGACACAATCCTCCTCCTCCTCCTCCTCATCCTCTTCCTGCGTGATGGGTGGGAGAGAAGGAACACTGTCTGGATAAAGGGGGCCTTGAGAGGCAAGGAAGTCCTCCTCTTCCTGCCTCTGTTCTGCCTCAAGTGCCCTGTCCATTATTCCACGCATCGTATGCTCCAACAGGTGGACAAGAGGTACAGTGTCACTGATGCATGCACTGTCACTGCTCACCATCCTCGTGGCCTCCTCAAATGGTGACAGGAAAGTGCATGCATCCCTGATCATGCCCCACTGGCGTGGTGAAAAAAATCCGAGCTCCCCTGACCCTGTGCTGGTGCCGTAGTCGCACAGGTACTCATTGATGGCCCTCTGCTGTGTGTGCAGTCACTGCAGCATGGCCAACGTTGAGTTCCACCTGGTGGGCATGTCACATATAAGGCGGTTCTTGGGCAGGTTCAACTCCTTTTGCAGCTCAGCCAGCCGAGCACTGGCATTATATGATCGGCGGAAATGCACACAGACTTTCCTGGCCTGCCTCAGGACATCCTGTAAGCCTGGGTACCTGCCCAAGAACTGCTGCACCACCAGGTTAAGGACGTGAGCCATACAGGGCACATGGGCCAGTTGTCCCTGTCGCAGGGTGGAGAGGAGGTTGGTGCCATTGTCACAAACCACCATTCCTGGCTTAAGCTGGCGTGGCGTCAACCACCTCTCGGCCTGCCCCTGTAGAGCTGACAGAACCTCTGCCCCAGTGTGGCTCCTGTCCCCCAAACACACCAGCGCAAGCACGGCATGGCATATTTTTGCCTGCGTACTTGCGGAGCCCCTTGAACGCCTACGGAGCACCGCTGGTTCCGAGGACAGAGCACTCGAAGAGGCCATGGAGGAAGAAGAAGAGGAGCGGGTGGAGGAGAGAGGTGCGTCACAACCAGTAGTAGCATTTTGGAGGCGTGGTGGCGGAACAACCTCCAACACTACTGCACCTTGTCCTGCATCCTTCCCAGCTGCCAAAAGAGTGACCCAATGGGCCGTGAAAGATAGGTAACGTCCCTGCCCATGCCTGCTGGACCATGAGTCAGCGGTAATATGCACCTTACTGCTGACCGCCCTGTCCAGCGAGGCCAAGACATTGCCTTCCACATGCCGGTAGAGAGCCGGAATCGCCTTCCGTGAGAAAAAGTGGCGTTTGGGAACCTGCCACTGAGGAACCGCACATTGCACAAACTCACGGAAGGGGGCCGAGTCTACCAACTGAAAAGGCAGCAGTTGAAGTGCTAGCAATTTAGCCAAGCTAGCATTCAACCTCTGGGCATGTGGATGGCTGGGAGTGAACTTCTTTCAACGGTCCAGCAGCTGGGGCAGGGAAATTTGCCTGGTACAATCGGACGTCGGTGTACTGCTAGCAGAGTGCCCGCAAGTACTTGGCTGTGACACACCTAATTCTACACCTTCATTCCTCTCAGTGCAGCTTTCAGAGAGGACTGAAGGTATAGTGGGGTTGGAGATCCCAGCTGATGAGGAGCAAGGAGAGGTCCGCTTTGTTCTTTGGTGTGGGTCTTTAAGGTACGCTTGCCAACGAGCTGCATGGCATGTCAACATATGTCTGGTCATGCTTGTGGTGCTCAAGCGGCTGATGTTTTGGCCACGTGAGATACGCTTGAGACATATGTTGCAAATAGCAGTGGTGCGATCTGATGCACTCGTCTCAAAAAAGGCCCACACCAAAGAACTTTTGTAAAAACGCGCAGAGGCAGCGCCCTGCACAGGCAGAGCTCTGCGGTGTGATTCAGTTGGTGTGCTGCCCTCAAGCTGGCCCCCGGAGGGCATCCTGCTTCGTTGGAGATGTGCCGTCTCCTCCTCCTCCTCTCTTCGATCAGGCACCCACGTGGAGTCAGTGACCTCATCATCCCCTCCCTCTTCACCACTGGAGCAAACCTGGCAGTATGCTGCAGCAGGTGGAACATGACTGCCAGATTGCTGTCCTTGAGCATCCCCTTTCTCTGCGCTCACGCTACTGCCTTCCTCTAGCTGGGTATCATCATCAAAGCCTTCAAAACGCTGGGCATCCTCCTGGAGCATGTACCCAACACTGTGCTGAAACAGTTCGGGGGACTCCTCAGGAGGACATGGTGGGTCTAGGGAAGGGGTGACTGATGACATTGAGACGAGGGAAGAGTACGCGTTGGCAGCTGCTTTGCCAGTACCCTGAGCCTGGGTGAGAGAGGATGAGGAGGATGAGGAGGGCTTGGTCATCCACTCTACCAAGCCTTCGGCATGATGCGGCTCAACATGTCCAGCTGCCGAAATAAGGACAAGCGTGTCCCATGGCCACGTGCTGATGACGATGCACCGCGTCCACGACCAGCACTGTTGTCTCTAGACACAGAGCCTGCTTGCCCTCTTTTCTTGGCTCGTGACTGTCTGCCTCTCCTTGTTGGCCTTCCAGACATTGTAATGGCCTGCAGGGAGATGGGAAAAACAGCAATTGGGTAGTGTATATTGTGCTGGAGTCACACAACACACACACTAACTCCTGCAGATGGCTGGATTAGATAACACTAGGGCAGATACAGGTGAAGGTTGTATACTGTGCTGTGCTGGACTCACACAACACACACACACTAACTCCTGCAGATGACTGGATTAGATGACACCAGGGCAGATACAGGTGCAGGTTGTATACTGTGCTGTGCTGTGCTGTGCTGGACTCACACAACACACACACACTAACTCCTGCAGATGGCTGGATTAGATGACACCAGGGCAGATACAGGTGCAGGTTGTATACTGTGCTGTGCTGGACTCACACAACACACACACACTAACTCCTGCAGATGGCTGGATTAGATGACACCAGGGCAGATACAGGTGCAGGTTGTATACTGTGCTGTGCTGGACTCACACAACACACACACACTAACTCCTGCAGATGGCTGGATTAGATGACACCAGGGCAGATACAGGTGCAGGTTGTATACTGTGCTGGACTCACACAACACACACACATTAACTCCTGCAGGTGGCTGGATTAGATGACACCAGGGCAGATACAGGTGCAGGTTGTATACTGTGCTGTGCTGGACTCACACAACACACACACATTAACTCCTGCAGGTGGCTGGATTAGATGACACCAGGGCAGATACAGGTGCAGGTTGTATACTGTGCTGTGCTGGACTCACACAACACACACACTAACTCCTGCAAATGGCTGGATTAATGGAGAACTGCACTAAATGGTAGATACAGGTGCAGGTTTATACTGTGCTCTGCTGGACTCACACAGCACACACACTAACTCCTGCAGATGGCTGGATTAATGGAGAACTGCACTAAATAGTAGATACAGGTGCAGGTTTATACTGTGCTGTGCTGGACTCACACAGCACACATGCTAACTCCTGCAAATGGCTGGATTTATAGAGAACAGCACTTTCCCCACACGCAAATGCCTGAGAAGAACACACTATCCCTGCCTATTAATCCTCTTTCCCTGCACTTTCCCGACAAGGAAATGAATGATAAGAAGTTCACACTGTCCCTGCCTATCAATCCTCTTTCCCTGAACGCCGGAACACACTACACAAGGCCGCCGGCGCGGCGGCCTTATATAGTGTGGGGCGTGTACTAAACCCCCTGAGCTATAATTGGCCACAGGCATCCTGCCTGTGGCCAATTATTGCTCTCCTCGCTGCTGGCGCTATGATTGACCATGCATGCGGGGTCACAGTGCATGCTTGGCCAATCATCAGCCAGCAATGCACTGCGACTGGCGCAGTGCATTGTGGGCCGTTCGCATCACACAAATTTGATGCGAACGGCCCGCAGAGTTCTGGACTCGACGAGCGGACGAACAGCCGATGTTCGATTCGAACATTGGTTCGAATCGAACACCGGGCCCATCCCTAGTCCCAAGACTTTGTCCTTACATATTATATACCAGTGCTTTTTTTAACACAGTCTTTTTAAAAAAAAAAAATTGGGAGCTTATTTTGATGCCTTGCTTCTAACATGCATTTCTCTGTGTCCTGGCACCCCTCTGTTTAACCACTTCCATACAGGGCATTTTCACCCCCTTCTTGCCCAGGCCAATTTTTAGCTTTCAGTGCTGTCACACTTTGAATGAGAATTGTGCGGTCATGCGACGTTGTACCCAAATTAATTTTGATCATTTTTTTCCCCACAAATAGAGCTTTCTTTTGGTGGTATCTGATCACCTCTCTATTTTTTGTGCTATAATTTTGAAAAAAAAAAATACAATATTTATTACTTTTTGCTATAATAAATTTCCCAATTTTTTATTTAATTTTTTTCCTCAGTTAAGGCCGATATGTATTCTTCTACATATTTTTGGTAAAAAAAATCACATTAAGCGTATACTGATTGGATTGCGCAAAAGTTATAGCGTCTACAAAATAGGGGATAGAATTATGGCATTTTTATTATTTTATTTTTTTACTAGTAATGGCGAAGATCTGCAATTTTTATCATGACTGTGACATTGCAGCGGACATATCGGACACTTTTGACAATATTTTGGGACCGTTCACATTTATAGAGCGGTCAGTGCTATAAAAATGCATTGATTACTGTATAAATGTGACTGGCAGGGAAGGGGTTAACACTAGGGGCGATCAAGGGGTTAATTGTGTGTCCTAGGGAGTGATTCTAACTGTAGGGGGAGGGGACTCGCAAGGGGAGGAGACTGTTCGGTGTTCACACGGATCGGTTCACACGGATCGGTCTCCTCTCACCTGACGGTCTCCTCTCACCTGACAGGACGTGGATCTGTGTGTTCGAGGGGTTCCTGTGGCCGTCATATGACTATACAGCGGTGGGGAAGTGGTTAACGATAAAAACAGGCTCCTTCTACAAAGAATGGGGAATCAAAAGTTTTCTAAGTGACATGAGGCACCCACTAACTGACCGGAGGCTAATGAATCCCTTGTGAGGGATTTCTTCAGCAGCCCTAACTCAGCGAGATATGCCTGAAAGATGCCACCACTGGAGGATTAGCCTATCTGTACACACTGTAAACACCTAGTGCCAGGAGAGGCACATATACATGTGAGTGCAACTTTTACACCTTATTGCTTTTTTATCATTAATAAACATGTAGCCAAGTCCCGGGTCTCCTTTGGTAAATGAGAACCTCAAGAGTTGTAGATAGCTGACATCCTTGGAATGCATGAACCTATGTATTGTTGTTGTGAGTGATGGCGCAGGAGAGAGACAGTCCTGCATTTTGCAAGTCTGTCCCGGGCACCTTCATTCCAGGACAATACAGTGTCCCGGAATGAAACTGACACAGCCACCCCCCAGGCCAATCTGATGCCCCCAAAAAAGGCTGCCACATCACCGCTTTACTCACTGACAGTACTTGCCCTGGCCGGGAATGCCTGGAGGAGCACAATCCCCGCCCCCTGCTTGTGATTGGAGAAATCATAAATCCCGCCTCTTGTGTCCAATCACTGTGCTGTGATTCGTTACAGCACAAGCTTATTTTTGGGAAGGCGGGGTGTCCCTGAATTAAGGTGACCAGATTTTTAAAATGAAATCTGGGGACACTTTTTTTTTTTTTTTTACTAGTAAAGGCAGCAATCAGCGACTCTCTGCCCGTCGCCGCCCGCCTCACAGCCTGTCAAGTCTCACTCTCCGGGCCCCGGCTACTACTGGGTGGGGAGCGGAGGAAGATCACTCCACCAGGGAAGGCAAGGAGATAGGCAGGCGACTGGCTGGACTTGAGCCAAGGCAGAAGAACATGGGAGCGGAGCTGAATGGGCATGCACCCGAAACTGAAGAAATATTCCCTCCGCACCGACCAGCACATGATCATCAGAAAGGGGCACAGATAATGGAGAAAATACACCCCACTAAGCTAGTAGGAGCGGGGGGGGTGTAATTCAGATTTTTGTTTTTTTTAATTCTGCACTGACTGTCTTTGAAATTGCCCCACCTCCCTGTTCAAATCCAATCCGGGGACAAAACTGGGGACAGACTTGGTCTGGGGACAGTGTCCTCAATCCGGGGACTGTCCCTGGAAACTGGAGATGTCTGGTCACCCTACCCTGAATGGTAGTTTAAAAATGTGGTCACCCTATCCTGCGCCCACTGTGGACGCACCGCCACTGGTGGTGTGTGTACTTCTTCCAGATCTGTGCAGAAATCCAGTGTACAGGAACTTCCTGTAATACTGACCAGCCACACCCCTTCCTTTAGATTTCTGCAGGTGTTTCGTCAGATTAGGCAACCCGTCAGAATTTGTAACGGAAAATTAATAAAAAATTACTGAATTAAAAAAAAAAAAATTGTAGTGACGTTCCGTCGCCGCCATCTTGCTACACCCCGCACTCATCCACAGTAATGATACATTGAGAAGGGGGCAAGCGGACATCTTGTCACACCCACTGGAGTTTTGCATTTCACACTTATTTGTAACAATAAACAGAGCTTATTAGGTGAAATGCAGTATTTACAAATCTGACGGACTGTTTAGATGTTACATTTTAAAAGCTGCACCAAACCTGCTGATCTCACAGGTTTGCTAATATGACAGAACACCGCTGCTTTTATAATTCAACATGTAAACAGTCCGTCGGATTTATAAATACTGCATTTCACCTGGAACTGCAGGTTAGTGTCCTGTAACGAAACAACATGTCTGTAAATGAAAGATAGCTTTACACCTTGGGCACATTGCAAGTCATAACTGGACCATGGCTCCATGTGGGCATGTAAGAAATTTTGCAACTGTTAAAACATACCACCACAAATTACACGTTGGGGTTTCCTATTTCCCCGTGGAATTTTTATTTGTACGCCTCGTCTCTCCACTGGGTTTACCACCACAGCTCCCAGTACAGACACGTCCAGTGGCCTCAGCTCACAGTACCGCATGTCATGAGCTCTAGCCGTTATAGAGGTTGTGCATCCGCTCCTGAGGAAGTGGAGCAAATCCACGAAACGCTTCAAGCTTTTTGGATGCCGTCATGCCGTTAATCTATAATTTATCCGTCTAGTAGACCAATTTTGCAACATCCATTTATCCCATGACCTTTCGAGGAGAAAGGGCTTGATCTGCTCCTCTTCCTCTTGTCCCTACAACTCTGTGTCTGCCCACACGCCAGCAGCCTCAGCTACATCTGGATAAGAGGTGCTGATTGCCAATGGGTGAGTGAGCTCACCATCCATCCCTGTCTGTGACTGAAGTCTCCCACCTTCTCTCTCCTGACTCTGAGTGAGTACACTAAGGTAAATCAGGGTTCTCAGAGCACCCCTTACATCAGAGTTCCCCTTTACACCAGAGGCCACAGTGTTCCCCCTTACATCAGAGTCCTCACCGTACATCAGAGTTCTCAGTGTTCCCCCTTAGATCAGGGTTCCCAGAGCATCACTTATATTAGAGTTCCCAGAGTTCTCCCTTACATCAGAGTCTGCAGAGTCCCCCCCTTACAGTGTAAGGGAACTCTGTGGACTCTGATGTAAAGGGGAACTCTTGTGATTAACTTCATTTGATTAGAAATGTTATTTAATTGCAAAATATATGTATAGTTCATACTATAAAAAAAGATTACTGTCTGCCGCTAAAGTGTTCTGGTTTGACTTGAAGAAAAGGTGGCAACCTTAACAGTTGGTATTGCACAGAGCAGCCTGGATCCTCCTCTTCTCGGGTCCCTCTTTGCTGCTCCTGGCCCCTCCCTCTTGTCGAGTGCCCCTGCAGCAAGCAGCTTGCTATGGGGGCACCTGAGCTTAGTTGCAGGTCTGCCCCCTCTCTCCCCTGATTGGCTAACTGGCTTTGATTGACAGCTGTGGGAGTCAATGGCGCTGCTGCTGTGTTTAAGCCAATCAGGAGGGAGAGTCCCAGATAGCCGAGGGATTCATGGACATCGCTGGACAGAGAGGGGGCTCAGGTAAGTATTAGGGGGGCTGCTGCACACAGAAGGCTTTTTATCTTAATGCATAGAATGCATTAAGATAAAAAACCTTCTGCCTTTACAACTTCTTGAACTCTAGGCTGATATAAAAGACACAAATCAATTCAGCTCTGTATACATGAATACCTTATTAAACATTTTTAAATACAAGCCATATGAGTACCTGAATCTGACCTGATCTCAGCCTCTTACAGACCCTGAAGAAGCACCACGACATTAGTTCATGTGCAGGCAAGAAGCATGCTGATAGGAAGAGAGAGCAGAGTGAAAGAAAGATTTTACAGTTCATCACTGTGCTGCTTCATCTTTTATAGTCCAGTGTCAGTCTGGTGAAGGTCCAAGAAGACCTGGGCTCAGAGGAAGTGGGTAAAATAAAAAAAGGTGCTGTTTAGAGTCCCTTACAACATACTTTGCTTATTACCATATGCATTACAGAATTGCTGTTTTGCCATGTTTGTGTTGATGGAAAATACAGACTATTTGTTAGTGTACAAACTGTTCTACACTGCATATAAGCAAATTTTCAAAATACCTTCACATGACTCCATACCCATTACTTAGCCATTCGTTATGTGTTTATGAAACACAACTGTAATATGTAGTGATGTTGCAACCTGTAGATTGCAACTGCACATTTGACATTTTGCTACCATTCTGTACTAGAAGGACTATATCGCACTCTCATCCCTGTCCCTTCATGGGCATACTTAACGTTTTTTCCATACTAGAAGAAAATGCTTACACCCAGAGTGCAGACAGCTGATAACATATCAGGAAGATGTCATAGGTGCAGCAAATGCAAAACAACAGCAGAGACACTACAAAGTACCCTAAGCCCTCGTTCACATTGACTGCGGCTTAGAAATCATCTCAGTGCGACTTCGGGTGCGACTTTGAAGACATCTGCGCGGCGTCATGATTCACATAGCACCCAAAATCGCCAAAAGTACTACTGTACCAATGTACTACTTTTTCAAATTAGTGCGGCACCGAAAAAGTCTAAGGCCTCGTACACACGGCCGAGATTCTCGTCTAAAAAAACATGTCGTTTTTTTCGACGAGATTCTTGGACAAGAAAATTGTCCCGGCCGAGTGTACACACGCTCGTTTCAAAGAACCCGCGGTTCTTTGAATGGAGCGTACGCGGTGACGTCATCGACTACGACGAGCATGCGCTCGTCACATTCGATGCTGTCGCCGCCATCTTGGTATACCCTACGTATGCCTAGGAAGCTACCACGCATGCGTCGAATTCATTTCGAACATGAGCGGGCTTCCCGGCGGACAGGTAAGTGTACACACACTCACTTTTCTCGTCGAGAAACAGGCTGACGAGAATCTCGACGAGAAAATAGAGAGCAGGTTCTCTATTTTCTCGTCGAGGTTACTTGTCGGTTTTCTCGACGAGAAACCCGATAGCCGCGTACACACGACCGATTTACTCGGCAAGACATCTCTGCCAGCAAGTTTCTTGCTGGTTCTTGCCGAGAAAATCGGTCGTGTGTACGAGGCCAAACAGTTCCATTGCCAGCAATAGGACGTGACTTGTCATGCGATCAGACCTGTCAATGTGAACTGGTGCTAAACCAGCTTATTTACCCCTTGCCAAGCAGCCGCCGTCATTATACTGTGGCAGGTCGGCACAATCCCGCAAATCGCCGCAGGTGTACGTCGGCACCATTAAGGGTGATAGCAGGTGCACGCACGCATGCCCCTGTTGCACGGCGGGGGACCCGATGTGCGTAGCCGGCGGCCGCGATGTTCGCCAGCCACCCGCGATCACAGGCATGAGAGCCAGAATGGGGATGTGTGTATGTAAACAGGGGAGTAGAGACAGATCTGCTGTTCCTAGTGATTAGGAACAGCGATAGATATGTCTCCTCCTCCAGTCAGTCCCATCCCCCCACAGTGAAACATGGTGGTGGCAGCATCATTTTGTGGGGATACTTTTCTTCAGCAGGGAAAAGGAAGCTGATCAGAGTTGATAGGAAGATGGATGGAGCCAAACACAGGGCAATCTTAGAAGACAACCTGTTATGCCGCGTACACACGATCGTTTTTAATGTCATTGAAAAAAACTGCATTTTTCTTGACGTGATTTTTCGTGTTTCCTCTCAAGCCTGCCTTGCCTACACACTATCGTGGAAAAAAATGTTAGAGTAAAGCGCGGTGACGTACAACACGTACGACGGCACTATAAAGGGGAAGTTCCATTCGGATGGCGCCACCCTTCCTGTTAGTAAAGTTTGTTGAGAGACGATTCGCGCTTTTCAGTCCGTTACAGCGTGACGAATGTGCTATCTCCATTATGAACGCTAGTTTTATCAGAACGAGCGCTCCCGTCTCATACTTGATTCTGAGCATGTGCATTTTTTTCACGTCGTTAAAGCCCACACACGGCCGTTTTTCATGACGAGGAAAATGACGATGTAAAAAACGACGTGAAAAATTAGAGCATGTTCCAATTTTTCTCGTCGTGATTCTCGGCGTTTTTCTCGTCGGGAAAAAAGCTGAAAAGCCCACACACGATAATTTTTAATGACCATTTTAAAAAAAATTATTTTTCACGTCATTAAAAACGATTGTGTGTACGCGGCATGAGGCTGCAAAAGACTTGAGACCGGGGTGGAGGTTCACCTTCCAGCAGGACAACGACCCTAAACATACAGCCAGAGCTACAATGGAATGGTTTCGATTAAAGCATATTCATGTGTTAGAATGGCCCAGTCAAAGTCCAGACCTAAATCCAATTGAGAATCTGTGGCAAAACTTGAAAAATGCTGTTCACAGACGCTCTCCATCCAATCTGACAGAGCTTGTGCTATTTTACAAAGGGGAATAGGCAAAAATTTCACTCTCTAGATGTGCAAAGCTGGTAGAGACATCCCCAAAAAGACTTGCAGCTGTAATTGTAGAGAAAGGAGGTTCTACAAAATATTGACTCAGGGGGGCTGAATACAAACACACGCCACACTTTTCACATATTTATCTGTAAAAACTTTTGAAAACCATTTATCATTTTCCTTCCACTTCACAATTATGTGCCACTTTGTGTTGGTCTATCACATAAAATACCAGTTAAATACATTTATGTTTTTGGTTGTAACATGACACAATGTGAAAATTTTTAAGGGGTGTGAATACTTTTCCACATTTAAAGATTGAGCCAAAGGCATAGGTTACATTTTGGAAGCTTTATTTCAATTTATTTATATCACATTTATCTGAGCCCCAAAACATATGAAAGGTGTATTCAAGCTCATGCAGTATAATAGTACAAGAGGCAAATTGATAAGTGCAAAGTGCGTTGCCCATAGCAGTCATAATCCATCTTGTACTGATCTGACGTCGGAAAAATGTATTCTGATTGGTTCCTACACTTGCCTCTTTGCGTTTGCTCCTTACACTCCTCTACAATCACATAATTGCTTCACTCAACCCTTTTATTTCCCAAAAAAGCTCCTTATTGCAGCCTTCAGTCGAGCAAAATTATAAATGATGACAGACACTGTGATCAAGAACCAGAGTATAGTGAGTACTGTGGAGAAGATATTTAAATAGCGGGCAGAGGTGCTGTATTGCCTGGCTTGACTTTGCTTTCCATTCAACTTCTGGTCCCGAGACTGAAAGGAAAAAAGAACAAAAGTAATTAATGAGCAATCACCAGTACCTTGTATTGCAGTAGATAACTATGCATTTAGTACGTGTTTGTACACGTTTAGAGCTTGCCACACCTGAATTGATTTGCAGTAGTTGCAATAAAGAGGAGTTCCACCCCCCCCCCCCCAGCAAATTTTTTTTTAAGTCAGCAGCTACACATATCAGGACACTTACCTGTCCGGGAATCCAGCGATGTCTGTGCCCCAGCCGACGCTTCCATCGGCTCTCAGGTGCTGCCGCTGCCATTTTAGCTGCCGCCTTTTAGCTTCACAGTCAGTTCCCAACTGCGCTGCGCTTTCTGAATGGCCCAGTGGCAGGGGAAAGAGGAGGGGGATCAAACTTCCGAGTGATCTCGCTGCGGCAAGATCTCTCGGAAGTGGGGACGGGTACCTGTCGAAAAAATGGGTTCCTGCTCCCCCTCTTCCCCCCGAAAGTTGCCAAATGTGGCACCAGAGGGTAAGAGGAGGCTGATGAGCAGAGCTTCCACTTTTGGGTGGAATTCTGTTTTAAGGTGTATTCATTGATTGCACAGCTTGGAATCACTAAGTACTGTTAAATCAAGTCAGTAAAGATCCATAAGCATTAAAGGGGTTGTAAACCCTTGTTTAAAAATAAATAACAAACATGACTATACTTACCTGCTTTGTGCAATCATTTTGCACAGAGCAGCCCCGATCCTCTTCTTCTAGGCTGCCCCACTGGTGCTCCAGGCCCCTCCTCTGCATCAGGTGCCCCCACGGAAAGCCGCTTTCGCTGGGGGCATCCATGCACGCTCATTGCCAAGTCCTGTTGCTGCATCTATTGACACAGACAGCAGGTCTTGACCCCGCCCCCTGCTCCCGTGTCACTGGATTTGATTGACAGCAAGGTAAGAAAAAAGGGGGGGGGTTGGTCTGGGGGGAGCTGCAGCACAGAAATATTTTCACCTTAATGCATAGAATGCATTAAAGTGATTCTAAAGTCTTGTTTAAAAAAACAAACATGTTTTACTTACCTCCTCTGTGCAATGGTTTTGCACAGGGCACCCCGGATCCTCCTCTTCTCGGGTCTTTCGTTGCTGCTCCGGGCCCCTCTCTCCTGTTGAGTGCCCCCACAGCAAGCAGCTTGCTATGGGGGCACCCGAGCCGAGTTGCAGCTCTGTGTGTCCATTCAGCTTTCGTTAAAAGATTAACTGATGATCCGGCCATGAAGTTCTGTCTTTAAGATTTACCTATATGGGGGTGACAACTGTCTCCCAAATGTCCTCTTGTGTTGTCACTCTGTTACATATTATCCTGGTTGAGTCTACAAGCGGACAAGCAGAAACACATAGTACATACCTCCCAACTTTTTGAGATGGGAACTAGGGTCACCTATTAGCAAAAGTGTGTAGGCATAGGACACACTTCCCACCACTCCCCCGGTAAAGGAGAATTGTGCAAAAAAATAAAATCACTTAACCATTTGCTTACTGGACACTTTTCAGTGCTCTCATACTTTGAATGACAATTGCGCAGTCATGCAACACTGTACCCATATGACATTTTTTATCATTTTTTTCACACAAATAGAACTTTAGTTGTTGGTATTTAATCACCATTGGGGTTTTTATTTTTTGTTAAACAAGGAAAAAAAATGAAAATTTAGAAAAAAAACTAAACGTTTTCCATATTTTGTTATAACATTTTGCAAACAGATAATTTTTCTTCTTCACTGATAGGCTGCACTGAATGGCACCGATAGGCTGCACTGAATGGCCGTGATAGGCTGCACTGATAAGTTGCACTGATGAGGCGGCACTGGTGGACACTGATCAGGAGGCACTGATGAGCACTGATAGGTGGCACTGATGGGCACTATTAAGCAGCACTGATAGACACTGGTAGGCAGCACTGATAGGCAGCACTGATGATGGGGCACTGATAGGTGGCACTGGTGGGCACTGATAGGTAGCACTGGTGGGCGCTGATGGCACTGATTTGCAGCACATTTGAGCGCTAAGAGGACTGATGTCCCTCTAATCGAAGACCACGTTGTAGCCGTCTTTCTGGTACATCGCGGGCTGCAAGTGGTTAAACCCACAAGTGCTTTTTTTTAACTACTACTATTCATTTATACTGGCTTTTGAAATTCCCAAATGCAGTCATTTAGAAATTGGATGACAGGTTTAGTTAGCACTGTGAAAGACTTTTTGAATAAATAGTGCATTTTATATACAACTATATAGATCAGATCAAAATAAGGGACAAATTAGGAGGACTTTGTTTCAAATCATGGACAGTCCCTCGAAATCGAAATCAGGGACAGTTAGGTTCTATGATTGTGATTATGAAGTAGCCCAGATGCTATTCATTTCACACTGGAAATGTAAATACAAAATTCACCCGTTCCCTATTTATAGTGACTACTACAGTATCAATATCAAATCGAAAAATATCTTACCGTGATGGAAAATAAAATTTTAGAGGGTTGTACTTTGTTTTACAAATCTTTATTATTATTTACATATTGAAAAAGTATTTTAAAATCAGATAATCCCTACTGACCATACTTCAAAATAATGCTGCTCCTCAATGGGAGCGTGACAGTTTCTATGTAACAATTCAGCAATTTAATTATATTTTTGTGTTCAAAAGAAACAAAATGTATCAAACTACATTTACACTTACAACATTCACATTCATACTTGTATCCAATATCCTCTCCAGCGTGGATCCTGTCCCTGCACTACCCACTTCACAACTGCATGCCAACTGCAGCGAAGCACTGCTATTTATTAGCATTACCCCCAACTAAAGATGGTCACTGAGGTCATTCAGTGTGGCAACGTCCAATCGGACTACTGCTCCCGTGATGACCCCTACGGAGGCTGCAGAGGAACAGTGTTCTCATCCTCCAATACCTCTGTATATCTGCCAGCAAAACGTAGCCACCTACAGAGGGGAGGATAAACTGCACCTGCCTACATACGGAAGGTTTGAAAAATGGGTTATTGACAGAATGTACCCCAATAAATAAAAGGGTGGTGAGGATAAATGAATTTTACAAAAGGAAAGCTTGCGTATATGGATTTCAAAAGCATTTAAGGTAGTTCTGAGCAAAGATGTGCAACAAATGCTGGTGCAAGTAGACAAAAGGTGGCTGAAAAGAGTAAACGAGAACTGTAGTGCTGAGATACAAAAAAGATGGAAAAAGGATGAAAACAATCATTTATGACCAAAAGCCATTGTTCTGGAAATTTTATAGATAAGCAACTCCTAACATCATATTGATTAGTGGTTCCAACTTATTAAAGGGGTTGTAAAGGTTCTAGTTTTTTCACCTTAATGCATCCTTTGCATTAAGGTGAAAAAACATCCGATGCTTACTGGCCCCCCCGAGCCCCTGTTTACTTACCTGAGCCCTCGAAAGTCCCGAGTCGAGAACGCGCTCAATTTCGGCCTGGTCTTCTCGGCTCTTCATTGGATAGATTGATAGTACCGCAGCCATTGGCTCGCGCTGCTGTCAATCAAATCCAATGACGCAGGCGCCGGGGGCAGGGCCGTCATCAGGAATTTTGGGGCTCCTTACACAGCTTCAGGCATGGGCCCCCTGGATCAGAGGAGAACCGGGGGGGTGCTGCCACCGCAAATTGAGAAGCGGGGTGGTGCCACAAATTGAGAAGTGGGGGGGTGCTATCGCCACGAATTGTTGAGGTCGGGGGGGCTTTGGGTGCTGACTAACAAAAAAAAAAAAGAAAAAAAAAAAGGGGGGGTTGCCATCTGGGGACCTCTGGGCCCCTTACAAAAAATAAATAAAAAAAAAATTGAAAAAAAGGGGGTTGCCATCTGGGGCCCTGGGGACCTCTGGGGACCTCTGGAACCCTTCCAAAAAAAAAAAATAATAAAAAAAAGAAAAAAAAAAAAAAATAAATTTAAAAAAATAAATTTTTATTAAAAAAAAGGGGGGGTTGCCATCCGGGCCCCTTACAGGTGTACTGCCTGTACCCCCCTGATGGCGGCCCTGATGGCTGGGGTGCGGGGCCGAGCCCAGCATTCGTGTCTATGGACGCAAATGCTGGACTCGGGAGCGCGCCCGCAAGGTAACCCCCTTGGGAAAGCGCTTCCCAGGTCGGTTAGCTGATCTGGGGAGGAGCCGAGACAGCCGCTGAGGGACCCCAGAAGATGAGGATCGGGGCCACTCTGTGCAAAACAAGCTGCACAGCGGAGGTAAGTATGACATGTTTGTTTTTTGTTTTTTTAAATGAACCTTTAGTCAGAGCTGGTTCACACCAGGGCGACTCGTCAGGCGACTCAGTCGCCTGACAAGTCGCGTCCCACGCTTTTCAATGGAACCGTTCTAAGTAAGAGCGACTCAGGTCGCTCCGACTTAGAAAAAGGTTCCTGTACTACTTTTGGGGGCGACCCAAGGCGACCTGCATTGACTTCTATACAGAAGTCTTATGCAAATCGCCTCGGTGGGCGTCTCAAGTCGTCTTGAGATCGCGCCGCCGAAGTCGCCCCCACAAGTCGTGCCGCGTCGCGCCGCCCTGGTGTGAACCGGGTCTAACACTTTAACTACTGCAGTGGGGAACAGACACTGAAAATACACTCAGCATGTTTCCAAATAACTGTTCTGTTTATTCTACGCAACTGATGATTTTTATACACATGATTTCTTAGGTATCACATTAATATTACAATTGTACTTTTATGGTAACGAGAGGCGTAACATAGGCAGGCCAAATTCTAATCAGGACTCGAAAGAATGCAATATGTAATGAAAACATTATTAGTGCCATGTGCACAATGAGTGCAGTGTGCAATACCTATAAAATAGAATACAATTTTATACAGAATTTACAAATTTCCATTACACCATGCCAGTTGTTTTATGATACACATAGCTTTGGCAAACTAAATATCATTCAGACACGGTTTAGATCTACCTTAACCACTCCAGCCCTGGACTATTTTGGCTGGTTAAAGACCAGGCCACTTTTTGCGATTCGTGCGACGTGGCTCCCAAACAAAATTGATGTCCTTTTTTCCCCACAAATATAGCTTTTTTTTGTGGTATTTGATCACCTCTTCGGTTTAAATTTTTTGCCCCATGAACAAAAATAGAGCGACAATTTTGAAAACCGCAATCAGCGTTTATTGATTGTAAAAGTGTGAATATATACTGCGCTGTCTAAATGGTGAAATACCACTCATAAATGTAATTAAAATTAATAGTGATAATGAACAATAGGCTGCAACTTAAATGTGAGACACACACAGTAGAGATAATATTAAAAAGAAAAAGCTGCGCACATATGAAAAACACTGCCACTGTGGGTTCAGAAACAGAATATCAAGAGCCCTGAAGATGCACGCTAGTGACGAAAACGTCGGTGACAACGTGACTTTTGGAGAGGATTGGCGTGAAATTCAGGAGAGAAGTTACTAGCGATCTAACACTCTAGAGACCCTGGCAGGGGTAAACAGCCATCTGCTTTCATTGATCTCTGGTTCTGGTAAGCGGCAGTAAGAACTGGTGGTGGTGGAACCTCTCTCTATCAAGGACATAGCACTATTCATTGGGTGTTTGATGTTTGAAGTCACTTATGTTCCAACAAGGAGATTCTTATTCACATCATTTTGTTTTATTTTTTCAAGGGGTTACTATTACCTCATTTATTCATAGGACTTGGTTCATTCATTCAAGGGACTTTGTTCTCCACATTATCAGGAGTTTCTTGATTGTTTTTGGCAATAGAGATTGAGCTCTTGATATTCTGTTTCTGAACCCACAGTGGCAGTGTTTTTCATATGTGCGCAGTTTTTTATTTTTAATAGCGTTTATTGATTGGTTTGCGCAAAAGTTATATCAAAAGTTATAGCGTTTACAAAATAGGGGATAGTTTTATGGCATTTTTATAAAAAAACATTTTTTTACTAGTAATGACGGCGATCAGTGATTTTTTTCGTGACTGCGACATTATGGCGGACACATCGGACACTTTTGACACATTTTTGAGACCATTGTTAGGTGGCGCTGTAGGGGTTAAGTGTTCCCTGCATAGCGTTTCTTACTGTAGGGGGGATGGGCTCTGTGTCACATGACACCGATCTCTGCTCCGAGTACACAGAGCCGAGATCAGTGTTATTGTCACTAGGCAGAGCCGGGAGATGCTTGTTTACACAAGCATCTCCCCGCTCTATACCTCCATGAGATGATCGCGGGGATTCCCGCGGCGATCGAGTCTGCGGGACCCATGGTCAGACTCACGGGGATTGTGGCAGGGTCGCGAGCGCACCACACGGACAGGCACTTAAAGGGGACATACAGGTACGTTGATGTGCCTGTCCGTGCCATTCTGCTGACGTAAATGTACAGCAGGCGGTCGGCAAGTGGTTAATGAAAGCAAAAAATGTAAAAAGATTGAAAACACAGTCTGAAATGACATTTACATGTTAAGGTTGGGTTCACACTATGCGGCTCACAGCAGGGGTCCGGTGCGTCCCCGTGCACCATTTCAGGGCTGAATTTGGACCTGAAACAAACCAAAATACGCACACGACCCCTGTGCAAATTCTGCAGCAGAGATATGTGAACCGGCTCCATAGATAGCTGATCACAATCTCCTACCATGCAAATTGGATGCGGTGAAATCCACATCCAATTCGCATAGGTGTGAACCCAGCCTTATGCTGGCTATACACAGGTCGAATTTCGAAAGAACTTTCTTTTGAAAATCAGAAAATTTGTGCCTTTTGTGATCCGATGGTGCCACCATTGATTTCGAAATTCGACCGACCAAACCTATATTAATGCATTAAAGTGTTTGTTCACCAATGCCAGAAGTCTGCCAAGCAAAATAGGTGATTTGGAAGCTCTGGTGCATGAGGAGAGCTATGATGTAATCGGTATTGCTGAAACTTGGCTTCATTCCTCACATGACTGGGCTATTAATATTTCTGGCTATGCACTCTTTCGGAAAGACAGGGTAAAAAGGAAAGGTGGAGGGGTCTGTCTCTGTTTGAGAAGTGATCTCAAAGCAAGTGTGAAAGAGGACCTGGTGGATGGAGAGTGAGATGAGTCTGAAGCATTATGAGTGGAACTCAGGGAGGGCTGGCAGCCTTAGGCCTGAGGGGCAAGTCTAGTCAAGTGGCCCATTGAACCACCGAATCAGCTCACCATCCATCTGCTCCACATTGCCCGCACAGGGAGGGGGAGAGAGGGAGCGCGAGAGAGAGAGAGAGAGAGACTGTTCCACATTTCCTGCACATAGAGAGAGAGAGGGAGACTGCTCCACATTGCCTGCACAGAGAGAGAGTGAGACAGGAAGACTGCTCCACATTGCCCGCTCAGAGAGACTGCTCCACATTGCCCGCACAGAGAGACTGCTCCACATTGCCCGCACAGAGAGAGAGACTGCTCCACATTGCCCGCACAGAGAGAGAGACTGCTCCACATTGCCCGCAGAGAGAGAGACTGCTCCACATTGCCCGCAGAGAGAGAGACTGCTCCACATTGCCCGCAGAGAGAGAGACTGCTCCACATTGCCCGCAGAGAGAGAGAGACTGTTCCAAATTGCCCGCACAGAGAGAGAGAGAGAGAGAGAGACAGGAAAACTGCTCCACATTGCCCTCAGAGAGAGAGAGACTGCTCCACATTGCCCGCACAGAGAGAGAGAGAGAGTTTGCTTCAAATTTCTGGCACAGAGGGAGAAATCACACCACATTGCTGGAACAGAGAGAAATCGATCGACATTTCCAGCACAGAGAGAGAGAAATCGCTTGACATTTCCGGCACAGAGAGAAATCGCTCCACATTGCCGGCACAGAGAGAGAGAAAATGCTCCACATTGCAGTTTCTCTCTGGAAGCAATGTTGCGCAGTCTCTCTCTCTGTGCGGGCAATGTGAAGTGGTCACTCTCTCTCTGTGTGGGCAGTGCTGTGCATGTGCAGGCACAGGCCTGTGCACTGGCCCCCAGGACCAGATTAAGGGCATTGTGGGCCTGGGCGGCAGTGGAGCAGGTTTAGGAGCGGCAGGGATATGATGCAAGTAATGTTCTTGCCCAGCTTTCCTCTTACTGGCCACTCTCCTGTGTTTCCAGGATCCTGTGCTGGCTTGTGACCAGTCTTGGTTGCAGCCACTCCGTTGTACTGCTAGGGAAGCCTGGCATTTGATTTATCAAGCTTCCGTAAGAGCCGTGTGTCGGTGTGTGCTCTGAGGTGAACAATTCCCAGCCATCAGAATACAGTGATCACTGCCGGAAGCTATAGCAGCCAGCAGTGATCGACAAAAAGAAAAAAAGAAAAAAGGACACGCTGGTTTTACTGAAGTCAGTTGATAGAGCAGATTCTGTATAACCAGTCTGCACATTGATAGATTGAAATTCTGCCAGTTCAGCAGAAATTTCAGTCCGTCTATGGTGGCCTAAGTCCAGTCTCTGAGTTTAATAATATCCTTAAATCTTCTGAAAGGGGTGCTCCACTTAGGTGTAGAAATTCACTTTGAACTCCACCTTATTTCCAGACCTCTCATTATGTATTAGATGTGCAAAGAATAATGTGAGAGAACATCTAATACCTACAGAGAGTAATGAAAATAAGCTGGAGTACAAAGTGAATTACCTGGAGGGACTGGCAGAGGTTAAAACAGGCAGGGAGGAAATTAGATATCACCTCCTCACTGCCTGTCAAATGCCTCTGAAAAGTGACCTGAGCATTGATCACTTTTCAGTGGAGTGGCAGAGCCTGCTAAGAGTGCAAGCCTTTTGGCTCACACTGGTGCTCAACATTTTTTTTTGGGGGGGGCAAGCAAACTGAACAAAAACATCAAATGCAGCCACTGTGACACCCCCTCCGCCCACTCGCTGTCTGACCGACACTTACCTTATCTTGGTGGTGGGTCAGGCAGTGGGTGACGGTGGCGTGGTGTGGGACATGCAGTGGGTCAGGCGACGGCTCCTGTCCTGTGTCCGCCATGGTTCTCGTGCGTCTCTTCTTCCGGTCTGCTAGGTGTCCAATAGGAATGCCTGTGCCTTCAGCCAATCAGGTGACGGGTATTAGACCCGTGCTTCCTGATTGGCGGAGAGGTGGTTCAGTGTTAGAAAACAAATTAATATTCTCTTTTCTAACACACCTGGGTGGGCTCATGGTGCAATGCTCTGCACTCAGAGTCCACCTTTTTTGAAGCCTATTAGAGCCTATGGCACTAAAAAACACCCCCGCCGCTGTAATTCAGGCGCCCGGTGTTTGAAAAGGGGCCGGACGCCTGAACAGGGGGTAGCCACAGTGGCCATGGATAGATTCATGCAATGCGATGCATGAATCTATCCATTTTACATATAGGGGGTGGCATAATGGAGGGGGCAGTGCCAGTGCACCCTTAATGGACAGGCTGCCACTGTGCTGGCGCTTTTCCATAGCCGCAGTCCCTCAGACTTCTAATTAGGTTGTGCGTTTTTGTTGCATTTTTTGGAATTGCACCAAAGATGCAGCATGCAGGACTTTTTGTGCACTTTCAGGACATGCAGCAAAAATGTACAACCTAATAGAAGTCTATGGGACTGGGGGGTTAACATGCAGGAAGACAGCATAACATGCCAGTACACCAGCACTGCAGCCAAACTGCAGCATGCCAGTGTGAACCCACATCATAACATCTAGGAGGGCAAGCAAATGTCACAGGCTGTTATAATTTAACACTTAATATGCAGAGAGGGGAAGAGAGAGCAGGAAGGGAGGGAGGAGAAGCTCACTTGTCACTTACTTGGATGGGACGCAATGCACAGTCCCAGGAGGCTCACTTTTTTTTAAGGCTTGTGTGGATGCTGAGCCGACTGCTCTTTTAACTCTCCCGCCCACACATCTTCTTCACAAATAACACATGGCTGCCCGAAGTGTGGGCGGGGAAAGAAAGAGCAGATCCACCCAGCCTCTCATAGAGCTTCCTGTGGAGAGGGAGGAGGAGGGGGGCAAGGAAAGAGAGAGCAGATCCACCCAGCCTCTGATAGAACTTCATGTGGAAGAGGTGAAGAAGGAGGGGGGCCGGGCTAAACTAACACAGACTGTCAGCACTGACAGAATCATCGCTGCAGTACTGAATCTGACCGTGCCTGTCCCTGAGCTGCCACACTTGGCCAGCTCAGCGGCCTTTGTGCAGGACCTTAGAGCAGCCCAGGGGGCAAATGCATTCCTGCCACCCAGCCTGGGGGAACTGCATACAGATGTGCGTAGTTCAAAGTTAATATTTGGAGTTTGTTATAGACCACCCAATATTAATGAGGAGGTGGAGACTCAGCTCCTTGCACAGATGGAAAGGGCTGCAAGGGCTGGGACAGTGATAATAATAGGTGGATTTTTTACTACCCAAAAATTGACTGGAGTAATGGCACTGCTGGGACAGTTAAAGGGCAAACATTTATAAACCTATTGCAGGACAATTTTATAGTCCAGTTTATTGAGGCCCCAACTAGGAATGATGCTCTGTTGGACCTGGTAATCTCAAACCATGCAGAGCGTATTACTAATGTTCAGATAAAGGAACACCTGGGTAGCAGTGACCATAACATGATTTCATTTGATGTTAGTTGTAAGCAAAAATCACATGCGGGAAAGATAAAAACACTTAAATTCAAGAGAGCAGATTTTCCAAGGATGAGGGCTGCTCTCTAGGACTTAGACTGGGAGGGAATATTGGCATCAATGGGCACAGAACAGAAACAGGAATTCTTCAAAAAAGACTGTTTGTGAAATCACTGCAAAGTATATTCCCATGGGCAATAAGTTTAAAAAGCTAAAAATAAAACCTATGTGGCTCACGGCCAAAGTTAAAAAAGCTATAAACTACAAGAAAAGAGCTTTTAAAAAATATAAAAGTGAGGGGAACATTAGTGTCGTTTAAATGTTACAAAGAATATAACAGGATATGTAAAAAGGAAATCAAGGATTCAAAAATTCAAAATGAATGACAGATTGCAAAAGATAGTAGGACAAACCCCAAAAAATTCTTAAAATATATTAATAGTAAAAAGGCCAAATCTGAGCATGTAGGCCCTTTACAAAATAATCTAGAGTGGGTGACTGGGGACAAAGAGAAGGCTAATTTATTAATACTTTCTTCAGTTCTGTGTATACAAAGGAGTATGGGGGAGCTCATGTCCAAAATGGGGGTGGTAGTGACACAGCCCCAAATCCACAATGGCTCAAAAGTGATATGGTCCAGAAATATTTAGACAAAATAAAGGTGGATAAAGCACCTGGACCAGATGGCAACACCCACGGATCCTAAAAGAATTGAGCTCTGTAATTTCAAAGCCATTGTATCTAATTTTTAGGGACTCATTAATGACAGAAATAGTACCACTGGATTGGCGCAGGGCCAATGTGGTGCCTATATTTAAAAGGGAACTAAGTCTTTACCAAGTAACTATAGACCTGTTAGTTTAACTTCTATAGTTGGGGAAGATACTGGAGAGATTAATAAAAGATCACATAGATGAGTTCTTGCTGGAAAAAAAATATTTTAAGCAACAGACAGCATGGATTCATGAAAGACAGAAGTTGTCAGACAAACCTGATTTCTTTTTATGAAGAGGTAAGTAAGACCTTGGATAGAGGGGTGGCTGTGGACGTGGTATACTTGGATTTTGCAAAAGCGTTCGATACAGTTCCGCACACACGGCTCATGTGTAGGTAAAGTCTACAGGATTGGGAAATATCAGTTTGTAAATGGATAGAAAACTGGCTAAAAGACAGAATTCAGAGAGTCGTGGTTAATGATTCTTACTCTGAATGGTCCAAGGTTATCAGTGGTGTACCCCAAGGTTCAGTGTTGGGACCCTTACTTTTTAATATCTTTATAAATGATATTGGGTCTGGGATCAAAAGTAACATTTCTGTCTTTGCAGATGACACCAAGCTATGCAGTGGAATAAAGTCCTTACAGGTGTTTTCACCGTCGAGGAAAATCGATTGTGTGTACGCGGCATTAGTTTTGTTACCGGTGCCTTACTTCCTTGGCTTCATTGCTAAGTCTTGCCAATACTTATTCCACTGTCCAATGAGACTGCATTAGTGGCCAGCATTAGAACCTTTATGGCACAATGGGATGGCAGTTGGTAAGCTAAGCCATGAGGTCAAGGAAGTGTGGCCTCATAACAATGTGAGGACTGTGCAAATTTCACTTGCAGAGACATCAGTTTATGTCAGTTTTCACAAGCATTTCAGTGAGTTTTTATGTATGTTGTTATCAGTGTGTTTGGGTCGTTATCATGTTGGAATACTGCCCTGCGGCCCAGTCTTTGAAGGAGGGGGATCATGCTCTGCTTCAGTATGTCACAGTACATGTCCTTAGTCTGCTTGTCTTCAGCATACTGTTTGCGGGCTTTTTTGTGCATCATCTATAGAAGAGGTTTCCTTCTGGATGACAGGCATGCAGACCAATTTGATGCAGTGTGCAGCGTATAGTCTGCGCATGACAGGCTGAACCCCCACCCCTTCACCTCTGAAGTAATGCTAGCAGCACTTATACGTCTATTTCCCCAAAGACAACCTCTGTATATGACGCTGAGCCCGTGCACTCAACTTCTTTGGTCGACCATGGCGAGGCTTGTTCTGAGTAGAAACCTGTCCTGTTAAACCGCTGTATGGTCTTGGCCACTGTGCTGCAGCTCAGTTTCATGGTCTTGCCAATCTTCTTATAGCCTAGGACATCTTTATGTAGAGCAAACATACTTTTTTTCAGATCCTTATGCCTCGTACAGACGACCGGTATTCCCGTCGTGAAAAAAAACGATGGTTTTCCCGACGGATTCCTCTCAAGCCTGCCTTGCATACACACGGTCACACAAAGTCCGGTGAACTTTTGACTGCCAAGAACACAGTGACGTAAAAGACTACGACGAGCCAACAAAATTAAGTTCTATGCTTCCGAGCATGCATCGAATTGTTTCCGAGCATGCACGTTTTTTTTCCCGTCGGAAAAGCATACAGACGAACGGTTTCCGCTAGGATTTTTTCCTGATGGGGAAAAAAAGAGATCCTGCTCTCTTTTTTTTTCCCGGCAGTTTTCCCGTTGGAAAAACTGCGATGGAGCATACACACAGTCGGAATTCCCGGCCAAAGCTCTCATTGCAGTTTTTCCGACGGGGAAAACTGGTCGTGTGTATGAGGCATTACAGTTCTTTGCATGAGGTGCCATGTTGAACTTCAAGTGACCAGGTATGAGAGAGAGTTGAGAGCGATAACACCAAATTTAACACACCTGCTCCCCATTCACACTGAGGACCTTGTAACACTAAAGAGTCACATGACACCGGGAGGGAAAGTGGCTAATTGGGCCCAATTTGGACATTTTTCACTTAGGGGTGTACTCACTTTTGATGCCAGCGGTTTAGACATTAATGGCTGTGTGAGTTATTTGAGGGGACAGCAAATTTACACTGTTATACAAGCTGTACACTCACTTTTTTACATTGTAGCAACGCGTCATTTCTTCAGTGTTGTCACATGAAAAGATAGAATAAAATATTTACAAAAATGTGAAGGGTGTACTCACTTTTGTGAGATACTGTATATGTAATCATCATTGGGTGTCTGCTGTTAAATTTGGACTATTGCTGTACAGGTTCACTTTAAAATACATGTCTGACAACCATCTAAAACCTAAGGATGGACTTTGGATTACAGTGGGAACATTTTAAAAAGTTCTGTATCAAACAGCAAGGGGCAGGGAAAATTGCCCAGCAGCGCATAACCCCGGAGGGACTGTTATAAGACCCACTGCAAAGCAAATATTATATAAAATGTGAAGATGTTAAAACAGGCTACATAACATCTCCTCAATCCCTGTCAACTGCCCTATGAAAAACGATCCACTACAGAGTGCTCTTCAAAGGGCAAAATCTGTATAAAATGTGCCAAGGTGTGGTGGCGATGGCTTTATTGGTATAAATGAAGGAGTCTCAAGGAAATGTACAGTGCCTTGAAAAAGTATTCATACCTCTTGACATTTTCCACATTTTGTCATGTTTCAATCAAAAACATAAATGAATTTTATGTGATAGACCAACAGCATGTGCACATAATTGTGAAGTGGAAGGAAAATGATAAATGGTTTTCAAAACGTTTTACAAATAAATATGTGAAAAGTGTGGTGTGCATTTGTATTCGCAATTTGTGTCAATATTTGTAGAAGCACCTTTTGCTGTAATTACAGCTATAAGTATTTTGGGGATGTCTCTTACCAGCTTTGCACATCTAGAGAGTGACATTTTTGCCCATTCTTCTTTGCAAAATAGCTCAAGCTCTGTCAGATTGGATGAGAGCGTCTGTGAACAGCAATTTTCAAGTCTTACCACAGATTTTCAATTGGATTTAGGTCTGGACTTTGACTGGGCCATTCTAACACATGAATATGCTTTTGATCTAAACTGTTCCATTGTAGCTCTGGCTGTATGTTTAGGGTCGTTGTCCTGCTGGAAGGTGAACCTCCCGCCCCAGTCTCAAGTCTTTTGCAGACTCCTAAAGCCGCGTACACACGATCGGTTTTTACCGATGAAAACAGTCCGATGGATTTTTTTCATCGGACAAACCGATCGTGTATGGGCCCCAATGGTCCTTTTTTCCATCGGTGTCAAAAAATAGAACATGTTTTAAATTTTTCGATGGATAAAAAACCGATAGCAAATTCCGATCGTCTATGGGCAAGTCCATCGGTTAAAAAGTCCACGCATGCTCAGAATCAAGTCGACTCATGCTCAGAAGCATTGAACTTCATTTTTCTCGGCTCATCGGAGTGTTTTACGTCACAGCGTTTGGGACGATCGGTTTTTTGACTGATGGTGTGTAGGCAAGACTGATGGAAGTCAGCTTCATCGGTTTTCCGATGGAAAAATCCATCGTTTAAAAACCATAGGAAATCTGATCGTGTGTACAGGGCTTAACAGGCTTTCTCCTAAGATTGCCCTGTATTTGGCTCCATCCATCTTCCCAACAACTCTGACCAGCTTCCCTGTCCCTGCTGAAGAAAAGCATTCCCAAAACATGATGCTGCCACCACCATGTTTCACGGTAGGGATGGTGTGTTCAGGGTGATGTGCAGTGTTAGTTTTCTGCCAGACATAGCATTTTGCTTTTAGGCCTGAAGCCTCGTACACACGACCGATTTTCTCGGCAAGAACCAGCAAGAAACTTGCTGGCAGAGCTTTCTTGCCGAGTAAATCGGTCGTGTGTACGCGGCTATCAGGTTTCTCGTCAAGAAAACCGACAAGAATCTCGACAAGAAAAATAGAGAACCTGCTCTCTATTTTTTCGTCGAGATTCTCGTCAGCATGTTTCTCGACGAGAAAAGTGTGTGTACACTTACCTTTCGCCCGTGGAAACCCGCGCATGCTCGAAATGACTTCGACGCATGCGCGGTAGCTTCCTAGGCATAGGTAAGGTGTAGCAAGATGGCGGCGACGGCATTGAATGTGACAAGCGCGCGCTCGTTGTAGTCGATGACGTCACCGCGTTTGCTCCATTCAAAGAACCGCGGGTTCTTTGAATGGATCGTGTGTACACTCGGCCGGGACAAGTTTCTTGTCCAAGAATCTCGTCAAGAAAAACGACGTGTTTTTTCTTGACGAGATTCTCGGCCGTGTGTACGAGGCCAAAGAGTTTAATTTTGGTCTCATCTGACCAGAGCACCTCCTTCCACATGTTTGCTGTGTCCCCCACATGGTTTCTCGCAAACTGCAAACTGGACTTTTTATGGCTTTCTTCTTGTCACTTTTCCATAAAGGCCAGATTTGTGGAGAGCACGACTAATAGTTGTCCTGTGGACAGATTCTCCCACCTGAGCTGTGGATCTCTGAAGCTCCTCCAGAGTTACCATGGGCCTCTTGGCTGCTTCTCTGAATAATACTCTCCTTGCCCGGCCTGTCAGTTTAGGTGGGTGGCCATGTCTTGGTAGGTTTGCAGTTGTGCCATACTCTTTCCATTTTCGGATGATGGATTGAACAGTGCTCCGTGAGATGTTCAAAGCTTGGGATATTTTTTTATAACCTAATCCTGCTTTAAACGTCTCCACAACTTTATCCCTGACCTGCCTGGTGTGTTCCTTGGCCTTCATGATGCTGTTTGTTTACTAAGGTTCTCTAACAAACCTCTAATGCCCCATACACATGATCGTTTTTCATGCCGTTAAAAATACCATTTTTAAAAATGGGCATTAAAACCGATCGTGTGTATGCTCCAGAGCATTTTTAACGACGTGAAAAACGGGCATTAAAAATTTCGACATGCTCTATTTTTTCACGTCGTTTTTCATGTCGTTTTTTTTAACGACGTGAAAAACGATGGTGTGTATGCTTTGACGAGGTGAAAAAAAAACGCGCATGCTCAGAATCAAGTATGAGACGGGAGCGCATGTTCTGGTAAAACTAGCATTTGTAATGGAGATAGCACATTTGTCACGCTGTAACGGACTGAAAAGCAGGAGGCTGAAAAGCGTGAATCGTCGCTCAACAAACGTTACTAACATGAAGGGTGGCGCCATTCGAATGGAACTTCCCCTCTATAGTGCCGTCGTACGTGTTGTACGTCACTGCGCTTTGCTCAAGCGGTTTTTAAAATGATTGTGTGTACGCAAGACAGGCTTGAGAGGAAACATGAAAAGAAACGACGAGAAAAACGTCGGTTTAAAAAATGGCATGAAAAACGATCGTGTGTACGCCGCATAAGGGCTTCACAGAACAGCTGAATTTATACTGAGATTAAATTACACACAGGTGGACTCTATTTACTAATTAGGGGACTTCTGAAGGCAATTGGTTCCAGTACATTTTAGTTAGGGGTACCAGAGTAAAGGGGGCTGAATACAAATGCACGCCACACTTTTCACATATTTATTTGTAAAAAAAATTGAAAACCATTTATAATTTTCCTTCCACTTCACAATTATGTGCCACTTTGTGTTGGTCTATCACAGTGATTTACCATGATGCTCAACTACACTGCAGAGTGCACGAGCATCATGGGAAATGTAATTCAAAAACATCTGGGGTGTCAAGGTTCGCCATCACTGGTCTATCACATAAAATCCCAATAAAATACATTTACGTTTTTTGGTTGTAGCTTGACAAAATGTGGAAAATTTCAAGGGGTATGAATACTTTTTCAAGGCACTGTATGTGTGGCAATGTGACAAACCATAAAAGATGATTGCAGAATGTACAAAGTAAAAGCCACAAAATATAAACAATGAGGCGGGTAACCCAATGGACTATACACATTGCCACTGATTACTAGCATGAAGGTGCAGCTTGAAGCAGCCATGGGTGATTGCTGTTATGCCGCGTACACACGGCCGTTTTTAATTGTCATTGAAAAAAACAACGTTTTTCTCAACGTGATTCTTCTCAAGCCTGCCTTGCATACACACTATCATGAAAAAAAAATGCTCGAGCAAATGGGGTGACGTACAACACGTACGACGGCACTATAAAGGGGAAGTTCCGTTCGGATGGCGCCACCCTTTGGGCTGCTTTTGCTGATTTTGTGTTACCGCGTGTTAGTAAAGTTTGGTGTTAGCCGATTCGCGCTTTTCAGTCTCTGTGCTTTTCAGTCCGTTACAGCGTGACGAATGTGCTATCTCCTTTACGAACGCTAGTTTTACCAGAACGAGCGCTCCCGTCTCATAACTTGCTTCTGAGAATGGGTGTTTTTTTCACATCGTTAAAGCGTAAACACGGCCGTTTTTCACAACGAGAAAAACAACGACGTGAAAAACTACTAGAAAAAATAGAGCAGGTTCTTAATTTTTATTGCCCATTTTCTCATCGAGAAAAATGCTCTGGAGCATACACACAATCGTTTTTAACCACTTGAGACCCGCGCTATAGACAAAAGACGTCTGCAGCGCGGCTCTCAAGTGCTGAGTGGACGTCCATGGACGTCCTGCCTGTTTCCCTCCCTCTGCGCGCCGCCGAGGGCGCGCGGCGGGGAACAGCTGTGCCCGCCGTGGTCACGTGATGCCGATGCGTGTGCCTGGCGGCCACGATGTCCGCCAGGTACATGGCGATCGGCTGTGACAGAGGCAGGACGTGGATCTCTGTGTGTAAACACAGAGATCCACGTCCTATCAGGGAGAGAGGAGACCAATGCCTTGTCCCTTGTACATAGGGACACAGATCGGTCTCCTCCCCCAGTCAGTCCCCTCCCCCACACAGTAAGAATCACTAATAGGGAACATATTTAACCCCTTGATCGCCCCCTAGTGTTAACCCCTTCCCTGCCAATCACATTTATACAGTAATCAGTGCATATTTATAGCACTGTTCGCTGTATAAATGTGAATGGTCCCAAAATAGTGTCAAAAGTGTCTGATATGTCCGCCGCAATATCGCAGGCCTGACAAAAATCGCAGATCGCCGCCATTACAAGTAAAAAAAAAATATATATAATAAAAATTTCATAATTCTATCCCCTATTTTGTAGGCGCTATAACTTTTTCGCAAACCAATCACTATACGCTTATTTCAATTTTTTTTTACCAAAAATATATAGAAGAATATGTATCGGCCTAAACTGAGATAAAAATATTTTTTTTTTTAAAATTGGGATATTATTATAGCAAAAAGTCAAAAAATATTGTGTTTTTTTTCAAAATTTTCTGTCTTTTTTTGTTTATAGCGCAAAAAATAAAAACCGCAAAGGTGATCAAATACCACCAAAAGAAAGCTCCATTTGTGGGAAAAAAATGATAAAAATATCATTTGGATACAGCGTTGTATGACCGCGCAATTGTCATTCAAAGTGCGTCAGCGCTGAAAGCTGAAAATTGGTCTGGGTACGAAGGGGGTTTAAGTGCCCAGTTGTCAAGTGGTTAATGACCAATTTAAAAAATGGCATTTTTCTCGTCATGAAAAACGGTCGTGTGTACGCGGCATTACACTGTGAAAACAAAAGGGAAAAGATAAGTGCAACCTTCATAGTGTAGTAAATAAAGTGAACAGTATTTATTAATGATTAAAAACATGGAACCGCTGTGGAATTTCCCTGCTCCCTCTCCCCCTGTTAATGGCTCAAGCAGGGGAATTCCACTGGGGAATTCTACAGCGGCTCCGTGTTTTTAATCAATAATAAATATTGTTCACTTTGTTTACTACACTATGGCGATTGCACTTGTCTTTTCCCTTTTTGTTCTAGGCTGGGTTCACACTTATGCAAATTGGATGTGGGTTTCCCCGCATTCCAATTCGCATGACAGGAGACTGTGACCGACTCTCATTGGAGCCAGTTCACACATTTCTGGGGTGGCTGCAGAGCGAATTGCACAAGGGTTCTGTGTGTCTTTGGCTCCATTTCAGGTCCCAATACAGGCAAAAATTTGGGCCTGATTAATTCCTTAAAATTCTGTATAGCTTTTATAGTTGTCTCTTTCTTTATGGGGTAGATTTCTCCCCAGTTCCTGTGCATGTGACGGGTGTAAGACAGAACTAGAAGTGAGTAGAAAAATTTCCTACCATAAATACAGACAGCATTAAAAACCTATATAATCAGAGTGGGTAATGCCGCGTACACACGAACGATTTTCTCGACGGTGAAAATACAGTCGAGAAAATCGACGGGAAAAACGAGGAACGGCTTGTTCCCCTACACACGGCCGGTTTTCCCGACATTTTTTTTCTTGGTCGAGAAAAACGACCGTGTGTGGGCTCCCCGGCAGTGTTTTCCTATGGGAAAACTGCCGCGGAAAAAAATGCCGTGAATCCTGACGAGAAAAATTAGAGCATGTTCTAATTTTTCTCGTCGTGATTAATGCCGTTTTTCTCGTCGGGAAAAATGACCAAAAGCCCACGCACGGTCGTTTTTCTCGTCAAAGAGAAAAAATGTAATTTTTCCAGACGAGAAAAATGGTCGTGTGTACGCGGCATTAGAGGTAAAACCTCTGACAAGTTCCTTCTTCTTCCCTAACTGGCGGCCAAATTTTTTTTTAAAATGGGGTTAACCCCTTGCCGACCGCTGCACGACTATATATATATATATATATATATATATATATATATACACGTCGTCAGAATGGCTCGGCTGGGCATATGGACGTATGGGTACGTCCCCTTTAAGATGCGGCATTGTGGGCGCGCGCATGCCCGCCGCGAGTTCCGTGAGTGTGACCGCGGGTCCCACGGACTCGATGTCCGCCGGGAGTCCCGAGATCGTCTCACGGAAAGGAATAACGGGGAAATGCTGCTGTAAACAAGCATTTCCCCGTTCTGCCTAGTGACAAGGACACTGATAACTAGGGATGAGCTCCGGTGTGTACGCATTGAACACATGCAGAGCCCGCCAGGAAGTCGGCACCGCGCTGCGCTAATGACAGGTAGGGAGACATTTCCCGATGCTCGGCTGCAGAGATTGGGAAATGTCTCCCTGGCGAACACGCCGGAGCTCATCCCTACTGATCACAGCTCCCTGTGATCAGGAGCGGTGATCACTGTCGTGTCACACGTAGCCCATCCCCCCTACAGTTAGAACACATCCCTAGAACACACTTAACCCCTTCAGCGCCCCCTACAGGTTAACCCCTTCACTGCCAGTCACATCTACACAGTAATCAGTGCATTTTTATAGCACTGATCTCTGTATAAATGTGAATGGTCCCAAAATAGTGTCAAAAGTGTCCGATGTGTCCGCCATAATGTCGCAGTCACGATAAAAATCGCTGATCGCCGCCATTACTAGTAAAAAAAAAATATTTATAAAAATGCCATAAAACTATCCACTATTTTGTAGACGCTATAACTTTTGCGCAAACCAATCAATAAACGCTTATTGCGATTTTTTTATCAAAAATATGTAGAAGAATACATATCGGCCTAAACTGAGGAAGAAAATTGTTTTTTATATATATTTTTGAGGGATATTTATTATAGCAAAAAGTAAAAAATATTTTGCTTTTTTTTCAAAATTGACGCTCTATTTTTGTTTAAAGCGCAAAAAATAAAAACCACAGAGGTGATCAAATACCACCAAAAGAAAGCTCTATTTGTGGGGAAAAAGGGAAGTCAATTTTGTTTGGGAGCCACGTCGCACGACCGTGCAATTGTCTGTTAAAGCAACGCAGTGCCGAATCGCAAAAAGTGCTCTGGTCTTTGGGCAGCCAAATGGTCGGGGGCTGAAGTGGTTAATACAACCCTTCAGAAATGCAGCTACACTTTAAAATGAAGATGTCAAACTCTCACCTTGACTGAGAAAATGAGTGCAATGAATCCCAGACAGCAGAAGTTCATGTAGATGGTGTTAAATATAGACCAGACTAGGTGATCTTGTACAGGACGTCGGTCAGATGTTACGGCCAACACCGTACATTCTTTTTGGCCACTGGCATCTTGCAATGGGGTCATCTCCACCTTTAGCAGTTCCTCTTGCTTGCTCTCACAGTAATTAAACTTTTCAGCAGAGGTCTCCATAAGTTGCCGAGAGGACAATTCATTATCGTAAGTCTCCATTTTTCACACGGAAGGGACGAAACTTATCAGTTTGTGGATGAAACCTTCTGCAGGGCTGTGGGAGGAAGATATGTTTATGAAGATTGTAGAAGAGTGTGGAACGTCATACATAGCAAGTTTATATCATTATTTTCAGTGCTTAAAAAAACCCTGTAGTCTTTAGTGAGGTTATTCTGTAATGTGGTTTTGCTGAGCTTCCAGATTCTAAAGACCAGACAGATCATTGTGAAACAGTGTAAAGTTTAGAAGATCAAAGTAAAATAAAAAGCAATACAATGCAAACAGAAAGTAGAACATTAATGAACCTGCTCTGGGTAATGCATGCTTAGTGGTTGTAAACTTCTACATATACCCAGTAAAGTGACTGGCCTCAGGTGATACACAGAGATGAAACAAATCCTCCTACATAAGTTGTACCCGTTTACGTGCCTTCCTCTCTTCTCTACATCTGTTCAAAGTCCAGGGGGCAGGGAGCTTAAATTATGCTTTGCAGAGCTCAGTGGGGAGAGATCGGAGAGCTGGTTGGATGGAAGGGACACACCCCCCTTCACACAGCACAAAGGAACAGAGCTGAGGCTGTCAATCAGCTGGAGGTCCCTCCCCTGTCACCTTTTTTCTCTTGGTGTCAGGAAAACTTCTCAGAAGTGATTAATGGTGATAGCAGAGGATCAAAGCAGCAGACAGATATGCTTTTGTTGCGCTATCCCTGTTGGAGCCGCTGGTGAATATGGGTATCTCCCACCCTGCACAGCCAGGCACATGAATTTTTCACTCACTCTAGAGACAGGAATCAGTCCTTGCAGCTTTGTTTTGTCTTTTTATTTAAGGCCCCTTTCACACCAGCGGACCGTTTGTCCGCTTTTTCATCCATCCGTTTACGGATGAAAATGGGACATACATTGGTCCCTATGAGATCGCGGGTGTCAGCGGATGAACATCCGCTGACACCCGATCTCCTCCGTGTCCGCAATCCCCCGATTCTGCAGACGGAGGAAAATCCTATTTTTCTATCCGTCTGCAGAGTGGATCGGATGAACACGGACAGACAGACGGTCCATGTTTATCCGATCCCCCCATAGGGGAGAGCGGAGATCTGACAGGGCGGTCCCTGCACAGTGTGCGGGGACCGCCCTGTCATCCGCCGGCTCAGCGTGGGACGTGGTGACACCCGAACATCCGCTGACACCCGATCTCCTCCGTGCCCGCAATCCCCCGATTCTGCAGACGGAGGAAAATCCTATTTTTCTATCTGTCTGCAGAGCGGATCGGATGAACAAGGACAGACGGTCCGTGTTCATCCAATCCCCCCATAGGGGAGAGCGGAGATCTGACAGGGCGATCCCCGCTGAGTAGTGATGAGCCGAACACCCCCGGGTTCGGTTCGCACCAGAACCCGCGAACGGACCGAAAGTTCGTACGAACATTAGAACCCTATTAAATACAATGGATGCGAACGTTCGAATTCTAAAGTGCTAATTATAACAACTATTATGCATGTTATTGTCCTAAAAAGGGTTTGGGAACCCGGGTTGTGCACCAGGGGACATGTATCAATGCAAAAAGAAGTTTTAAAAACGGTCGTTTTTCGGGAGCAGTCATTTTAATGATGCATAAAGTGAAAAAAAAAGTCAAATATTCCTTTAAATATCGTACCTGGGGGGTGTCTAAAGTATGCCTGTGAAGTGCCACGTGTTTCCCGTGTTTAGAACTGTCCCTGCACAAAATGACACTTCTAAAGGAAAAAAAAGCCATTTAAAACTGCTTGCGGCTTTAATGTAATGTCTGGTCCCGGTAATATGGATGAAAATCTTTAAGAAAAATGGCATAGCTACCCCATGACCCCCCCCCCCTACCCCAGCCCATTACCAGCCCCTTTGGGTCTTGTATGGATATTAAGGGGAACCCCGCACATAAAATAAAAAAGGCCCTATATACTCTGAACAGCCGTATACAGGCGGTGCATACAAGACAGGGACTGTAGGTTTGTTCTTATGTAGAATCTGTTTGTAATTTTGAACAGGTACATTGTTTAAGTGTAGCTCCAGCCCAAAAATCTATTTTTAAACTTTTTGGAAAACATAGGTAAGGGTTATCACCCCTGTAACATTTGTTTTGCTGTCTGTGCCCCTGTTCAGAACATTTCACCTCACTTTCCGTCCCAATGACAACTGTTTTTGAAATGTGGTGTTTTTCTTGAAACAAGGATTGGTGATAAAGCATCAGTACAGAGGAGACACCTTTCTCCCATATTAATTCTTACAGGAGAGAATTTTCCTTCCTAGTGGTAGATTTCCTCTCACTTCCTGTTGTCTTCTTGCGTTTGCAAGTAGGAGTCGTTTGTAAGTTGGATGTTTGAAAGTAGGGACCTGCCGTATATACTCTGCAGAAATAGGCCCCTTAGTTGTTGGTGTTGGCACAACACTGTAAGCACTCACAGTTACTCTTGGTTGGTGCTGGAACGCCCTGCTGTCAACTATTATATCAGGAATTGTAATTACATATAATTGTTGAACAGTGGTAGTAAAAATTGGGCCTTTGATGGTGGTGCTGGTGCCACAACACTGTAAGCCCTGACAGTTACTCTTGGTGGGTGCAGCAATGGGCCCTGCTGTGAATTATTAGATCAAGAATTGTAATTACATGCCCCTTTTGAACAGGGGCTGAAAAATTGGGCCTTTCGTGGTGGTGGTGGTGGTGGCGTTGCCACAACACTGTAAGCCCTCAGAGTTACTCTTGGTGGGTGCAGCAATGGGCCCTGCTGTGAATTATTAGATCAAGAATTGTAATTACATGCCCCTTTTGAACAGGGGCTGAAAAATTGGGCCTTTCGTGGTGGTGGTGGTGGTGGTGGCGTTGCCACAACACTGTAAGCCCTCAGAGTTACTCTTGGTGGGTGCAGCAATGGGCCCTGCTGTGAATTATTAGATCAAGAATTGTAATTGCATGCCCCTGTTGAACAGGGGCTGAAAAATTGGGCCTTTCGTGGTGGTGGTGGTGGTGGTGGTGTTGCCACAACACTGTAAGCCCTCAGAGTTACTCTTGGTGGGTGCAGCAATGGGCCCTGCTGTGAATTATTAGATCAAGAATTGTAATTACATGCCCCTTTTGAACAGGGGCTGAAAAATTGGGCCTTTCGTGGTGGTGGTGGTGGTGGCGTTGCCACAACACTGTAAGCCCTCAGAGTTACTCTTGGTGGGTGCAGCAATGGGCCCTGCTGTGAATTATTAGATCAAGAATTGTAATTGCATGCCCCTGTTGAACAGGGGCTGAAAAATTGGGCCTTAGGCACTGGTGGCACAACACTACAACCCCTCACAGATACTGTACTTGGAGCACAGCAATGAGCCCTGTTGCAAAGTATTGCTTCAAAAATTGTAATGACACGCCCCTGTTAAACAGGGGCTGAAAAATTGGGCCTTAGTCACTGGTGCCACAACACTCCAACCCCTCACAGATACTGTACTTGGAGCACAGCAATGAGCCCTATGGCAAATTATTGCTAAAAAAATTGTAATTACACGCCCCTGTAAAACAGGGGCTGAAAAATTGGGCCTTAGCCACTGGTGGCGGCACCCATAAACAAAAATGATCTTCCAAGCTATCATCATCAATCGTATCATTGAGGACTCGGAGGAGGAGGATAGCCAGTCAACATAACAGCACAGGCACTCAGCATCAGCATCAGTCTTGAAGGGATGTGACATGTTAAAATCAATTAGTCTGTTATATCAGCATCAGGTGTGTGGTAGCTGGTGGTGATCCAAGACTGGTTCATCTTGATGAAAGTCAGTCGATCAACCGAGTCGGTGGACAGGCGCACCCTGTGATCCGTGACAAATCCTCCAGCAGCACTGAATGTGCGTTCCGAAAGAACGCTGGATGCAGGACAGGCCAGTAGCTCAATTGCATACTGTGCAAGCTCTGGCCAGTGATCCATCCTCAAGACCCAGTAAGCCAGAGGATTTTCGGTGGGGAAGGTGTCCAAGTCTGACCTTGCCCCTAGATATTCCTGCACCATGTTTATCAGACGCTGGCGATGGTTGCTGGAACCGATCATACTTTGGGGCTGCGGACTAAAGAATTGTCTGAACGCATCGGTCAGATGGCCACCTTCCCCACCGCTCCTTCTTTGACTGGCCGAAGCCTCAGCAACTCGTTGTCCAGGACCAGGAGTTTGTAACCTCCCAGTCTCTGGGAACGCGTTGCACAGACCTTTCTGCAAGGCCTCCCGGAGTTGTCTCATCCTCTGCTCCCTCTGCGACGGTAACATAAGGTCTGCAACCTTACCCTTGTACCGTGGATCAAGGAGAGTGGCCAGCCAGTAATGGTCCCTCTCCTTGATCCGAAGAATACGAGGATCCTTCCGCAGACTTTGCAGGATCAGGGAGGCCATGCAGCGTAGGTTTGCTGAGGCATTCGCTCCGGAGTCCTCTGGGTCACTAAGGACGACATGATCCGCAGCCACCTCCTCCCAGCCACATACAAGTCCACTGGTTTCTTGGGACTGTAAATCATCCCTAAAAGACTGCTGCTGATGATGCTGAGTGCCAGCCTCCACCTCCATGCTGACACAATCCTCCTCCTCCTCTTCCTGTGCGATGGGTGGGACAGAAGGAACACTGTCTGGGTAAAGGGGGCCTTGAGAGGCAAGGAAGTCCTCCTCTTCCTGCCTCTGTTCTGCCTCAAGTGCCCTGTCCATTATTCCACGCAGCGTGTGCTCCAACAGGTGGACAAGAGGTACAGTGTCACTGATGCATGCACTGTCACTGCTCACCATCCTCGTGGCCTCTTCAAATGGTGCCAGGACAGTGCATGCATCCCTGATCATGCCCCACTGGCGTGGAGAAAAAAAAACAAGCTCCCCTGACCCTGTCCTGGTGCCGTAGTCGCACAGGTACTCATTGATGGCCCTCTGCTGCGTGTGCAGCCGCTGCAGCATGGCCAACGTTGAGTTCCATCTGGTGGGCATGTCACATATAAGGCGGTTCTTGGGCAGGTTCAACTCCTTTTGCAGCTCAGCCAGGCGAGCACTGGCATTATAAGATCTGCGGAAATGCACACAGACTTTCCTGGCCTGCCTCAGGACATCCTGTAAGCCCGGGTACCTGCCCAAGAACTGCTGCACCACCAGGTTAAGGACGTGAGCCACACAGGGCACATGGGTCAGTTGTCCCTGTCGGAGGGCGGAGAGGAGGTTGGTGCCATTGTCGCAAACCACCATTCCTGGCTTAAGCTGGCGTGGCGTCAACCACCTCTCGGCCTGGCCCTGCAGAGCAGACAGGACCTCTGCCCCAGTGTGGCTTCTGTCCCCCAAACACACCAGCGCAAGCACGGCATGGCATCTTTTTGCCTGCGTACTTGCGTAGCCCCTTGAACGCCTACGGAGCACCGCTGGTTCCGAGGACAAACCACAGGAAGAGGCCATGGAGGAAGAAGAAGAGGAGGGGGTGGAGGAGAGAGGTGTGTCACAACCAGTAGTAGCATTTTGGAGGCGTGGCGGTGGAACAACCTCCAACACTACTGCACCTTGTCCTGCATCCTTCCCAGCTGCCAAAAGAGTGACCCAATGGGCCGTGAAAGAAAGGTAACGTCCCTGTCCATGCCTGCTGGACCATGAGTCAGCGGTAATATGCACCTTACCGCTGACCGCCCTGTCCAGCGAGGCCAAGACATTGCCTTCCACATGCCGGTAGAGAGCCGGAATAGCCTTCCGTGAGAAAAAGTGGCGTTTGGGAACCTGCCACTGAGGAACCGCACATTGCACAAACTCACGGAAGGGGGCCGAGTCTACCAACTGAAAAGGCAGCAGTTGAAGCGCTAGCAATTTAGCCAAGCTAGCATTCAACCGCTGGGCATGTGGATGGCTGGGAGTGAACTTCTTTCGACGGTCCAGCAGCTGGGGCAGGGAAATTTGCCTGCTAGAATCGGACGTCGGTGTACTGCTAGCAGAGTGGCCGCAAGTACTTGGCTGTGACACACCTAATTCTACACCTTCATTCCTCTCAGTGCATGTTTCAGAGAGGACTGAAGTTATAGTGGGGTTGGAGATCCCAGCTGATGCGGTGCAAGGAGAGGTCCGCTTTGTTCTTTGGTGTGGGTCTTTGAGGTAGGCTTGCCAACGAGCTGCATGGCAGGTCAACATATGTCTGGTCAGGCATGTGGTACCCAAGCGGCTGATGTTTTGGCCACGCGATATACGCTTGAGACATATGTTGCAAACAGCAGCTGTGCGATCTGATGCACTAGCCTCAAAAAAGGCCCACACCAAAGAACTTTTTGAATGACGGGCAGAGGCAGCGCCCTGCACAGGCGGAGCTCTGCGGTGTGATTCCGTCGGTGTACTGCCCTTACGCTGGCCACCAAAGGGCATCCTGCCTCGTTGGAGATGTGCCTCCTCCTCATCCTCCTCCTCCTCCTCTCTCCTATTAGGCACCCACGTGGAGTCAGTGACCTCATCATCCCCTCCCTCCTCATCACTGGAGCCAATCTGGCAGTATGCTGCAGCTGCTGGAACATGACTGCCAGATTGGTGTCCTTCTTGAGCATCCCCTCTGTCTGCTCTCACGCTACTGCCTTCCTGTAGCTGGGTTTCATCATCAGACCCTTCGAAACGCTGGGCATCCTCCTGGAGCATGTACCCAACACTGTGCTCAAACAGTTCGGGGGACTCCTCAGGAGGAGGACATGGTGGGTCTAGGGAAGGAGTGACTGATGATGAGTCTGACATTGATACCAGGGAAGAGGACGCTTTGGCAGCTGCTTTTCCAGTACCCTGAGCCTGGGTGAGAGAGGATGAGGAGGAGGAGGAGGGCTTGGTCATCCACTCTACCAAGTCTTCGGCATGATGTGGCTCAACATGTCCAGCTGCCGAAAAGAAGGACAAGCGTGTCCCATGGCCATGTGCTGATGACAATGCACCGCGTCCACGACCAGCACTGTTGCCCCCAGACACAGAGCCTGCTTGCCCTCTTTTATTGCCTCCTGACTGTCTGCCTCTCCTTGTTTGCCTTCCAGACATTCTAATAGATGGCCTGCAGGGAGATGGGAAAAAAGCAATAAGGGCTACCTTCAGGTGTCCTTCTCTGTCCCTTTACTTAAGGATTTCTAAATATGGTTGAGGATGATTGCTTTTGCACAGAATAGCACAACGACAATTTCCCTGACTGTCCAAAAAAACAAGGATTTCAAAGATGGTTGATGAGGAATGCTTTAGCACACTATAGCAAAAGGAGAATTTCCCTCACTGTCCTTCCCTGTCCCTAGAAACAAGGATTCGCACAGTAAAAGACACTGACACTCTCCCTACCTATAGTTTTCTGTCCCTAGAAAAAATGTTTTTTTAAAGCACACTATAGCACAAGGAGAATTTCCCTCACTTTCCTTCTTTGTCCCTAGAAACAAGGATTATCACAGTGAAAGAAACTGACACTCTTCCTACCTATAGTTTTCTGTCCCTAGAAAAAATGTTTTTTTAAAGCACACTATAGCACAAGGAGAATTCCCTCACTGTCCTTTCCTGTCCCTAGAAACAAGGATTCGCACAGTAAAACACACTGACACTCTCCCTACCTATAGTTTTCTGTCCCTAGAAAAAATGTTTTTTTAAAGCACACTATAGCACAAGGAGAATTTCCCTCACTTTCCTTCTTTGTCCCTAGAAACAAGGAATATCACAGTGAAAGAAACTGACACTCTTCCTACCTATAGTTTTCTGTCCCTTGAAAAAATGTTTTTTTAAAGCACACTATAGCACAAGGAGAATTCCCTCACTGTCCTTCCCTGTCCCTAGAAACAAGGATTCGCACAGTAAAAGACACTGACACTCTCCCTACCTATAGTTTTCTGTCCCTAGAAAAAATGTTTTTTTAAAGCACACTATAGCACAAGGAGAATTCCCTCACTGTCCTTCCCTGTCCCTAGAAACAAGGATTCGCACAGTAAAACACACTGACACTCTCCCTACCTATAGTTTTCTGTCCCTAGAAAAAATGTTTTTTTAAAGCACACTATAGCACAAGGAGAATTCCCTCACTGTCCTTCCCTGTCCCTAGAAACAAGGATTCGCACAGTAAAACACACTGACACTCTCCCTACCTATAGTTTTCTGTCCCTAGAAAAAATGTTTTTTTAAAGCACACTATAGCACAAGGAGAATTTCCCTCACTTTCCTTCTTTGTCCCTAGAAACAAGGATTATCACAGTGAAAGAAACTGACACTCTTCCTACCTATAGTTTTCTGTCCCTAGAAAAAATGTTTTTTTAAAGCACACTATAGCACAAGGAGAATTTCCCTCACTTTCCTTCTTTGTCCCTAGAAACAAGGATTATCACAGTGAAAGAAACTGACACTCTTCCTTCCTATAGTTTTCTGTCCCTAGAAAAAATGTTTTTTTAAAGCACACTATAGCACAAGGAGAATTCCCTCACTGTCCTTCCCTGTCCCTAGAAACAAGGATTCGCACAGTAAAAGACACTGACACTCTCCCTACCTATAGTTTTCTGTCCCTAGAAAAAATGTTTTTTTAAAGCACACTATAGCACAAGGAGAATTTCCCTCACTTTCCTTCCCTGTCCCTAGAAACAAGGATTATCACAGTGAAAGAAACTGACACTCTTCCTACCTATAGTTTTCTGTCCCTAGAAAAAATGTTTTTTTAAAGCACACTATAGCACAAGGAGAATTTCCCTCACTTTCCTTCTTTGTCCCTAGAAACAAGGATTATCACAGTGAAAGAAACTGACACTCTTCCTACCTATAGTTTTCTGTCCCTAGAAAAAATGTTTTTTTAAAGCACACTATAGCACAAGGAGAATTCCCTCACTGTCCTTTCCTGTCCCTAGAAACAAGGATTCGCACAGTAAAACACACTGACACTCTCCCTACCTATAGTTTTCTGTCCCTAGAAAAAATGTTTTTTTAAAGCACACTATAGCACAAGGAGAATTTCCCTCACTTTCCTTCTTTGTCCCTAGAAACAAGGATTATCACAGTGAAAGAAACTGACACTCTTCCTACCTATAGTTTTCTGTCCCTTGAAAAAATGTTTTTTTAAAGCACACTATAGCACAAGGAGAATTCCCTCACTGTCCTTCCCTGTCCCTAGAAACAAGGATTCGCACAGTAAAAGACACTGACACTCTCCCTACCTATAGTTTTCTGTCCCTAGAAAAAATGTTTTTTTAAAGCACACTATAGCACAAGGAGAATTCCCTCACTGTCCTTCCCTGTCCCTAGAAACAAGGATTCGCACAGTAAAACACACTGACACTCTCCCTACCTATAGTTTTCTGTCCCTAGAAAAAATGTTTTTTTAAAGCACACTATAGCACAAGGAGAATTCCCTCACTGTCCTTCCCTGTCCCTAGAAACAAGGATTCGCACAGTAAAACACACTGACACTCTCCCTACCTATAGTTTTCTGTCCCTAGAAAAAATGTTTTTTTAAAGCACACTATAGCACAAGGAGAATTTCCCTCACTTTCCTTCTTTGTCCCTAGAAACAAGGATTATCACAGTGAAAGAAACTGACACTCTTCCTACCTATAGTTTTCTGTCCCTAGAAAAAATGTTTTTTTAAAGCACACTATAGCACAAGGAGAATTCCCTCACTGTCCTTTCCTGTCCCTAGAAACAAGGATTCGCACAGTAAAACACACTGACACTCTCCCTACCTATAGTTTTCTGTCCCTAGAAAAAATGTTTTTTTAAAGCACACTATAGCACAAGGAGAATTTCCCTCACTTTCCTTCTTTGTCCCTAGAAACAAGGATTATCACAGTGAAAGAAACTGACACTCTTCCTACCTATAGTTTTCTGTCCCTTGAAAAAATGTTTTTTTAAAGAACACTATAGCACAAGGAGAATTCCCTCACTGTCCTTCCCTGTCCCTAGAAACAAGGATTCGCACAGTAAAAGACACTGACACTCTCCCTACCTATAGTTTTCTGTCCCTAGAAAAAATGTTTTTTTAAAGCACACTATAGCACAAGGAGAATTTCCCTCACTTTCCTTCCCTGTCCCTAGAAACAAGGATTATCACAGTGAAAGAAACTGACACTCTTCCTACCTATAGTTTTCTGTCCCTAGAAAAAATGTTTTTTTAAAGCACACTATAGCACAAGGAGAATTTCCCTCACTTTCCTTCTTTGTCCCTAGAAACAAGGATTATCACAGTGAAAGAAACTGACACTCTTCCTACCTATAGTTTTCTGTCCCTAGAAAAAATGTTTTTTTAAAGCACACTATAGCACAAGGAGAATTCCCTCACTGTCCTTTCCTGTCCCTAGAAACAAGGATTCGCACAGTAAAACACACTGACACTCTCCCTACCTATAGTTTTCTGTCCCCAGAAAAAATGTTTTTTTAAAGCACACTATAGCACAAGGAGAATTTCCCTCACTTTCCTTCTTTGTCCCTAGAAACAAGGATTATCACAGTGAAAGAAACTGACACTCTTCCTACCTATAGTTTTCTGTCCCTTGAAAAAATGTTTTTTTAAAGCACACTATAGCACAAGGAGAATTCCCTCACTGTCCTTCCCTGTCCCTAGAAACAAGGATTCGCACAGTAAAACACACTGACACTCTCCCTACCTATAGTTTTCTGTCCCTAGAAAAAATGTTTTTTTAAAGCACACTATAGCACAAGGAGAATTTCCCTCACTTTCCTTCCCTGTCCCTAGAAACAAGGATTATCACAGTGAAAGAAACTGACACTCTTCCTACCTATAGTTTTCTGTCCCTAGAAAAAATGTTTTTTTAAAGCACACTATAGCACAAGGAGAATTTCCCTCACTTTCCTTCTTTGTCCCTAGAAACAAGGATTATCACAGTGAAAGAAACTGACACTCTTCCTTCCTATAGTTTTCTGTCCCTAGAAAAAATGTTTTTTTAAAGCACACTATAGCACAAGGAGAATTCCCTCACTGTCCTTCCCTGTCCCTAGAAACAAGGATTCGCACAGTAAAAGACACTGACACTCTCCCTACCTATAGTTTTCTGTCCCTAGAAAAAATGTTTTTTTAAAGCACACTATAGCACAAGGAGAATTCCCTCACTGTCCTTCCCTGTCCCTAGAAACAAGGATTCGTACAGTAAAACACACTGACACTCTCCCTACCTATAGTTTTCTGTCCCTAGAAAAAATGTTTTTTTAAAGCACACTATAGCACAAGGAGAATTCCCTCACTGTCCTTCCCTGTCCCTAGAAACAAGGATTCGCACAGTAAAAGACACTGACACTCTCCCTACCTATAGTTTTCTGTCCCTAGAAAAAATGTTTTTTTAAAGCACACTATAGCACAAGGAGAATTTCCCTCACTTTCCTTCTTTGTCCCTAGAAACAAGGATTATCACAGTGAAAGAAACTGACACTCTTCCTACCTATAGTTTTCTGTCCCTTGAAAAAATGTTTTTTTAAAGCACACTATAGCACAAGGAGAATTCCCTCACTGTCCTTCCCTGTCCCTAGAAACAAGGATTCGCACAGTAAAACACACTGACACTCTCCCTACCTATAGTTTTCTGTCCCTAGAAAAAATGTTTTTTTAAAGCACACTATAGCACAAGGAGAATTTCCCTCACTTTCCTTCCCTGTCCCTAGAAACAAGGATTATCACAGTGAAAGAAACTGACACTCTTCCTACCTATAGTTTTCTGTCCCTAGAAAAAATGTTTTTTTAAAGCACACTATAGCACAAGGAGAATTTCCCTCACTTTCCTTCTTTGTCCCTAGAAACAAGGATTATCACAGTGAAAGAAACTGACACTCTTCCTACCTATAGTTTTCTGTCCCTAGAAAAAATGTTTTTTTAAAGCACACTATAGCACAAGGAGAATTCCCTCACTGTCCTTTCCTGTCCCTAGAAACAAGGATTCGCACAGTAAAACACACTGACACTCTCCCTACCTATAGTTTTCTGTCCCTAGAAAAAATGTTTTTTTAAAGCACACTATAGCACAAGGAGAATTTCCCTCACTTTCCTTCTTTGTCCCTAGAAACAAGGATTATCACAGTGAAAGAAACTGACACTCTTCCTACCTATAGTTTTCTGTCCCTTGAAAAAATGTTTTTTTAAAGCACACTATAGCACAAGGAGAATTCCCTCACTGTCCTTCCCTGTCCCTAGAAACAAGGATTCGCACAGTAAAAGACACTGACACTCTCCCTACCTATAGTTTTCTGTCCCTAGAAAAAATGTTTTTTTAAAGCACACTATAGCACAAGGAGAATTCCCTCACTGTCCTTCCCTGTCCCTAGAAACAAGGATTCGCACAGTAAAACACACTGACACTCTCCCTACCTATAGTTTTCTGTCCCTAGAAAAAATGTTTTTTTAAAGCACACTATAGCACAAGGAGAATTCCCTCACTGTCCTTCCCTGTCCCTAGAAACAAGGATTCGCACAGTAAAACACACTGACACTCTCCCTACCTATAGTTTTCTGTCCCTAGAAAAAATGTTTTTTTAAAGCACACTATAGCACAAGGAGAATTTCCCTCACTTTCCTTCTTTGTCCCTAGAAACAAGGATTATCACAGTGAAAGAAACTGACACTCTTCCTTCCTATAGTTTTCTGTCCCTAGAAAAAATGTTTTTTTAAAGCACACTATAGCACAAGGAGAATTCCCTCACTGTCCTTCCCTGTCCCTAGAAACAAGGATTCGCACAGTAAAACACACTGACACTCTCCCTACCTATAGTTTTCTGTCCCTAGAAAAAATGTTTTTTTAAAGCACACTATAGCACAAGGAGAATTTCCCTCACTTTCCTTCCCTGTCCCTAGAAACAAGGATTATCACAGTGAAAGAAACTGACACTCTTCCTACCTATAGTTTTCTGTCCCTAGAAAAAATGTTTTTTTAAAGCACACTATAGCACAAGGAGAATTTCCCTCACTTTCCTTCTTTGTCCCTAGAAACAAGGATTATCACAGTGAAAGAAACTGACACTCTTCCTACCTATAGTTTTCTGTCCCTAGAAAAAATGTTTTTTTAAAGCACACTATAGCACAAGGAGAATTCCCTCACTGTCCTTTCCTGTCCCTAGAAACAAGGATTCGCACAGTAAAACACACTGACACTCTCCCTACCTATAGTTTTCTGTCCCTAGAAAAAATGTTTTTTTAAAGCACACTATAGCACAAGGAGAATTTCCCTCACTTTCCTTCTTTGTCCCTAGAAACAAGGATTATCACAGTGAAAGAAACTGACACTCTTCCTACCTATAGTTTTCTGTCCCTTGAAAAAATGTTTTTTTTTAAAGCACACTATAGCACAAGGAGAATTCCCTCACTGTCCTTCCCTGTCCCTAGAAACAAGGATTCGCACAGTAAAACACACTGACACTCTCCCTACCTATAGTTTTCTGTCCCTAGAAAAAATGTTTTTTTAAAGCACACTATAGCACAAGGAGAATTTCCCTCACTTTCCTTCCCTGTCCCTAGAAACAAGGATTATCACAGTGAAAGAAACTGACACTCTTCCTACCTATAGTTTTCTGTCCCTAGAAAAAATGTTTTTTTAAAGCACACTATAGCACAAGGAGAATTTCCCTCACTTTCCTTCTTTGTCCCTAGAAACAAGGATTATCACAGTGAAAGAAACTGACACTCTTCCTTCCTATAGTTTTCTGTCCCTAGAAAAAATGTTTTTTTAAAGCACACTATAGCACAAGGAGAATTCCCTCACTGTCCTTCCCTGTCCCTAGAAACAAGGATTCGCACAGTAAAAGACACTGACACTCTCCCTACCTATAGTTTTCTGTCCCTAGAAAAAATGTTTTTTTAAAGCACACTATAGCACAAGGAGAATTTCCCTCACTTTCCTTCTTTGTCCCTAGAAACAAGGATTATCACAGTGAAAGAAACTGACACTCTTCCTACCTATAGTTTTCTGTCCCTAGAAAAAATGTTTTTTTAAAGCACACTATAGCACAAGGAGAATTCCCTCACTGTCCTTCCCTGTCCCTAGAAACAAGGATTCGCACAGTAAAAGACACTGACACTCTCCCTACCTATAGTTTTCTGTCCCTAGAAAAAATGTTTTTTTAAAGCACACTATAGCACAAGGAGAATTCCCTCACTGTCCTTCCCTGTCCCTAGAAACAAGGATTCGCACAGTAAAACACACTGACACTCTCCCTACCTATAGTTTTCTGTCCCTAGAAAAAATGTTTTTTTAAAGCACACTATAGCACAAGGAGAATTCCCTCACTGTCCTTCTCTGTCCCTAGAAACAAGGATTCGCACAGTGAAAGAAACTGACACTCTTCCTACCTATAGTTTTCTGTCCCTAGAAAAAATGTTTTTTTAAAGCACACTATAGCACAAGGAGAATTTCCCTCGCTTTCCTTCTTTGTCCCTAGAAACAAGGATTATCACAGTGAAAGAAACTGACACTCTTCCTACCTATAGTTTTCTGTCCCTAGAAAAAATGTTTTTTTAAAGCACACTATAGCACAAGGAGAATTCCCTCACTGTCCTTTCCTGTCCCTAGAAACAAGGATTCGCACAGTAAAACACACTGACACTCTCCCTACCTATAGTTTTCTGTCCCTAGAAAAAATGTTATTTTAAAGCACACTATAGCACAAGGAGAATTTCCCTCACTTTCCTTCTTTGTCCCTAGAAACAAGGATTATCACAGTGAAAGAAACTGACACTCTTCCTACCTATAGTTTTCTGTCCCTTGAAAAAATGTTTTTTTAAAGCACACTATAGCACAAGGAGAATTCCCTCACTGTCCTTCCCTGTCCCTAGAAACAAGGATTCGCACAGTAAAACACACTGACACTCTCCCTACCTATAGTTTTCTGTCCCTAGAATTTTTTTTTTTTAAAGCACACTATAGCACAAGGAGAATTTCCCTCACTTTCCTTCCCTGTCCCTAGAAACAAGGATTATCACAGTGAAAGAAACTGACACTCTTCCTACCTATAGTTTTCTGTCCCTAGAAAAAATGTTTTTTTAAAGCACACTATAGCACAAGGAGAATTTCCCTCACTTTCCTTCTTTGTCCCTAGAAACAAGGATTATCACAGTGAAAGAAACTGACACTCTTCCTTCCTATAGTTTTCTGTCCCTAGAAAAAATGTTTTTTTAAAGCACACTATAGCACAAGGAGAATTCCCTCACTGTCCTTCCCTGTCCCTAGAAACAAGGATTCGCACAGTAAAACACACTGACACTCTCCCTACCTATAGTTTTCTGTCCCTAGAAAAAATGTTTTTTTAAAGCACACTATAGCACAAGGAGAATTTCCCTCACTTTCCTTCCCTGTCCCTAGAAACAAGGATTATCACAGTGAAAGAAACTGACACTCTTCCTACCTATAGTTTTCTGTCCCTAGAAAAAATGTTTTTTTAAAGCACACTATAGCACAAGGAGAATTTCCCTCACTTTCCTTCTTTGTCCCTAGAAACAAGGATTATCACAGTGAAAGAAACTGACACTCTTCCTACCTATAGTTTTCTGTCCCTAGAAAAAATGTTTTTTTAAAGCACACTATAGCACAAGGAGAATTCCCTCACTGTCCTTTCCTGTCCCTAGAAACAAGGATTCCCACAGTAAAACACACTGACACTCTCCCTACCTATAGTTTTCTGTCCCTAGAAAAAATGTTTTTTTAAAGCACACTATAGCACAAGGAGAATTTCCCTCACTTTCCTTCCCTGTCCCTAGAAACAAGGATTATCACAGTGAAAGAAACTGACACTCTTCCTACCTATAGTTTTCTGTCCCTAGAAAAAATGTTTTTTTAAAGCACACTATAGCACAAGGAGAATTTCCCTCACTTTCCTTCTTTGTCCCTAGAAACAAGGATTATCACAGTGAAAGAAACTGACACTCTTCCTACCTATAGTTTTCTGTCCCTAGAAAAAATGTTTTTTTAAAGCACACTATAGCACAAGGAGAATTCCCTCACTGTCCTTTCCTGTCCCTAGAAACAAGGATTCGCACAGTAAAACACACTGACACTCTCCCTACCTATAGTTTTCTGTCCCTAGAAAAAATGTTTTTTTAAAGCACACTATAGCACAAGGAGAATTTCCCTCACTTTCCTTCTTTGTCCCTAGAAACAAGGATTATCACAGTGAAAGAAACTGACACTCTTCCTACCTATAGTTTTCTGTCCCTTGAAAAAATGTTTTTTTAAAGCACACTATAGCACAAGGAGAATTCCCTCACTGTCCTTCCCTGTCCCTAGAAACAAGGATTCGCACAGTAAAAGACACTGACACTCTCCCTACCTATAGTTTTCTGTCCCTAGAAAAAATGTTTTTTTAAAGCACACTATAGCACAAGGAGAATTTCCCTCACTTTCCTTCCCTGTCCCTAGAAACAAGGATTATCACAGTGAAAGAAACTGACACTCTTCCTTCCTATAGTTTTCTGTCCCTAGAAAAAATGTTTTTTTAAAGCACACTATAGCACAAGGAGAATTCCCTCACTGTCCTTCCCTGTCCCTAGAAACAAGGATTCGCACAGTAAAAGACACTGACACTCTCCCTACCTATAGTTTTCTGTCCCTAGAAAAAAATTTTTTTAAAGCACACTATAGCACAAGGAGAATTTCCCTCACTTTCCTTCTTTGTCCCTAGAAACAAGGATTATCACAGTGAAAGAAACTGACACTCTTCCTACCTATAGTTTTCTGTCCCTAGAAAAAATGTTTTTTTAAAGCACACTATAGCACAAGGAGAATTCCCTCACTGTCCTTCCCTGTCCCTAGAAACAAGGATTCACACAGTAAAACACACTGACACTCTCCCTACCTATAGTTTTCTGTCCCTAGAAAAAATGTTTTTTTAAAGCACACTATAGCACAAGGAGAATTCCCTCACTGTCCTTCCCTGTCCCTAGAAACAAGGATTCGCACAGTAAAAGACACTGACACTCTCCCTACCTATAGTTTTCTGTCCCTAGAAAAAATGTTTTTTTAAAGCACACTATAGCACAAGGAGAATTTCCCTCACTTTCCTTCCCTGTCCCTAGAAACAAGGATTATCACAGTGAAAGAAACTGACACTCTTCCTACCTATAGTTTTCTGTCCCTAGAAAAAATGTTTTTTTAAAGCACACTATAGCACAAGGAGAATTTCCCTCACTTTCCTTCTTTGTCCCTAGAAACAAGGATTATCACAGTGAAAGAAACTGACACTCTTCCTTCCTATAGTTTTCTGTCCCTAGAAAAAATGTTTTTTTAAAGCACACTATAGCACAAGGAGAATTCCCTCACTGTCCTTCCCTGTCCCTAGAAACAAGGATTCGCACAGTAAAAGACACTGACACTCTCCCTACCTATAGTTTTCTGTCCCTAGAAAAAATGTTTTTTTAAAGCACACTATAGCACAAGGAGAATTTCCCTCACTTTCCTTCTTTGTCCCTAGAAACAAGGATTATCACAGTGAAAGAAACTGACACTCTTCCTACCTATAGTTTTCTGTCCCTAGAAAAAATGTTTTTTTAAAGCACACTATAGCACAAGGAGAATTCCCTCACTGTCCTTCCCTGTCCCTAGAAACAAGGATTCGCACAGTAAAAGACACTGACACTCTCCCTACCTATAGTTTTCTGTCCCTAGAAAAAATGTTTTTTTAAAGCACACTATAGCACAAGGAGAATTCCCTCACTGTCCTTCCCTGTCGCTAGAAACAAGGATTCGCACAGTAAAACACACTGACACTCTCCCTACCTATAGTTTTCTGTCCCTAGAAAAAATGTTTTTTTAAAGCACACTATAGCACAAGGAGAATTCCCTCACTGTCCTTCCCTGTCCCTAGAAACAAGGATTCGCACAGTAAAAGACACTGACACTCTCCCTACCTATAGTTTTCTGTCCCTAGAAAAAATGTTTTTTTAAAGCACACTATAGCACAAGGAAAATTTCCCTCACTTTCCTTCTTTGTCCCTAGAAACAAGGATTATCACAGTGAAAGAAACTGACACTCTTCCTACCTATAGTTTTCTGTCCCTAGAAAAAATGTTTTTTTAAAGCACACTATAGCACAAGGAGAATTCCCTCACTGTCCTTCCCTGTCCCTAGAAACAAGGATTCCCACAGTAAAAGACACTGACACTCTCCCTACCTATAGTTTTCTGTCCCTAGAAAAAATGTTTTTTTAAAGCACACTATAGCACAAGGAGAATTTCCCTCACTTTCCTTCTTTGTCCCTAGAAACAAGGATTATCACAGTGAAAGAAACTGACACTCTTCCTACCTATAGTTTTCTGTCCCTAGAAAAAATGTTTTTTTAAAGCACACTATAGCACAAGGAGAATTCCCTCACTGTCCTTTCCTGTCCCTAGAAACAAGGATTCACACAGTAAAACACACTGACACTCTCCCTACCTATAGTTTTCTGTCCCTAGAAAAAATGTTTTTTTAAAGCACACTATAGCACAAGGAGAATTTCCCTCACTTTCCTTCTTTGTCCCTAGAAACAAGGATTATCACAGTGAAAGAAACTGACACTCTTCCTACCTATAGTTTTCTGTCCCTTGAAAAAATGTTTTTTAAAGCACACTATAGCACAAGGAGAATTCCCTCACTGTCCTTCCCTGTCCCTAGAAACAAGGATTCGCACAGTAAAACACACTGACACTCTCCCTACCTATAGTTTTCTGTCCCTAGAAAAAATGTTTTTTTAAAGCACACTATAGCACAAGGAGAATTCCCTCACTGTCCTTCCCTGTCCCTAGAAACAAGGATTCGCACAGTAAAAGACACTGACACTCTCCCTACCTATAGTTTTCTGTCCCTAGAAAAAATGTTTTTTTAAAGCACACTATAGCACAAGGAGAATTTCCCTCACTTTCCTTCTTTGTCCCTAGAAACAAGGATTATCACAGTGAAAGAAACTGACACTCTTCCTACCTATAGTTTTCTGTCCCTTGAAAAAATGTTTTTTTAAAGCACACTATAGCACAAGGAGAATTCCCTCACTGTCCTTCCCTGTCCCTAGAAACAAGGATTCGCACAGTAAAACACACTGACACTCTCCCTACCTATAGTTTTCTGTCCCTAGAAAAAATGTTTTTTTAAAGCACACTATAGCACAAGGAGAATTTCCCTCACTTTCCTTCTTTGTCCCTAGAAACAAGGATTATCACAGTGAAAGAAACTGACACTCTTCCTACCTATAGTTTTCTGTCCCTAGAAAAAATGTTTTTTTAAAGCACACTATAGCACAAGGAGAATTTCCCTCACTTTCCTTCTTTGTCCCTAGAAACAAGGATTATCACAGTGAAAGAAACTGACACTCTTCCTTCCTATAGTTTTCTGTCCCTAGAAAAAATGTTTTTTTAAAGCACACTATAGCACAAGGAGAATTCCCTCACTGTCCTTCCCTGTCCCTAGAAACAAGGATTCGCACAGTAAAAGACACTGACACTCTCCCTACCTATAGTTTTCTGTCCCTAGAAAAAATGTTTTTTTAAAGCACACTATAGCACAAGGAGAATTTCCCTCACTTTCCTTCTTTGTCCCTAGAAACAAGGATTATCACAGTGAAAGAAACTGACACTCTTCCTTCCTATAGTTTTCTGTCCCTAGAAAAAATGTTTTTTTAAAGCACACTATAGCACAAGGAGAATTCCCTCACTGTCCTTTCCTGTCCCTAGAAACAAGGATTCGCACAGTAAAAGACACTGACACTCTCCCTACCTATAGTTTTCTGTCCCTAGAAAAAATGTTTTTTTAAAGCACACTATAGCACAAGGAGAATTTCCCTCACTTTCCTTCTTTGTCCCTAGAAACAAGGATTATCACAGTGAAAGAAACTGACACTCTTCCTTCCTATAGTTTTCTGTCCCTAGAAAAAATGTTTTTTTAAAGCACACTATAGCACAAGGAGAATTCCCTCACTGTCCTTTCCTGTCCCTAGAAACAAGGATTCGCACAGTAAAAGACACTGACACTCTCCCTACCTATAGTTTTCTGTCCCTAGAAAAAATGTTTTTTTAAAGCACACTATAGCACAAGGAGAATTTCCCTCACTTTCCTTCTTTGTCCCTAGAAACAAGGATTATCACAGTGAAAGAAACTGACACTCTTCCTACCTATAGTTTTCTGTCCCTTGAAAAAATGTTTTTTTAAAGCACACTATAGCACAAGGAGAATTCCCTCACTGTCCTTCCCTGTCCCTAGAAACAAGGATTCGCACAGTAAAACACACTGACACTCTCCCTACCTATAGTTTTCTGTCCCTAGAAAAAATGTTTTTTTAAAGCACACTATAGCACAAGGAGAATTTCCCTCACTTTCCTTCCCTGTCCCTAGAAACAAGGATTATCACAGTGAAAGAAACTGACACTCTTCCTACCTATAGTTTTCTGTCCCTAGAAAAAATGTTTTTTTAAAGCACACTATAGCACAAGGAGAATTTCCCTCACTTTCCTTCTTTGTCCCTAGAAACAAGGATTATCACAGTGAAAGAAACTGACACTCTTCCTTCCTATAGTTTTCTGTCACAAAAAAAAATGTTTTTTTAAAGCACACTATAGCACAAGGAGAATTCCCTCACTGTCCTTCCCTGTCCCTAGAAACAAGGATTCGCACAGTAAAACACACTGACACTCTCCCTACCTATAGTTTTCTGTCCCTAGAAAAAATGTTTTTTTAAAGCACACTATAGCACAAGGAGAATTTCCCTCACTTTCCTTCTTTGTCCCTAGAAACAAGGATTATCACAGTGAAAGAAACTGACACTCTTCCTACCTATAGTTTTCTGTCCCTAGAAAAAATGTTTTTTTAAAGCACACTATAGCACAAGGAGAATTTCCCTCACTTTCCTTCTTTGTCCCTAGAAACAAGGATTATCACAGTGAAAGAAACTGACACTCTTCCTTCCTATAGTTTTCTGTCCCTAGAAAAAATGTTTTTTTAAAGCACACTATAGCACAAGGAGAATTCCCTCACTGTCCTTCCCTGTCCCTAGAAACAAGGATTCGCACAGTAAAAGACACTGACACTCTCCCTACCTATAGTTTTCTGTCCCTAGAAAAAATGTTTTTTTAAAGCACACTATAGCACAAGGAGAATTTCCCTCACTTTCCTTCTTTGTCCCTAGAAACAAGGATTATCACAGTGAAAGAAACTGACACTCTTCCTTCCTATAGTTTTCTGTCCCTAGAAAAAATGTTTTTTTAAAGCACACTATAGCACAAGGAGAATTCCCTCACTGTCCTTTCCTGTCCCTAGAAACAAGGATTCGCACAGTAAAAGACACTGACACTCTCCCTACCTATAGTTTTCTGTCCCTAGAAAAAATGTTTTTTTAAAGCACACTATAGCACAAGGAGAATTTCCCTCACTTTCCTTCTTTGTCCCTAGAAACAAGGATTATCACAGTGAAAGAAACTGACACTCTTCCTTCCTATAGTTTTCTGTCCCTAGAAAAAATGTTTTTTTAAAGCACACTATAGCACAAGGAGAATTCCCTCACTGTCCTTTCCTGTCCCTAGAAACAAGGATTCGCACAGTAAAAGACACTGACACTCTCCCTACCTATAGTTTTCTGTCCCTAGAAAAAATGTTTTTTTAAAGCACACTATAGCACAAGGAGAATTTCCCTCACTTTCCTTCTTTGTCCCTAGAAACAAGGATTATCACAGTGAAAGAAACTGACACTCTTCCTACCTATAGTTTTCTGTCCCTTGAAAAAATGTTTTTTTAAAGCACACTATAGCACAAGGAGAATTCCCTCACTGTCCTTCCCTGTCCCTAGAAACAAGGATTCGCACAGTAAAACACACTGACACTCTCCCTACCTATAGTTTTCTGTCCCTAGAAAAAATGTTTTTTTAAAGCACACTATAGCACAAGGAGAATTTCCCTCACTTTCCTTCCCTGTCCCTAGAAACAAGGATTATCACAGTGAAAGAAACTGACACTCTTCCTACCTATAGTTTTCTGTCCCTAGAAAAAATGTTTTTTTAAAGCACACTATAGCACAAGGAGAATTTCCCTCACTTTCCTTCTTTGTCCCTAGAAACAAGGATTATCACAGTGAAAGAAACTGACACTCTTCCTTCCTATAGTTTTCTGTCACAAAAAAAAATGTTTTTTTAAAGCACACTATAGCACAAGGAGAATTCCCTCACTGTCCTTCCCTGTCCCTAGAAACAAGGATTCGCACAGTAAAACACACTGACACTCTCCCTACCTATAGTTTTCTGTCCCTAGAAAAAATGTTTTTTAAAGCACACTATAGCACAAGGAGAATTTCCCTCACTTTCCTTCTTTGTCCCTAGAAACAAGGATTATCACAGTGAAAGAAACTGACACTCTTCCTACCTATAGTTTTCTGTCCCTAGAAAAAATGTTTTTTTAAAGCACACTATAGCACAAGGAGAATTCCCTCACTGTCCTTCCCTGTCCCTAGAAACAAGGATTCGCACAGTAAAAGACACTGACACTCTCCCTACCTATAGTTTTCTGTCCCTAGAAAAAATGTTTTTTTAAAGCACACTATAGCACAAGGAGAATTCCCTCACTGTCCTTCCCTGTCCCTAGAAACAAGGATTCGCACAGTAAAACACACTGACACTCTCCCTACCTATAGTTTTCTGTCCCTAGAAAAAATGTTTTTTTAAAGCACACTATAGCACAAGGAGAATTCCTTCACTGTCCTTCCCTGTCCCTAGAAACAAGGATTCGCACAGTAAAAGACACTGACACTCTCCCTACCTATAGTTTTCTGTCCCTAGAAAAAATGTTTTTTTAAAGCACACTATAGCACAAGGAGAATTTCCCTCACTTTCCTTCTTTGTCCCTAGAAACAAGGATTATCACAGTGAAAGAAACTGGCACTCTTCCTACCTATAGTTTTCTGTCCCTAGAAAAAATGTTTTTTTAAAGCACACTATAGCACAAGGAGAATTCCCTCACTGTCCTTTCCTGTCCCTAGAAACAAGGATTCGCACAGTAAAACACACTGACACTCTCCCTACCTATAGTTTTCTGTCCCTAGAAAAAATGTTTTTTTAAAGCACACTATAGCACAAGGAGAATTTCCCTCACTTTCCTTCTTTGTCCCTAGAAACAAGGATTATCACAGTGAAAGAAACTGACACTCTTCCTACCTATAGTTTTCTGTCCCTTGAAAAAATGTTTTTTTAAAGCACACTATAGCACAAGGAGAATTCCCTCACTGTCCTTCCCTGTCCCTAGAAACAAGGATTCGCACAGTAAAACACACTGACACTCTCCCTACCTATAGTTTTCTGTCCCTAGAAAAAATGTTTTTTTAAAGCACACTATAGCACAAGGAGAATTTCCCTCACTTTCCTTCCCTGTCCCTAGAAACAAGGATTATCACAGTGAAAGAAACTGACACTCTTCCTACCTATAGTTTTCTGTCCCTAGAAAAAATGTTTTTTTAAAGCACACTATAGCACAAGGAGAATTTCCCTCACTTTCCTTCTTTGTCCCTAGAAACAAGGATTATCACAGTGAAAGAAACTGACACTCTTCCTTCCTATAGTTTTCTGTCCCTAGAAAAAATGTTTTTTTAAAGCACACTATAGCACAAGGAGAATTCCCTCACTGTCCTTCCCTGTCCCTAGAAACAAGGATTCGCACAGTAAAAGACACTGACACTCTCCCTACCTATAGTTTTCTGTCCCTAGAAAAAATGTTTTTTTAAAGCACACTATAGCACAAGGAGAATTTCCCTCACTTTCCTTCTTTGTCCCTAGAAACAAGGATTATCACAGTGAAAGAAACTGACACTCTTCCTACCTATAGTTTTCTGTCCCTAGAAAAAATGTTTTTTTAAAGCACACTATAGCACAAGGAGAATTCCCTCACTGTCCTTCCCTGTCCCTAGAAACAAGGATTCACACAGTAAAACACACTGACACTCTCCCTACCTATAGTTTTCTGTCCCTAGAAAAAATGTTTTTTTAAAGCACACTATAGCACAAGGAGAATTCCCTCACTGTCCTTCCCTGTCCCTAGAAACAAGGATTCGCACAGTAAAACACACTGACACTCTCCCTACCTATAGTTTTCTGTCCCTAGAAAAAATGTTTTTTTAAAGCACACTATAGCACAAGGAGAATTTCCCTCACTTTCCTTCTTTGTCCCTAGAAACAAGGATTATCACAGTGAAAGAAACTGACACTCTTCCTACCTATAGTTTTCTGTCCCTAGAAAAAATGTTTTTTTAAAGCACACTATAGCACAAGGAGAATTCCCTCACTGTCCTTCCCTGTCCCTAGAAACAAGGATTCGCACAGTAAAACACACTGACACTCTCCCTACCTATAGTTTTCTGTCCCTAGAAAAAATGTTTTTTTAAAGCACACTATAGCACAAGGAGAATTCCCTCACTGTCCTTCCCTGTCCCTAGAAACAAGGATTCGCACAGTAAAACACACTGACACTCTTCCTACCTATAGTTTTCTGTCCCTAGAAAAAATGTTTTTTTAAAGCACACTATAGCACAAGGAGAATTCCCTCACTGTCCTTCCCTGTCCCTAGAAACAAGGATTCGAACAGTAAAACACACTGACACTCTCCCTACCTATCCTTCTCTTTCCCTAAACTAAAGGAATCCAGGTTAAGCAAGAAAAAAATAAATGTCACTGTCCCTGCCTATGCTTCTCTTTCCCTGCTCCGGAACACACTACACTATGCCGCCGTGCTGGTGGCCTTTTATAGTGTGGGGCGTGTACTAAACACCCTCAGCAATAATTGGCCACAGGCATCCTGCCTGTGGCCAATCATTGCTCTCCTCGCTGCCGGCGCTGTGATTGGCCAAGCATGCGGGGTCACAGTGCATGCTTGGCAAATCACAGCGCCTGGATGACACTGCGATGGCGTAGTGCATTGTGGGCCGTTCGCGTCACTCGAATTTGGCGCGAACGGCCCAAATCGTTCGATCTTCGTCGAACGATCGAACAGCCGATGTTCGAGTCGAACGTATGTTCGTCTCGAACACGAAGCTCATCCCTACCGCTGAGCAAGCGGAGGTTCACGGGGCGGATCATCACGGATCCTTCCCATGTGAAAGGGGCCTACGGGGATTAAACTTGGATGGGGGAAATGGTTATTATGGGATGCCCACTTGATCAGAACAGAAATCTTCAGGGATACAAACTATATACATCCAGTATATACACACTTCTTCTCTTCTACCTCCAGCACAAACTTGCTTGTAGAACTGCATCTCCCAGGACCAGCTAGCATTGACAGTTTGATCCAACACAGCCTCATGTAGCTGCCCCTTTCACTAGCCCTCCTGGCTACTTCTCCACCGTCCTCCCAGACTGACTCTGCATCTATCCCAGACTGATTGCACCCAGTCCCTTCAGGCATGCCTCTCACTCTTCTGACTTTAACACACACCAACCCTCTTGGCTGTCTTCCTCCTTGGAGATGTGCCCAGCAGTGTTCTCCTGCTGTCCTCTCCTTGCTCCCGTGCCTCCTGGTCAGGATCCCTCTGTGTCATGAGAAGGGGTCTCTTTTGTACCCGAGCCCAGGCCTGAGTTCACCCCCCCCCCAGACTAGTTGGCTACTCTCAAAGGCCTCCGACAGCCTAACACTCCATCTCCATCTTCCACCCGTACTCACTCAGCTGGGCTGACCCTGAGTATTTAAGGGGTCCTGCCCCCTGCCAACCCATCTGTTGGGGATTGGTTAGGGCCCTCAGAACACTCCAGACAGCTCCTCCTAGACTCCACCCAACTGCTTCTGGAATCTTCTCCAAGTTTCCAGCAACCAGGGGAAGTCACCAGAGGAAGTCACCAGAGGAGATGCTGCTGAGTAATCCAGCCTCCCTGAGTCACTGACCTGACGCAGAATAACACACAGATGATTTAAAGTATATGTAATCCCAATAACTAAAATATAAAGTGCTAACTGCCTGGGATTGCAGTTGGAACTACAGAGGAGATATCGGCTGATGCTGCCACCTGCTCCCTCTGCGGCCAGCACCGGCTCAACTGCGACAACAGAAATAGTTCTACTGCCTATATAGGACTGCACTGTGATGCTCTGTGGACAGTGAGTTGGCAAGCAGAGGGTGCGCTCTACCTCGCCAGGCTTGTGAATTAGCAGTTACTAAGCTGATAGCCACACCCCACATTCCAGTGTTGTGCAAGCATGTAGGCAGGTGAAGTCTGTTCTCCCCTCTGTAGGTGGCGCTCGACCAAAGCAGCAGGGAAGGACGTTGTAAGGAACTTGGTTTCTCTATGATTTCCTGCGGTCTCCTGAGGAACAGCTGTTTGATTGGACGCTGGTTGCCCCTCGTGACCTCCGCGGCCATCTTGGGGCAAAGCAGTGTCTATTTAAGACTCTCCCCCCCCCACGGATTTGGTGAACTTGGCGAGTGGTTAGTGTAGGGACAGGTTCCCTGCCTGTCAGGGACAGAGCATACTGGCAGGGAGAGGCTGTTGGCACCATCTCAGGAAATACTCCTCCGTTACAGTTGCGTGAGCTGTGCCTACCTACCAGGCCTAGTTGTTCATTTTTTGGACTTTAATACACTGTTCTCATTACCTCGGCCTCTGTGTGATCTCTGTGCTAGAGAGGGTAATGTTAGGATTTTGTTAGTGTAGGTAAAATGTTTTGGCTTGGCTGGCAGCCAAGCCTGTGTTTTAAAATGGGTCGGGTGAGTGATCCAGGGAGGCTGGTATGACTCATCAGGTAGCATCTCTGGTACCTCCCCCTACTTCTGGAACTTGCTGGAAACTTTCAGAAGAATCGGAGGGAGGTTAGGAGGAGCTGCCTGGAGTATTCATGAGGGCCCTGACCAATCCCCAAAATGTGGGTTGGCAGGGTGTAGGCCCTCTGAAATACTCAGGGTTAGCCCAGAAAGGCAAGAGAGTTTGAGTGGAAGTTGGAGATTGAGTGCTAGGAAGCTGTCGGTGGGCCCTTGAGGGTAACCCCCTATCCTCTGATATCCTAAGTAGGAATCCTATCCAGTGGCATCGAAGTAGGTGTGAGGGCAGCAGGAGCCAGTGAATACGTCTGGGAGAACTCCAAGGAGAAGACAGCTAGGTGGGTTGGTGAGTGAGACATTTGGGTAAGACTGAGAGGCAGCCTGAGAGGATTGGGTGAGAGTCAGTTTGGGAGGACAGTGGAAGCTTAGCCAGGAGGGCTAGAGAAAGGGGCAGCTGCAGCCAAGTGGGTTGGCAGTACCTGAAGTGTTGGGATCGGTAGCCACAGAAGGACAGCTGGGCACTTTTTCTACACAACCAAAGGGCCCGTGGTCCCTGCCTGCAATGGGCATTTGCTACATCTGACTGAGCCCTATTGTCAGATCTATAAAAAAACTTGAACTTGCGCTAAATGGAATAAATAATAATAATGAAACCGCAGCTGCTGTAGCAAAAGGTACTAACACCTCAAAGAATGGATAATTGAATATTACAGCGCTGGCTGAATACGTGCTAAAAGTGCAAACCAAAGAATATATATATATATATATATATATATATATATATATATATATATATATTGTGACAGCAGGAAGGTAAAGTCACCTGGTTGCATCCAGGGGGGTAGATATATTTCGCCCAGATTCAGGCTTTACGCCGACTTATACAACTAGGTGGAGAGTTGTATAAGCCCAGCTGAGGCTAGTGGGCTCATGGATGACTCATACCTCTAGGGAGATTGTGGGGCGTCGTGCAGACAGGGAGTTGATGAGACCAGCTGAAGCTTGTCAGCTCATTTAGGCCTCTATAAGAACTCCCAGATTCATTAGGTGTTTGCTCATGCCTGGAACCAGACCTGTGTGGACTGTCTAGGGAGAGTGAACCCCTGTGCGGTGAGACAAAGCCTGTGTGGCTATTTGCTTGGACATTTAAAACCAGGGACTTAGGGACTAGGACAGCACTAGGCTGATCCCAGTTGTTAGTTAGGAAACCTGTATGTTTAGTCAGAGGTCAAGTTGACCAGGATTTATTTTGTTTATGTTTCTTTTGCTTTGCTGTGTTTTGTCACTGTAAATAGAAAATAAACCGCACCTTTTTGATTTTGAAAACCACAACCTCCGTTTGCTGGGCCTGTTTTGTGTGGGGAGCCCATCCCGGGGGTCACACACACCCGCTGCCGAGCTAACCCCCTCACAGTTGGTGGAGAATGCAGGCAGTTTTTTTAAGCCAGCATGGAGGAGATACTGAAACAGCTGGCTCTAGCAAATGCCAATCAACAGCAGACAAATGCAGGTTTGCAAAGGAGCCTTGCAGCCCAGCAGCAAGCTCATCAACAGAGCCTTGCAGCCCAGCAGCAAGCTCACCAACAGAGTCTGGAAGCTCAGCAACAAGCCCAGCAGCAATCTGAGGCCCGCTTCATAGACCTGTTACAGAAGCAAGAGGAGAGACTACAACAAATGGAAGCAGTAATGCAGCAACGTCCGCAGACCAGTGAGGAAAGCCGTCCCACTAATACCGCGTCCTTTGGGGTGAGTCGTTTATTGACAAAAATGACTGGAGAGGATGATCCAGAGGTATTTTTGACCACATTTGAAAGGACCGCTGAAAGAGAAAAGTGGCCTGAGGAGCAGTGGGCTGGACTGGTGGCTCCTCTGTTAACTGGTGAATCGCAGAAAGCTTACTATGACCTAGAGCCTAACCAAGCAAAAGACTATGTGATGCTAAAAGCTGAAATTTTGGCAAGGCTGGGTGTCACCCAGGCTGTCCGGGCTCAGCGTGTGCATAACTGGACTTTCCAGCTTGGAAAACCCCCCAGGTCTCAAATGTATGATCTCATTCACCTGAGCAGAAAGTGGCTACAGCCAGAGACTTTGTCCGCACCAAAGATTGTGGAACGTGTTGTAATGGATCGGTTTTTGAGAGCTCTTCCTACTGCCATCCAAAAGTGGGTAAGCCATGGAGACCCAGAGACGGCCGATGGTCTTGTGGATTGTGTGGAGAAATACTTGGCTACAGAGAACCTGACGGCCTCTTCCAGAGACACTCGGACTTTCCACCCTAAGACCAGACCATCCCCAGGGGCGGATAAGAGGATTCCAAGGGGTGAGGGTGGAGAGAGTGAGAGGGTGGGAGCTCTACCCCAAGTTTGGCGAGAACAGCCTGGGAAATCAGCGGCTCAAGAGGCGGCAAGAAGGATCGTTTGCTACCGCTGCCGGCAAGCGGGACATATTGCAGCCAATTGCCCGGTTGTGGAGGAACCCATGCAGTGTGACTTTCTGACGGGCAGACGTCAGTCGCTGTGTGCGACAGTCGCATGCACTGCCATTCGAGGAACTGAGAAACATTTATGCAAAATGTGTGTTAATGGTAGAAATGTTGTGGTATTGCTGGATTCAGGTAGCCTTGTGACCCTGATAAAGGCTGAGTTAGTTAAAACAGAGGTCTTTGGGAATAGCAAGGTAGCTGTTATTTGTGTGCATGGGGACACCCGAGAGTATCCAGTGACTACAGTGTGTTTCGAGACCCCCAAAGGTACCCTCTCTCATCCAGTGGGCTTAGTATCTCAGTTACCGCATGACGCCATTGTGGGAAGGGATTTTCCGAAGTTCTGGGAACTGTGGGATGATCCTGAGCCCCCCACTGGTGCCCCTATGTACCAGGAATGTGATAGCCAGAACTCCCCTGAGAGTGGTGAGGACTCTCCGGAATTTCCCTTATCAGTATTGGCAGGGGAGACTCAAGAAACTGGAGAGGAGCCCACCTCCTCAGACGAAAACCTACCGTCTGTGGAGTTTTCTGATCTTGAGGTTCACAGGGAAAACTTTGCCACAGAACAGTTGAAAGACCCCGCCCTAATAAAGGCACGGGAAAACGTAGTGAAAATAGATGGCGAGTTAGTGAACCCAGATAATACCTGCACTTACCCATACTTCAGCGTAGAGAAGGACCTACTGTATCGGGTGGCAAAAAGGGCAGAAGAAACCGTTGAGCAGCTTGTGGTGCCCAAACCTTACAGGAAGTTGGTGTTGGAGTTGGCCCATGGGCACATTCTTGGAGGTCATCTGGGGACAGAGAAAACCCGAGAGAGGGTATTACAGAGATTCTATTGGCCGGGGGTGATGAAGGACATAGAAAATTATTGTTCCTCCTGCCCTGTGTGTCAGAGGTCGGCCCCGATGCCACATTTCCGTAGCCCGCTGGTCCCTCTACCCATCATTGAGGTCCCGTTTGAGAGAATCGCCATGGATTTGGTAGGGCCTATAATCAAGTCCGCTAGGGGGCACCAGTACATATTAGTTATAATGGACTATGCCACCCGTTATCCAGAAGCGATCCCTCTCCGAAATACCTCGGCCAAAACCATAGCCAAAGAGCTATCTCTTGTGTTTAGCCGGGTGGGTATTTGTAAAGAACTGCTTACGGACCAAGGTACACCCTTTATGTCCCGGGTTATGAAGGAGCTGTGTAAATTGTTCAAAGTGACGCAATTACGTACATCTGTGTATCACCCCCAAACCGATGGGCTGGTTGAAAGATTCAACAAAACCCTAAAACAAATGTTGAAGAAAGTGGTGGATAGAGATGGAAAGGATTGGGACTGTCTACTTCCTTATCTGATGTTTGCTATTAGGGAGGTGCCCCAATCCTCTACGGGATTCTCCCCCTTTGAGTTACTGTATGGGAGACACCCAAGAGGGCTGTTGGATATTGCCAAGGAAACTTGGGAAAGTGAGAGTTCTCCCCACAGGAGTGTGATTGAGCATGTCGCCCTGATGCAAGACCGAATTGCACAGGTAATGCCCATCGTGAAGGAACATTTGGCCCAAGCGCAGTTAGCACAGCAGAGAGTGTACAACCGTGGAGCCAAGACCCGTACCTTTTCCCCGGGGGATAGGATACTGGTACTTGTCCCTACGGTTGAAAGTAAATTCCTTGCCAAATGGCAAGGCCCCTATGAGATAATGGAAAAAGTGAGCGAAGTGAATTACAAGGTCAGACAACCAGGAAGGCGAAAGCCCGAACAGATCTATCACGTTAATCTGTTGAAAGCCTGGAGGGATAGAGAGTCCCTAGTCGCAGACACTTGGTCACCAGCTCAAACTGGTTGCGTGATTCCTGAGGTTGGAATAGCAGCCACCTTGTCACAACCCCAACAACAGGAGGTTAAGGAGTTTGTGCTTCGCAACAAGGAGGTATTCTCTGAGCTGCCGGGACAAACATCTGGGGTAGAGCATGACATCATTACCCCGCCCGGTGAAAGGGTGAAGTTAAAACCCTATCGGATCCCAGAGGCCCGACGGGAGGCAATACGGGAGGAAGTACAGAAAATGCTGAACTTAGGGGTGATAGAGGAGTCCCAAAGTGATTGGTCTAGTCCCATTGTGTTGGTGCCTAAACCGGATGGGAGCTGGCGATTTTGTAACGATTTTCGTCAGTTGAACAAAGTTACAAAATTTAACACCTACCCCATGCCACGTATAGATGAGTTGATCGACCGGCTGGGAACAGCCCGATACATGACAACTCTTGACCTCACAAAAGGGTATTGGCAAATCCCCCTGGCCAAGTCGGCCAAAGAGAAAACCGCATTTGTAACCCCAGACGGGGCGTTCCAATATAAAAGAATGCCGTTCGGGTTACAGAATGCGCCGGCCACATTCCAGCGGAAAATGGACCAGATGCTGAGGCCCCATCGGAAGTATGCTGCGGCTTACCTGGATGACGTAATTGTCCATAGCACAGATTGGGCCTCACATCTGCCAAAAGTGCAAGCAGTCCTGGACTCTGTTCGGGAAGCGGGGTTTACGGCTAACCCCAAGAAGTGTACCATTGGGCAGGAGGAGGCCAAATATCTTGGGTACACCATTGGGAGGGGAGTAATAAAACCCCAACTCAACAAAGTCGAGGCCATCCAGAGTTGGCCACGTCCCAACAGCAAGAAGCAGGTACGAGCCTTTCTGGGAATCGCTGGGTATTATCGGCGATTCATTCCCCACTTTGCTTCTAAGGCTGTGCCCCTAACCAACCTGACGAAGGGGAAAGGGTCGGTCATGATTAAATGGACCCCCGAGGCTGAGGCAGCATTCCAATTCTTGAAACAAGCCTTATGTAGCCAGCCAGTGTTGTACTCACCCGACTTCTCTAAAGACTTTGTCGTACAAAGTGATGCGTCAGATGTGGGGTTAGGAGCAGTATTGTCCCAGGTCTGGAACGGGGAAGAGCACCCAGTCATTTACCTCAGCAGGAAGTTGAAGTCCCATGAGGTAAATTACGCCACCGTTGAAAAGGAGTGTTTAGCGGTGAAGTGGGCTCTAGATTCCCTTCGGTACTACCTGCTAGGTAGGCACTTTGACATGGTTACGGATCACGCTCCGTTAAAGTGGATGGCTCAAAACAAGGAAACAAATAGAAGAGTGAATAGGTGGTTCCTGGCCCTCCAGGAATTCAACTTCACAGTAAAGCATCGCCCAGGCGTTCAAATGGGGAATGTGGATGCTTTGTCTCGAGTACATGAATGCCTGATTGCTGGTGTTCCAACCCCGAGGTTAAAACAAGAGGGGGGGGTATGTGACAGCAGGAAGGTAAAGTCACCTGGTTGCATCCAGGGGGGTAGATATATTTCGCCCAGATTCAGGCTTTACGCCGACTTATACAACTAGGTGGAGAGTTGTATAAGCCCAGCTGAGGCTAGTGGGCTCATGGATGACTCATACCTCTAGGGAGAGTGTGGGGCGTCGTGCAGACAGGGAGTTGATGAGACCAGCTGAAGCTTGTCAGCTCATTTAGGCCTCTATAAGAACTCCCAGATTCATTAGGTGTTTGCTCATGCCTGGAACCAGACCTGTGTGGACTGTCTAGGGAGAGTGAACCCCTGTGCGGTGAGACAAAGCCTGTGTGGCTATTTGCTTGGACATTTAAAACCAGGGACTTAGGGACTAGGACAGCACTAGGCTGATCCCAGTTGTTAGTTAGGAAACCTGTATGTTTAGTCAGAGGTCAAGTTGACCAGGATTTATTTTGTTTATGTTTCTTTTGCTTTGCTGTGTTTTGTCACTGTAAATAGAAAATAAACCGCACCTTTTTGATTTTGAAAACCACAACCTCCGTTTGCTGGGCCTGTTTTGTGTGGGGAGCCCATCCCGGGGGTCACACACACCCGCTGCCGAGCTAACCCCCTCACAATATATATATAGATGTAAATATAGTAAACTGTTTTAAAAATAGATGTCGCCAACCAGATTCAAAAAGTGACAGTGCTAACAAAAATTAATGTGCTACCACATAATGTGCAAAAATATTGAATACTGTTCATAAAGTGCTGAATGCTTCCAGTATTGGTGAATGCAGGTATCCAAATTGATGGTCTCCCCTCTTGTGGCCCCACTCATCAGAAATACATTTTTCAGTCTCAAATAGCAGGAGCGTTATGATCAAGGGTATTCAGATCCCAGAGGTAATCCCAGAGGTGATTCCACAAATCTCAGCAAAGTTGAGGCAATAAAACATGACGAGGGAAAAGAGAGAAAAAGATATACATGTGAAGTGCCGCCAGTACAAACAACACTGCGCCGTTAGCTAATGCACTCACAAGACAATAGGCAAAACAAGCATCAGCGCGTTCTGGGTTCGCGACAGTAGCGTGCATTCCACAGGAACCGGAAGCAACGTCACTGGTTCTAGACAGGCCGGAAATTACGTTGACGCGTTTCGCCCCTCCTCCAGGGCATCATCAAGGACATCATTTCCGGCCATGGAGAAAGAACTTTATATGCGCTGGAGTCACCGCCTTCCGGCAAGAACAGCCAATAGTAGGAGAACCTTCCGGCGTAATGAATTGCCAGCTTCCCATCAACATCACTTCCTGGTGTTGCCAGATTATAACAAACTTTAATAACAAGCTGACAATTTAGAAGACATTTGACATTAGGATAAAAAAAAGTCATTAGACAAAATACATTATACATACTAAAAATAAGATCTATGGATTTTCTGTTAATCTTTAAAATCTTAGTTTTTAAAAAATCTTTTTGGAAAATAATTTAATAAAAAAGCAGCCGTATAAAAAGAAAAATGAAAACTTGAATATAAAAAGAAAAATAAATAAAAATAACAATGAAAATGAAAAAGAAAAAAAATTCATAAAATTAAAAATTAAAATAAATATAAAAATAAAATTAAAATGAAAATAAAAGTAAAAATGGAAATAAAAAGAAAAATAAAATAAAAATGAAAATGAAATTAAAAATAAAATAAAAATAAAAGTAAAAGAAAACGAAAATAAAAATAAAATAAAATAAACAAAAAGAAAAATAAATAAAAATAATCAATCATAAATGGCTACCAATTTGACAAGAAACAATTCAGATCAAGTTCGATGTTGAGGCCATGCGGACTTAAAGTGCCCAATCTATTTATCCACATTGGCCATTGTTGCATAAAGATAGAGATCTTGCACTTTTTTAGATCAGACAGGCTTCTACAGCTGTGGTAAATGTATGGTCTGTCGTACTTCTAGACATAGGGTTAGAAAGACCACTCATTTTACTTCTTTCTCTCAGGGTAAAACCTATGAGATAAAAAAAATGTATCACTTGTGGGACCACCCATGTGACTTACCTTTTGTCCTGCCCCTGTGGGCTCCAATACGTAGGGAGGACCACTAGGAGTTTGGGTATCAGGTTAAGAGAACATGTTAATAGGATAAGAAAGGGCTTTAAATACCATAGCCTTTCTAATCATTTCAAATTCTTCCACAATAGTGATCCTAGAGGTTTGAAGTTTGGCGGGATTTATAGAGTTGAGGCACACTGGAGGGGCTCCAACCTCAAGAAAGCCATTTTGCAAAACGAAACCCAGTGGATATATAGATTGGGCACTTTAACCACTTGCCGACCGCGCCATAGCCAAAAGACGGCTACAGCGCGGTCGAGTTATCCTGGGTTCACGTCCCTGGGACGTCCTCGTGCACTCACGCTTCCCACGCACCCCCTGGGGCACGCTCGCGGAAGTGTCCATGCTCGCCGAGTTCACGGGACCCGGCGCAACAAGGATCGCGGTGAAGAGCCAATGATAGCGGCTCTTTACCACCTGATCGCTCCCTCCAATGAGGGAGCGATCAGAATGTAAACAAACTGGGGTCACACAGAGGTCCAGCTCTCTTCTCTCCTCGACACCGATACAGCGTGTGAGGAGAGAAGAGAGATCATTTAACAGTTAGTGTTTGTCTCATATTGTGCAGTGAACTACTGTGCCCAGCAGTGCCCTTCAGTACCACACAGTGCCACACAAGTGCCAATCTGTGCCCTACAGTGCCAGTACACTACCCATCAGCACCCCTACAGTACCCATCTGTGTCACCAGTGCCACAAAAATACTCATCAGTGCCACTACAGTGCCCATCAGTGCCACCAGAGTACCCATCAGTGCCACTAGTGTCCATCAGTGCCACCACAAGGCTGATCAGTGTCACTACAAGGCTAATCAGTGTCACTACAAAGCTCATCAGTGCCACTACAAGGCTCATCAGTGCCACCAGTGCCCATTAAGCCCTGTACACACGTTCGGTTTTACCGATGAAAACCGTCCGATGGATTTTTTTCATCAGACAAACCGATCGTGTATGGGACCCATCGGTCTTTTTTCCATCGGTTTTAAAAAATAGAACATGTTTTAAATTTTTCCGATTGATCCAAAACCGATAGCAAATTCCGATCGTCTATGGGCAAGTCCATCGGATAAAAAACCCACGCATGCTCAGAATCAAGTCGACGCATGCTCAGAAGCATTAAACTTCATTTTTCTTGGCTCATCGGAGTGTTTTACGTCACCGCGTTTTGAACGGTCGGTTTTTTGACTGATGGTGTGTGGGCAAGACTGAAGGAAAACAGTTTCATCGGATATCCGATGGACAAATCCATCAGACTAGAATCCATAGGAAATCCGATCGTGTGTACAGGGCTTCAGTGCCACCTCTGTCACTTCAGTGCCCATCGGTACTGCCAGTGCTCCACCAGTGCCAATACAGTGCCCAGTGCCACTACAGTGCCCCATCGGTGCCATCAGTACCACATCAGTGCCACTATTGTGCTCATCTGCACCACTACAGCGCTCAACTACAGCGCTCATCAGTGCCACAGTAGTGCCCATAAGTGAGTGCTCATCAGTGGATACTCATCAGCGCCGCCTTATCAGTGCATATCAGTGTGGTGCATTAGTGTACATTAGTGCACCCTCATCAGTTCCCATCAGTGCACCCTCATCAGTTCCCATCAGTGCACCCTCATCAGTTCCCATCAGTGCACCCTCATCAGTACCCATCAGTGCACCCTCATCAGTTACCAGAAGTGCACCCTCATCAGTTACCAGCAGTGCACCCTCATCAGAACCCAGCAGCACCCACATCAGAACCCAGTAGCACCCTCATCAGAACCCAGCAGCACCCTCCTCAGAACCCAGCAGCACCCTCCTCAGAACCAAGCAGTGCAGCCTCATTAGACCAGCCTCATCAGCACCCATCAGTGCAGCCATATCTGTTCCAGTTTTCCTACCACAGTTTGTCACCGCAGCCCACAGTCACCAGTATGGCGAAAAAAATGTTTTCCACTGAGGAGGCATACCAACAGCTTTGCTTGACTAACGAGTGCAGCGGGGAGCTCTCTGAGTCTGATTCTGGTTCAGAATATAAACCTGTTATATGCAGTGGGTCTTCTACAGATTCAGAAGAAGTGGAAAGTGTGCCCAGGAAATGAAGGCATTCTGACATGGAGCAGCAGGCTACCACAAGTAGCGCTGTGGCATCAACCAGCAGCTCAGTGCCATCCACCAGTAGCACAGTGCCATCCACAAGAAATGAAGTACCACTACAGCAAAGGCCAAGAACTAGCGGGGTGTCATCTCAGCCCCAAAGGGTTAGGACCCATGCCAGCCTTCCCTATGCCCTTGAAAACCCTCTGTGGCTTCCCCCCAATTCAGGAGCAGCAAACATCCCCCCTTTCACCGCCCAGCCAGGTGTTCAGGTGAACACAGAGAATTTTGCCCCTATTGATTTTTTTAATTAAATTTTTACCCAAGACCTATTATCCTCCATCGTGACCCAGTGCAACCTCTTTGCACAACAATTCATAATAAACAACCCTGGTTCAAGTTATGCCCGTCCCTATGAGTGCAGAGCATTGACAGTGGAGGAATTTAAAATTATTTTTAGGCCTAACGTTCAACATGGGGCTCTCAAAAAAAATGAAGTATACTCCTATTGGTCCACCAAACCCATCCACCACATGCCAGTCTTTTTATCCATTATGTCAAGATCCAGATACCTCATGATAATGCGCTTTCTCCATTACAATGACAACACCCAGTGCCCTCCCCGAAATGACCCATCACATGACAAATTATTTAAAATTCAGCCACTTCTAAATTTTTTCTCTGAGAAATTTCCCCAGTTATATATCCTAGACCAAAATATATCCGTGGATGAGTCCGTGGTCCACTTCACAGGCAGGCTTGGCATCAAGCAGTTTATTCCAAGCAAAAGGGCCCGATATGGAGTTAAGATCTACATGTGACCAAACCACGGGCTACATTTACGCTTTCCTGGTGTATGAAGGGAAGGACTCCCAACTGCATCCCCCTGAATGTCCAGAGTACATCAGTGCCAGCGGAAAGGTTGTTTGGGAGCTTATATATCCACTTCTTGAAAAGGGTTACCTACCACCTTTATGTGGATAATTACTATACCAGCTTGCCCCTCTTCCACAACCTTCACTGGAAGGGCACTCCAGCGTGTGGTACAGTGCGAGCCAACAGAAAGGGTTTCCCGCAAAGGCTCGTTACTGAAAGACTACGAAAAGGGGAGACAGCGTCTTTGCGGAATGAAGAGCTATTGGCTATCAGGTGGAGGGACAGAAGAAACGTCCACATGCTCTCAACGATACATAGCGACACCTACGTGGAAATCCCCAGAAGAAACGGCCCTATCCAAAAACCAGCATGTGTTCATGATTATAATTTGTTCATGGGGGGAGTCGATTTTAATGATCAGATGAATGAACCCTATCTTCCCACAAGAAAAAGCTGCTATTGGTATAAAGAGGTCTCCATATATCTTTTCAGTATGGCCCTTTACAATACTTATGTCATTTACCGTAAATCTACAAGGACCCCCTTATCTTATCGTGCTTCTTGGATATTGGGCCTCTATGTGGCCAGGCTGTGTAAAAGTCTCACACATGTGGTATCGCCATACTCAGGAGGAGTAGGAGAATATATTTTGGGGTTTCATTTTTGCTATATACATGCTATGTGTTGGAAATATCTTATAAATGGACAACTTTGTGTAAAAATAATGCGTTTTCATTTTTTTTCCACATTTTCCAAAAACTTCTGGAAAAAAATGAACAGTTCAAAAGACTCATATTGCCTCATAGATTATACGTTGGGGTGTTTGCTTTCCAAAATGGTGTCACTTTGTTGGCGTTTCCATTGTCCTGGTGCTCCAGGGCCTTCAAATTGTAATAGGTGGTTGAGAGATTAGATGTGTAATTTATGCTCCTAGAACGCCTGAAGGGGCTACTTCAATGTTTGGCCTTTGTATGTGGGCAGGCTGTGTAAAAGTCTCACACATGGTGTATCGTAATACTCAGGAGGAGTAGCAGAATATATTTTGGGGTGTCATTTGTGGAATGTACATGCCATGTGAGAGAAATAACCTGTTATAATGACAATTTGGTGTGGAAAATAAATAAAAATAAAAAAAAATTAATTTTGCAAAGAATTGTGAGAAAAAATGACAACTTAAAAAAACGAACTATGCCTCTTACTAACTACCTTGGAATGTCTACTTTCCAAAAAGGGGTCATTTGGGGGGTATTTGTACTTTACTGGCTTGTTAGGGTCTCAAGAAATGAGATAGGCTGTCAGTACATCAGGTGTAATTTAATTGATACATTTTCAGTGATTGGCACCATAGCTTGTAGACCCTATAACTTTCACACAGACTAAATAATATCCACTAATTTGGGTTATTTTTACCAAAGATATGTAGCAGTATACATTTTTGCCCAAATTTATGAAGAAAAATTACTTATTTGCAAAATGTTATAATAGAAATGAAGAAAAATTAATTTTTTTACAAAATTTTCGGTCTTTTTTCATTTATAGCACAAAAAATCAAAAACCCAGAGGCGATCAAATACCACCAAAATAAAGCTCTATTTGTGTGAAAAAAAGGACGAAAAATTCATATGGGTACAGTATTACATGACTGAGTTATTGTCATTCAAATTGTGAGAGCACCGAAAGCTGAAAATTCGTCTGGTTAGGAAGGGGGTTTAAGTGCCCAGTGGTCAAGTGGTTAAGTCTGCATGGCCTCAACATCGAACTTGATCTGAATTGTTTCTTGTCAAATTGGTAGCCATTTATGATTGATTATTTTTATTTATTTTTCTTTTTGTTTATTTTATTTTATGTTATTTTTATTTTTATTTTATTTTTAATTTCATGTTAATTTTTATTTTATTTTTATTTCTATTTTTACTTTTATTTTAATTTTAATTTTAATTTTATTTTAATTTTTATTTTTAGTTTAATTACATTTTTTTATTTTTCATTGTTATTTTTATTTTTATTTATTTTTACTTTTACTTTTATTTTCAATTTTTTATTTTTATTATTTTTATACGGCTGCTTTTTTATTAAATGATTTTCCAAAAAGATTTTTTAAAAACGAAGATTTTAACCACTTAAGCCCCGGACCATTTTGGCTGGTTAAAGACCAGGCCCTTTTTACGATTCGGCACTGCGTCGCTTTAACTGACAATTGCGCGGTCGTGCGACGTGGCTCCAAAACAAAATTGATGTCCTTTTTTTCCCACAAATAGAGCTTTCTTTTGGTGGTATTTTATCACCTCTGCGGTTTTTATTTTTTGCGCTATAAACAAAAATAGAGCGACAATTTTGAAAAAAATTCTATATATTTTTTTTTGCTATAATAAATATCCCCAAAAAATATATAAAAAATATTTTTTTTCCTCAGTTTAGGCCGATACGTATTCTTCTACATATTTTTGGTAAAAAAAAATCGCAATCGGCGTTTATTGATTGGTTTGCGCAAAAGTTATAGCGTTTACAAAATAGGGGATGGTTTTATGGCATTTTTATTAATTATTCGGTGTCACATTTGGCACCTTTCAGGGGGAGGGGGGTGCAGATACCTGTCTAAAACAGGTATTTTTACCCACTTCTGGGCATAGTCACGCCACTCCCCCCCCCTTCCCGCTGTCTTCTGGGAAACACACTGGTCCCAGGAGAGAGCGGGGACCAGTGAGGGCGCACCGTGCTACTGGCGCATGCGCAGTAGGGAACCGGGCAGTGAAGCCGCAACGCTTCACTTCCTGATTCCCTCACCGAGGATGGCGGCGGGGGCAGCCGAGAGATGAGCATTGTTCGGCCTCGGCTGCCGACATCGCGGGCACGCTGGACAGGTAAGTGTCCATTTTTTAAAAGTCAGCAGCTGCAGTATTTGTAGCTGCTGGCTTTTAAAAAAAAAAATGTGGGTGTTTAAGTAAACATCTCCTAACTCCATTTTTCTTCCTCCCTTTTCCCCTGATACTTCCCTTGTTTCCACCTCTCCCTATACACCTTGCTCCTACCCCATTCCCTAGTCTGAATTTACCCAATCAGGGTACCCTTGTGCCTGCTTTTCTTCATGTGCATTTGCTTGTTTATCTTCTTGATTAAATCAACCCAATAATGATCCAAGATGCTGTACAACAGGCATGTCCAAAGTCCGGCACGTGGGCCAATTGCAGGGCTGTGTTCTGGTTAAAACAGCCCCACTGGTAACTTGGATATATATATCTTTTGTGGCCCCCAACGAATCACTGAGCGCCCTGAGCGGGGATTCGCTGGGGGGCCACAAAAGATATATACCGTATTTATGTTCAGTTCTGGCAGCCTCAGAGGGGACAGGGAGGGGGCGGGATGAGTGCCGTTAGATTACATACAGGACAATCTCCTGTTTACTTGGCTTCCTCTGTAATAGGAAGTCCCGTCTGATGGGCTGGCATTGGATGACTTATCTGTCTATCATAGGAGGCGGGACTTTGTATTAAAAAGGCAGCCGAGTAAACAGGAGATTCTCCTGTATGTAATCTGTTGGCGCTCGTCCCGCCCCCCTCCCTGTCCCCTCAGAGGCTGCAGATGGGCACGGATCAGGCTGCATTCATGGCACTTTTGAGGCTGCATTCATGTCAATGGTGAGGCTGCATTCATGGCAATGGTGAGGCTGCATTCATGGCAATGGTGAGGCTGCATTCATGGCAATGGTGAGGCTGCATTTAGAGGCTGCATTCATGGCAATGGCGAGGCTGCAGATGGGCCCTGATTAGGTTGCATTGATCGGCACTGACCCTTCTTTTGCTTCACAGTTCTTTATTTAAAATTTAAATTTTTTCCTGAAACTTCCTTCTTAAAGTGAAGGTGCGTGTTATACGCCTATAAATATCCAAATAACATGCCCAAGCTCATGCGGGTACACGCGACCGTTTTTAATGTCATTGAAAAAAACTGCATTTTTCTCGACGTGATTTTTCGTGTTTCCTCTCAAGCCTGCCTTGCCTACACACTGTCGTTGGAAAAAAATGTTCGAGTAAAGCGCGGTGACGTACAACACGTACGACGGCACTATAAAGGGGAAGTTCCATTCGGATGGCGCCACCCTTCGTGTTAGTAAAGTTTGTTGAGAGACGATTTGCGCTTTTCAGCCTTGTGCTTTTCAGTCCGTTACAGCGTGACGAATGTGCTATCTCCATTACGAACGCTAGTTTTACCAGAACGAGCGCTCCCGTCTCATACTTGATTCTGAGCATGCGCATTTTTTTTCATGTCGTTAAAGCCTACACACAGGCCGTTTTTCATGACAAGAAAAACGACGATGTAAAAAACTACGTGAAAAATTAGAGCATGTTCCAATTTTTTCATGCCCGTTTTTCACGTCGTGAAAAATGCTCTGAAGCGCACACAAGATCATTTTTAATGACCATTTAAAAAAATGTAATTTTTCTTGTCATTAAAAATGGTCATGTGTACACGGCATTAAGACTCTTCACCACACACAGCCACAAAGGCAAGAGAATTCTTGTTGGGCAGTGTATTAGTTCATTTGCATTTCATTTTAATGGTTCAAAGATTGTCAGGCAAAATAGTCGGCCCCCACGCATGTTCACTTTATCTAATCTGGCCCTCTTTGAAAAAAGTTTGGACACCCCTGCTGTACAATATGCACAAACAACGGGTTCAGTTATTGTTTCTTCAAAAAACTCACTTCCAAACATCCTCCACAATGAGAATGCCCACTATATGCTACTCCAAATGGTATTTCTGCAACAACCCCTTGGGTAAATCTAAAGGGGTGGCTATAGGCTTCCACTCCTCTCTCCCAGTCTCGGATGAACAGGGACATAATGACCCTGATGGTAGATTTTGCATACTCACGTGCCTTATATACGGCAGGCCATTTATTTTGGTCAACATCTATGTTCCTAACCAAAGCCAAATACCATGCTGGGGACCCTCTTGCAGGTCCTGGAAGATTATGGAAATAGAAGGATTGTTCTATGTGGTGATTTGAATTTGAACTTAGAACTCTCCCTTGACACTACCTCTGTCCCCCGAGTCTCTCTATCCCAATCTATCAGGCTAAAACGACAAATCCACAAGCTACAATTAGTTGATATATGCCAAATTTTCCCATAGCTTGGGACTACACCTACCATTCTCAGACCCACTCTACATACAGAAGAATTGAATACTTTGTTGTCTCTCATTGTATGCTCATTTGAAAACCCAGAGCCAATATTGGGGATTTGGTTTGAATAATTTACAATCTTTTTATTTTTTTTCCATCCAGCTCCATCACTTTTCTAAATCTTTTGCATCCTAGAGGCAGCCTAATGAGTTTCTGCTCAAAGATGAGACTCGAGCAGCAGTTACTTGCACCATTTCTCGGATCATGCCCAAGACTCCACGGCAGCCCAGACCAAATATAAAATGTTGAACTGTGTCCTCAGGGACACATTGATGGTCGAAGGAGCACAGTTGAAAACAATGGCGTCACCAGGGTGGGGCCTGAGGGGGCCACAACCCCCCAATTTTACTGCGTTCCCCTCCATGTGCCCCCCAAGTTAAGTACTGACTCATAACCCAAATAATGGCCGCCGGCCGGCGCTGCGGCTTTCTGAGTGTCAGTCTCTCAGCCTCGAGTAAGCGGGGCTTTCTCAGGTGACGTTGTGTGATTGCCGCCGGCCGTCGCTGTTGTTCATGGGAGTTGTAGTCCACGGCAGCGGCTGCGTGCTCAAGCTCCCTGCTCCGGGGGGTGGAGTCAGTCTGAGGAGAGCAGCGCAGCCAGCCTATGTGCTACAACTCCCATCGCCGTGGTCGGATATTGCCTGCCTGGACACTGTGGAAACACTACGTGACGTGGATGGCCTGGGCACGCCGCTGCTGGCTGGGCTGCAGTACAGAGCGTGTAACAACAGAGTACTGTGGAGTGGACTTGACCCCAGGAGCAACATCACTGACCCCCAGGACTGGAGGAAGCAGTGCAAGGAGGAGGAAGAGAGGACCTGTCCTGTCCTGCTGCTGCTGAGCTCTGAGTCTAGCGAGCAAGCTGAGGTGAGAGACCCTGACACCCCCACAGGATCAATCATCCCATCGATCATCTTACGGAGAGAAAGAACGGGGAAATGCTGATGTAAACAAGCATTTCCCCATTCTGCCTAGTGACAGGACACTGATCACAGCTCCCTGTAATCGGAAGCAGTGATCAGTGTCGTGTTACACGTATCCCATCCCCCCTACAGTTAGAACACATCCCTAGGACACATTTAACCCCTTTAGTGCCCCCTACTGGTTAACCCTTTGACTGTCAGTCACATTTACACAGTAATCAGTGCATTGTTATAGCACTGATCGCTGTATAAATGTGAATGGTCCCAAAATAGTGCCAAAAGTGTCCGATGTGTCCGCCATAATGTCACGATAAAAATCGCTGATCGCTGCCATTACTAGTAAAAAAAAATATTAATAAAAATGCCATAAAACTATCCCCTATTTTGTAGACACGCGCGCCCGCAACCCCGGGCCTTAAAGGCGACGTATATATACGTCGATCTGCCCAGCCGTGCCATTCTGCCAGCGTATATAGTTGTGCAGCGGTCGGCAAGGTGTTAAAAAAAAAAAAAAATTGAGGACAAAATTATCAATTATTAGCGCATTTTGTATGTGTTCCATTGTGTCTTTGGATTGTGTTTGTGTGACCACACTAGCAAATATTGCTAAAATAAATAATAAAAAAAAATAATACAAATATGCACTACTATTAATAACAACATTCAATGTTTTTTTTTCATTACCTACAAGCACAACAAGATACAGAACAAATGTAGGCTTCAACTGCCTTTTTGCTGCAAAATTATGCCATTTTTATCCTCAGTGACAGAAAAGCTCTCCTTAATTTGAGAAATGAAACTGTATAGGAATCTACAGTGTATAAAACAAATAATGTGGATTGTCACGTAGCACCTTTGCTGTTTCACTGTGGTTTTCCTGCCTGCTACTGCTTGCTTAAAACAAATGTTAGATGAAGGAAATCTGCTCACATTGAAAATACAACACATTGCAGAACTAAGACCGCAAGAAGCAGTAGACTGTATTACCTCTGGTGTCAGTAGGCCCTTCCTAAACAGTTTCATATGTAACACATGCTGGTGTGGGAAAAAAATCATTTTAGAAAGAAAGAAGCAAAGAAATAGAAAGAGAAAGACATAAGAAGTTAAAAAGGAAAGGAAAATAAAGAAATATCTTTAAATGTCTCAGAAATTATATCCTTTAAAATTAAAAGGAAGTCAGAAATTTGACTTGAAAAATAAAAACCATGTTTAAAAACCATGCGGTGAGCTCTTAAGTAGGATTGCACCGATATCGATACCAGGCATTTTCGCGAGTATCGTTACTTGCGAAAATGCTCCTATACCCTAAGCCGATACCGGAAGTGACGTCAGCTGGCCTGCTGTCTCCTCTGGTGCAGGGCTGTCTTAATTCCTCCACCACTCCCGCAGTTTCCAGTGCTCCTCTAGCACTTTGCAGGGTGTAAGAAGGAGCCCCCGAGGCAGAGCATGTTACTACTGCCTATGTGGGTGGGATCTGTACTGCTCCGAACACAGGGCATAGAGAGGAGTGCTGGTGGGGATCAGAGCAGAAGACATCCCTCTAGCACAGAAGTGGTAAGATAATGCCCAGATCTAGGGGGGTACTGGGGAAGGGTGGGCTCCCACCTTCTAAGCCCTCCACCACCCCTGACACTTGCCGGCAGTCTCCCATCCCCGCATAGTACACTTGAGCACAGCAGCACTAAGTGCTCCTCCTCCCCATCCCATTCCCTATCTAGCTACTGCAACTAATTGCCCTTCCTACCATGGAATGTCAGAACTGCAACCGGTAGCCAGCCATACACCAGAACACTCCGATCAGGGATGATCGGGAGTCGGTTGGCTGCTAGTTTTCCAGCATGCACGTCCGACAGGAACCAGCCGAAAGGCCGGCTTCTGTTGGAGAGACCGACATACACAGGGGCTGAATGTCGGCTGTTTTTTTTTTTAACCGGCCGACATTCGGTCCATGTGTACTCGGCTTTAGTTGTTGATACTGTTGAATCCATGATGTATGGGAATGCTCATAGGAGACACATTTCCACTGTAAAATATGCTGGAAGATACATGTTAAGCAGCGGTCGCCAAACTAGTCCTGGATTAACCAGAATGAATTGGCCATCAGCGAGAGGGAAACCTACCCAGACTTAATCCTAGGCTTCTTTGGTTGAGCAAACCTGTGGAACTCTTGATAAGCACAACCAGGGCTCGTCTCTCAAAGGGCCTGCAGATCAACATTCACATTGTATGGCCAAGGAATCAACTGCTATAGTTATCAGATCACCTCTAAAAGCCTTAGACCAGTCAGTCAGGGTTTGACAGATCGGTCACAGGTAAGACAGAGTGCAGCACAGGACCTGCAAGGGAGAACAAAGCTCTAGAGAGGGCATCCAGAACCTTATGTAGCCAGAGCCCCTCTGATGAAAATAGAGCAAAGATACATGTCATCGAATTGTTGTTGTGGGACAAGTCCCAGCATGCCCATTAGCTATGTCTCTATAGACTCTATTGACTCTTTATGTCCTTCTCTGATGGGCGACAAAAGACTGTGGGAGGAGGGGTTAATAAAAAAAAGACTGTGGGAGGTACAGTTTCACTAAGTACAGAGAGCACTGCATCAAGGAGACTACATTTCCTAGGGAGCTATGCATCCTGGAAGGAGCAGAGAGCAATTCAGTGAGCTGCTCAAGGAGGATCAGGGCACTTGGCGCCAGACCAGGAAAGGAAACAGGCATGCAGGCTAGGGTGCTAATTTCAAGGGCACTCGCCTTCCAGTGTGGCCTTAGCAGCAGCATCTCCAGCCACACAGTGCAGGTTTGCCAGTCTCCTTTTGCACCTCCAGCTACACCGTGCTGGTTCGCCAGTCTATTTCTGCATCTCTAGCCATACAGAGTGGGTTTGCCGGAGTTCAAGCCATCGATCCATGAGGTTCCCCTCTGCCGTTGACAAACCGCAGCAGAAGTGCAAGACTGTCAAGGGAGTTACCAACCCACTAAACTCGCTGTACAATCAGAAATTAGACTTTTTCCTCCAGTTCCTCGGACATTGCCACACTCCTTCAGCCTACCACTAAGCAGTGCCATATCACCTGCCCAGGATTGTCCCATTACCTCAGATCCACTTTAACTTCCCTCTGAACTTGTTACCTGTTCTTAAATATCAATAAGCCTTTCTACAAATTATTCCCACCAAAACTCTTCCTCAATCTTCCACCCTCTTAAACTGAGAGTTTCTGGAAGCCACTCAACATCACCATTAGTGCACCACCAAAAGAGCCTCAAGTGGCCGGCTTGTGTTGGATCAACCGACGTACACACGGGCCAAACGTAGGCCGTGATTTTTTGAACCAGCAAATGTCGCCCAACGTTTGCCCAGTGTGTACCCGGATTAAAGTTCAAGTTCTGCTCAAGCCTTGATTGTAGGAAGGCCTAAATGCGATGTGCAGAGCAGTCTCTGGGACTGAAGTGCCTGTGTTTACAACAAAGACGGATTTCCAGATATAATAGTAAATCTTACAGGAAGTGGCTTTTCTTGCCTTTAGCAATGTGGGAATGACAAACTCTGAAATCCTTCTGTCTCTTAAGACCTGAGATTCAACAGTTATAGCATTAAAACCAGTGACTGAGTATTTGTATGACCTGTGAACTGCTTTATATAAATAAAAATCGTTATTTGAAAAAAAAAAAAAACAGTGACTGAGAAGCAGGATGGGCCTTGAGAATGCAGGCCTTAGCTGTTTGGAAGCGTTCACAGATTGTCTCCTAAAAAGTCTGAGTATTTCTGTGTACCAGGTCCTTCTGAGCCAGTTTCCAATGAGAATCACCTTCTTCTCTTGCTCTGTTTATTAGAGTAGTTAAGGCACAATTTACATTGGATGAAAACCATAGATTAATCTGAAAGGAGTCCATGGAATTATCAGAGCATCCAATGCCAGTGCTAGTGGGGTCCCTTATTACTGACATAGGCTGAAAATGTTGGCTAGAAGGGCCCATTCCCCTTGGTCCAGGTGGTGATGACTGATGTAATCCACTTTCCAATTCCCAACACCTTAGATGTGGGCAGAAGAGATCGCTGGACAGTGTTTCTGTCCACAAAATGATTAGGCTTGCTTCCTTCAAGACTGCATGACTCTGGGTGCACCCTTGGCGATTTAAATAGACCACAGCTGTGGCATTGTCCAACTGCACTGTGAAGAAAGGGATCTAGTGGTGCAGAGACATTTCAATTGTTCTGAGCTCCAAGAGGTTGCAGTGGAGCTTGGCTTTTTTTGTGACCATGTTCCCTGAACTGTAAAAAATTGGACCACTCCTCTCCAGTCTGAGAGACTGGCATCTGTTATTACTTTCCAGTGGTATGGTAGGAACAACTTTCCCCATTGTCAAAGATGGGTTGAAAATCCATCAATCTAATCCCTCAAGCTAGTGACTTCCTTGCTTGCATAGATAGGCACATAGGCAGATCGAGAGAGGGAGCATGTTTTTCCATGCCAGCAAAATGTGTTTGATAGGCCTTGAATGGAACTGGTCAAATGGAATAGCCTCAAAGGAGGTTATCATGATGCCCAGGACTCTCAGAATTTGGGATGCTTCTCTGGTCTTAAAGAGTAACTGCACATTTGTTGAGAAAAAACATTCCCCTCTGGGTGATCTATGTACACTGCAAGCATTTTAACAAACTTTGTTGCAGATTCCTACCTTTTGTTATTCTGAAGAAATCCCTGTATGTTTGTCTATGTCCATGTGTTAAGTAAATCTAATGGTAGTGGTCTTATAAATATCAAGCAGCTGCTGCACGTACCGGGCTCTGATGAGGAGAACTGCAGGGTCTGCATCCCTTTAGATGTGATTTCCTATTGGGAGTATCTCACTAAAAATTTAATTTTTGTTGCAGGGGTTGCTTGAAATCTGACTTGTATCTTAGTGCAGACTTCTGGGAATATTAGTAAGCCAATCACACAAGCAGGAAATTATGTTTCAGGGGGGCGTTCTGTACACATTCTGTGTACAGAACACCTCCAGGTAGCCATATTGCATTGCATTTACAGAAAATTACAGCGCTGCAGATTGAAAAGGAAAGGTAATTTCTTGTGTCGGAATTGTATATTCTATATTTATTTTTTTAATTGCTATTTTTTTCCCCACGAATGTGGAGTTAGCCTAAGGCCCAAGCACAAAATTTCCAGAAAACAAACTGGTCTCTCTTCACACATACTTTTGCTTGGTCTGTGTCTAGAATGAGACCTAAGTACTTCAGATGAAGGGAAGGTTGCAGAGTGGATTTTCGGAAGTTGTCCAACCAAAAGCCTAAAGTATCTGACTAGTCCTGTGGACTTTTTGCAGGTAGCTGGAAGGGAGAGGAGTCCTTCAGAAGAAGGTCTTATGCCTTGTACACACGACCGGTTTTCCTGTCGGAATAAACTCTGAAGGTTTTTCTGACGGAGTTCCAACGGAATTCCGCTCAAGCTGTCTTGCAAACACACAGTCACACTAAAATCCGACAGTCAAGAATGCGGTGACGTAAAACACTACGACGAGCCAAGAAAAGGAAGTTCTATGCTTCCGAGCATGCGTTGAATTGTTTCCGAGCATGTGTGGCTTTTAGTCCGTCGGAATTGCATCCAGACGAACGGAAAGTCAGATAGAAATAAAAAAAATAAAAAATAAAAATTGAAAATCCGGAAAAATTGAGAACATGTTCTCTATCTAATTCCGTCGGACAAAAAAAAGTCTGATGGGGCATACACATGGACAGGATATCCGATGAAAAGCTTCCGTTTGACTTTTTCCGTCGGAAATTCCGCTCGTGTGTACAAGGCATAATAGATACTCTGTAATCTGAATGCCCTGAGTTCTTTAGAGTGCAAGAAAGGGTGAATGCTCTGGGTGCAGAGGAAAGGCCAAATAACAATGTCTCCTACTGCGAGGCGCAGAAAGTGCTTATGAGGTGGGTTAATGAGAATCTGCATATAGGTATCTTGGATATCTACAAAGGCCAGACATTTCTCAAAGAGGCAATAACTGAGGGATTCCATACAAAACGTTGGAACTAGGAGGTGCTTGTTTAGGGATTTTATGTCCAGAACAGGACAAATACCCTTATTGGGTATTGGCACCAGTAACAGGTTTGAATAGAATCATTTGAACCTGTCCGGCAGACGGACTGGAATGACTACGTCTGAGTCCTGGGATAAGATATGATTCAGGCCTTTCTGCAAATCTGTCCTTGAAAAGATTTGGCCTGGTTTGAAAGAGGAAAGCAGTGAGGGGGTAGAGTTTTAAACAATTTTTTGCCCATTTGAAATCACCAATTTAAACCCACAGGTCTGGGACATTTAGAAGGGCTGAGTTTTGGCTTAGAAATTGAAGACTGGGTAGAGTGCATTGAGGTAGTCTGCGCTTTGAGGAGGTAGAAGATCCTGAGGAAGGAGATTTTGGATCTCTGTGGAAGGAGAACCTTTCCTCATGTGACATCTTTGATGACTTTGTCAAGTGCCTTCTCAAAGGAACATTCTCAAAAGACATACATGTGGGGCATCTTTTATTTATTTTTATTTTATTTACATCTTTTACAGGCAGCTTCAGCTGACTAGGCTTTGAGCCACAAGATGCTGCTCACATGTACAAAACTCAGAGCCATTCTGAAAATTTGTGTCAAAACTTGTTCTACGGCATCCACACCAAAGAAAGTAATTGCTCAGATAAGGTACAGTGCTGGAATACAGTATTGTGTTGGTCGTTCATTGCCCCAAATGAGAGCAAAGAGAGCCTTTATGAGCCTCACATCTTCCAAAAGTACAGTAAGATGTTTAATGACAGATATGACAGGGTCTACAACCAGAAAAGATTACTTTTTTTGTGAACTCTTTTTTTCCACTGGATAGAACTTGGAAATGATTTAAGAGAGAATCAAGTGGGGCAATGTCATGGTTTTTGTGCACAGACTTGAGCATACCACCATCATTGCGCAACATGTTTTACATATTATAAACACAGTCAAACAGCATACCCTTTGCACTCACATTAAAAAGTGCACATGGGCTTATTCCTTTTTTTTTTTTGTTGCTTCTTATGTACAAAAAGAGATTTGTCCTTGGATTAAGGTACCTTTTTTTACGTCATCCCGCGAGCATCTTGTCGTTTCTATGCATCCTGAGCCTGCACTGCTTAAGTGCTACGTTTGTGAGTAATGTTTTAAAGTTTTAATGAGCAAATAAACCGTTTTGATATTCAGAGAGCACTAGATTTTGCCTTTTCTATTCCTATGTGCACCGGACCCCATTGAGGGAATCTGTATTGGCTGGTATCCATCGAATCAGCCGGAGGCAGCACGGATGGAATAGGAGCTCCATGACCAGCTGATCCGTTTATATCCCTGAGAGGGAACCTGCTTTTTCAGACCTTCTGGTGAAACAGGGGTCAGAACGTGAGGTGAGCGGCTAGGATATGGAGGTGAGCACTTGCATTTTCAACATTCAGGCACTAGTGGTGTGTTGTGCGTTTTCTATGCAGAAGACTCTGAGGACTATATTTGTGCATTTGGACTCCTAATTTCTTTTTAGTGTGTGGACTACGGTATATTGTTTTGTTTATTGTTCACTATTCCCATTTAGGGAACACGTATTTTTCATTTTTGACTCACTATTCCCAGTCAGGGAACACGAATATTTGATTGTGCACCAAGTATCTTGCTATATTGCAAGTTAATCACTTATTCTAATTTCAGGATTTATAGGGAGTTATTTTGTATTTAGGTAGCGCAACACTGTTTTGTTTTATACCTTTTTTTTATATTTTATAGAAATATTATACGCACATAGCGGAGGTATCACGCACGGTTTATTGTATCTATATAGAAGCACAAAAGCGTGGCTTATGTTGGTAATGTTTTCTACAAAATCATCAGCTGGTTGATGTCTGGGGAATTCTAAGCACAATGACAAAAGATTATTTCTTCTTCTCCCCCGCTCACAATACATACCACAGATTGGACTTTTTCCTTGTTTGTCACTTTGCTTTAACTATGACTCCACACGTTTCCATAGGTAACACTCTTTGGACGGACCATGCTCCGACGTTCCTTTCTCTGAACCTACCGGATTACCCTACGGCCTACGCCGTATTGGTCTGGAGACTGAATGATAACAAACTGGGGCGATTGCTAGCCAGAGCATTGCACTCTAGGCTCCCTGTGACTTCTATTCTGACTCCGAAAGGGAATATTACTCGCGACCCCCAACTGACCTCTAGTGCTTTTCATAATTTCTATGTGAATCTCTAATATCTCTACTAAGTTTGCGGATATGGAACCTGCAACTTTTCGGCACAAAGTCTGTCATTATGTTCTAGACGCCCCATTGCCTATCATCCCCTGACCTTATTGAAGGCCTTGAGCAAGACTTTGCAGTCTCATCGCTGGTGCCTGGAAAAAGCCCAGGACCAGACGTTCTGACACTGCAATTCTATAAAATCTCAGACTCCCCCTCCCTGTTAATGACCAAAGCCTTCGATCATCGCCATTTAACCCTTCCAGCCACAGTTTATGGAAGCCCATATCTCAGTTATGCCTAAGCCCAACAAAGACCATCCTTATTGTGGTAACAGTCGCCCCAATTCTTTGATGAAAATCAATCTGCATCTATACTCCAAGATCATCGCAATGTGGCTTATGCCTATTCTACCATCTTACTTACACCGAGACCAGGCAGGATTTACCTTGGGATGTGATGCCTGTGACAATACACTGAAAACTCTCATAGAATATGCCCAGAGGAATTCCATCCCCTGCTGTCTGCTTTCATAGATGCCAAATAGGCATTTGATAGGGTGGGGTGGTGTTTTTTTTTGGAAGAAACCCTACTACAACTATGACTGGGCCCACAATTCCTGCAAAAATTAATGTCCTTATACTGTCGCCCCTATGCTCGAGTTTGGACAAATAGTATACTCTCTGACCCTATACATATTTAAAATAGGACTAGACAGGCCTGTCCCCAGGGCCTTTATTAATAGCATCATGGGCCCCTTGGCAAAGTAATGCACTGGGGCCCCTACAAGCCTATCTCAATTTCAACCATCTTTCACATGTGTGGTTGGGGGCAGTAAAGCAATACAATTGAGCCGTGGTTTTAGTGCTCTCTTTCTAAGGTATATTCACACCAGGTTGCAGTGTGACTGTGCTGGGTGGCTACTCCAGTACAGTCCCACTGCATGACAAGGCAAAATGCCTTATATCTGGAATGTCAAGTTCACGCCACTGCGCTGCATGCAGTATTTTTTTTTCAGCGCAGCAGTGCGAGACAATCCACCACCTTGGATCAGTGGTCAATTGAACTTTATGAAATGCCAGTGTGGCATTTCAATAAAGTTTGATTCGAAAAAAAAAATAAAGAAACAGTACAGCCGGTGGCCAAATTTTCAAAGTCTGCTGCCTCAGTTTTTATGATGGCAGTTTGCATATACTCTAGAATGAAGTGTGATCAGATGAATTGCAATTAATTGCAAAGTCCCTCTGAGTCTTTTCCATGAAAGTGAACTTAATCAAATACAAAATATTTCCACTGCATTTGTGAAGAAGGCTTTAGGGTGCCCTAGAAAGTCCAGCAAGCGCTAGGACCATCTACTACAGTTAATTCAGATGCGGGATCGGTGCCTCACCATTGCAGAGCTTGCTCAGGAATAGCAGCAGGCAAGTGTGAGTGCATCTACATGCACGGAGAGGCGAAGACTTTGAGGATGGCCGGGAGTCAAGAAGGGCAGCAAAGAAGCCACTTCTATCCAGGAAGGAAAACATCAGGGACAGACTGATATTCTGCAAAAGGTGCAGGGATTGGACTGCTGAGAACTGGGGTAAAGTCATTTTCTCTGATGAATCCCTTCTGATTGTTTGGGGCTTTCTGAAAAAACCTTGTCTGGAGAAGAAAAAGGTGAGCGCTACCATCAGTCCTGTGTCATGCCAACAGTAAAGCATCCTGAGACCATTCATGTGTGGGGTTGCTTCTCAAGGAGTGGGCTCAGTCACAATTTTGCCTAAGAACACAGCTATGAATAAAGAATGGTACAAAAACATCCTCTGAGAGCAATTTCTCCCAATCATCCAAGAACAGTTTGGTGACGAACATTGCCTTTTCCAGCATGATGGAGCACCTTGCCATAAGGCAAAAGTGATAACCAAGTGACTTGGGGAACAAAACATCAAAATTTTGGGTCCATGGCCAGGAAACTCCCCAGACCTTAATCCCTTTAAGAACTTGTGGTCAATCCTCAAGAGGCGGGTGAACAAACCCCCCCCCCCCCCCCACAAATTCTGAGAATGGGCTGTCATCAGTCAGGATGTGGCCCAGAAGTTGATTGACAGCATGCCAGGGCGAATTTCTGAGGTTTTGAAAAAGAAGGGTTAACACTGCAAAATATTGACTCTTTGCATAAGCTTAAAGGAGAAATCCAGCTTGAGCTCGTTTGGCTGGGCTCCTCCTATGGGTCACAGGAGTGCAAATCGTTTTGCACTCCTGTGACACGTTTTCAGCAGAGAGCGGTCTGAAATCTGCTCTCTGCTGACGCCACTGGAATGTGTCCAGGCACCACGTCATCACGACAATAAAGGCAAAACAAAAGATCGAGTCTTCTGTACAGCAGCACTCCAATAAAAAGCCCTTATGTAAAATTTTGTTTTTGTTCATCACGACAATAGTCTGGATCCGCCAGGTGCCAGTACTGATGCCTGTCTCAGCCTCTCAGCGAGCCGCTGAGAGCCCGAGATGGACGCTCCACACCCCAGCGCTCCAGTGAGTGTGGGGAGGGGTTAGTGCGGAGGACTGCTGACTGACAGACCATCAGCGGTGTTCGATTGCTTGGTTCTCAGTGCAGAGGCGGCGGGGGACCGATGCTGCATCCACCTGGTCAAGTATGAATAGGGAAAAAAACAAAACAAAAAAAAAACGTTTACTTCTCTTTTAATGTAATTGTCAATAAAAGCCTTCGACACTTACAGTGAATATAAAAAGTCTACTTAAGTCTGTTAAAATGTCAGATTTCTGTGATGTAAAAAAAATGAGACAAACATAAATCATTTCAGAACTTTTTCCACCTTTAATGTGACCTATAAACTGTACAACTCAGTTGAACAACAAACTGAAATCTTGCACACCCTTAAACTAATACTTTGTTTAAGCACCTTTTGGTTTTATTACAACAATCAGTCTTTTTGGGTAAGGGTCTATCTTGACTTGGCAATATTTGCCCACTCTTCTTGGCAAAAACACTCAAAATCTGTCAGATTGCGAGGGCATATCCTGTGCACAGCCCTTTTCAGATCACCCCCCAGATTTTCAATCAGATTCAGGTCTGGGCTCTGGCTGGGCCATTCCAAAACTTTACTCTTCTTCTGGTGAAGCCATTTGTTTGTTGATTTGGATGTATGCTTTGGGTCGTTGTCATGCTGAAAGATGAAGTTCCTCTTCATGTTCAGCTTTCTAGCAGAAGCCTGACAATATTTACTGGTATTTGGAACTGTTCATAATTCCCTCTACCTTGACTAAGGCCCCTGCCCCAGCTGAAGAAAAACAGCCCCAAAGCATGATGCTAGCACCACAATGCTTCACTGTGAGTATGGTGTTCTATTGGTGATGTGCAGTGTTGTTTTTGTGCCAAACATATCTTTTGGAATTATGGCCAAAAAGTTCAACCTTAATTTCATCAGACCATAACAGTTTTCCACATGCTTTTGGAAGACTTCATATGTGTTTTTGCAAAATTTAGCCGGGCTTGGATGTATTTCTTCGTAAGAAAAGGCTTCGGTCTTGCCACTCTACCCTATAGCCCAGACATATAAATAATACGGGAGATTGTTGTCACATGTACCACACAGCCAGTACTTGCCAGATATTCCTGCAGCTCCTTAAATGTTGCTGTAGGCCTTGTGGCAGCCACCCTGACCAGTTTTCTTATCACAAATTTTGGAAGGAAGTCCAGATCTTGGTAATGTCACTGTTGTGCCATATTTTCTCCACTTGATGATGACTGTCTTCACTGTGTTCCATGGTATGTCTAATGCATTGGAAATTCTTTTGTACCCTTCTCCTGACTGATACCTTTTAACAATTAAGTATTTTTATCAAAGTGTAGGGACAGTGGCGCTGCCCTTCCCCCGAAGAGTGATCCTTCACAGTGGGTCTCTCTAACTGGGTGAGTATGCAAGCAGGAAGGGTATTTTTTTCACATTCGTCACCTAAAAAGTGAACCCCTATTTGGGTCACTTATCCCCGAGTGAACCGTGGGGTGAAAAATAAAATCTCCATTTTCTTTACCAACTAGTATTGCGTGTTATTTAATGGTCCTATTTAAGTGAAATTATCCTGTGGTTATTTTATACTAAAAGTGCAACTGCATGTGCAAAGTGGAATACATCTCCTATCAAGTCTGCATGTGCCTCCCAATTAGGATTGGAAATCTACCACATGGAGACCCTGACAACCATTTACTAATATTCCTTCTGTGTGATACAAATCCAGTATCTAGGAATGATACACGTTTTTATATATTGAACAGTAAATGTGATAGAACGGACAATGCTCCAGTAAAAAAAAAAGTTTCTGAAAAACACAACAGGTTTGTAGTCCAAAAACTTTCAGAAAATATTTTTAAAAAAGTCTGTGACTTTAGTGCTCTTAACCAGTGTAGTCCGTGGCTAATTTAGGCTGCAAATGTGCCATAAAGCAAGGTGACTTCCATGCTCCCCTTCAGTTCCCCACTCACCAGATCCCTGCAGGGGTAGAACGCGTGTAGTAAGTGTTTCAGCGGTTCAGGGGACGCTCACCTCCTCCTATGCTTGATGGATGCTGGGTTATCTGGGCTCCTAGGTTCATCCAATAGCTCTCCACCTTGAATGGGTTTGTGGAGATAGACAACTCTATGGTTCCTTATAGGGTATCCTCAAGGATAAAAAAAAAACAAAAAACAGGCTCTCATAGTGAAGATCCGAATGTTACGTTTTTATTTAAAATTAGTTTAAAAAAGTTTTGCAAAATAACACTTGCCACAGTCAAGTACAGCAGCTAGCATTTCCTGGTAGCCGGTTTTAAGCGTGAGCTCTGAGCCGGCGTGCGCTCCACAGACCAGTGAGTGCGTACCAAGCTCTGGCTTACGCATTTAGTCATAGGACATCGTAGAGTTGTCCATCACCACAAACCCATTCGAGGTTGAGAGCTATTGGAGGAACCTAGGACCTTTTATTAAAAAAAAACTTCTTAAAAAGGGGTCCCAGTGGGACTACCCCAAGGGAGGCAGCAGCCCACAACCAAGCGTGGAGAACAACCAAATATATACCTTTTAACAATGAGATCCCTCTTATGCTTTGGAAGCTCTCTGTGGACCATGGCTTTTGTTGTAGGGTGTGACTAGGAAAATGTCAGGGAAGACCTAGTAGAACAGCTGAATTTTATTTGGGGTTAATCAGAGGCACTTTAAATGATGGAAGGTGTGTACTGACTCCTATTTAACATGAGTTTGAATGTGATTGCTTAACCACTTCCCTACCCACCCATAGTCAAATGACGTCCACAGATGGGATCTCCCATCCTGGGTGGACGTCATATGACGTCCTGGCTTTGTAGGGGGATATCTGAATGATGCCTGCAGCTAGAGGCATCATTCAGATATCCTTTTAAAGTGACGGCGATTCTGTGCACCATAAGAACGATCATAGCGGCAGTTCTGCCGCTTGATCGTTCTTATAGGCAGCAGGAGGGGACATCCCCCCTTCCCGCCGCCATCCGGTGCTTCTCCGGGCTCTCCCGTGCGATCGGGGACCCGGAGCGAATCTTCCGGTGCCGTTTGTGGGTCACGTGACGAGCATAGAGATGAATGGTGACCAGATGGTCACCAGTCATCTCTATGATCGTCGGCGGCCCGGGCGCGATGTGATGACATCACGCCCAGGTCCTCAAATGTAAACAAAGCCGCCATTGCGGCTGTAAGTATGAGATCAGTGAAATTTTTTTCACTGATCTCATGCTTTCCAGCCTGGAGGAGAGATGTGGGGTCTTATTGACCCTGCATCTCTCCATAAAGAGGACCTGTCACATACATTCCTATTACAAGGGATGTTTACAATCCTTGTAATAGGAAAAAAAAGTTATCAAAAAAAAAAAAAGTTAAATAAATTGTAAAAAAATAAATAAATAAGTAAAAAAAAATGAAAACGCCCCTGTCCCCATTTGCTCGCGATCAGAAGCGAATGCACAAGTAAGTCGCCCACATATGTAAACGCCGTTCAAACCACACGTGAGGTATCGCCGCGTGGGTTAGAGCGCGTGCAACAATTCTAGCACTAGACCTTCTCTGTAATTCTAACCTGGTAACCTGTAAAAAAAAAAAATTAAAGCGTCGCCTATGGAGATTTTTAAGTACCGAAGTTTGGCGCCATTCCATGAGTGTGCGCAATTTTAAAGCGTGACATGTTAGGTATCTATTTACTCGGCGTAACATCATCTTTCATATTTTCCCCAAAAATTGGGCTAACGTTACGGTTTTGTTATTTTTTAATTCATGAAACCATTTTTTTTTTTTTAAAGTTGTTTGAAAAATTATTGCGCAAATATCGTGCAAGAAAAAAAGTTGCAATGTCCGTCATTTTTTTCCCTAGGGTGTGTGCTAAAAAAGCATATATAATGTTTGGGGGTTCTGAGTAATTTTCTAGCGAAAGAATGATGATTTGTACATGTAGGAGAGAAGTGCTAGAATAGGCCCGGTGTTGAAGTGGTTAATTCTGAACACAGCTACATCCCCAGTTACAATAGGGTGTGCACACTTATGCAACCACATTATTTTATTTTTGTTTTTCTATTGAGTTGTATAGGTCACATTAAAAAAGGTGGATAAAGTTATGAAACTATTTTTCTAAATTTTTTTTTTACATTACTGAAACCTGACATTTCAACAGGTTTGTGTAGACTTTTTATATCCACTGTATGTAATGCTTGTACTTATACTTCAGTATACCATAGTAACATCTGACAAAAAGATCTAAAAACACTAAAGCAGCAGACTTTGTGAAAATTAATATTTGTGTCATTCTCAAAACTTTTGGCCACGGCTGTACAATGCTCCGCAATCTACACTGCGCTAATACTGGTCGGCATGTTGTAATGCAGCAGCTGGGGTGAATGAACCCTTAGCTGAAAAGACCGTGGATGGGGGTGTAAACAATCTGCAGCCATGATGCTTTGCTTCGTGATTGCGGCAAGAATTATAACCCCAGTTGTATTTGGCGGGCACTACCATTTACCGAACGCAACCCATTCAAATAAAAGTCAGCGCTGCAACTTCCCCACAACGCACTTGGTTGTGGTGGGGGGTGATGCAGCATTTAGGGGGTTAAAATAGGTGGTAAAGAGGCCACATATTGCCTCCTCACATGCCTCTGCGGATTGCTTTTCAGGAGTGTCAGTCTTTTTCAATAAGCAACCCAGAGCAGTAGATGAAGGGACAGAGCCCAATTTTTCAGCTTGTGTGTGTGTGCACATCAGGGGGTGGAGTATCGGTGGGTCTGCCGAGGCAGGCACAGCAGGGATTGGATAGCTCATGAGGAAGTGGGTAAAACCATGGGCTTCTTCAGCACACTGTTCCCTTCAAATTCCGTCTCTTAACCACTTAAGCCCCGGACCATTTGGTAGCTAAAGGACCAGAGGTGAATTCAGAATTTTGCACTGCGCTGCTTTAACTGTAAATTGTGCGGACATGCAATGTTGTACCCAAACGAAATTTGCGTCCTTTTCTTCCCACAAATAGAGCTTTCTTTTAATGGTATTTGATTGCCTCTGCGATTTTTATTTTTTGCGATATAAATGGAAAAAGACCGAAAATTTTGAAAAAAAATGATATTTTCTACTTTTTGTTATAAGAAAAATCGAATAAACTCAATTGTAGTCATACATTTAGGCCAAAATGTATTCAGCCACATGTCTTTAGTAAAAAAAAATGTCAATAAGCGCATATTTATCGGTTTGCGCAAAAGTTATAGCGTTTACAAACTAGGGTACATTTTCTGGAATTTACACAGCTTTTAATCGGCATCACCGACACTAAGACAACGATCATAAAAACGATTGCTTAGCGACAGTGGTGATAGGGGGTGAAAGGGTTACCTGGGGGGCGATCAGGGGGTTAAACCTTTATTAGATAATATATTGGGGTACCTGACGCTATAAAAACCTGCGGCGAACCTAAAAAAAATTACTGGCTACCGATCAGCATCGCCGACGCTAAGACATCGATCAGAAAAATTATCGCTTAGTGACAGTGGTGATAGGGGGTGAAAGGGTTACCTGGGGGGGGTGATCAAGGGGGTTAAACCTTCATTAGGTAATATATGGGGGTACCCGACGCTATAAAAACCTGCGGCGAACCTAAAAAAAATTACTGGCTACCGATCAGCATCACCGACGCTAAGACATCGATCAGAAAAATGATTGCTTAGTGACGGCGGTGCTAGGGGGTGAAAGGGTTATCTGGGGGTTAAACCTTTATTAGGGGGGGGGTTAGGGGGCTACACTGGACCTAAAACTAAATGTAGTGACACTTTTACAGTCACAAATGTCACTGATTGCAGTGATCACTAAATAAATGGTCACTGCAATCAGTGACACTGACTGGGGGGTGATTTATGTGCCTATGTGTCCTGGTGTCAGTGTGCTGTTTTGTGTACTAACCTGCATCTTCTCCTGTACGGCGCTCGGTATATGTGAGCACCCCAGGAGAGATGACATCACTTCCTCCTTCCTGGCAGGCAGGGGAAGCTCTCTCATTCGCCGGGAGCGATCGAGAGGGGCTGGCCGGAATCGAACGGCCGTCCCCTCATGCCGGATCACTCCCGAAGGTAAAACGACCACCCACTGTAAAGAAGGGGGGGTCCGATCGGACCCCCCAACTATACAAAGGCAATCACGTATATGTACGTGATTCTGCCTGTCGGTGCCATTCTGCTGACGTATATTTACAGTGGGCGGTCGTTAAGTGGTTAATATCTCACAGGATTTGTGAGTGAGATATTGAGTAACAGAATTGGCACAGCCACAGTGCACCTGCTCCTAGCAACAGACTCCCAGCTGGGCAGCAAGCGGAGGTGGAGCGATCACCAGCCAGACCGGCAATGATTACAACCTTGAGTCTGAGATGGCAGGCAGCATATTGTGTGTGCCACGACGCTTATGAAAAATACAGTTAAAGTTAGTGTGTGCAAACAGTGCAGTTTACCATGCCACCTCAGCACTGCCAGCAGCATCCCCCCCCCCCCCCAGACCCGACCGGCTCTGATGGGGCCCCATGCGTTGTGCCCAGGGGTACCCGCTCAATAACACAGCCCTGCCAGACTCCTGTCACTGCCCTTTTTTGTATTGGTGATTAAAAACATCTCACCGTTGCCATTCAAAAAAGTCCCAACATCCAATGTATCTCAGTGAAGGGAAGAGAATACAAAATGTCCAAAAATGCAGATGAACGTTTGCTGTATATATCCAACGCCTTTGATCACCATACCTAATCTTTTGAGAGAGCTAGATAAAGGGCTCTCAGTACCTTAAAAGTTAATTTTGACAAAACGGAATCCCTCAGCATTTCTTTACTCTAGTCCACACAAACCCATTTTATACAGATCTTCCTGTTCAAATGGCAACCCAGCACAATCAAATACCTGGGAATTTACATTCCTCGTGACCTCTTTAAAACTGCTGGACTTGAATTAATCCCCATGTTTAATTTGGTTATGCACTTATGAGGTCTGTCCAGGAAAGTATCCAGCCATGTAATATGAAAAATAGAGATATTTATTGAATAAGCTACAAGAAACATTGTACAATAACGCCCCAGTCCTCTTGGGACCTCACACAAATTTTGACACAAGGTTTCCTGCCAAGATCTTGAACACAGTCATATTCGGAATCCTCAGATCAGCTTCTAGCTCTCACAATGTCAGTCGCCAATCTTTGTTGATTGGAGCCCGTATACATTTAACATTCTCATGTGTTCTGCTTGTTGCAGGCTTTAGAGAACGCACTTTCAACAGGTTCTTGATCCTCTTTAAAGCTTTTGTACGACAATTTTATTTGCACTGCACTCATTGCATCATCCTGAAAAAACCTTCTGAATAGTTTCCACAGAGGAATGTTAAAGCTTAATGAAAAATTTGATGCAGATTTGTTGCTTTACTTGTTCAGTCAGTGTGAACGCAATGGCCACACAGTACACATGTTCACTCAATGGCATCTAGGTCCTCCACTGACTAGTACAGTAAAGTCATCATTGTTCACGGAAGCGCATTCCAGTCCACTCTTCTGGACGGCCAGGTCATATCGATGTTGTGCAAACAGTTCATTATATTAACAATGGCTGGACTTTTTCCTCATCAAAACACCTTAAAACATATGACAAGTCCTCCATTACTTGGAGGACCTGCAAGATAAGCATTTTAAAAATGGACATTCTGCCTAAGTTGCTCTACGATTTTCAAGTTGTTCCTCTTCCAACCCCCCCTCCCCATTAAATCTCTTCTCCTATTACAAAAGTCGATCCATGCCTTAATTTGGGCTCACAAGCCCTCTTGGAACTGCACGAGAGTTTGAAGCCCAATCCTTTCACTTATGGAAATCTGCAGATAACACTAGATTTGTCCAGACTTTGATGATGGCATTCCCTCTGCATGATATATTACTTACCAGCTTTAAATCTACGTCATCTTTGAGCATCTACTGCTACAGGAGCAGAAACCAACACCCATTTTTTTTTATTATTTACAAATTACCTATAGTATACTGACACTCCCCTTTTTTTTGGCCCAATGAATATCCGACCAGGGGACCCCTAGATTTCCTTCCGATTTAAATAAATCTTTATTAACTCAAACTTATTCTGCTAAACAGCATGGAACTCAATTACAAAATTATCTCTCGCTGATACAGATGTCCCTTGGACCTCCATGCAATAGATCCAAGCAATTTACACACGTTGGCAGTGCTTGAAATCACCTGGCACGGTGGTTTATATACAGTGCCTTGCAGAAGTATTCATACCCCTTGTAATTTTCCACAATTTTTCATGTTACAACCAAAAACTAAAATGTAGTTTATTGGGATTTTATGTGAAAGACCAACACAAACTGGCACATAATTGTGAAGTGCAAGGAAAATGATAAATGGTTTTCAATTTTTTTTTTACAAATAAATATCTGAAAAGTGTGGCGTGCATTTGTATTCAGTCCCCTTTACTCTGATACCCCTACCTAAAATCTAGTGGAACCAATTGCCTTTAGAAGTCACCTAATTAGTAAATAGAGTCCACCTGTGTGTAATTTAATCTCAGTATAAATACAGCTGTTCTGTGAATCCCTCAGAGGTTTGTCAGAGAACCTTGGTGAACAAACAGCATCATGAAGGCCAAGGAACACATCAGACAGGTCAGGGATAAATTTGTGGAGAAGTTTAAAGCAAAATTAGGTGTTAAAAAATATCCCAAGCTTTGAACATCTTGCACTGTTCAATTCATCATCCTAAAATGGAAAGGAATATGGCACAAACCTACCAAAACTTGGCCATCCACCTAAACTGACAGGCCGGCCAAGGAGAGCATTCATGAGGGAAGCAGCCAAGAGGCCCATGGCAACTTTGGAGGAGCTGCAGAGACCTAAAGCTCAGGTGGGAGAATCTGTCCACAGGACAACTATTAGTCGTGCACTCCACAAACGTGGCCTTTATGGAAGAGTGGCAAGAAGAAAGCCATAAGAAGTGCATTTTGCGAGAAAACATGTGGGGGACACAGCAAACATGTAGAAGATGGTGCTCTGGTCAGATGAGACCAAAATTACTTTTTGGCCTAAAAACAAAACGCTGTGTGTGGTGGAAAACTAACACTGCACATCACCTTGAACACACTATCCCCACAGTGCAACATTGTGGCGGCAGCATTATGTTGTGGGGATGCTTTCTTCAGCAGGGAGAGGGAAGCTAGTCAGAGTTGATGGGAAGATAGAATGAGCCAAATACAGGGCAATCTTAGAAGACAGTAACCTGTCTACCAAAGACTGGGGTGGAGATTCACCTTCCAGCAGGACAACGACCCTAAAAACATACAGCCAGAGCTACCATGAAACTTTAGATCAAAAGCAGGCAAACATTTCACTCTCTGGATGTGCAAAGCTGGTAGAGACGTTCACAAAAAGACTTGCAGCTGTAATTGCAGTGAAAGGTGGTCCTACAAAGTATTGACTCAGGGGGGGCTGAATACATATGCACGCCACACTTTACATTTTTTTTTTACAAATATGTGAAAACTATTTATAATTTTCCTTCCACTTTACAATTATGTTTCACTTTGTGTTGGTCGATCACATAAAATACATTCATGTTTTTGGTTGTAACGTGACAAAAATTTCAAGGGGTCTTCTATTCACTATTTCATGATATTCATGGTTCTTTACCGTTTTTATCTCATCACAATGCTACAAGTCACATACTCTTCCTATTTTTATAAGTAGATCCCAGATAGATGCCCATGGGGTCATGCCCAAGCTTTTATGCATTTGCAGTACCTCTTATGGGGGATTTTTTTCCCTATGTGAATGACAAATTACGTTATACAATCTTCTTTGAATATCAAATGCATGATTTTCTACAAAAGGTGTTCCATCGGGTTGAGGTCAGGGCTCTGTGTAGGCCACTCAAGTTCCACCACCCCAAACTCACTTATCCAGATCTTTATGGACCTTGCTTTGTGCACAGTCATGTTGGAACAGGAAGGATCCATCCCCAACCTGTTCCCAGAAAGTTGGGAGCATGAAATTGTCCAAAACGTCTTGGTATGCTGAGGTCTCAAGAGTTCCCTTCACTGAAACCAAGGGGCCAAGCCCAACCCCTGAAAAACAATCTCAAACCATAATTCCCCCCTCCTCCAAATGATTTGGACCAGTGCACAAAAGCAATGTCCATAAAGACATGTATAAGCGAGTTTGGGGTGGAGGAACTTGACTGGCCTGCACAATGTACTGTCCTAAAACCGAAAGAACACTTTTGGGGTGAATTAGAGCAGAGACTACGAGCCAGACCTTACTAGACGAGACTACATAAAGGAATGAGGCAATTTGACATTTTAGCTTGCAACACCTGGCAATCATGTTCCTTCCCCTTGTATTCATAATCTTCCTTCAGTCCAGGTAGTTACAAAGGCTAACAGATGTCCCCCACACTTTGCAAAGTGGGGGATAATCTGAATGTGAGGGTGGAAGGTTCTGGCATCCATGATTTACAAAGGAATTGAGGTCTAGAGGCCCGGGAGAAAAAGGAACGCTGCAGTTCCAGAGGAAAGTTTACCAGCATGAGACCTAGCTTTTATTGGAGTAAAAGAATACCCTTTCGCATAGTGACCTTTACAATAAAAAGTTATCCCTCAAAAGGCATATGCCGTTTTTGCAATACTGTTCAGACAATAGTTGCTGCAGCTCTAGCCATGCATGTATCCTATCCATAAGAACTGACCGTCTCTAAATATGTTTTTGCCAACATGTTACATTACCAATATGTGCCTGCTGTATATGTACAAAAAAAAAAAAGATTTTTGTTTCCAGAAAATCCCTTTCTCTTGCATTCATTGACAGACAGCTCTTTTTAATCTTGAAGACAGAGACATCCCAAAGCAGTGTCTCAATGAAAGGGGGAAAAAAGGACAGTAAAAACAGGCGAACTATGCAACGACCCAAAGAAACAAAAACAAACAAAACACTCAACCTCCTTCATCCCAAGGGGAAAACAAGGGAACTACAAAATAGAAGCCCACCAAGCATTCAATTATGCAAAACATATCAACCTTGCAAAACTTGATAAAAAGGTACGCGCCGCAGAAGAGGTAGCCACCTTGCAAGCTTGAGCCACAGACTCCCGATGTTAGAGGAGGCACTAAAAACTTATTGAACTTTTCCCTTCCTGATTACAGAATATGCTCTACCGGGGTGAAGCCTGAACCGCCATCTACCTGCTCCAATGGAGGTATGGTGGCAGCTGCCAGGCCTTTTTGTGTGCCAGCCGCAGTTACAAACAGAGAAGGTGGCAATGGAGGTTGCACTGGCAAAGCCACATGCTGAACCCTTGGATAAAGAGTATGAATTAAGATGTAAGCAGCCAGGGGATACGTGTCCCACTTGGACAAGACTTTTCTGCAGACCCCTTCTTTGGAACGATGCATACAGCTCCACATCATGAGACTCAGAAACTGCACGCAGGATTGCAGGGAAGCCTGCCTGCGGGACAGAAATAGCTGAATTGGTGACAGAAGCTTCCAGGGCTTGTCCAGCAGGAGGAACACTTTGGCCTGTGGCTAGTTAAAGAGCAGACCCAGATACTCCAGCCTCCTGGTCAGGGTCAAAGCAGACTTCGAGGTTCAGAACCCATGCAAACATTCCACAGGGTGCACTTTGTTATCACCACAGAAATGAGTCTTTGCAGAAGACAAGATCATTATTATGATCATCCAGATAATCAATCACGGCCATCCTCCTGTTGGCTCAGCAATGCCTGGACCAGAGCCGGCACACAGGGGAGCACCACAAAATTGGTAATGTGCATCCCCACCAGCAAAGTGTAAGACTTGGTGCCTTCGCACAGATATGCAACCATCATGTCTATAGAGGCCAGGAAAGCTCTGCGATGAAGGGAGGCCACCACCAAGCAGGATTCCATCATGGACTTCTGCACCTTTGCAAAGCAAAAGGAGAAAGGTAGCACCAAACTACCCCTAAATGGCTAAAGCAGAAAGGGAGGAAGTTACCTCAGTAGGTCTCACCACTACCAACCACCCCAGGGAATATGGATGCCTGGGGAGGGAAGCATCTACATACTGATCCACAGAGGGCGTGGGTGACACTCCAGAGACAGATCTGTCACCCCACCAATGTGGGGGAGCTGTTGGCCAGGTTAGCACTGTCCACACAACTATCAGGTGCCCAGTTATGCGTGTCCCTGAAAGAGGCTCAACTTCATGGCCGCCCTAGGGCAGGATGCGGCTGTCACAGCTGACTCAGCACATAGCTAGAAAAAGGTGTGGGTCTTCACTGGCCAGACTATAGCAACTACTGGACCTAGATCATCCAGCCGTTGGTATTTTTCCTGTAGAAATATTAAATCGAGAAAAAAAAAGGAAAAGCTATGGACCCACAGGTAACTAAGTCCTTACTCCTTAAACAGGCAAAAGTAACCGAGCTGCCTATAGCAGAGTGGGTTTAAACTATGGTCAAATGGTGAGAGGATTAGAGGAAAATATACATACAGGCAATAATGACACACACTGCATTTTGCCTTTAAAAAGTCTTGCAGCCATGTTCCCCAAAGTGTCTGCATTAAATATATTGTGGTACTCACAGCTTCCGCCCAATAGGAGATTCCCCAGGAACTGAACACAGTCCAAGGAGTTATGCAACACAGTAAAGACTGTCCCAGTGGAAAAACCAAAGTGCTTGTGACACTATAGCAGGGGTCCTCAAACTGCGGCCCACCGAGGACATTTATCTGGCCCACCGGGTGTTTTAGCTGCCGCTGCCTATTACTTTTTTTTTTCCCAACATAAGAGACAGACGGTCCAGCAGCCGGCCTATCATTGGTGGGAGAGGGGGCCGCGGCATCTGATTGGCTGGCCGGCTGAAGCACTGGATCATGGGAATTGTAGTCCGGCCACAATCACGCTCCTGGCGGTGGGAGGAACCGAACAGCGCAGCCAGACTACAACTCCCACCTCCCAGGACTCAGAGGCAGCCAGGGCATGTGGGAGGGGCCGGCTGGATGAGACTTGCGGGCAGTGAACGTCGGGCACTGGCTCGAGAGAGAAGGAGACGTGATAGCATCACAGCACAGTCGTTTTGAGCAACAAGAGCAGAGGCAGCTTGGAGGAAGTTGGCATCACACCCCACCCCCCAAGAGGTCATTCAATCAAGGCTGAGGTGAGACAGATCCTGACATACCAGATGACCCCCACATCCCATGGGCACCAATTGGGCTGCGGTGGTGGGCACTGATTGAGCTGCAGTGATGGGCAGTGCAGTATGTATGGGAAAAATTATTGCTGGTATATTGTTTGTGTGAGAGTGTGTGAGAGTGTGAGAGAGTGTGAGAGTGTGAGAGTGTGAGAGTGTGAGAGAGTGAGAGAGTGTGAGAGTGTGAGAGAGTGAGAGAGTGTGAGAGTGTGAGAGAGTGAGAGAGTGTGAGAGTGTGAGAGAGTGTGAGAGAGTGAGAGAGAGTGAGAGAGAGAGAGAGAGAGAGTGAGAGAGTGAGAGAGTGAGAGAGTGAGAGAGTGAGAGAGTGAGAGAGTGAGAGAGTGTGAGAGTGTGAGAGAGTGAGAGAGTGAGAGAGTGAGAGAGTGAGAGAGTGAGAGAGTGAGAGTGTGAGAGTGTGAGAGTGTGAGAGTGTGAGAGAGTGTGAGAGAGTGAGAGAGTGAGAGAGTGTGAGAGAGTGAGAGAGTGTGAGAGAGTGAGAGAGTGTGAGAGAGTGAGAGAGTGTGAGAGTGTGAGAGTGTGAGAGTGTGAGAGTGTGAGAGTGTGAGAGTGTGAGAGAGTGAGAGAGTGTGAGAGTGTGAGAGTGTGAGAGAGTGAGAGAGTGTGAGAGAGTGTGAGAGAGTGAGAGAGAGTGAGAGAGAGAGAGAGAGTGAGAGAGAGTGAGAGAGTGAGAGAGTGAGAGAGTGTGAGAGAGTGAGAGAGTGAGAGAGTGAGAGAGTGAGAGTGTGAGAGAGTGAGAGTGTGAGAGAGTGAGAGAGTGAGAGTGTGAGAGTGTGAGAGTGTGAGAGAGTGAGAGAGTGTGAGAGAGTGAGAGAGTGTGAGAGAGTGAGAGAGTGTGAGAGAGTGAGAGAGTGTGAGAGAGTGAGAGAGTGTGAGAGTGTGAGAGTGTGAGAGTGAGAGAGTGTGAGAGTGTGAGAGAGTGAGAGAGTGTGAGAGAGTGTGAGAGAGTGAGAGAGTGAGAGAGAGTGAGAGAGTGTGAGAGAGTGAGAGAGTGTGAGAGAGTGAGAGAGTGAGAGAGTGTGAGAGAGTGAGAGAGTGTGAGAGAGTGTGAGAGAGTGAGAGAGTGAGAGAGTGTGAGAGAGTGAGAGAGTGAGAGAGTGAGAGAGAGAGTGAGAGAGTGAGAGAGTGAGAGAGTGAGAGAGAGAGAGAGAGAGAGAGTGAGAGAGAGTGAGAGAGTGAGAGAGTGAGAGAGTGAGAGAGTGAGAGAGTGAGAGTGTGAGAGTGTGAGAGTGTGAGAGTGTGAGAGAGAGTGTGAGAGTGTGAGAGTGTGAGAGTGAGAGAGAGAGAGAGAGAGTGAGAGAGTGAGAGAGTGAGAGAGAGAGAGAGTGAGAGAGTGAGAGAGTGAGAGAGTGAGAGAGTGAGAGAGAGTGAGAGAGAGTGAGAGAGTGAGAGAGTGAGAGAGTGAGAGTGTGAGAGAGTGAGAGTGTGAGAGTGTGAGAGTGTGAGAGTGTGAGAGTGTGAGAGTGTGAGAGTGTGAGAGAGTGAGAGTGTGAGAGAGTGAGAGAGTGAGAGAGTGTGAGAGTGAGAGAGTGTGAGAGTGAGAGAGAGTGAGAGAGAGTGAGAGAGTGAGAGAGTGAGAGAGTGAGAGAGTGAGAGAGTGAGAGAGTGAGAGAGTGAGAGAGTGAGAGAGTGTGTGAGAGTGTGTGAGAGTGTGTGAGAGAGTGTGAGAGTGTGAGTGTGAGTGAGTGAGAGTGTGAGAGAGTGAGAGAGAGTGTGAGAGAGAGAGTGAGAGTGTGAGAGAGTGAGAGAGAGTGTGAGAGAGAGAGTGAGAGAGAGAGTGAGAGAGAGAGTGAGAGAGAGAGTGTGAGAGAGAGTGTGAGAGTGAGTGTGAGAGAGAGTGTGAGAGTGAGTGTGAGAGTGAGTGTGAGTGTGAGTGTGAGAGTGAGTGTGAGAGTGAGTGTGAGAGTGAGTGTGAGAGTGAGTGTGAGAGTGAGTGTGAGAGTGAGTGTGAGAGTGAGAGTGAGTGTGAGAGTGAGTGTGAGAGTGAGAGTGTGAGAGTGTGTGAGAGAGAGTGAGAGAGAGAGTGAGAGAGAGAGTGAGAGAGAGAGAGAGTGAATTTTACTAATAGCAATTTGGAATCCCTAGGAAACAATGTCAAGAAAAAGAAAAATTGACTCAGAGTGTCGCATATTCAAAGAACAGTGGACTTATGATTACTTTTTCATGCAGTACAAGGAAAGAGCTGTCTGATATGCCAGAATATAGTGCTTGTGTCCAAAGAATAAATTTGCGTCGACACTATCAAACTCAAGATTAATATGATTGTTTGGTCAGAGAAGTGAGAAAAGATAAATTAAAACTAAAAAATACATTGACAACTCAGCAAAATACTTTTATGAAGCAGAAACAGCTAAATATTTCATCACTGCGTGCAAGTTTTCAAGCTAATACCGTGCACTGGCAGACCATTTGTGAAGGGAGAATTTGTTAAAGAATGCTTTCTTTCTGTTGCCAAAGAGATGTGTCCAGAGAAGGCTGATTTATTTAGTACAGCGAGTCTTTCAGGACCTACAATTGCACAAAAGATTGAAGAAATCGGAGATAATTTGCATCAGCATTGGCAAAACTCTGCAAATAAAAAACTTTGCTATTTTTCCTTGGCACTCGACGAAAGCAATGATGTTCGTGATTCTGCACAACTTCTAATTTTTATTTGTGAGACAAATGACTATTTTGAATTTACAGAAGAGCTTGCTGCACTGCAAATCATCAAAGGAACAACTACATGAGAGGATATCTATGAAATGGTTTGGAGCTGGACTGGGATAAACTAGCCAGTATGACAACTGATGGTGCTCCTAGCATGGTGGGGTCTAAGAAAAGAGTAATTTCTCACATTAATCAAGAGATGGACAAACATAACCATTCTCATTCAATAGCCATACACTGCCTCATCCACCAACAAGCGCTGTGTCGTAAATCACTGAAGTGAAATTATGGTATCTTGCGTTAACTTCATTAGAGCTCATGCACTAAACCACAGACAATTTCAGGCATTTCTGTCTGAGCTAAAATGAAGATGTTCTGATGTTGCCTAGTCGAGGGAGAGTTTTAAAACATTTCTATGACTTACTTCCACAGATTACAGGTTTTCTGCTTTCAAAAAAACAAAGAAGTACCGGAGCTCAATGATGCAGAATAGAAATGGCACCTTGCCTTTCTGACAGATGTAACAGAGCTACTCAACAGTTTCAATGTGCAACTTCAAGGAAAGGGGAAGCTCAGCTGTGATATGCAATCACATGTGATTGCATTTGAAGTAAAATTAGCCCTCCTCATCAAACAAGTGAAGGAAGAAAACTGCCATCTCCCTACAATTCAAAACCTGTTAGCAGAAAAGCCATTACCGTATTTTTCGCTCCATAAGACGCACATAGGTTTTAGAGGAGGAAAACAAGAAAAAAAATATTCTGAACCAAATGGTCTCAATGTAGATATGGGAAAAAAATGACAGTCTTGCAGATTGTGTAATGGTTAACAGCCTCTAAATGTTCCATGTAAAAAAGGTAGTTTATGAAATAATTAATGTGGTGAACTTACATAGGATCTGCCAACCCAAAAAACACCACAAGGAGCGCTGATCCAGTATTTTGTCAATAAACCAGAAAATTCCTAGTAAAAAGTAACAAGCTTTAATGACAAATGTATCCTTTCCTAAACATTATGCAGATGATCAAATGGAGAGAAGCCTGGAAATCCCAGTAACTCAGGACTAGCTTATCAGCCTCTGCAGTCCCGGGGGGGGGGGGGGGGGGGGGATGGATGGCTGGCTGTCACCGACCCTGATCCTGTGTAGAGACAGTGAGATATTCGCGGAGGGTGTGGAGGAGGTTCCCACTCTCAAACTGTCAGATGTCAAATAAGGTGGGGGGGAGGGTTTTGGAGAATCTAGATACTCCAGGGTCAGCCTAGGAAAGCCACATTCCTTTCCCGATGGTCAGGGAGGAGAGGGGGAGGAGGGACAGTGCTTTGCAGTCCGGAGTGGAGGAACAGAGCCAGACAGGTGGCTGATGTCCGGGTCTATACAAGCAGCTGTGCAGCAGCAATCACAGGCAGGCTTAACACACTCCGTTCCCGGTGGTCAGAGAGGAGAGGAAAGACAGAGCAGTGCAGTCACAGACGAGGGACAGAGCCAGGAAGATAGCTTGTATCTGGGTCGGGTCTGGTCAATATTCGCTCCATAAGACGCACAGACATTTCCCCCCATTTTTTTGGGGGGGGGGGAAAGTGCGTCTTATGGAGCGAAAAATACGGTAGTTGCATTCCCAAACAAAACGTGTGGATTCACTAGAAAAGTTGCAAAAGTAGTTCCAATTTAGATTTAAAGCACTTCATCTCCATGAACAGGACATACAGCTTTTCCATAACCTATTTTCTATTGACATTGAAAATGTGGATACAATTTACCAAATGGAACTGGCTGAACTGAATTGTGACTCTCTAAAAGACGCATTCAAGTCAAGCAGCCTTCCTAATTTCTATGCATCTCTCCCCTGCGACATATCCTAATCTCAGGAACCATGCACTCAAAATGGCAACCATCTTTGGCAGCACTTATGTCTGAACAGACTTTTTCCAGAATGAAACCTCTGAAATCTCCAACCAGATCTAGACTAAGTGATGCACACTTGCATCACTTGTTACGACTGGCAGTAACAAATATGGAACCAGACATTGACCATCTCATTAGCTAAAAGCAGGCCCATAGTTCCCATTGAAATATTGGCAAGTTTGTTGATTTAACTTTACTTGTTCTTCATTTTAAATATTGTATTTGTTCCCGTTTTGTTTTTTCACTTCAAAATAAGATATGTGCAGTGTGCATAGGAATTTGTTCATAGTTGGAGATTCAAAACCAACAGTCACATGGCAGCCAGTTTTTGCTTCATCAATGGGCATACCCCAAAAGGAGTTCTCAGGTAAAGGCTTTCACCGACAGGTGAATCACACCCCTGGACCTGTAAAAGCACTCTGTTGCTAACACACACACAGATCACTAAGTGCCTTGAAAATGGCAAAAAGCAATGCCCTAGCAACAAACTACAGGCTTGCACTGCAACTTTACCGGACCTGGAAAAAACTGCAAGCCAAGCTCTCTTGGCTATGTAATGATTGAAAAAACATTGAAGAAAACAGTCTCTCCTAGGCCACTAGCGTAAAAAATTTTACGCATTATGGGAGCGCAAGAGGTATACTTTTTTTCAATGCAAGTTTCCCATTCTTCTAAAGGTGGCAGTATAATCCATGACCCTGTGTACCTCAAATGATTAATGTAGAACTGAAGGAAAGACTTTCCATTTTGGATGGCACAAGTAAGGGTTATAACCCTTGTTAGATTATTGCCATCTGTTGTACAATGAGGAGATTCCCCTCACTTCCTATCCCATTGCCACAATAGGAATTAAGGAGAAATCTTCCAATTTCTGGTGACTAAGGGATTTCTCTTAATTCCTGTTCTGGTTACCACTCAAAATTTGGGATTTTTTTAACTTTTGGTTTTAACTAGGGTTGTCCCGATACTAGTATCGGTACCGATACTGAGCAATTCCCCGGGTACCTGTACTCGGGGAAATGCTCCGATGCTTCACCCGATACCTGGGCAGTCAGGGAGGCGCGGCAGAGGGAGTCTCAAGCACTGATCTGCCTGTATACATTTCAATAAAGCCTGACAGCTTCTCCCCCCGGACGACCCCCCCTTTCAGCTGCTTTAGTGAAATCTATACAGCGGTGATCGGTGCTTCTAAACTCCCCCCCAAAGCCGCATCGATCACCGCTGACTATCCCTGTATCCCCCTCCGTGCTGCTGTCCTTCTCCATGCTCTGTGTCTCGTGTCCCCCTCCATGCTGCTCTCCTCCTCCGCATTGTGTCCCCCTCCATGCTGCTCTCCTCCTCCGCATTGTGTCCCCCTCCATGCTGCTCTCCTCCTCCGCATTGTGTCCCCCTCCATGCTGCTCTCCTCCTCCGCATTGTGTCCCCCTCCATGCTGCTCTCCTCCTCCGCATTGTGTCCCCCTCCATGCTGCTCTCCTCCTCCGCATTGTGTCCCCCTCCATGCTGCTCTCCTCCTCCGCATTGTGTCCCCCTCCATGCTGCTCTCCTCCTCCGCATTGTGTCCCCCTCCATGCTGCTCTCCTCCTCCGCATTGTGTCCCCCTCCATGCTGCTCTCCTCCTCCGCATTGTGTCCCCCTCCATGCTGCTCTCCTCCTCCGCATTGTGTCCCCCTCCATGCTGCTCTCCTCCTCCGCATTGTGTCCCCCTCCATGCTGCTCTCCTCCTCCGCATTGTGTCCCCCTCCATGCTGCTCTCCCCCTCCGCATTGTGTCCCCCTCCATGCTGCTCTCCCCCCCGCATTGTGTTCCCCTCCATGCTGCTGCTGTCCACGCTCCGTGTCCCACTCCTGCTGCTCTTCCCCTTCACGCTCTGTGTCCCCCTCCATGTCCTCGATCTGTCAGGATGGAGAGCGGAGGTAGGAGCCGCTAAACCCGGCTCCTACCTTTTCCGAATGAACAGAGTCAGTGATCACCGACAGTCCATTCACATAACTGAAACATCGTAACCTGTGTTTACGATGCTTCAGTTTATGAATGGAGAGAAGCCTCCTGGCCATTCATTTTATCTGAGGCTGCAGAGAAGGCGGCTGGGGAATCTGTGTCCTTAGTCCCTTTCTCTGTCTCAAAGGGGAGATGTCAGGAGTCTGTTAAGACCCCTGAAATCCCAAAGCGCTCCAACAGTGCTAAAAAAAGAAAAAAATTAATTGTAAAAAATAATAAAAATGTAAATAAAAAACACTGACAATTCACTCCCCCCCCCCCCCCCAAAAAAAAAAAAAAAAAAAAAAAAAAAAAAGAAGAAGAAGCAAGAACTGTAAAAAAAAAAACTAAAAAAATTGTAAAAAAAAATAAAAAAATACTGACACATGTGCCACTGTCATATGACATTAAAAAAAAGTATCGCTAATCGGTATCGGCGAGTACTTGGAAAAAAAGTATCGGTACTTGTACTCGGTCTTAAAAAGTGGTATCGGGCCAACCCTAGTTTTAACCATCGGACGGACTGACGGACTGAAACGCCCCAACACAGACTGACAATAAAAAACATGAGGTGCTCTAATCTAAAATGAAGGAAAAAAAAAAAAGTATTGCCTTCAGTAACTGTATACTTTATAAAAAATACAATTTTTGTTCTTACATTTAGCTATGCTTTGAGGAGGCAGAGCTAGAGTTTGGCTTTAAACAAGTATTTAGAAAAAACATGCAAACGAAACAAGGTAAAGGACACCCAGAAAAAAAAAGCATATTTTCCTTTTTATTGTAATATGCAATGTAATGCTTAGGCACGTTGCATGGGAGACTACGCCTAAAACTTGTTGGCCTCTGTGTAGAGTCTTTTTCTCTCAAAATACCTGTCTAGGAGAGGTCTCACAACCAATAAGAATCTATTCAGAAAATTAGATTTACATCTACAAAAAAAGATGTGCAAGAGGTGGGCAACGCTTGTGTCAGACTGGGAACAGAACATTGCTTTTCCTGCTTCAAGAAGGCGAACTGGAGGAATATAGAAACATTATAAATTACATAGAATTAGCTTTTTTTGTAATCACTACTTATGTACAACCAGTTTTGGACAAAAAAAATAAAATAAAAATAACTGGTTTTTAACTTGTATATAAAAATAATTCACAGATCGGCACAGAAAACACCTGACATGCAAATTTAAGTTTGATCTGGATATTAAAAATGTATGATAAAAATGCTTTCCCTGCTGTCATATGGGAGCAGCATAAAATTAAAAACTAAAAACATGTATTAAAAAAAAAAAAAACTCCCAAATGAAAAATTGGCAGGTGAGCAGATTTCACTGTACTGAAACTTTTCACCTGTGACTTGCGCAAACCAAGACAGAACATATGGCTTTACAATAACAATCTGTCAACTGTAGTAATAAATACTTAAATCTACCAATAAACATTTGAGTTCAATAATAAAAAAAAAATTAAAATTACAGCAATGGATAACCAGATAAGATTTGCTGCAAAATTTGAAACACTGGAACAAAAAATACCCATATTTGGATCGCTTTTGGTAACCTAAATACAATTATTACATTTACAGGAAGAGTTCTATCAAAGAATATTTTTGAGAGAAAACCGACTATTGTACAATGTGGAACAAAAAATAAAGTTAAATGCATGAACTGGTAAATAAATACTTTGGTCACACTAATTGTCAAATAGTTATGCTTTCAAATACATTAGTTTTTTTTGTATACACTTTATAAAACTATTTTTACAACCATTTTAACCATAGTATCACTATTACTGAAGTGGTGAGTTCTTAAGTCATAGGGCACCGGTTTTGTTTAGAATACAATACAATATAAACATACACAAAAGTCTTGTTTTGCAATGTGCAATATTTTTTTACACTTTCAAGTCTGTACAACACCTTAAAACCTAAGAAAAAAAAAAAAAAAAAAAATGTTGCTGGTCCTGATCCCTTGCAAAGTTAGTGCAGCAGTGACTGGCGCCGGCAGGCCTTTGCCAATATCCTCAAGTAACACCACTTAGAATCCCAATGGATATCAGTCTGCAATCTTCCACTAACAATAGGCATTGCACATCATACTGGGCCATTTGCAGGAGCTCCGTCTAGAAGAATTTGCTCCGGTGACCTAGAGAAGCCATAAAATATCAGTTGTTTAGTTGATCGAATAAAGACAAAATCCAACAGAAAGAATGGACACAAGCTGGGTAAACAAACTAGAATCCAGATATGTAGTGCAAGCAGGAAATCAAGAAATATGCTAGGGAACTAGTAAAAATAGATAAAAGTTTGAACTGGAGTTCCATTTTAAGTTTATAGAGTGATGAAAGGTTAGAACCCTTCATCACTGGTAAGGGGAAAAATCTTTATTAGGGACAGACCACAATACACTGAGAATATCACCATGATTTAGGGAAACATGAATAGAATTTTTGCACTCGCCGTAAAAATATGATTTTTTTGTACTCACCGTAAAATCCTTTTCTCGGACGTCCATGGACTGACACAGCATCTTCAATCTTGACAAAGTGGGTTATGTTCCTGCTCATTAGAAGACTAGGCAGAATGTTAGATGTTTTAACATACATTCCAAAACCAGAGCTATACAGCCCTGCCCAGGGGGCGGTCCCTCCGGACCTAACCCTCCTACCTGCAGCTAGCTGCCTCCGTTCGTAACAAAAGCAGTACAAACCTAAAAATAGGATGGGTGGGTGCTGTGTTAGTCCATGGACGTCAGAGAAAAGGATTTTACGGTGAGTACAAAAAAAATCCTATTTTCTCTTTCCGTCCATGGACTGACAGAGCATCTTCAATCTTGACAAAGTGGGAAGTCCCAAAGCAGTGTCAAAAAACGAGGGGTGGGAACAGTATCAAGGAAAAAAATTCAAACTTCACCCCAAACAAGCAGAGCTCCACAACGGAGGAGTTGCAACATTAAACAGCCGCCGCAAGCCTTGCGGTCGAAGGAAGCATCAGAAGATGCAGCCACAACAACCCTAAAGAACCATGAAAAGGTATGTGCGGACGACTAGGTCGCCGCCTTGCACACTTGTGCAACAGAAGCATGATAACGGAAAGCCCAGGAAGCACAAATTGCCCTGGTTGAACGCGCCGTAAACGGAAAGGAAGGTGCCCGCCCCTGAAGGGCATAGGTCTGTAGGAAGGCCTGCCTGATCCACAGAGAAATGGTGGCAGACAAAACCACTTGGCCCAGTGTCTGATCAGACACAAACAGCGAGTCAGACTTCCTAAATGAAGCCGTAACAGACAGGTACACCAGTAAGGCACGTATCACGTCTATCGTGTGAAGCGCAAACTCTGATGCGATGGATGAGGACATAAAGACGGAAGCACAATGTCCTCATTAAGGTGGAAGGCAGAGACCAACTTCGGGAGAAAAGAAGGCCGTGGGCGTAGCACCGCCTTATCCTCATGGAGAACCAAGTATAGCGGTTTGCAAGAAAAAACGTCAATTCAGAAAACCTTTCTGACCGAAGTAATGGCTACTAGAAAAGCCACCTTCTGAGATAAAGTGAAGAGAGGAATCTCTCTGATCTTTTCGAAAAGAGGTTCATGAAGAACCGAGAACACCAAAATCAAATCCCAAGGAGGAAGAGGTAGTTCAATAGGTGGGGGGGGGGGGGGGAACATGGCGGACCCCTTGTATGAAGGTACTAATCAAAGAATGGCCCGCTAGCGGCCACTGAAAGAAAACAGCTAAAGCTGAAATCTGACCCCGTAATGGAGCTTAAGGCAAGCTTATGGTCCCCACCACGCTGTAAAAACAGCAGGATCCTGTAAATGGAAGTAGACCGTGGACGCCAATCCAGCTCATCGCACATAGCGAAGCAGGTCTTCCAGGTACAGTAGTATATATACACACCTAGAAGATTTCCGTGCCCACAGCATGGTCGAGACGACCGAATCCGAGAGACCTTGGGCCCACAGCACCTGGCTTTTGAAAGCCATGGCGTCAAAGTCAGAGACCGGAAAGTAGGATGAAGAATGGGACCTTGAGACAGAAGGTCCTCCCACAGCGGTAGTCGCCATGGAACGTCCGCCACTAGGCGCAAAAGATCGGCGTACCAAGGACGCTGAGATCAACCAGAAGCGAAGAGGATCACCGGGATCCCCTCTGCCTCCATCCTGCGAAGTAGTCGAGGAAGCAACTTCGGTGGAGGATAGGCATAAATCAGCCGATACCGACCCCACCAATGCGTCTGATGCGTCAGCCCAGGGATTCCTGGACCTGGCCACGAATCACAACATTGTGATTGAGTCAAGAGGCCAGTAGGCCCACATCCGGCGTGCCCCAACTCCAGCGAGGAGATGAAACTCTTCCGGATGTAAGGACCATTCCCTGGTCCAACAGTTGGCGGCTCAGATAATCCGCCTGCCAGTTGTCTACACCTGGAATGCAAATGGCCGTCAAAACACGCACGCTTCTTTTCGCCAATTCCAGGATGTGGATGGACTCTTACGCTACAGCCGAGCTCCGCGTATCCCCCTGATGGTTGACATAAGCCACAGCCGTGGCGTTGCCAACTGGATCCTGACTGAGCGCCCCTGTAGTCTCCTTGACCACGAGGAGAGATACAGACTGGTCACCCGAATGTCCAGAACATTGATCGGCAGACGGGAGTCGTCCAGAGTTCAAAGCCCTTGGGCTGACAGAACTTCCCGTACTCCGCCCCAGCTCGTAAGACTGGCGGTCGTCGAGATCACCGTCCACTGAACAGGAAGGAACGACTACCCTGACCGAAGGGCCAGGGATTCCAGCCACCATGTCAGGGATGCCCTGACCAGGTGACACACCTGGATCTGACGATCCACTGACAATGGAGAATTGTCCCAGCTGGATAGGGCCTCCTTTTGTAGGGCTCAAGTGTGGAATTGGGCATACGGTACAGCCTCAAATGAAGCCACCATGAGTCCCAGGACCCTAATGCCAAAAACGAAGTGACAACCATTTGCGGGACGCGCAGATTTACAAGTCTAATTTTTCCAAGGGTAGAAAGACCCTTGCCTCTGAGGAGTCCAGGATTAATCCTAGGTACTCCAGACACCGAGTCGGAACCAGGACAGACTTCTGAATGGTCAGCAGCCAACCGAATCCTCAGGGGGTCAGACTGGCTATCAACACAATTTTTTCCAATTCTGAGCCAGAGTCTGCTCTCAGAAGAAGATCGTCCACATAGCCCACGATAGCAATTCCTCGCTGTCTCAGCAAAGCTCGAATCGGGGGCAAGCACCTTGGTGAAAACCTGCGGTGCCGACGCTGAAGGGAAGAGCCACAAACTGATCGTGGTCTTCGCTTATCACAAAGTGCAGAAACTACTGGTGACCCACGCAGATTGGGATATGCAAGTAGGCGTCCTTGATGTCCAAGGACGGCAGAAAATGCCCCAGGTGGAGCGCAGTAATCACCGTTCCATGCAGAATCTTCGAACCTTTACAAACGCAGTCAGGGCCTTGAGGTCCAGAATTGGACGGACTCCGTCCCTCTTTGGGACCACAAAAAGATTTGACAATCCCTGAAACCTCACCTTTGACGGTATTGGCAAATTACCCCGCACCTCAGCAAGTCCTGCACAGCCCCCAATAGGGCAGCCCAACGCGCTGGAAGGAAAGATTTAAAAGGGAAAGAATCGGTCAGGTGGTCAGGAAAGGAACTCTATCCTGTACCTCGAGGTGACCACCTCGCATACCCACCAGTCGGAGATCCGGGAGGTCCACCGATCTGTGAACCTGCGAAGTCGTCCCCCCAACCCAGAGTCGGGCGGGGGCAAGACTTCATGCGGTGGCGGCTTGGTAGCCAGCTTGTTCGGCCTACGCACCCAGGGACGCTTCTGTCCCCCAGCCGCATTCTTGTCAGTCTGGGAGAATTGTCCCTTGAACTCTGACGAAAAACACCTCTTCTGTGTGGGAAAAGAAGGGCCCGGCTTACGGCGCGGCTCCTTTGCCTTAGTAGGTTGAGGAAGAAGGGTGCTTACCTTCCGTGACATTTTAAATAATGTCATCCAGGGAGGCACCAATAATCTTCCGTCCTGAAAAGGAAAATCCGCCAGGAGCTTCTCAGAGGCCAGGTCAGCAGACCAGCATTTTAACCAGATAAGGCGATTCAATACCACCGCCGACACTGAAGCCCCAGAAATCAAGGGGGGCAACGTCCATAGTGGTATTGCACACATACACCAGGCCCTGCGCCATGTGGTCGGCCAGTGCAATGCAATCCGGAGGAAGATTATGCTCCTGCACAGTCTGGTGCAAAATCTTAGCCCATGCCATGAGTGTCTGAGACACCAGGGTCGCCGCTACAATGGAACATATCGCGGATCCCAGCATGGTGAACATGGCTCTGCTCACCACTTCCGACCTCCTATCAGTAGGGTCCTTAAAGGCAGGAGTCCCATCATCAACCGGGAGAGTCGTGGCATTATTCAACCGGGCGGGGGGGGGGGGGTTGACAACCGGAGGGGAGGCCCATTTTTTTTTTTAAATCAGGCACTTTTCAAGGGGTACCCAACCGCCATACCCTGTGAGACCGCAAATGTCCTCTGCGGTTTGTCCCAAACCTGGTCTATGAATTTATCAAAGAAAGGTCTATAGGGAAAAAAACATTTAAGAAGGATTAGCTTTAAATGAACCAAAGGAGATCACCTCCACTAGAGGTTCTTCAGCTGCAGCCTCCAGCTTGAGTGTCCCTCACAGCATCAATGAGTTCACCAACAAGCAACCTGTCATTCACTGACCCAGATAGTGAGTCTTCCTCACAAGGAATGTCCTTGGTCAAAACAATCCAAAAATTCAGAGCTAGGGTCCTATGCCTCAGCATTCCCCATATCTGAATAGGAGCACTCCCCTGGATATGGCATGGGGGAGAGGGCGCTTTTCAGCTCCCCTGCGCTCGTGCACCGCTTACATCCTGGTAATACCAGAACTGCCGACAACCAGCCCATAGGGACCGCAGGTGCAGCAGCACTGCCTGTTGTCTGACAGAAATGGGGAAGCAGGTGACACTGACTCCATAATACCACCACTCTGAGACTTTGTCAATGTGAGAGAAAAAGTCCACCCTCCTGCTGCACTGACTGTGGGGGATACCCAGGGGACTCATCAAACCAGTCAGGACCGCTCGGTTCCGATGCCTGCGCTGTGCTCCCAGCGCGAGTGAACAGTGAGGAGAATCGCTCCAGTCAGCAAGAGGGCAAACCAGCATAAGAGCGCGCGGCTTCAAGAAAACGGCTGCCGCAATTATAAGTGCGCCATAGCGAGGCCACGGCAAAATGGCCGCCAATGCGGTTTTCAATGTAAAGTAAAAACATAGTAAAAACATGGCGCCGGACGCACAAGGCCCAAACTAACAGGAAAAAGCCCACACCGCAAAGCAAACCCCTATGGACCCCCACCGGGACAGAGACCCTTAGTCATCGCTAGAGTAGGTGACAGAGTAGCAAAATACACAAGGGGGAGACAAGGAAAACCCCCCTACCATAGGAACACACAGTATGTACTCACCTGCTGAGGCAGGGGAACAGTACTTACCCGTGCAGCTAGGACCCTCTGGTGTGTTCCAGACAAGCATATCACAGTGCAGTACTGAGTAGCTGTCGGCCAGTCCACCGCGAAAGATACACCAAAACTGTTCAATCTTCTGTGGACCCTGGAGCAAAAAGCTCACCGGCCACCCCTGGAGCCATGGGGTATGTCGTGAACTGATATCACGCAGAGCAAGGATCAGCACGCTCGATGGTAGGACAGGGAAGACTATGAGGATAGCGAACTACCCAACCTGTTGTCCAGCCGACAGTTGATAGAATCTCAAAAATAAAATAATAAAAGTTCAAAAAAGAACAAAACATTTCTTCAAGAGACTGGCTCTGAAGAGAGCCACGTCCTCTGCTAGGCAGAAAAAAAACTGAGGCAGCTAGCTGCAGATAGGAGGGTTATTTCCGGAGGGACCACCCCCTGGGCGGGGCTGTTCAGCTCTGATTTTGGAATGCATGTTAAAACATTTAACATTCTGCCTAGTCCTCTCCTATGAGCAGGAACATAACCCACTTGGTCAAGATTGAAGATGCTGTGTCAGTCCATGGACGGAAAGAGAAATCCTTTTATCCGAGTTCATTGAATGACATAGCTCATCTTCATGACACATAGGTTTCATGTCGCCACCTTCAGTAGCAGGGTGCTAGGTGCAACTAAACGCAAAGCACGCCTCTGGTAGTGGTCAGCACCAGGCAGTATGTAGAGGTTACTGTGTTCATTCATGCATAAGCTGGCTATGTCCCCGAGCAGCCATTCTTGAAAGGCGTGTGGCGCTGTCACACTGATACCCTGTAAAAGCATACAAAGCAGATTGGGCCGGGATGCCTGACAGCAGAGAGAGGCACAGGTCCTTTCTTGCCCACCTCAGAGCCGAGGCTAGAAGGATGAGAAGTGTGGGGCTCAGGCATCTGTGTAGCATCTCGCACAAGGAGCTGTCCCTCTGCACAGCGTTCTGGTGCGAGACCTCAGGCGGCTGGCAAAGGTGTGCCGATGTGTCAGGAAAAGGAAAAGTACACCTGTACTGCTCCTTAATGTAAACTGCATAACAGCTTCATTCTTGAAAGCATTTACATTCTGCTTGCCACTACCAGAGGGTTTCCTCCCGATTTAATTGCACCTAGCATCCTGCTTATAAAGGTGGCGACACCAAACCTATCCGTCATGAAGATAAACTGTGTCCCTCCTTTCGTCAAAGTAATAAAAAGATTCACTTTTGACTGCTGTAATGGGGAAATCCCAAGATGGGATCACCTTGTCCCTTATTCACCAAGCATTGTGGAGCAATTCATCCTCAAGTTTACAGTAGTAAAGTTATTCAAAGTTGGCAGCTCAGCTTCACCCTCCCAGAGCTTTTGCTCGGTCTTTACAATAGACGACACAAAAGACTGTATGAAAGACGCTATAGCTTTTGTGATAAATGCATTACCTTAACGCACAGGTGTTAACGCAAAGCAGTCTGAATGCCCCCCTAAGCTGTTCAGCACATCTCAGATGGACTGTGTCGGTTGAGTGTGATAAAGCTTGTGATCAGTAGGCCAAGAGGCACATAGTACTAGACCATTAAAGTACACCTGTACTCCTCCTTAATGCAAACTGCATAACCGCTCTATTCCCAAAATCATTTACATTCTGCTGGCAAATACCAAGTTCAGCTGAAAAAAAATAAAAAATTTGGTCTGTTTCTGTGCCTCAGCGACCAACAGAGGCATTGAGAAGTTAGCTAAAAATCTGATTTCTTAACCCTGGAAATGTCAGCAGGAACCAGTTGGACTTTCTGTACATGTGTACTGCTGTCTGTTCAACAGAAGTTGGTTTAACGACCAGCTTCTGTCGAATGGTCTTGCTGGAGAACCAGCATTCAATTAGCAATTGCAGACAGACAATGGCCTTGTCAGATTACAAGAGGACAGCAAGAGAGATCCCCACATCACAGTTGTGTTGAAGCAGGAATCAGTCGGGTTTTTTTTTCTTGTTTTTGGCTCAACCTGCTGGTTGAAAGAAAAAAAACAAAAAAAACAAACGTGCATACCGAGCTTTAGTTTAGATTTCCCTTGACAGTTTAACCTTTTTTTAACCTTCTGTTGACCGTACACTGTATATATAGTTATGGGGGTTTCAGACGCTGCCATCTCCACCAAGGATAACTGGCACTGAAGCCATTCAGCTTCACAGTTGGTTCCGTACTGTGTGTGCAAAGCGGGCTGTGCTCTCCAACTAGGTCGGCTGCGGGGGGCCATGCCAACTCCCCCAAAAAGGTGCCAATTGAGCAGAGCTTCCCCTTTTGGGTGGAGCTCTGCTTTATGCTCAAGCACATTTATAATCACTTTATCTTACCAGCATGTTAAAGTATCCATCTACTTACTTCTGTTCTTGGTTGCTACTGTTTGGCTGAGAAACTGGAGGGTTTTCCATAGAGGAATCAAAGCTCTCCACAACATATTTACAGGCTGGGTCATTAGAGGTAGACAGTTTCCCTTCCTCACTGCAAAAGAAGAAGGAGTCATTGATGAGGCGTAAAACCATATAGAATCATGCAATAAAGTATCGAAAATTATGAATTCATGCAATGGGTGTCAGTGGTTGGAATCAGGAATGTGAAGTTAAATTTCTGGCAGCAGATTAACAAAAACAAAAACAAAAAAAATGTATGGTCCATGGACTGAAAAAAAAAAAAAAAAAAAAAAAGAAACACAACAAACAAACAAAAGTGAGGATGCAAAATATATAGAAGGGAGATCTGGTATAAGGGGTATATATGGAAAACCTGCACAGTGTACAATAGATACATACCAATAGGATTTCAACACTCTGAAGCCAATAGTGTGCAATGAAGAGGGAAAGGAGGAGAAGCAGGCATAAAAAGAACGCTACTTAGTACAGGTAGTGTGTGTTGTGGACAGAGCTGCATAAAGCACAGTGATCATTTATTGCAGCAACTACAGGCCCCAGCCCCATACAACTGAGCAGTCAATGTACACTTACAACATACTTTCAATAAAAGAACAGAACACACTTAGCACAATTATACACTCAAAGATAATAAGTGTGTAATTGTGCTATCAAAAGGCTACCAGAACTGAGAGGTTGTGGCCAGAGATAATTTGTGCCTACTGCAATTCACAGTGCTGACAGTATCTTGTTTTCAGTCACTAGCAGTAAAGCGAGACGTATTAAGGCAGTTTAACCAGTTCCCACCCAGGCCAATTCTGACATTTCTCCGCTACATGTAAAAAATTCAGTAGGTTTGCTAGAAAATTACTCAGAACCCCCATTGTTTTTTTTAGCAGAAACCTGAAAGAATAAAATTGCGATTGGTGCAATTTATGTCACACAGTATTTGCGCAGCAATTTTTCAAACAGAGAAAAAAAAAAGCCTGGATATAGAACCCTTTTTTTGTAAATATTATAATGCAATGCAGAGTAAATAGATAGCAAACATGTCGAGCTTTAAAATTGCGTGTGCACGTGGAATGGCACCAACCCACGGTACTTAAAAATCCCCATAGGCGAGACTTACTGTATTTAATCGGCGTATAACACGCACCCTAACTTTAAGAGGGAAGTTTCAGGAAAAAAAATAGGATTTTTTACTCACCATAAAATCCTTTTCTCTGAGACCATGGACCGACACAGCTTCTCTATTGACAAAGTGGGTATTATCCGTTAATTAGGAGTGACTAGGCAGAAAACTTGTAAAAAGTGTTGCATCACACCTTCTACAGTACCGCCCAGGGGGCGGACCCTCTGCGTATATCCCCTCAGTCTGCATCTCGCAGATCAGTTCGTCAAAAAGCAGTACAAACTTAAGAGGGGTGGGTGCTGTGTCGGTCCATGGACTCAGAGAAAAGGATTTTACGGAGAGTTAAAAATTCTATTTACTCTTTTGTCCATGGACCGACACAGCTTTTCTATTGACAAAGTGGGATGTCCCAAAGCAGTGTCAGAGAAAAAACGAGGGGTGGTAACAGCATAAAAATAAACTTCACCCCAAACACAAAACAGCACCTTGCGGCCGAAAGAGGCATCTGAAGATGCACCTACATCAACGTTGTAGAATTTTGTGAAAGTGTGAGTGGACGACCAAGTCGCCGCTTTACATATTTGGGAAACAGACGCTTGATGTCGGAAAGCCCAAGAGGCACCTGTTGCCCTGGTCGAATGCGCCGTGACAGGAAAGGGGGGCGCTTGACCCTTTAAGGCGTAAGCCTGGATTACTGTCTGTTGGATCCACCTAGAGATGGTGGCCGACGAGACTGCTTGGCCCTTCTTGCCACCGAAACAAAACAGTGAGTCTGACTTCCGGAACAGGGAAGTAGCAGATAGGTATACTCTCAAAGCTCGGACAACGTCCAAGGAATGCAACGCCGACTCCCTAGGATTCGGCGGATGAGGACACAAGGATGGAAGTACAATGTCTTCGTTGAGATGAAAAGCCGAAACGACCTTCGGAAGAAAGGAAGGCTGCGGCCGCAGCACCACCTTATCCTTGTGGAAAACCAAATAGGGAGCCTTGCAGGACAAGGCTGCCAGCTCAGAGACTCGTCTAACTGACGTAACAGCCACTAAAAAGACCACTTTCTGAGAAAGTGTCAACAGGGGAATATCTCTAATAGTCTCAAACAGTGCCTTCTGAAGCACAGAGAGGACCAGGTTCAAGTCCCACGGAGGTAGCGGGGGACGGACCGGAGGGGCCACATGTCGAACCCCCTGCACAAAAGTATCACGAGAGAGTGAGCCGCCAGGGGTCGCTGAAAAAAGACAGCCAGGGCAGATATCTGTCCCTTAAATCGTACTTAGGGCAAGCCTTTGGTCCACCCCATGCTGTAAAAACAGCAGGAATCTGGAAACCAAATAGGTACGCGGATGCCATTTCATTACCTCACATATGGAGATGTAGGCCTTCCAAGTGCAGTGATAAACCTTCCTAGAGGACGGTTTTCGAGCACTTCTCATCGTAGAGATTACTGAATCTGACAGGCCCCGGTCTCTCCGTACCTGGTTCTCAACAGCCATGCCGTTAAAGCCAATGACTGTAAAGCAGGATGGAGTATGGGACCTTGCGATAGCAGGTCCTTCCGTAGTGGTAGGCGCCAGGGGACGTCTGCTACCAGACGTAATAGATTGGCGTACCAAGGACGCTGAGGCCAATCTGGAGTGATTAGGATCATTGGAATTCCCTCTGCCTCCACTCTGCGGAGCAGAAGAGGAAGAAGCCTTAAGGGAGGGAAGGCATAGATTAGCCGATACTGACCCCACGATGCCACCAACGCGTCCGTTGCGTCTGCCCATAGGTCTCTTGACCAGGCCACAAACCTCAATACCTTCCGATTGAGACGGGAAGCCAGAAGATCTACGTCTGGTGTGCCCCATCTTTGGCAGAGGAGTTGGAACACCTCCGGGTGTAAGGACCATTCTCCCTGGTCCAGCATCTGGCGGCTCAGGTAGTCCGCCTGCCAGTTTTTCACACCCGGAATGTACATGGCCAACAGTGCCGGTATGCTCCTCTCTGCCCATTTCAGGATGCAAGCGACCTCCGATGCTGCAGCTGAGCTTCTTGTTCCTCCTTGATAATTGACATATGCCACTGCTGTGGCGTTGTCTGACTGGATCCTGACTGGACACCCTTGCAGCCTCTGAGACCATTTGAAGAGGCACAGCCTGATCGCCCGGATTTCCAGGACATTGATCGGCAGGAGGGCTTCCTCTGGGCGACCTTGCGCCGACTGAACACCCCAGACTCCCCCCCCCCAACCTGTAAGGCTGGCATCCGTCGTGATCAGTATCCAGTAAGCCAGAAGAAATGACTTCCCGGCCATAAGAGCCGGTGCTGTCAGCCACCATACCAGGGATCTCCTGACTAGGTGGCTCACTCGGATTTGATAATCCAGAGATGAAGGGCATCTGTTCCATCTGGACAGAACTTCCTTCTGTAACACTCGTGTGGTATTGAGCATATGGGACCGCCTCGAAGGAGGCTACCATGAGGCCCAACACTCGCATGCAAAAACGGAGTGACGACCAATTCCTGGAAGTCAGCAGCCGTACTGCAGCCCGGAGGGTCTGCAACTTCTCCACAGGGAGGAATACCTTTGCCTCTGAGGAATCCAGAATCAACCCCAGGTACACTAGGCGTTGAGTGGGCACCAATACTGACTTTTGCGTGTTTAGTATCCAACCACAGTCTCGAAGAGTCTGACAGGTAATGGACACGCTTACCTCCAATTCTGAGCTTGAAGGGGCCTTCAGCAGAAGGTCGTATAAGTAGCCTGTGATAGCGATACCCCGCTGTCTTAGAAGTGCCAGAATCGGAGTGAGCACCTTGGTGAACGTCCTGGGTGCTGAGGCAAGGCCAAATGGGAGGGCCACAAACTGGTAGTGGTTCTTCCCGATAGCAAATCGCAGAAACCTCTGGTGTCTGGAGTATATGGGGACATGCAGGTATGCGTCCTTGATGTCCAAGGAGGCCAGAAAGTCCCCCGGATGGAGAGCCGTGACTACAGATCGAACCGACTCCATCCGAAAACTTTGTACCTTCACAAATCAATTGAGGGCTCTGAGATCCAAGCTTGGACGAACCCCCTCCTTCTTCGGCACAATGAACAGATTTGCGTAAAAACCCTAAACCCCGTTCCTGTTCTGGAACTGGAATAACTACCCCGCGTTCCAGTAGACCCTGGACCGCCCCATACAGGGCCTCCCGAGGGGTCGGTAGTAGCTGGAGATTGGAGGTGATGATTCTGTCCGGTGGACAAGAGAGAATTTCCATCTTTGTAGCCTGAGGAGATTACTTCGCAAACCCACCTAGGAGACTAGAGCTGTCCACTGAGTCGCGAATTTACGAAGACGTCTCCCCACCCGAGAGCTGGGTGGGGGCGGACCTTCATGCGGACGCAGATTTGTCTGCAGGCTTGTTGGGTCTGCGGGACCAATGACGCTTTTGTCCTTGAGCAGGCGCCTTATCGGCCTGGGGTCTTTTCCCTGTCGCCCTAGGGGGACGAAAAAACGCTTGCATGCAGTAAAGGAGGGCCCTTGGCGTGGCCCCTTACCCTTGCTAGTTTGGGGAAGCAAAGTGCTTTTACCTCCTGTGGCATCCTTGATGATGTCATCCAGAGAAGCCCCAAAAAGTCTGTCACCCTTAAAAGGCAGATCCAACAGGGCTTTCTTGGAAGTCTGGTCCGCAGACCAGCCCTTTAGCCAGATCAGGCGGCGTATTGCTACTGCATAAACCAAAGCTTTTGACAGCAGGGGAATAGTATCCATGTCTGACTCGCAGACAAACTTAAGGCCCTGGACCAACTGGTCGGCCAAAGTGATCTCATTAGGAGGAGCATCTCGCTCCTTTAACCCCTGGAGTAGCATTTTTGCCCATTCAGTAAGTGTCTGAGACACTAGGGCCCCCGCCAATGCCGGGCGCACTGCCGAGCCTACTACTGAGTATAGGTAGCGAGCGAGTGCTTCAGCCTTCTTATCCACAGGGTCCTTGAAAACAGGAGCCCCTTCTACTGGAATTGTGGTGGCTCTATTAAGTCTGGACACCGGAGGGTCCACTATAGGGGGAGAGGTCCATTTCTTCAGAAAACTCTCCTCAAAGGGGTACCGTACCGCAAACCTCTTTGGGGCTGTAAAGACCCTCAGTGGGTTCTCCCATTCCTTGTATAAGAGTTTGTCAAAATAAGACACACAAGGGAACACCTTAGCAGTGCGGGCAGGTTTACGAAACCCAAAGGGGACTGGAGTTTCTGCTGCTTCTGCAGTATTTTCCAACTTTAGCGTATCCCGCACTGCAGTAATAAGGTCAGATACCAAAGCCGTCTCGTGTACTGACCTGGACTTGGAGTCACGCTCACTGTCTGATCGGTCACGGTCTGCAGTTTCTGATGCGTCCGAATCTGGGCCATGAGCCGTAGCTGGTTCTGCATCAGAATTATCCCCGGAAGATTGCAGGGGACGGGGGCGTTTACTACCCCCTGTATTCCCGTGTGCTGCTTCCACCCTGGCAGCAAACGCCTCTAGGATTGCCGACATAGCGTTCATAGACACCTCAGGGGCACCAGCTGCTAAATCTGGTGTTTCAGGGGAGAAGACATCTGGCTCAGATGCCATGCTGACATCCACAGGGCTCCAGGCAAGATATCAATAGGCCACCCTCCTGTGCTGCAGAGATGCTGGGTTACCCAGAGGACTCACCACCCTGGACCGGTACTGCTATGCTGCCGTGTGCTGTGCCTGTGATGCTGTCCCACTGCTGCTGTGTCAGTCTGCTTTTATCAGCACTTCCTGTGTGAATTTCCGTGCCAGTGTAATACACCCTAGAGGCCGGAGACTCTCGCAAAATGGCCGCCAAAAACATCTGTATGGAAGATAATGTGGGCTCTAAGAAAATGGCCGCCGAGCCGAAGATAGAGGCCAAGCAACCGTAGCCCACAAAAAAGGGATTTTTATAACAGCTTACCTGTAAAATCCTTTTCTTGGAGTACATCACGGGACACAGAGCGACTTAGTCATTACTAATGGGTTATATAGTTTACCTTCAGGTGCTGGCACTGGCAACTTCCAAACCGGAAGTACCCTCCCCTATATAAGCCCCTCCCATCCGGGAGCACCTCAGTTTTGTAGCAAAGCAATAAGTGTCCCAAAAAGAGGGGTGGGAGCTCTGTGTCCCGTGATGTACTCCAAGAAAAGGATTTTACAGGTAAGCCGTTATAAAAATCCCTTTTTCTTTTTCGTACATCACGGGACACAGAGCGACTTAGTCATTACTAATGGGACGTCCCAAAGCAATGCCAAATGAGGGGAGGGATACATAAGCTGGGCGCCATCAGGCATGAGGATCTTTTGCGGCCTGCAACACACTGCACCCAAAGGCTACATCCTCCTGACTTCTAACGTCTACCTGGTAGAATCTAGTAAACGTGTGTACTGAAGACCATGTTGCGGCCTCACAGACTTGAGCCAGGGAGGCCTGGTGATGCACTGCCCATGAAGTTCCAACTGCTCTTGTGGAGTGCGCCCTAACTTTGAATGGAGGCGGTCTCTTTCTCAAGCCATAGGCTTGTATTATGACCTGTCGAATCCACTTGGCTAAAGTAGATTTTGATGCTGCTTGACCCTTTCTGGGGCCTTCCGGCAGAATAAACAAAGTATCCGTTCTGCGAATCTGAGCAGTGGCTTTTAGATAAGCTTTAACTGCTCTTACTACATCCAAAGAATGCAATAACTTTTCCTCTACCGAGCTAGGTTTGGGGAAAAAAGAAGGAAGAACCACATCTTGGTTCAAATGAAATCTCGATGCCACCTTAGGAAGAAAGGCTGGATGAGGACGTAATACTACTCTGTCCTTATGGACAACCAGATATGGCTCCTTACAGGACAAGGCGGCTAATTCCGATACTCTTTTAGCCGAACAAATGGCTACTAAGAAAATCAATTTCCTGGTGAGAAGAACCAAGGAAATGTGTTGCAATGGTTCAAACGGTTGTTTCTGTAGAACTGACAGAACCAGGTTTAAGTCCCATGGACATATGGGAATACTAACCGGAGGGCTAATACGCATCACTCCTTGTATGAAAGCTTTGACTAGTGAATGCGAAGCCAAGGGCCTTTGAAAAAATATTGACAAGGCCGAAATCTGACCCTTGATAGTACTCAAGGCCAGCTTCCCATCTACAGCCCACTGTAGGAAGTCCAAAATCCTACCTATCACGTACTTACGTGGATGCCATTTCTTGGTCTCACACCATGTAATGTACGCTTTTCAGATCCTATAATAGATCTGCCTGGATACCGGCTTCCTGGCATTGATCATGGTAGATACCACAGGATTAGAGAGACCTCTCTTTTTTAGAATGTGGGCTTCAATAGCCAGGCCGTCAAACCTAGGGCTGGTAAGGAAGGGTGGTATATCGGTCCTTGCGACAGCAGGTCCGGACAATGTGGGAGGGTCCAAGGACTCCTCACTGACATTTTTACAATCTCCGCGTACCATGCCCTTCGGGGCCACGCTGGAGCCACCAGAATCACTGGTTTCTTTTCTACCCTGATTCTGCGGATTAATCGCGGTAACAATTGTGGCGGTGGGAATGCATATATCAGCTTGAACTGATCCCAAGGGAACACTAGGGCATCCGAGCCGCAAGCTAGGGGATCCCTTGTGCGAGACACAAATCTGTCCACCTTTGCGTTGAATCTGGATGCTAGCAGATCTACATCCGGTGTTCCCCACCGCTGGCATATTGCCTGGAAAACCTCGGGGTGAAGAGACCATTCCCCCGGGCATAATTGCTGGCGACTTAAAAAGTCCGCTTTCCAATTTTCCACTCCTGGGATGAAAACCGCGGATACGGCTGGGACATATCTTTCTGCCCATTCCAGGATGCAATTCGCTTCCCTCTGGGCTGCACGACTCCTGGTGCCACCCTGGTGATTGATATATGCCACTGCTGTGGCATTGTCTGATTGAATTCTGACAGAGGACCCTTGGAGTTTGGATGTCCATGCTACTAGGGCATACCAGGCTGCTCGTATCTCTAAGAGATTGATGGGCAGGGCCTTCTCTGCTTCTGACCACTTGCCCTGGAGAGACCATTACTCCAGTACTGCCCCCCAGCCTATGAGGCTGGCATCTGTAGTGACCACCTTCCAAGAAACCGGACTGAAGGGTTTCCCTTCTTCCAGATTCTGGGGCACCAACCACCAAATGGAGGCTCTTGCGAACGGAAGGGGACAGGGACATTGGTAAGTCTAAAGCCTGAACTTTTTTGTTCCAGGCTGACAGTATGGCCCTCTGCAAGTTCCTTGAATGGAATTGACCGTAGGGTACTGCTTCGAATGAAGCCACCATTTTTCCCAGCAGCCTCATGCACAGGCGTATGGATGGTTTTCTTTTTGTACCCACTAAGTGGGTCAAATCTTTTAAAGACGACACCTTCTCTGGAGGTAAGAAAATCTTTCTCTGATTTGAATCCAGCCTTAGCCCTAAGTATTCCAGACTTTTGACTGGTCTTAGAGCTGACTTGTCCCGGTTGATAATCCAACAGTGATATTCCAGATACTTGATTGTCTTGTGAATAGCTACTTCCAGCTTTTCCACTGAGTGGTCTATTAGTAGCAGGTCGTCTAGATATGCCATTATCGTTACACCTTGTGTTCTTAGATTGGCCAATAGTGGGGCCAGAATTTTTGTGAACACTCGTGGTGCTGTGGCCAGACCGAAAGGTAAGGCTCTGAACTGAAAATGGCGCCCTTCTACTGCAAAGCGTAGAAATTTCTGGTGGGCCGGAAAGATGGGAATATGCAGATAAGCATCCCTTATGTCGATCGAGGCTAACCATTCCTGCCCTTGTAGGGCGGTGGCCACCGATCGGATCGACTCCATCCGAAAAGTCCTGATATTTAGGAACTTGTTTAGCCCTTTTAGGATTTAATATGGGCCTCACGTCCCCATTTGGTTTGGGGACTGTGAAAAGGTTCGAGTAAAACCCGAATCCGCTTTCTTCCAGGGGAACCTTCATGATTACACCTTGGAGCAATAGTTGTTCTAGTGCCAGAAGGAGGGATCCTCTCTTCTGGGGATCGCTTGGCACGTTTGACCTCATAAATTGGGCAGGAGGAGTGTCTTTTAACTCCAGCTTGTATCCCAGACTTACTGCGGAGAGCACCCATCTGTCTCTGATGGTGTCCCGCCAGGTCTCTGAACAACTGAAGTCTTCCCCCCACCCGATTGAGTGGGCGCAACGCTTCATGACTTGGGGGGAGGTTTTGTACCTCTCTTGATCCAGGGTTTCTTGTTACCCTGTGATTGTCCCTGATTTCTGCCCCCTGAATTTGACCGCGGAGGCCGTCGGAACTGTTTCACAGCCGATGTGCCAGGGACTGGAGAAGTAGGCCTCCTAAAAGAAGGACTTCTACTCTTGTTCTTAACCGGTAAGAGTGAACTTTTACCGGCAGAAATTTTCTGGATATATTTGTCCAGATCTTCTCCAAATAAGCGTTCTCCATGAAATGGGAAGCTAACCAGCAATTTCTTACAGGGAGCTTCAGCAGACCAGTTTTTGAGCCATAGAAGCCTACGCATATGTACTACAGACAGCGTAAAGCGGGAGGCCTGTTGGATTGTATCCTTTATGGCGTCCACCGCAAAACACAAGGCTCTAGGCAGGTCAGCTAGGGCAAGAGCCTGCTGATCTGGTAAGTCCCTTAAGACTTGTTTCAACTGATCTTTCACCGCTTGGCAGACTCCAATCGCTGCTACCGCAGGTTGTGTCACCATGCTTGCTGTAGAGAAAGCAGATTTTAGTAAAGACTCCAATTTTTTATCTATTGGAACATTATCTACTGGACATGTCAGTGATTTGTTCACAGAAGAGATGGCTGCGTCCACTGTAGGGACCCTCCATTTTTTTATGAACTTATCCTCCATGGGATAGATCACCGGAAATCTCTTGGGGGGAGCAAATATTTTATCAGGATGCTCCCAATCCTGGTAAATAAGCCCTTCCAATAAAGGGTGGATTGGGAAGGAACAGACAGCCTGGGGAGCTTTCAGCGACCCCAGCGAGGAAACCGTAGTGGTTGATGGTTCCGCCAGAGGCATTTTAAATGCTGATCGGACCATGTTAGTCAGAGACTGAACCCATAATCTTTCAGCCTGAGATGCTGAGAAAGGTTCTTCCACTGTTGATTCCTCCATAACTGAATCAACCTCATCCTGATCCCCTTCAGGTAGGTCGATCTCTGTGTGGGGCTGTTCCTCCACTAACAGGCACTCTGAAGGAGGAGACGGAGATCGGACGCGCTTTCCCTGTGACAGGGAAGCAGCGATCAATGCTGTTAATCTCTCTTCCAATCCTCCCAGAGTTGAGGATAAAACCTCCTCTGTTATATATACAGGAGCAGGTGGACTGGGGACAGCCGCAGCACCAGGCACTCCTGCGGGGTTCCTACGGCTACTGACCTCTGAATTCTCAGGGGAGATTGGTGCAGTACAAGCATGCCCAATATCCTCAGAGCCCGATGGAGACCCCTTTGGCTTCCTGGAAGACTTATTTCCGGAGCGTCTGGACGACATATCCTTTAAGCCCAAAGCTGAGGTATTCCCGTCGTCATACACCAATTTTGCTGGTAATAGTCTAACACAGTTGCTGCTATATACCAGCTGGTGTCCACTAAAGTGCCTTTCTATGGGGATGCCTGCATCAACCGCCTCTGTGTGCCACTGTTTGTTGCTAGCTCTGTTTGCATCCAGCTGACACTTGTACTGTGTCTTTTATACATGCTGGAACGCCTGCACATGCGCAGAAGCGCCGCGGCGCGCATCGAGCGTCATCCACCCGCCCCGCCCCTTTTTTCATAGGAGGCGCGTGCACGCGCCCGCGCGCCATTGGCGCCCTTTTTTGAAACCAAGCAGGGACTAGGAGCCAGGGCCCTTTTTGCCGGAGGGCCTGTGCGGTGGATGAGCGCAGCAACAGGGCAGAGGAACTGGATTCCCACAGAGAAACTTACCAACTGCCTGGATCTTTTGACTTGAGAAAACCAAAGATCCACATGACAAGAAAAATGGACCACAGCGGCCTCTAGTGGTTTAACACAGGTACCGCGGTCCTCTTTTTTTTTCTTGACTACTATTAAAATTTTACATTTTCCAGTAGTTATAGGCATACACAGATATTAGCGGGAATACCGTTAGGTAACAGACAGAAAGACAAATTAGGCTTGGGGGTCCCCCAATAGAACCAAGTTCCTGGGGGCCCCCACTTACCTGTTCCCCGCCGCAGGACTCTGTTTGGTCCACAGAAGCCCAAACTTCACCTATCACGGCAGGCATTGTAATTAAACCTTCAGGGACCGGGTTCCCAAGGATTCCACTCCCCTGGACCTATATAGCACCCTGCACAGAAAACATCTTGGTCGTGGGTATGACCAGAGCTCTGGATCCCAGGGTCCAGCCCTCCTAAGAGAGGCATTACAGGCAAAACCTTGCTCTTCTGTTGCAAGGCCCGGGTACCGACCGTTTAGCTATGAAGCTTTTTTGGTGGGATCCGGAACAGCTTACTAAGGCCCGTAAAAGAACCTGTACGCAAGCCCAGGAAAACACATGTTACTCTTTGGCCAACACCTTAGACACTGGCAAAAAAACTGAGGTGCTCCCGGATGGGAGGGGCTTATATAGGGGAGGGTACTTCCGGTTTGGAAGTTGCCAGTGCCAGCACCTGAAGGTAAACTATATAACCCATTAGTAATGACTAAGTCGCTCTGTGTCCCGTGATGTACGAAAAAGAAAAGATGGCCGCCAAACGGCAATATATACATACAGGGTGGACAAACATGGCCGCCGATCAGTTGATAGGGGCCAGTGGGTGTGGACTACAAGAAAATGGTGCCGAAACCACAGGAAGATGGCCCCTGGGCAATCACTAGAGGCCGAACCCGGCATGGACCACCCCAAAATGGCCGCCGACAGCATGGAGGAGGAAACACACACACACACACACACACACACACACACACACGTAAGCAGAAATGACATTTCTTTTAAATGTTAGTTACAGCCAGCCCCGCTCCAGTGGAACCCCTTAGGTGACCCCCAGCACCCTTTAGCTAGAAGCCCAGGGAGGAGGGAAAGGCAGGGAGAGAGGGAAGAAAGGGGCCACAACCACTTACTTGATCTCTCCAGGAATGTCCAGCTAAATCACCCAGCCGAGGCAGGGGAGTTTACTTACCTATCCTGCATGTCTTATGCTGGAAGACATTCCAAACAGATCATCGTACGCGCACGGAAGGTGACTGTTGGCCAGGCATGCTGTGATTGGACCCAAAAGGGACGATCATATGTATGCCCTGGAGCGTGATGCTCACCGGCCAGGCTGCTGCGACTCGGCCGTAAGGTCAGCCGAAGCTGAGCGGTCCAGTGCAGGCCCTGGAGCGTAGGCTCACCGGCCACCCGTGGAGCAACGGGCATGTCGTGGAAAACCCAGCGCGTAGCTAGGGTCGGCACACGCTCGATGGCCGAAACTGGGGAGACTACAAGGATCGAGGATCCAGCCTGTCACCCAGTCGGCAGTTGATCGAAGATCGCAGGAAGCAAAAAATGTATATCTTTTTCCCCCGGACCAATGGGCCCGAAGGGAGCCATGGTTCTACTCCTTGCTAGACAGAAAAAAAACTGACCTGCGAGATGCAGACTGAGGGGATATACCCAGAGGGTCCGCCCCCTGGGTGGTACTGTAGAAGGTGTGATGCAACACTTTTTACAAGTTTTCTGCCTAGTCACTCCTAATTAAACGGATAATACCCACTTTGTCAATAGAGAAGCTGTGTCGGTCCATGGACGAAAGAGTAAAAACTTTCCACAGCCCCCTGCGTATAGCATGCAGGCACAGTTTACCCTCTATTTTCAGGGTAAAAAGTGAGTGTTATACATCAATAAATACAGGAATTCAATTTTACAGGTTACCAGTTTAGAGTTAGAGGTCTAGCACTAGAATTATTGCCAAGAACACCGTTTACATATGCGGGTGTGACCTACGTATGTGTTTGCTTCTAAATATTTTATTTTTATACTGTCCCTTTAATTAAAAACATTTTTAATTACGTTTCTTGTGATAGAAATAAGGCATGAAAGGTCCTCTATGGTGATATCGCCTCTACCCTGAAAAGCCAGAGAGAACAAAAAACAAAAACAAAACCATTGATCTCTGCTTTATAGGGGAAACAAATTTCAGAGTTTACATCTGCTAGAGTCGGAAGTGATGACCTTTATGGCTTCTCAGGGTCATAGAAATGGCCGGGGACCATCTGGTCCTTGATCAGTTCTGTGGTAATCCAGCGCAACTGCCGGATCCTATCTACAGCTTCCCGACTGCATGGAAGAGCCTGGAGAGCAGCTGGAGGGGGTTGACGTCCCCTCCTGCTGTCTGCAAAAGCAATCCAGCTGCTAATGAGCTGCTAGGATGGCCTTTACATTGCAAGGAACTGACAGCTGAAAAAAAAAAAATTTGACATATGGACGATACCCGTGATGCAGGCATCATCCAGGTGTCTTCACTCAAAGTCCATGAAGTCATATTATGTTATATGGGCGGGAAGTGGTTAAAGAACAGCACAGAGGACCCTCCGTGTGATTAAGCTCCCTGGCCAGTAAGCAGCCAGGTAGCAGCCAGTTAGCAGAGAAGGGCTGAGTTGCAACAGGATATACTGGTGTAACCCTGTGTGTGCGCTGGATGTGTGTGAATGACAGAATTGGCTGAACAGAAATACAAAAACAATTTGGCATATTATACAGTAATTTACATATAATGGTTAGCTGTGCAGCTGCAGATCTACTCTAATCAGCATGAGAGAAAATAGGATTTTTTTTACTCCCCGTAAAATCCTTTTCTCCGAGTTCATGGACCGACACAGCTTCTCTATTGACAAAGTGGGTATTATCCGTTATGGAGGAGTGACTAGGCAGAAAAAAAAAAAAACTTGTAAAAATGATGCATCACACCTTCTGCAGTACCGCCCAGGGGGCAGACCCCCCGGGTATATCCCCTCACTGCATCTCGCAGATCAGATTGTCAAAAAGCAGTACAAACTTAAAAAGGAGGCGTGGGTGCTGTGTCAGTCCATGAACTCAGAGAAAAGGATTTTACGGTGAGTAAAAAATCCTATTTATTCTTTCGTTCATGGACCGACAGCTTCTCTATTGACAAAGTGGCACGTCCCAAAGCAGTGTCAAAACGAGGGGTGGTAACAGCATGAAGTAAACTTCACCCCAAACACAAAACAGCACTCTTCCAACGGAGGAGTTGCAACTCTAAACAGCCGCCTGCAAAACTTTGCGGCTGAAAGAGGCATCCGAAGATGCACCTACATCAACTTTGTAGAATTTTGTGAAAGTGTGAGCGGACGACCAAGTCGCCGCTTTACATAATTGGGAAAGATGCTTGATGTCGGAAAGCCCAAGAGGCACCTATTGCCCTGGTCGAATGCGCCGTGACAGGAAAGGGGGGCGCTTGACACTTTAAGGCGTAAGCCTGGACTACTGTCTGTCGGATCCACCTAGAGATGGTGGCCGACGAGACTGCTTGGCCCTTCTTGGGACCAGCCACCGAAACAAACAGTGAGTCTGACTTCCGGAACAGGGAAGTAGCAGATAGGTATACTCTCAAAGCTCGGACAACGTCCAAGGAATGCAACGCCGACTCCCTAGGATTCGGCGGATGAGGACACAAGGATGGAAGTACAAGGTCTTTGTTGAGATGAAAAGCCGAAACGACCTTCGGAAGAAAGGAAGGCTGGGGCCGCAGCACCACATTATCCTTGTGGAAAACCAAATAGGGAGCCTTGCAGGACAAGGCTGCCAGCTCAGAGACTCGTCTGACGTAACAGCCACCAAAAAGACCACTTTCTGAGAAAGTGTCAACAGGGGAATATCTCTAATAGTCTCAAACGTTGCCTTCTGAAGCACTGAGAGGACCAGGTTCAAGTCCCACGGAGGTAGCAGGGGACGGACCGGAGGGGCCACATGTCGAACCCCCTGCACAAAAGTACTCACGAGAGAGTGAGCCGCCAGTGGTCGCTGAAAAAAAGACAGCCAGGGCAGATATCTGTCCCTTAAATCGTACTTAGGGTAAGCCTTTGGTCCACCCCATGCTGTAAAAACAGCAGGATTGTGGAAACCAAATAGGTACTCGGATGCCATTTCATTTCCTCAAATATGGAGATGTAGGCCTTCCAAGTGCGGTGATAAACCTTCCTAGAGGACGGTTTTCGAGCACTTCTCATCGTAGAGATTACTGAATCTGACAGGCCCCGGTCTCTCCGTACCTGGTTATCAACAGCCATGCCGTTAAAGCCAATGACTGTAAAGCAGGATGGAGTATGGGACCTTGCGATAGCATGTCCTTCCGTAGAGGTAAAACCCAAGGGGACGTCTGCTACCAGATGTACTAGGTCGGCATACCAAGGACGCTGAGGCCAATCTGGGGCGATCAGAATCCTTGGAATTCTCGCTGCCTCTGTTCTGCGAAGCAGAAATACCTCCAGATTGAGTCGGGACGCCAATAGATTTGTGTGGCCTGTCCCTTCTTTAGCAGAGGAGCTGGAACCCATCCGGGTGTAAAAACCCTTCTCCCTGGTCCAGCGTTTGGCGACTCAGGTAATTTGCCTGCCAATACTTCACACCCGGAATGTACACGGCCGACAGTGCCGGTACGCTCCTTTCTGCTCACCTCAGGCTGCGAGCGACCTCCGATGCTGCAGCTGAGCTTCTTGTTCTTCCGTGATGATTGACATCTGCCACCACTGTGGCGTTGTCTGACTGGATCCTCACTGGAGGTCCTTGCAGCCTCTGAAACCATCTGAAGAGGCGCTGCCTGATCGTCCAGAGTTCCAGGACCTTGATCGGCAGGCGGGCTCCTGTAAGGGTGGCGTCCGTCATGATCACAATCCAATGAACAGGAAGGAATGACCTCCCGGCCAAGAGAGCCGGTGAGGTCAGCCACCCTATCAGATCTCCTGACTAGGTGGCTTACCCGGATAAGATCTTCCAGAGATGATGAGCATCTGTTCCATCTGGACAGAACCTGATTCTGTAACACTCGAATGTGATCTTGAGCATATGGGACCGTATCGAAGGAGGCTACCTCTAAGAAATCCAGAATCAACCCCAGATACACTAGGCGTTGAGTCTGCACTAATACTGACGTTTGCATGTTTTATACCCAACCACAGTCTCGGAGAGTCTGATAGAATTAGAGGTAAGCGTGTCCATAACCTGAGCTTGAAGGGGCCTTCAGAAGAAGGTCGGCCTAGTAGCCCATGATAGCGATGCCCCTCTGTCTTAGAAGGGGCAGACACGGGTCGAGCTCTGGAACTGGCTTGTAGCCTGAAGAGATCACGTCGCAAACCCACTGGTCGGAGATCAGGGAAGTCCACGGAGTCGGAATTTTGCGAAGACGTCCCCCCACCACGGAGACCTTCATGCAGACGCAGATTTGTCCGCAGGCTTGTTGGGCTTGCAGGACCAAGAACGTTTGTGTCCTTGCGCAGGCGCTTTGTCAGGCCTGGGGTCTTTTTTCTGTCGCCCTAGGCGGACGAAAAAAAAAACAGCTTGTGTGCAGTAAAGGAGGGCCCTTGCCCTGATCCCTTACCCTTTATGGTTTGAGGAAGCAACGTGCTTTTACCTCCTGTGGCATCCTTGAGGTCATCGAGAGGCTCCAAAAAGTCTGTCGCCCTTAAAAGGCAGATCCAACAGGGGCTTCTTGGAAGCCTGGTCCGCAGACCAGCATTTTAGCCAGATCAGGCCGCGTATAGCTACCGCATAAACCGAAGCTTTGGACAGCAAGGGGATAGTGTCCATGTCTGACTCGCAGACCAACTTAAGGCCTTGTAACAACTGATCAGCCAAAGTTATATCATTAGGAGGAGCATCTCGCTCTTTTAAACCCTGGAGCAGCAATTTTGCCCACTCAGTAAGTGTCTGAGACACTAAGGCCCCAGCCAATGCCGGGCGCACGGCTGAGCCTACCACTGTGTATAGGTAGCGAGTGAGTGCTTCAGCTTTATCCACGGGGTCCTTGAAAAAACAGGAGCCCCTTCCACTGGAATTGTGGTAGCTTTATTAAGTCTGAACACCGAAGGGTCCACTATCGGGGGAGAGGTCCATTTCTTCAGAAAACTCTCCTCAAAGGGGGTACCGTACCGCAAGATTCCTTGGGGGCGTAAAAACCCTTGATGGGTTCTCCCACTCCTTGTCTAAGAGCTTATCAAAATAAGACACACAAGGAAACCCCTTAGTAGTGCGGGTAGGTTTACGGAACCCAAAGGCGATCAGAGTCTCTGCTGCTTCTGCAGTATTCTCCAACTTTAGCGTATCCCGCAATGCAGTAATAAGGTCAGATACGAAAGCCTTTTTGCGTACTGACTTGGAGTCATTCTCACTGTCCGCTTGGTCACGGTCTGCAGTCTCTGATGCATCAGAATCCGGGACATGAGCCATAGCTGGGCCTGGTTCTGCATCAGCATTATCCCCGAAACATTGCAGGGGACGGGAACGTTAACTACCCCCCCCCCCCAAAGTGCTGCTTCCACCTTGCCAGCAAAAGCCTCTAGGATTGCCGACTTGGCGTCCATAGGAACATCAGGGGCACCAGCCACCAAATCAGGTGTTTTAGGGGAACAAACGTCTGCTACAGACGCCATGCTGACCCACGCGCTGACACCCACAGGGCTCGAGACAAGGTATCAATAAGGCCACCCTCCTAGCTGATAAAGAGATGCAGGATCTCCCAGGGGACTCACCACCCTTGGAACAGTTCTGCTATGCTGCGCCTATGATGCTATCCCACCGCTGTCTGTGTCAGTCTGATTCTTATCAGCATCCTCTGAAAATTTGCGCCAGAGAAATGCACCCTAGAGGCCGGAGACTACCGCAAAATGGCCACCAAGCGGCTGTATATAACAATGTGGGCTCTAAGAAAATAGCTGCCGAGCCTGAATATAGAGGCAAAAAGCGGCCGTGGACCACAACAAAATGGCCGCCAAGCGGCAGTATATACATACAGGCGAGAATCCCAAGAAACATGGCTGCCGAACAGTCGGTAGAGGCCAAAGCGGGCGTGGACTACAAGAAAATGGCTGCCGGGCGGCGATTTTAAAGCTACAAGAAAATGGCCGTCGGACATTCACTAGAGGCTGTAACAGGCATGGACCATCGCAAAATGGCCGCCGACAGCATGGAGGGAGAAGCTGCCCGATTCTGGGAAAAATGGGAATCGCAAATCTTTTGCTTAGAATACAGATCACGATTCTCTCACGATTCTCAAAAAATCTCAGTCCTCCCTATGTCACCATGCACCACCCACAAATCTACATTTTAAAATGGTTAACAAAAAAAAAAAATCTATATCAAAGTTAAACTCAAGAAAAAATTACATAAATTTTTTATTTTTTGAGATTAACTTTGATATACGGTAGATTTTTTTTTGTTTGAATTAACCATTTTTAAATGTAGATGACTGTGGGTGGTGTGCAGAATGGTGACATAGGGAGGACTGAGATTACCCCCTCCTATGTCATGGGCTTTCTTTCTGGCCTGGGTATATCAATCAATCAGCAGCAAGCAAGCAGTAAGTACAGTAATATATTCGCGTAGTATATATGAATAAATATGTGCTCACATTTCTGTTGGGAAATGCCTGGCATCGGCCATCGGATCAATGCTGGACTCACTGCGGTGTTTCCCGGCCAAGAGGACGTGGTACCGCCCAGGCATCCATCCAGCGGCGCATCAGTCTCTGCTAACTGACGTCAGTTCCGATATCGCCGCCATCTGCGTTCCACACTGGTTCCAACGGCTTCTCCTCGGTCTAGTTTACATCAGGGGGGAGACCCGAAAAAATAGGATTTTTTGTACTCACCGTAAAATCCTTTTCTCTGACATCCATGGACTGACACGGTGTCTCTTTACACTTTACACGTGGGTTATGTCCCTGCCTGCAGGAGAAGACCTAGGCAGAATGTGAGATGTTACATACATTCTAAAAGCCAGAGCTGAACAGCCCCACCCAGGGGGCGGTCCCTCCGGGCATAACCCTCCCACTACAGTCAGCAGACTTCAGTTCGTAACAAAGCAGTACAAACTTAAAAGGAAGGGTGGGTGCCGTGTCAGTCCATGGATGTCAGAGAAAAGGATTTTACGGTGAGTACAAAAAATCCTATTTTCTCTTATCATCCATGGACTGACACGGTGTCTCTTTACACTTTACACGTGGGATGTCCCAAAGCAGTGTCAGGAGGGATGGGAGCAGTATAAATGGAAAAACCAAACTTTCACTCCAAGAAGGCAGATCTCCTCAACGGAGGAGTCGCAACTTTAAACAGCGGCCTGCAGCACCCTGCGGCCGAAGGAAGCATCCGAAGATGCAGTCACATCAACCTTATAAAAAACTTAAAAGGCATGAACAGACGACCAGGTCGCCGCCTTGCACACTTGTGCAACCGACGCTTGATGTCGGAAAACCCAGGAAGCACCAATTGCCCTGGTGGAATGCGCCGTAACCGGAAAGGGAGGCGCCCACCCTTTGAGAGCATAGGCTTGAATGACGGTTTGTCTGATTCCCCTAGAAATGATGGCAGACGAAACCGCTTGGCCCTGTTATGGACCAGGGACAGTCACAAACAGTGAGTCGGACTTCCGAATAGAAGCAGTAGCAGACAGGTACACCCGTAAGGCTCGTACCACATCCAATATGTGCAGCGCAAACTCTCTGGGATGCGATGGGTGAGGACACAAGGACGGGAGGACAATGTCCTCATGTAGGTGAAAGGTAGACACCACCTTTGGCGAAAAGGAAGGTCGCGGATGCAACACCGCCTTATCTTTATGGATGACTAAATATGGCGACTTGCAGGACAAAGCCGCCAACTCAGACACTCGTCAAACAGAAGTGATCGCCACTAATAGGCCACCTTCTGAGACAAGAGAGGAATATCCCGGATATTCCCAAAAGGAGGTTCCTGGAGGACCGAGAGCACCAAATTCAGATCCCACGGTGGGAGAGAAGGCTTGACAGGAGGGAGCACATGGCGAACCCCCAACACAAGGTGCTAACCAAGAAATGACCTGCTAGAGGTCGCTGAAAGAAGACGGCCAAGGCCGAAATCTGATCCTTGATGGTACTCAAAGCAAGCTTTTGGGTCATTCCACACTGCAGAGGACGCAGGATTCTGGGGACGGAATACGTCCGAGGACGCCAGTCCAGCACTTTGCATATGGCGATAAGCTTTCCAGGCACGGTGATAGATCTGCCTGGAGGAAAACTTCCGTGTCCTTAACATGGTCACAATGACAGAGTCCGAGAGACCTCGGTCCCTCAACACCTGGCTTTTAACAGCCCTGCTGTTAAAGCCAGAGACTGTAAGCCGGATGAAACATAGGACCTTGAGACTGAAGGTCCTCCCTCATCGGCAACCGCCAGGGAACGTCCGCAACGAGACGTACCAGATCAGCGTACCAGTGACGCTGAGGCCAATCCGGAACAATTAGGATCACCGGAGTTTATATCAGGCGATAAGGACCCTATGGGGCCACCAACGCATCCGAGGTATCAACCAAGGATCCCTGGATCTGGCCACAACCTCGACCCTTGCGACGGAGTCGAGAGGCCATCAGGTCCACATCCGGCGTGCCCCACCGTCGGCAAAGGAGTTGAAATATGCAAGGACCACTCTTCCTGGTCCGGCGTCTGGTGATTGGCGACTCAGATAGTCCGCCCCTACAGAGCCGGCACGTTTCTTCCGGCCCACTTCAGGATACGGACTACCCCGTAAGCCGCAGCTGAGCTCCGAGTCCCCCCGTGACGGTTTACATACGCCACCGCCGTGGCATTGTCCGACTGGCTCCTGATGGAGCGACCACGTACTCTCTCCGACCTGAGGAGAGACAGTCTGATGGCCCGTATTTCCAGAACAGTGATTGGTAAACGGGCTCGTCCGGAGTCCAAGGCCTTGAGCCGACAGGACTCCCCAGACTCCACCCCAGCCCGTCAGGCTGGTGTCCGTCGTGAGTACCGTCCATTGGATGGGAGGGGAACGACTTGCCGGACCAAAGAGCCGAGGGTCTCAACCACCATGTCAGGGACGCCCTGACCAGGTGAATCACCTGGATCCGAAGATCCAAGGACAACGGGGATTTGTCCCAGGTGGACAAGATCGCCTTCTGCAATGCCCTGGTGTGTGATTGGGCATACGGAATGGCCGCCAAGGAGGCCACCACGAGTCCCGGGACTCTCATGCAAAAAACTGATTGACAACCATTTTCGGGATGTCAGCACCCGCACCGCAGACTGAAGTGTCAGCAACTTCTCCAGAGGTAGGATACCTTTGCCTCCAAGGAGTCCAGAACCAGAACTAGATACTCCAGACACTGAGTCGGGACCAGGACTGACTCCTGAATGTTCAGGAACCACCCGAAGTCCCTGAGGGTTTAATTGACGATAGTCACCTTTCCTCTAAGTCTGAGCCACTTTTTGCTCATAGCAGAAGACTGTCCAGATAGCCCACGACAGCAATACCTCGCTGTAACAGAAGGCTAGAACCGGAGCAAGCACCTTGGTGAACACCCTTGGTGCCGAGGCAAGGCCGAAAGGAAGAGCCACAATCGATAGTGGACTTTGCTGATCGCAAGGCGCAGAAACTTCTGGTGACTTGCGCAGATCGGAACATGCAAGTAGGCGTCCTTGAAGTCCAAGGACGCCAGAAGAAAATCCCTTTGGTGGAGTGTAGCGATCACCGCGCGAATGGATTCCATGCGGAATTTCTGCACCTTCTCGAAGGCATTCAGGGCCTTGAGGTCCAGGATAGGTCGAACCACGTCCTATTTTTGGGACGACAAACAGATTCGAGTAGAATCCCCGAAAACTCTCCTGTGACGGAACCGGCACAATCACTCCGGACCTGATCAAATCCTGTACAGCCCCCAAGAGGGCTGCCCGACAGGTAGGAAGGAGAGGAAGATTCAAGGGAAAGGATCTGTGTGGGGGCCAGGATCGGAATACTATCCTATATCCTGAGGTGACCACCTCGCACACCCACCAGTCGGAGATTCGGGAGGTCCACCGATCCGTGAACCTGCGAAGTCGTCCCCCCACCCCAGAGTCGGGCGGAGGCAAGACTTCACGCGGAGGCGGGCTTGGGAGCCGCTTGTTTTGGCTTACGCACCCAGGGGCACCTGTGCCCACCAGCCGCACTGCCGTCAGTCTGAGAGGGCCTACCTGTGGACTCTGACGAAAAAACCCCGTTTTGCTGGAAAGGAAGGCCCGTTTGCGGCGGGCCTCCTCACCCTTGCTAGTCTAAGAAGAGTGCGTTTACCTCCCGTGACAACCATGACGATGTCATCCAGAGCAGCACCGAAAGGTCTACCGCCTTTAAATGGTAGATCCGTCAGGAGCTTCCTAAGGCTAGGTCAGCAGACCAGCATTTCAACCAGATAAGACGACGCAATACTACCGCCGAGACAGAGGCCCTGGATATTAAAGGGGCCGCGTTCAGCGTGGCGTCGCACACAGAAACCAGGCCCTGAACCAGTTGGTGGGCCAGAGCAACTGTGTCTGGAGGAAGAATATGCTCCTGTACAGCTAGGTGCAACTTTTTTGCCCAACCTGTAAGTGTTTAAGACACAAGGGTCGCCGCTACCACAGGTCGTAGGGCGGATCCCAACAAGGCAAACATGGCTCTGCTCACCACTTCTGACCTCCTGTCAGTGGGGTCCTCAAATGCAGGAGTCCCCTCCATCGGGAGAGTGATGGCCTTGTTCAACCGGGCGACTGGAGGGTCGACCACTGGGGGAGAAGCCCACTTTTTAAGTAGGGCATCTTCAAGGGGTATCTGATAGACAAACACCGCGGGACCATAAAAAAATTCTTCTGCGGCTTTTCCCAGACCTTATCAATGAGCTGGTCAAAGAAAAGTACGTATGGAAAAACCTCTTTTGAAGGCCTGGCCTTAAAAGAACCAAAGGAGACTGTATCAGCCTGAGGTTCTGCATCCGCAGCATTTTTGCCTGAGAGTGTCCCTCACCGCAGTCATGAGTACACTAACAAGCGCCCTGTCATTTACTGACTCAGAACTTGAGTTTTCCACATAAGGAATGTCCTGTTCAAAACCATCCAATACCTTCAGAACTAGGGTCCTGAGCGGTAGTGGCTAGGCCCATATCTGAATCAGCGAACTGCCCTCATGTAGTAAAGTGGGGAGAGGGCGCTTTTTGCTCCCTTGCGCTTGCACACAGCTCCCATCCTGGTCAGAAATGATTCCAGGACTGCCCACAACTGGTCCCTAGGAACCGCAGGTGCTGAAGCACTGCCTGTTGTCCACTGACATTTAGGGAAAACTGGTGACCGAGACTCCACATTGCCCCCCTCTGAGACTCCTCAGATAAAAGGTCCACCCACAGGCTGTGCTGACTGAGGAGGGGGCGCCCAGGGGACTCACCAAACCGGACCAGGGACCACTCAGTTCCGCTGTCTGTACCGCGCAGTGTCAGCGCTGGTAAGCTGTGAGGAGATTGTGAGGAGATTCGCGCTGTTACAGCAGCGCTAGAGGCCAAAACTAGTGCTGAAGAGCGCGCGGGCTACAAGAAAATGGCCGCCACACTTCACTGAGGCGATCCGCGGCAAGATGGCCGCCATGACGCAGCTAGAGTGAAACAACAGCACACACAGCGCCGCTCAGGCCCCAAAACTCACAAAAAAAGGCCCCAAGCATATCTGCAGACCAGCATGAGCCCCTCCAAGAACAGTGTGACCCCCAGGCACCCCACACAGCACAGCGCCAGCAATGGTGACAGAGTGACAATGAAATACAGGGGGAGACAGGGAAAATCCCCCACAGAGAAACACACAGCTTTTTGTACTCACCTGCAGGCAGGAGAGACTACTTACCCGTCCCCTGAGGGACCCACTGGTGTGTTTCTGACAGGACTATCACAGTGCAGTACTGAGTAGCTGTCGGCCCGGTCCACCGCGAAAGATACAGTCAGTCAGGAACTGTTCAGTCTTGAGAGGACCGTGGGAGCATGAAAGCAAACCCGGCCACCCCTGGAGTCATGGGGCCTGTCGTGAACTGAGTCTCACGCACACAAGGCGAGGATCAGCACGCTCGATGGTCGGACAGGGAAGACTACGAGGATATCTTGTATCCAACCTGTTGCCCAGCCGACAGTTGATAGAAGATTCTCAAATATAAAATAAAAAAGAATTCCAGAAAAGGAATAAAAAATAGGTCAGGAGACTGGCTCCTGAGAGAGCCACGTCTTCTCCTTCTGCTAGGCAGAAAAAAACTGAAGTCTGCTGACTGTAGTGGGAGGGTTATGCCCGGAGGGACCGCCCCCTGGGTGGGGCTGTTCAGCTCTGGCTTTTAGAATGCATGTATAACATCTCACATTCTGCCTAGGTCTTCTCCTGCAGGCAGGGACATAACCCACGTGTAAAGTGTAAAGAGACACCGTGTCAGTCCATGGATAAGAGAAATCAAGGTATTCCAGGCTGGAGATCGCGCGCGGGGGGGGCTTGTGAATCGAGATTGCAATTAAAATTACGATTAATCGTGCAGCTCTAACACACACACTGACATTTTTAAATGACAAACACAGCGCAGCCCCGCTGCAGATGGAGCCCCCCCCCCATGGTGACCAGCACCCAGCAACCTTAGCTCAGAGCCCAGGGAGGAAAGAAGGCAGGGAGAGAGGAAAGAAAGGGGTCATAACCACTTACTTGATCTCTCCGGGAATGTCCAGCCAATGTCACCCTGCCAAAGCGGGGGAGCTACTTACCCTTCATGCGTGTCTCATGCTGGAAGACATTCCGGACAGATCATCCGCGCATTGAGGTGACTGTCGGACAGGCATGCTGTGATTGAACCCTGGGGAACGATATTATGCATGCCCTGGAGCGTTAGCTCACCGGACAGGCTGCTGCGACTCGGACCGTAAGGTCAGCCGAAGCTGAGCGCTCCGATGCAAGCCTAGGAGCATAAGCTCACCGGACAGGCTACTGCGATTCGGCCATAAGGTCAGCCGAAGCTGAGCAGTCCGATGCAGACCCTGGAGCGTAGGCTCACCGGCCACCTGTAGAGCGATGGGTATGTCGTGGAAAACCCAGCACATAGCTAGGGTCGGCACACGCTCGATGGCCGAAACGGGGGGGGGGGGGGGGGGGGGGACGACGACTACAAGGATCGAGGACCCAGCCTGTCACCCAGCCGTCAGTTGATCGAAGATCGCAGGAACCAAAAAAAATAAAAAAATTCCCTGGACCAATGGGCCCGAACGGAGCCATGTCCTACTCCTTGCTAGACAGAAAAAATCTGATCTGCAAGATGCAGAGTGAGGGGATATACCCGGGGGGGTCCGCCCCCTGGGCAGTACTGTAGAAGGTGTGATGCAACACTTTTTACAAGTTTTTTCTGCCTAGCCACTCCTAAATAACGGATAATACCCACTTTGTCAATAGAGAAGCTGTGTCGGTCCATGGACGAAAGAGTAACATTTCTTTGCGCAAAGCAGAATATATACAAAAAAGGAAGCACACAAGATGTTAGACCTGCACCGCTGATTGCCAGAATGGCAAGAGAAAAGCCAATTAAAAAAACGCACCTGAAGCCACGTATATTGCACCTGCGTTTAAGCTCATCAAGCATTTGCGCGTTGATGGATTCCACTCGCCAGATTATAAGTTTGTCACAGGAATGCATTACTGCTCAAAATGCACCTAAAACTGTCTAGTGTTTAGGCAAGCTTACAGGCGTTCAGCGTTTTTCTTCTCTTTAATTCTTCTCCTGAATGCACCTTTGATGGATTTTTTCAGCCTGTAAACACCTGTGTGTGCACGAACACATAAGTTAACACCGGGCTCGACAAACCCCGGGCGCCAGGTCGCCATTGCGACTAGAATTAGCGACCTGGCGCAGCACAGCTGGGGAATCCTGTCTCTCCGTGCCCCCCCGCGCCGCGGGATCACGTCGGGCCGCGCCGGCCGGTAATTGAGGCCGCGGCTTTGCGGCCTTCTGCAGGCCTATGCTTCCTTCTGTGATCTAGCGTTATCTTGTGGTGGCCGTTGGTATGACAAGACAAACAGCAATGCTAATGGAGTTTCCCTGTCTGTTTTCACTGCCATCTCCTTTCCCTCTAATTAGAACCCCCAAACATTATATATATATTTTATTCTAACAGCCTAGAGAATAAAATGGCGGTCGTTGCAATACTTTGTCGCACCTTATTTGCGCAGCGGTCTTACAAGCGCACTTTTTGGGGAAAAAATACACTTTTTTTAATAAAAAAATAAAACAGTAAAGTTAGCCCAATTTTTTTTTTTAATATTGTGAAAGATAATGTTACGCTGAGTAAATTGATACCCAACATTCAAAATTGCGTCTGCTCGTGGAATGGCGACTAACTTTTACCCTTTAAAATCTCCATAGGCGACGTTTAAAAAATTCTACAGGTTGCATGTTTTGAGTTACAGAGGAGGTCTAGGGCTAGAATTATTGCTCTCGATCTACTGATCGCGGCGATACCTCACGTGTGGTTTGAACACCGCTTTCATATGCGGCCGCTACTCATGTATGCGTTCGCTTCTGCGCGCGAGACGGGGCGCGTTCCTGGCTCCTAACTTTTTTTTAGCCGGCTCCAAGATTCCAAGCAAATTTGTCAAGCCCTGAGTTAACAGAGGTGCTTTTACAGGCTGAAAAAAACATGCCAAATGCCTGTAAGGGGAGGTTTTTTTTCAGCCCAGTGTGCATGAGGCCTTAACCTTCCCCGTAGGAGGTTGCTAAGAACAAGGAATATAAAATATGACTTTTCTGACCAGAAGAGAATAAAAATAAACTCTAGGGCAAGTTAGACCCCTTTTACAGAGGCGCTTTTGCGCTAAAAATAGTGCCTGTTAACTGCTTCCTATGCATTTCATTGGAAGCTTTCACACTGGGGCAGAGCAAAGAGTTCTGCAAGCAGCTTCTTGCCAACGGCGCAAAAACTGCGCTGATGCGCCCCAAAAGCACCACAATAACGCCCAACGTTTTATTGGCAGTATTTGTGCACCTCAGTGTGAAAGAGGTCTTACAATAAGAAATCAAAGGGCTTCCACAGGTGAACAAGGATGGTATAATAGCTTTGGTTGCATGGTTTCAGCAAGTCACAGCCTACCTTTCAAGGCCTTTGAGAAAGGTGGGCTATGACTACGCAAAAAGGTGTAATAAAGCCATTATACTGTCAATCTCATTCACCTGTGAAAGCCCTTTTCATAATTATGTTTTAATTAAGGAATATTAAACATAGGAATATTTCCATAAATTTTCTCTTATGGAAAACCACACAGGAATTGCATTCAAAATGTGAGTAAAAACACAAAAATCTAAAGAAAGCGACAAAGTGTCAGGCCAAACATATGTATATCAGCTATAGTAGACATTGTAAACATTCAGTAATTTGAGAGAGTTGGCTCAATAATGGATAGCAAAGTCAATAGTATTTGAATATTCTCTCGAAGCAGCACTAGAGTATATTTAGCTGGGGGAAGGAAAGGGGGGGGGGGGATATGCATAAACAAGCAATGTATCAGGGAGAAGGCTCAGATCCATATTCGGATAATTCCTATTATGAAAGCCCTTTGAGTGCCTACTATAGCGGTTACATTACTCATTTGGTGTGAAGCATTTTTTAAATATATTTATTCTCTCACGCATGCACACACTAAAATGTATTGTTTGAAATTAAAGCTTCTAAAAATGACCCAACACCATCCCTGTCTCACCAGCCAGCTGCTAATCTCCTAATGGGCCCTTTAGTAATGCAGCATCTCTTAAGTGGAACATTTGAGAAATGGGAAGAGGGGCAGGCAAGTATAAATGACTGACTACCTTAAGCAGCATTTCCTTTTTTTTTTTTCTTTCAACTTTTTCAATGACAGTTCCTCCAGGTGTGCCATTTAAATTGATAAAAAAGGCTATTTAGTACAAGTAGATTCATATATAAATATCTTTTACATTAAAATTCAGCCAACAGCCCAGGTGTGTAAAAAAAAAAAAAAAAAAAAAACACACACACACACACACACCACAAATTATAGTGCTCAGCAGCTCAAGTCAAAATCACACACATAAGCTTGTACGCACCATATTCGTTGTGCAGCCTTTTTTTGGGCAGACCATTGTACATGAATGGCGTGAGCACGGCACAAACAACTGCATTTTATGTGCCCTGTTCATGCCATACATGCGTGGTGGTGGTGTGCAGAAAAGCCGCAGCTCAATTAACATGGTGTGTACAAGCCCTGAATGATTTTCAACCCTCTCAGACTGCCAAAGAAACTTCAGAGATCCTGAAAATAAAGAGCCTCTCTAATTCGCTCATCGAGAAACCATGATTCATGTTTACACCAGTGTTATGGGTGTACCCTTACATGACTTGTAAAACATTTTAAAACAAATGTAATGTAAAAGTCAACCAAAATCACTGAAGTTCTCATAAAAGCCATTTTACCTTTTAAAAACTGCAGTCTCTGTTTTTGCATCTACGGTAAGGCTGAGGGTTTCCTTCATGCTTCCATTCATCACAGTTTCTGTCATCTGATCAGAGTTTTCCACCTCCTCTTCTCCATCAGAGCTGGCATCCATTGCAACAGTAACTGGAAACAAATTCCGCATTCTCAACTTTACTGTAATAAGATCGTGCTCCTAGCTTACATGCAATGAACCTACTCTCATTTCAGTATCTCTTGTCGCTAAATACCCAGAAAGTCGGATTCTGATTTAAACACCTATAGTGTTTAACCACTTCAGCCCCGGACCATTTGGCCGGCCAAAGACCAAGCCACTTTTTGCGATTCGGTACTGCGTCGTGACAATTGCGCGGTCGTGCGACGTGGCTCCCAAACAAAATTGACGTATTTTTGCCCCACAAATAGAGCTTTCTTTTGGTGGCATTTGATCACCTCTTGGATTTATTTTTTTGCACTAACAAAAATAGAGCGACAATTTTGAAAAAAAAATGCAATATTTTTTGCTATAATAAACATCCCCAAAAAAGATCTAATTTTTTTTTACCAAAAGTAGCAATAAGCGTTTCATTGGTTTGTGCAAAAGTTATAGTGTCTACAAAATAAGGGATAGTTTTATGGCATTTATTTTTTTTTACTAATAATTTTTTTTTTTTTTTTTTACTAGTAATGGCAGGGAGCGGTAGTCCCAGCACCTCGCTGGGAGGCTGAAACTGCCATCAGTCCAGGCACCTGGCAGATGCAGACTTCGGAAGTTGGGATGATGTGGTTCCTGGACTGATCCGTTTGTCAGCAGCAAAGAGCGGACTTCAGATCGCTCCCTGCTGAAAACGGGTCACAGGAGTGCAAAACTAATTGTACTCCTGTGACCCAGAGGAGATGCCCAGCCAAATGAGCTCAGGCTGGACTTCTCCTTTAATGAAATACAAGGACTTACAATGTACCACTGGGGTCCTCAAACTACGGCACGCCAGTGTGATTTACTATATTTCGCTGCCCGCTGCTAGAGGTCCATGGCCGGCGGAGATAATGTCTGCGTCTGTGAAGGGGGGGCGCGGACGCGCGCGTCTGTGAAGGGGGGGGGGGGAGGGCGCCTGTGTACCGGGAGGGGGGGGGGGCGCCTGTGTACCGGGAGGGGGGGGGGGCGCCTGTGTACCGGGAGGGGGGGGCGCCTGTGTACCGGGAGGGGGGGGGGGCGCCTGTGTACCGGGAGGGGGGGGGGGCGCCTGTGTACCGGGAGGGGGGGGGGGGCGCCTGTGTACCGGGAGGGGGGGGGGGCGCCTGTGTACCGGGAGGGGGGGGGGGGCGCCTGGTGTACCGGGAGGGGGGGGGGGCGCCTGTGTACCGGGAGGGGGGGGGGCGCCTGTGTACCGGGAGGGGGGGGGGGCGCCTGTGTACCGGGAGGGGGGGGGGGCGCCTGTGTACCGGGAGGGGGGGGGGGGCGCCTGTGTACCGGGAGGGGGGGGGGGGCGCCTGTGTACCGGGAGGGGGGGGGCGCCTGTGTACCGGGAGGGGGGGGGGCGCCTGTGTACCGGGAGGGGGGGGGCGCCTGTGTACCGGGAGGGGGGGGCGCCTGTGTACCGGGAGGGGGGGGCGCCTGTGTACCGGGAGGGGGGGGCGCCTGTGTACCGGGAGGGGGGGGGCGCCTGTGTACCGGGAGGGGGGGGCGCCTGTGTACCGGGAGGGGGGGGCGCCTGTGTACCGGAGGGGGGGGGGCGCCTGTGTACCGGGAGGGGGGGGCGCCTGTGTACCGGGAGGGGGGGGCCGCCTGTGTACCGGGAGGGGGGGGGCGCCTGTGTACCGGGAGGGGGGGGGCGCCTGTGTACCGGGAGGGGGGGGCGCCTGTGTACCGGGAGGGGGGGGCGCCTGTGTACCGGGAGGGGGGGGCGCCTGTGTACCGGGAGGGGGGGGCGCCTGTGTACCGGGAGGGGGGGGCGCCTGTGTACCGGAGGGGGGGGGGCGCCTGTGTACCGGGAGGGGGGGGGCGCCTGTGTACCGGGAGGGGGGGGCGCCTGTGTACCGGGAGGGGGGGGGCGCCTGTGTACCGGGAGGGGGGGGGGCGCCTGTGTACCGGGAGGGGGGGGGGCGCCTGTGTACCGGGAGGGGGGGGGCGCCTGTGTACCGGGAGGGGGGGGGCGCCTGTGTACCGGGAGGGGGGGGGGCGCCTGTGTACCGGGAGGGGGGGGGCGCCTGTGTACCGGGAGGGGGGGGGCGCCTGTGTACCGGGAGGGGGGGGGCGCCTGTGTACCGGGAGGGGGGGGGGCGCCTGTGTACCGGGAGGGGGGGGGCGCCTGTGTACCGGGAGGGGGGGGGGCGCCTGTGTACCGGGAGGGGGGGGGGCGCCTGTGTACCGGGAGGGGGGGGGGCGCCTGTGTACCGGGAGGGGGGGGGCGCCTGTGTACCGGGAGGGGGGGGGGCGCCTGTGTACCGGGAGGGGGGGGGGCGCCTGTGTACCGGGAGGGGGGGGGGCGCCTGTGTACCGGGAGGGGGGGGGGCGCCTGTGTACCGGGAGGGGGGGGGGCGCCTGTGTACCGGGAGGGGGGGGGGCGCCTGTGTACGGGAGGGGGGGGGGCGCCTGTGTACCGGGAGGGGGGGGGGCGCCTGTGTACCGGGAGGGGGGGGGGCGCCTGTGTACCGGGAGGGGGGGGCGCCTGTGTACCGGGAGGGGGGGGGCGCCTGTGTACCGGGAGGGGGGGGGGCGCCTGTGTACCGGGAGGGGGGGGGGGCGCCTGTTGTACCGGGAGGGGGGGGGCGCCTGTGTACCGGGAGGGGGGGGGCGCCTGTTACCGGGAGGGGGGGGGCGCCTGTGTACCGGGAGGGGGGGGGCGCCTGTGTACCGGGAGGGGGGGGGCGCCTGTGTACCGGGAGGGGGGGGGCGCCTGTGTACCGGGAGGGGGGGGGGCGCCTGTGTACCGGGAGGGGGGGGGCGCCTGTGTACCGGGAGGGGGGGGCGCCTGTGTACCGGGAGGGGGGGGGCGCCTGTGTACCGGGAGGGGGGGGGCGCCTGTGTACCGGGAGGGGGGGGTCCGGGGGGGGGCGCCTGTGTACCGGGAGGGGGGGGGCGCCTGTGTACCGGGAGGGGGGGGGCGCCTGTGTACCGGGAGGGGGGGGGCGCCTGTGTACCGGGAGGGGGGGGGCGCCTGTGTACCGGGAGGGGGGGGGGCGCCTGTGTACCGGGAGGGGGGGGGCGCCTGTGTACCGGGAGGGGGGGGCGCCTGTGTACCGGGAGGGGGGGGGGCGCCTGTGTACCGGGAGGGGGGGGGCGCCTGTGTACCGGGAGGGGGGGGGGGCGCCTGTGTACCGGGAGGGGGGGGGGCGCCTGTGTACCGGGAGGGGGGGGGGCGCCTGTGTACCGGGAGGGGGGGGGGCGCCTGTGTACCGGGAGGGGGGGGGGGCGCCTGTGTACCGGGAGGGGGGGGGGCGCCTGTGTACCGGGAGGGGGGGGGCGCCTGTGTACCGGGAGGGGGGGGGGGCGCCTGTGTACCGGGGAGGGGGGGGGCGCCTGTGTACCGGGAGGGGGGGGGCGCCTGTGTACCGGGAGGGGGGGGGGCGCCTGTGTACCGGGAGGGGGGGGGCGCCTGTGTACCGGGAGGGGGGGGGGCGCCTGTGTACCGGGAGGGGGGGGGCGCCTGTGTACCGGGAGGGGGGGGGGCGCCTGGTGTACCGGGAGGGGGGGGGCGCCTGTGTACCGGGAGGGGGGGGGCGCCTGTGTACCGGGAGGGGGGGGGCGCCTGTGTACCGGGAGGGGGGGGCGCCTGTGTACCGGGAGGGGGGGGGCGCCTGTGTACCGGGAGGGGGGGGGGCGCCTTGTGTACCGGGAGGGGGGGGGCGCCTGTGTACCGGGAGGGGGGGGGCGTCTGTGTACCGGGAGGGGGGGGGGCGTCTGTGTACCGGGAGGGGGGGGGGCGTCCTGTGTACCGGGAGGGGGGGGGCGTCTGTGTACCGGAGGGGGGGGGCGTCTGTGTACCGGGGTGCGAGGGGGGGGGGGCGTCTGTGTACCGGGAGGGGGGGGGCGTCTGTGTACCGGGAGGGGGGGGGGCGTCTGTGTACCGGGAGGGGGGGGGCGTCTGTGTACCGGGAGGGGGGGGGCGTCTGTGTACCGGGAGGGGGGGGGGCGTCTGTGTACCGGGAGGGGGGGGGCGTCTGTGTACCGGGAGGGGGGGGGCGTCTGTGTACCGGGAGGGGGGGGGCGTCTGTGTACCGGGAGGGGGGGGGCGTCTGTGTACCGGGAGGGGGGGGGGCGTCTGTGTACCGGGAGGGGGGGGGCGTCTGTGTACCGGGAGGGGGGGGGGCGTCTGTGTACCGGGAGGGGGGGGGGCGTCTGTGTACCGGGAGGGGGGGGGCGTCTGTGTACCGGGAGGGGGGGGGCGTCTGTGTACCGGGAGGGGGGGGGCGTCTGTGTACCGGGAGGGGGGGGGCGTCTGTGTACCGGGAGGGGGGGGGCGTCTGTGTACCGGGAGGGGGGGGGCGTCTGTGTACCGGGAGGGGGGGGCGTCTGTGTACCGGGAGGGGGGGGCGTCTGTGTACCGGGAGGGGGGGGCGTCTGTGTACCGGGAGGGGGGGGCGTCTGTGTACCGGGAGGGGGGGGCGTCTGTGTACCGGGAGGGGGGGGCGTCTGTGTACCGGGAGGGGGGGGCGTCTGTGTACCGGGAGGGGGGGGCGTCTGTGTACCGGGAGGGGGGGGGCGTCTGTGTACCGGGAGGGGGGGGGCGTCTGTGTACCGGGAGGGGGGGGGCGTCTGTGTACCGGGAGGGGGGGGCGTCTGTGTACCGGGAGGGGGGGGGCGTCTGTGTACCGGGAGGGGGGGGGCGTCTGTGTACCGGGAGGGGGGGGGGCGTCTGTGTACCGGGAGGGGGGGGGCGTCTGTGTACCGGGAGGGGGGGGGCGTCTGTGTACCGGGAGGGGGGGGGCGTCTGTGTACCGGGAGGGGGGGGGCGTCTGTGTACCGGGAGGGGGGGGGCGTCTGTGTACCGGGAGGGGGGGGCGTCTGTGTACCGGGAGGGGGGGGGCGTCTGTGTACCGGGAGGGGGGGGGCGTCTGTGTACCGGGAGGGGGGGGGCGTCTGTGTACCGGGAGGGGGGGGGCGTCTGTGTACCGGGAGGGGGGGGGCGTCTGTGTACCGGGAGGGGGGGGCGTCTGTGTACCGGGAGGGGGGGGGCGTCTGTGTACCGGGAGGGGGGGGGCGTCTGTGTACCGGGAGGGGGGGGCGTCTGTGTACCGGGAGGGGGGGGCGTCTGTGTACCGGGAGGGGGGGGCGTCTGTGTACCGGGAGGGGGGGGCGTCTGTGTACCGGGAGGGGGGGGGCGTCTGTGTACCGGGAGGGGGGGGCGTCTGTGTACCGGGAGGGGGGGGGCGTCTGTGTACCGGGAGGGGGGGGCGTCTGTGTACCGGGAGGGGGGGGCGTCTGTGTACCGGGAGGGGGGGGCGTCTGTGTACCGGGAGGGGGGGGCGTCTGTGTACCGGGAGGGGGGGGCGTCTGTGTACCGGGAGGGGGGGGCGTCTGTGTACCGGGAGGGGGGGGGCGTCTGTGTACCGGGAGGGGGGGGGCGTCTGTGTACCGGGAGGGGGGGGGCGTCTGTGTACCGGGAGGGGGGGGCGTCTGTGTACCGGGAGGGGGGGGCGTCTGTGTACCGGGAGGGGGGGGCGTCTGTGTACCGGGAGGGGGGGGCGTCTGTGTACCGGGAGGGGGGGGCGTCTGTGTACCGGGAGGGGGGGGCGTCTGTGTACCGGGAGGGGGGGGCGTCTGTGTACCGGGAGGGGGGGGCGTCTGTGTACCGGGAGGGGGGGGCGTCTGTGTACCGGGAGGGGGGGGGCGTCTGTGTACCGGGAGGGGGGGGGCGTCTGTGTACCGGGAGGGGGGGGGCGTCTGTGTACCGGGGGGGGGGCGTCTGTGTACCGGGAGGGGGGGGCGTCTGTGTACCGGGAGGGGGGGGGCGTCTGTGTACCGGGAGGGGGGGGCGTCTGTGTACCGGGAGGGGGGGGCGTCTGTGTACCGGGAGGGGGGGGCGTCTGTGTACCGGGAGGGGGGCGGGGGACCATGAACTGCCGCCCTGTTTAAAAAGTTTGAGGACCCCTGATTTACAACACATCCCTGTATTTCATTCTGGTCCTGCCCCAGAAACCCATTTTGCCTTTCTGAATCCCTACTGCTCTGCAAACACTGCAAGAAAATGAACAGCACCGGGGTTAAGATTAAACAGGAGTGCATAACAGAAGGGGAATTTAGTGGGACTAAATTCACAACCGCTGCACATGATCCACCACCTTGCATGAAGGCATCACAACCAAAATAGGGATGCTGCAGGAGAATGTTCGCTGTGACTTAGAGCAGCCCAGGAGATTTGGTAAAACACATTATTTCTATGCATCTATAAAAAGCAGTCTGAAACGGGCATTTTTGCTTTAAGGCTACTCCCATACTGGGGCAGCGGTGCGTTAGCGGTAAAGTACTGCTAGTTTTAGCGGCGCTTTACCATGGTTTTAGCGGCGCTTTTCGGCCACGGGTTAAAAGTGTCAGTGTTGCGGCAGCGCTGCTTATTCATTTCATTTTTTGGGAGCGATTCATACACTGCTCTCAGACCGCCACAAAGATGCTGCTTACAGGACTTTCACACTGGGGAGGCATGAGAGGCACTTTTCAGCACTAAAATTGCCTGAAAAGCGCCTCAGCACAGAAAGGGTCCTAAGGTAAGCTTCGGTAAACAATTTCATTAGGCCCCTTTCACACTGGGGAAGGAGGTGCGGTGGTGGTAAAGCGCCGTCGGATTTGCAGCGGTATTCGCCCGCTAACGGGCAACAAAGGGTCAATACCGCCGGCAGTGCGCCTCTGCAGAGGCGCATTGCTGTGGTGTCCCATTGCTTTCAATGGGCAGGAGCGGCAAACACACCGCTCTAAAGATGCGGCTAGCAGGAGACTTTTGGAGCGGTCCTGCTAGCGCACCGCTCCAGTGTGAAAGCCCTTGGTCTTTCACACTGGAGAAACAGCAGCCACTGTTTCAGGTCGGTTTGCAGGCGCTATTTAGACCCGTGCGTCTCCCAGAAGACAGTGGGGAACGGAGGAGGGGCCGGACATGACGTAGATCACCGGATACTGCAGCGATCTTTTGCCAAGTGGGAGAAAATACCTGTATTAGACAGGAACCCCGACAGAGGAAGTTCCATTTTTTGGTGGAACAGAGGATTTTAATTTAGAAAAATTAAAATGATCTACAGTCCATCAAGTAAACATTTAATGCTGGAATGGCCATGTACACAAACTTCCTATAGATCTGAAGAGATTACTACTCCTGCAGTACGGGCCTGTTCCTTTAAGTTTATGGGACATCAATGAGCAGGGCATGGCAAGTCCAATACTACATTTGTACTGAGCATGCTGTCAATCCAAGAGGCTGCTTTTGTCAGTGGAAGAAGTATGCACACCATGGTGGATGGAGGGGCTAGTTAAAGCGGAGGTCCTGCGACCATTACATTTTTTTTTTTTGTAGTCATTCAGCCACTTGCCCAATCATTAAGTAATACTCACTGTTTGGGTGTTTTAAATCTGCTGCTGTCTGTTTTCCTGTGTAAGAATTACTTATAAAAAGTGATCCCAGCCGTTCCCATCTTGCTTGTGGGCATGTGAAGCCCACAAGCATTATTTTCCATGATGCGGTGAATGCTGAGCTCCCAGCATTCACCGCTCGTTGCCGCGCATGCTCAGCGTTAACGGCGAGCAGTGCCGTACACTTCCGGGTTGCCATCACAACGGGCGGCGTCGTCAGAAGTTCCCGCCCCGTTGCGATGGCAACCAAACCACTTCCTCTTTCAAAATCCTGTGAGAACTTGCGGCAGGCCTCCGTAATGACTCCTGGGAACAATGACACGAGCTCCCAGGAGACAGTGTAGCACACAGGAACTGACGGAATACCTGCCATATCCGCAGTGGACACATACAGGAAGCAGAGATGATTAGGATAACAGGTACAGCAGAAAAAGAAAAAGTTCAGTTAACTGTATACATTGCTGCAATCTGTTCGAGCAAATGTTGTAAAATAGGGTGGACCTCCGCTTTAAGGATGCTATTGAAGGGTACTAGGCCAGTATTTCTTACAATTGTAAACTTGTATTTTAGAGTTCAAAACATCACTTACTTTCAGTTTGTGCAGAGGTATTGACACTCAGTGGATCCATTGGCTCTGTACTGGTTTCCATTTCAACTGGAGAATTACTTCTTGCCGTTTCCTTTGCACTATAGAAAGAACATTTCCATTACTTTACAGGTTTTCAACCACTTTTACTTCTGCTTGATAAAGCAAATTTTAGAGGACTAAAGTTTTGCCAAGGATAACAAAAAGCAAAAAGAAACCACTCTAGTATTAAGGCCCCTTTCACACTGGGGCGAACGTAGCGTTGGCGGTATTAGTTCGCTAGCGGGGCACTTTTAACCCTTGCTAGCGGCCGAGAAAGGGTTTCCTGTTCTTAGCTGACAGGAGTAGTACCCAGTGTGGTCTTCTGCTTCAGGCTGGGTTATAACACTGCAGCCTGCTTCGGCTCACAGCAGGAGTCCAGTGCGTCTCCATTCACAGTTTCCAGTTCGATTTCAGTCCGAATTTTTTGCTGAATGCGGACCTAAAAAAAACGGACCAAAAGACGCACAGGAGGTGCTGCTGAGATGTGTGAACCGGCTCCATAGAGCCACAAGCTCCTGCTATGCGTATTGGATGCGGGGAAACCCACATCCAATTCGTATAGGTGTGAACCCAGCCTCAAGGTTTGATGTGTTCTGGAGATGGTATTATTCTGCATACCTTGCTTGTAACAAGTGGTTATTGGAGTTACTCTTGCCTTTCTATAATCTCAAACCAGTCCGCCCATTCTCCCGACCAAGAAATTTTCATCCACACAACTTCTGCTCACTGGATATTTTCTTTTTTTTGGCCCATTCTCTGTAAACCCTAGAGATGGTTGCGTGTGAAAATCCCAGAAGATCCACAGTTTATGAAATACTCAGACCAGCCCATCTGGCACCAACAACCATGTCACATTCAAAGTCACTTAAATACCCTTCCTTGCCCATTCTGATGCCCGGTTTGAACTTCAGCAAGTCGTCTTCACTATGTCTAAATGCACTGAGTTGCTGCCATGTGATTGGCTGACTAGCAATTTGTGTTACCAAGCAATTGAACAGGTGTAGCTAAAAAGTGGCCAGTGAGTGTATTTAGGAGAGGTCAGCAATGTTTGTCTTGCGACAGGTGTCCTTCAATTAAGCAGAGAAATGCTGCATTCCTTTAAAGGGCTCTTTCACACAGACATTGGAAATAGGCAGTTGGGTCGGGTTTTTAGTGCTTACTTAACGCTTCAATAGCTCTCAAAATTGTTATAATAATAATAATAATAATAATAATAATAATAATAATAATAATAATAATAATAATAATAATAGGTAGCAGATGGAGGTGTTCACACTGCAGCTTTAGCGTTGTGGTGAGGCAAAAATAACGCTGACTGCAGAGTTTGGAAGGCACCGACGCTTTGCAACTGCCTCCATTTCTTTTGAAAAGCACCACAAGCGTGCCATAAACATACTGTAAACACACCTATAGCGTTTACCGTTCATTTAAAGAGGAAGGCAAAAAAAAAAAAAAAAAAAAAAAAAAAAGCATACAAGCCCAATATGGAATACTCACCTCCGATTAAAGCCCCCGCAGCCATCCTCGTACACCGCTCGGGCGGCCGACATATTTACCAGGGGTTACTTCCGTGTATCGCGCGGGAGCCGGCAGTCACGGCACGATCGCCGTTGCTAAAGTGCGCCTACGGCGCATGCGCCGTAGACATCGGCGCCCGTGATTTTATTTAACATCTCCTAAACCGTGGAGGTTTAGGAGATCTTTCAAGTACCTACAGGTAAGCCTTAATATAGGCTTATCTGTAGGTTAAAGTGGTTGTAAAGGGTTTACAACCACTTTAAGATGCAATTGCAAAGCATCAAACGTGATCATTTCCCATTTTAGCCTTGTACAAAATAAAAACCCATCTCACAGGGTGTCTGAGGAGCCTTGCCTGACAAAATGAATGCCTGTACATCAAATCCAAAATGCTCATTAAGTCCAGGTTCACACTGGGCTGCGGGAGTGAAGCCGTGCGAGTTCAGCTGAAGTCGCACAATTTCACTCTCGCTGGCAGTCCCGATTTCAGCCGCGATTACAAAGACATCTGACACAGATGTCAATCACGGCCGAAATCGCAAAAAGTAGTACAAAAACTACTTTTTGCAATCGGTGCAGCGCCGCAGATGCCATTGCCGGCAATTTGCGGCAAATATCGGCATTTTGACATGCCAAATCGCATATCAAAACGCACCAGTGTGAACCAGGGCTAAACCTACAGGTGCGTTAATACGCTTTAAGGCTGCTTTAGAATTCAAATGAAAGAGCCCTAAGACGACCGTTTTAGCTTGTGTCTTACAGCAGGAAATACATTTCCTTTTAAGGGATTCTAGAAACTGTAAAATATAATTACCTAACCGAAGATGTGAATTCAGAAAATGAGGCCCAGCCCGTTTCTTTTGTAGACAATGGCTCTTCTGTGCTCCACACATCTGATCCCACTGAATCTAAATTGGCTACATGTGCAGTTTCCATTGGGATATCAAAGTTTGCTGGCCAATTGCTTGCTAAAAGAAAAAGAAACAGATAGAAAATGTTTGAACAAAAGCAACTTCTTAGCGCTAGTTTTGCATAGGAGTCCAAATTGTTTGTTTTTTTCTTCAGGAAAACTACATTAGGCAGTAGAAATTTTAACCCCCTGCTAAGTCACTTCATCTGGAGGAAAAAAAAAGGGGGGGGGGGCTTCTTTATACCACCTTTGTGTTCAGTGTGCAGTTCTGCTTGCGCATTTACAGGCATTTGTAATGTAACTGCGGTGCATTTGACACATTTGCTTTCCTGTTTTATTTATTTTTTTCAAGCAAGTTCCGCTGCATTCTGTCAATCGCAGGTGGAAGGTGATGGGTAGATTGTGTCCCCACCTAGTTGACCATAAATCAAATTGTGCCTCCTGTACATGCAAAGCAGCACAAGGAAGCAACATCCTAAGTGTCTGCGCTGTTCCTTGCCACGCCCCCGCCCCCTGTATGTGACACCACTTAAGGGGGACGAGGCACAAGGGCAGGCTGGGGAATAAGAAAACCAGTACAGGACTATCACAGCAGCTTCCCTTCACTGCTCTGCGTGCGGGGGAAACTATTGTAATGTGCCCTGCCGAGCACGCAACAAACGCAGTAAGTGGCTTGTGTAGCACAAACGCGACATGCCCTTCTTACCGCGTTTCATAAACCCAAATGTGCAGGCGTGAGTTGGGCCTATATAGGAGACTTATACCACAGTGTACTTCCTGAACCAGGATAGACTGGTGCCATACAGCAAACACTGCTGCAAGCTCTGATTTTCAAGTGAAGTTTACCTTTAGCTATCAATTTTAGATTATCTGACATTAAAACCTGATTAAATGCTGGGAGGAAACAATTCCACAGTATAACATGCAAAACTGTAAATTCATACGACTTGCCTTCATTAGCATCCACCTCCATTTTATCTTCTTGGTTGACTGTGCTTGATTCAAATAATCCCTGTTTAACAGAGTCCTCTTCCTCAGAATCTGTACTCTCTTCACTGTCTGTGCTTCCTGAGCTGTATTAAACACAAGGCATGTTAAAATAAAACAAAAGCCAGGATGCAAACAAACCAACCTCTAAAAAAAAAAAAAATTCTATAATATTTACCTGTGTATCCTACAATGCTCACCTTCCAAATGCACATTTAAAAAAAATAAGTTATTTTTTTTTTGTTTAATTGGCTAATCATACTTACCTAGGTGGATGCAGCAGCTGTCCCCCTCCACCTCTTCACCGACAACTGAGCCACCGATGGCTCGGTTCTCTCACCCGAGTGGAGAGATGCTGCCTGTCCATCAGCAGCTCTGCTCCTCCACACTCACTGGAGCGCTGAGCTGTGGAGGGGCGGGGAGCGGTAGTCTCAACAACACCTCGCTGGGAGGCTGAAACGGCCATCAGTCCAGGCACCTGGCAGAGCCAGACTTCAGAAGTCGGGATGACGTGGTGCCTGGACTGATCTTGGCGACGTCAGAGAGTGGACGGGTCACAGGAGTGCAAAATGAATTGCACTGCTGTGGCCCAGGAGGAGAAGCCCAGGCAAATGAGCTTAGGCTGGACTTCTCCTTTAAAGCAACGCTAAATGAATATCATTGTTACTGCGTACTAAGCTTTTAGCTATACTAAATCCAAAAAGGGGAACGGCAATATAGAAATTCACTGCACAGAAAATGTGTCCAAAAAATAAATAAAAATGTACATTTTTTTTTTTATACCATTAGGCCCATTGTGTGTTTTACGCAGTACATTGCTTATGACCACACAAGAGGTAGGTTCCACAGCAGAAGGTTTATCACAAGTGGAGATCCTTGGTAAACCGTTCTATACAGCGGCGCAGCAAAAAAGGATATATAAAAAAAGTACACCTATCAATATGGCACATTTCATTGAACCTCAATCACAGGAACTCTAGCCATTCTGGCTCATGACAAAGGTCTTTAACCCCCAAAAACTGCAAATAAGTTCCCAATTATAATAATTTATATGCCAGATTTTCACAATTATGGGTATAAAATAAAAGCAAAACCTAAAGCTCTGCAAGACCACCATGAATAGGGCAAGTTATAAACCGTTATGCACCTGGATCTTCTTTGAGTATCCTGTGTGAATGCAAGATTTTTTTCTTCCCAAATATCTTCCTCATCTGATCCGCCATCATCAAACTGCTGTATCCTCTCTTTGCAGCAAGCTTCAAACAAAGCAATGTTGGCCTAAACAAAAAAAAAAATGAATGGGATGCCATTCGATGACTTGGAGAAATAAAAGTACACATGTGTTTTGTTTAAGAGCTGCATTTTTTCACCAATGCCCTAAATCAGGGGTCTCCAAACTTTAGGCCGAGGGCCACATTGTAGATTTGACAAGTATTTGCGGGCCAAAAAAATTTGTTATTTATAAATAAAATAAAATGTAAATAATCTCATCATAGCCGGCTGCCAGCATCAGTGTCTGCCAGCATCAGTGTCCCCAGCAGAGTCACTTGTACATTTTGCCTCTCACCTCAAGCAGCTCTCCTGCATCTCCCGACTCCCGCCCGCTGCTACACACGTGGAAGGATCTCTAATACAATCAGCGGGCGGGACGCCGGGAAATGCCGCGCTGATGACGTCATTGGTTGCTAGGACAGGCGGTCCCAGCGGCCAATCCTCAGCACAGCATGGCAGCATAGGAGGGTGTGGGGGAGCGGCTTTGTATGAGGGGCCTGCCAGTCATACTGCCGATCTGCTGTTTTTAACCCTAGGCAGCAGATCGGCAATGCTATAAGTCTGGGTGAGCCGTGGGCCAGGGAAAATGCACAAGCGGGCCGGGTGTGGCCCCCGGGCCGGGGTTTGGAGACCCCTGCCCTAAATGAAGGGAGATATGCCTGGGGGAGCAACCTAGAGGAACAAGGACAGGAGTAGTCACCTCAATGTACCTTCAAAAAAGAAGACATACTACGGGAGACTGTCAGATTAGGGCATTAAGGCCCCCTTCACACATTTGCATTACTGCAATACACCATGCATGGCCCTTTGTATGGTCGTTCAGGCACCATAATGCACACAGGTAAAAATGACCATTAAACTACAGTGCATTGTAATACGATTGGTTGGGAAAAAGTGCAGGTGCATATTTTATGGTCTGTTGGTTGCCAATTTGAATACCCCGCCTTAAAACGCATACGTTTACCCACAGTAGAAGTCTTAGTGCAGTCCAAGGCTGGGTTCACACTTGTGCAATGACAGACATTGCATGTGAGTCGCACTGCATTTCTGTGCAGATAACATGCAATGTCTGTGTGATGTAAATTCAGCCATACAAACTGTATGGTTGAAATCGTATTCGCACCAAAAGGGTGCAGGACCCTTTTCTGGTCCACACTGAAATCGGATCCCTAGGTGTTCATACCTATGTGATCTGATTACTGCATCATTTGACAGTTCTCTCTGCAATCCGATCTGGGGGTGTCAATAACTTTACATGGTCACCTCCAGGGGTTCACAGATCTCAGTGCCAAGCAGTGTGCGATTCAGTGCCAGTTCCAGCATTGCTCCTGAATCGCAGGGTTTCCCGCATCGCACCAGTGTGAACCAGGACTAAAACAACAAAAACTAAACCTTAGGACAGTGGAAATGTTAGCATTTTTGGTTTTATAACATGGCAATTTAGACTTTTCAGCAAGCAAAGGTGAAAAAAAAAACCACATTCACAAAACATGAACACAAAAGTACCAGGATGCAGCGATTTGTTCAATACTCACGCTTTCATTTGCGTTGAGAGTGAAGTTAATGTCTGAGACACGATCAAATGAGACACTGTAAAATGACAAAATTGTATGCATAAAAATAATTAACAGCCGATTTTAAAGCACATATGGTGCCATGGTACAGAACAGCCAGCTACAGCTCTAACTCCGAGGAACGTGTAGACAAGAAAAACTGATGAAGCAGTTTTTCCTCAAGAAAATTCAGAGGCAAAGCAGCAGCACTGGTACTGTAAAACCAGGACAGGGAAGAGATTAAGTGGGGCATGCATAGTGCCATTTAATCATGGAGTCGTACATGCTGTCGCACAGCAAACTGGCAGGCAGTACATGTAATGATTACCTAATGGGCTGAGGGCGTGGAAAACCAGTTTAAACTGTACACAATCATGGCAAAACTGACTAGTACAACAGCGACAGCATAATGTTCACATGATACTTGTACACTGGCTACCCATTGGGTGACCTTATTGAAATAGAAGTACTACCCACCACCAACTCCAGAAAAGACAAAAAATCCATAGAGAGAAAGGAAAATTACAGTAATATCGTGCCCCCAGAATTATGGTTAACAGATGTGTTTCACAAAATTAGGTTTGCGTGAAAGCCCAATTAATCCCAAGCGAATTTATAGGTTATTGTGCTGTGATCACAACAGAGATTTAAATAAGAATGAAAGACCAAGTGTATTTAGAAAAATCACCAGCAGACACAAACAGCAAAATGTTAAAAACCACAAGAAGAAGTCATACTCACTTCCCAAGGTCATCTTGGTCAGCAAACTTCTCATCGTTGAAGCCAAACTGGTCAATAAAATTGGACGTCATTTGTTGCATCTGATAATCAGAAAAGGCCTGGCAATCCCAGGACCAACAACAGTGGTATAACATGTATTCTAAACTGCTCCTGAAAATAACTTTGTAAAAAGGTGCTTCTATACTGGGAAAAGTGTCTTCCAGTACATATGCAATACCAGAGGGATTAAGGTTTTTGCTCAAGTACTATATGTACTGAGCATTTTAACAATGGTGAACCATAGTTTACTGGCCAAGATACAAGAAATTTAAATTTTCGGGCTATTTAAAGACAAATACAAAATCCAGCCAAATGTGATGATGCTTCTTCATAAAGTCAGATGCAGGCTGGGAAAGAAAAATGTCTCATTGACCGTTGTTTCATATTCATACGAACTGTTTAACATTCACCCCAGATGACTAAGCCTCCTCCCTACCCTTGTGCAGGTTTAAAAAAATAAATAAAAAAAACATGTTTGTGCTCAAAAGTTTGCATACCCTGGCAGAATTTGTGAATTTTTGGATATTGAAAATATGACTGATCATTCCAAAAAACAAACAGTTTTAATATGATCACTATCCTTTTTAAAGGGGTTGTAAACCCTTGAGGTTTTGCACCTTAATGCATTCTATGCATTAAGGTGAAAAACCTTCTGTAGTGCAGCTGCCCACCAGAGCCCCCGCTTTTACTTACCTAAACTCGAACTTTCCAGCAACAGGAACGAGCCCAGCAGCTGCCTCAGGTCCTCATTGGATAGATTGATAGCAGCAGCCATTGGCTCCCGCTGCTGTCAATCCAATGACATGGGAGTCCTGCTGTCTGACAATTGACGCAGGACTCCTCAGGAGTGCGCCTGCACGACTGTCCCCATGGAAAGCAGCTCTCCGTGGGGGCATTTGAAAAGAGGATGAGCCAGGAGCACCGCTGAGGGACCCCAGAAGAGGAGGCACACAGAGCAGGCAAGTGTAACTGGTTATTTTATTTCATTTTTATTTTAAAAACAAACCCTTACAACCCCCTTTAAATTTGGGGATCCCTTGATGCCAAGGTCAGGAAGAATAAAAAGAAAAATTGCAGCCACAACTGCAGAAGAATTGTTCGGGATACAAAAAAAAAAACAACACGTAAAATCATGAGAAATGCAGGCTGCTCTGGAAAATGGTGTGCTTGTTTCAGGGAGCACAATACTTGAACAAAAACGAGCTGCATGATCGCGTTGCCAGAAAGACGCCTTTACTGCGCCAATGCCACAAAAAAGCCCGGTTACAATATGCCAGACAACATCTCGACATGCCTCTCAGCTTCTGGATTTGGTACACTTTAATTTGGAGTTGACGAGACCATAATAGAGCTGTCACAACCATAAGCGCTATGCCTGGAGAGGGGTCAACAAGGCCTATCATTAACCACTTTAAGACCAGGCCTTTCTGGAAATTTGTTTAAAAATAGGATTTTTTACTCACCGTAAAATCCTTTTCTGAGTCCATGGACCGACACAGCTTCTCTATTGACAAAGTGGGTATTATCGGTTAATTAGGAGTGACTAGGCAGAAAAACTTGTAAAAAGTGTTGCATCACACCTTCTACAGTACCGCCCAGGGGGCAGACCCTCTAGGTATACCCTCTCAGTCTGCATCTTCGCAGATCAGTTCGTCAAAAAGCAGTACAAACTTAAAAGGAGGGGTGGGTGCTGTGTCGGTCCATGGACTCAGAGAAAAGGATTTTACGGTGAGTAAAAAATCCTATTTACTCTTTCGTCCATGGACCGACACAGCTTCTCTATTGACAAAGTGGGACGTCCCAAAGCAGTGTCAGAGAAAAAAATGAGGGGTGGTAACAGCATAAAAACAAACTTCACCCCCAAAACACAAAAACAGCACTCCTCCAACGGAGGAGTTGCAACTCTAAACAGCCGCTTGCAAAACCTTGCGGCCGAAAGAGGCATCCGAAGATGCACCTACATCAACCTTGTAGAATTTTGTGAAAGTGTGAGCGGACGACCAAGTCGCCGCTTTACATAATTGGGGAAACAGACGCTTGATGTCAGGAAGCCCAAGAGGCACCTATTGCCCTGGTCGAATGCGCCGTGACAGGAAAGGGGGGCGCCTGACCCTTTAAGGCGTAAGCCTGGATTACTATCTGTCGGATCCACCTAGAGATGGTGGCCGATGAGACTGCTTGGCCCTTCTTGGGACCAGCCACCGAAACAAACAGTGAGTCTGACTTCCGGAACAGGGAAGTAGCAGATAGGTATACTCTCAAAGCTCGGACAACGTCCAAGGAATGCAACACAGACTCCTTAGGATTCGACGGCTGAGGACACAAGGATGGAAGTACAAAGTCTTCGTTGAGATGAAAAGCCGAAACGACCTTCGGAAGAAAGGAAGGCTGCGCCGCAGCACCACCTTATCCTTGTGGAAAATCAAATAGGGAGCCTTGCAGGACAAGGCTGCCAGCTCAGAGACTCGTCTGACGTAACAGCCACCAAAAAGACCACTTTCTGAGAAAGTGTCAACAGGGGAATATCTCTAATATTCTCAAACGGTGCCTTCTGAAGCACCGAGAGGACCAGGTTCAAGTCCCACGGAGGTAACGGGGGACGGACCGGAGGGGCCACATGTCGGACCCCCTGCACAAATGTACTCACGAGAGAGTGAGTCGCCAGGGGTCGCTGAAAAAAGACAGCCAGGGCAGATATCTGTCCCTTAATCGTACTTAGGGCAAGCCTTTGGTCCACCCCATGCTGTAAAAACAGCAGGATTCTGGAAACCAAATAGGTACGCGGATGCCATTTCATTTCCTCACACATGGAGATGTAGGCCCTCCAAGTGCGGTGATAGACCTACCTAGAGGATGGTTTTCGAGCACTTCTCATAGTAGAGATTACTGAGTCTGACAGGCCCCGGTCTCTCAGTACCTGGTTCTCAACAGCCATGCTGTTAAAGCCAATGACTGTAAAGCAGGATGGAATATGGGACCTTGCGATAGCAGGTCCTTCCGTAGTGGTAGGCGCCAGGGGACGTCTGCTACCAGACGTACTAGATCGGCGTACCAAGGACGCTGAGGCCAATCTGGAGCGATTAGGATCATTGGAATTCCCTCTGCCTCCACTCTGCGGAGCAGAAGAGGAAGAAGCCTTAAGGGAGGGAAGGCATAGATTAGCCGATACTGACCCCACGATGCTAGCAACACGTCCGTTGCGTCTGCCCATGGGTCTCTTGACCAGGCCACAAACCTCAATACCTTCCGATTGAGTCGGGAAGCCAGAAGATCTACGTCTGGTGTGCCCCATCTTTGGCAGAGGAGTTGGAACACCTCCGGGTTTAAGGACCATTCTCCCTGGTCCAGCATCTGGCGGCTCAGGTAGTCCGCCTGCCAGTTTTCCACACCCCGAATGTACACGGCGGACAGTGCCGGTACGCTCCTCTCTGCCCACTTCAGGATGCGAGCGATCTCCGATGCTGCAGCTGAGCTTCTTGTTCCTCCTTGATGATTGACATATGCCACTGCTGTGGCATTGTCTGACTGGATCCTGACTGGACGCCCTTGCAGTCTCTGAGACCATTTGAAGAGGCACAGCTTGATCGCCCGGATCTCCAGGACATTGATCGGCAGGAGGGCTTTCCTCTGGGGTCCAGCGACCTTGCGCCGACTGGACACCCCAGACTCCCCCCCAACCTGTAAGGCTGGCGTCCGTCGTGATCACTATCCAGTAAACCGGAAGAAATGACTTCCCGGCCATTAGAGCCGGTGCTGTCAGCCACCATACCAGGGATCTCCTGACTAGGTGGCTCACTCGGATCTGATAATCCAGAGATGAAGGGCATCTGTTCCATCTGGACAGAACTTCCTTCTGTAACACTCGAGTGTGGTATTGAGCATATGGGACCGCCTCGAAGGAGGCTACCATGAGGCCCAACACTCGCATGCAAAAACGGAGTGACGACCAATTCCTGGAAGTCAGCTGCCGTACTGCAGCCCGGAGGGTCTGCAACTTCTCCACAGGGAGGAATACCTTTGCCTCTGAAGAATCCAGAATCAACCCCAGGTACCCTAGGCGTTGAGTGGGCACCAATACTGACTTTTGCGTGTTTAGTATCCAACCACAGTCTCGAAGAGTCTGACAGGTAATGGACACGCTTACCTCTAATTCTGAGCTTGAAGGGGCCTTCAGCAGAAGGTCGTATAAGTAGCCTGTGATAGCGATACCCCGCTGTCTTAGAAGTGCCAGAATCGGAGCGAGCACCTTGGTGAACGTCCTGGGTGCTGAGGCAAGGCCAAACGGGAGGGCCACAAACTGGTAGTGGTCCTTCCCGATAGCAAATCACAGAAACCTCTGGTGTCTGGAGTATATGGGGACATGCAGGTATGCGTCCTTGATGTCCAAGGAGGCCAGAAAGTCCCCCGGATGGAGAGCCGTGACTACAGATCGAACCGACTCCATCCGAAAACTTTGTACCTTCACAAATCAATTGAGGGCTCTGAGATCCAAGCTTGGACGAACCCCCTCCTTCTTCGGCACAATGAACAGATTTGAGTAAAAACCCCGTTCCAGTTCTGGAACTGGAATAACTACCCCGCGTTCCAGTAGACCCTGGACCGCCCCATACAGGGCCTCCTGACGGGTCGGTAGTAGCTGGAGATTGGAGGTGTTGAATCTGTCCGGTGGACAAGAGAGAAACTATCTTGTAGCCTGAGGAGATTACTTCGCAAACCCACCTGTCGGAGATTAGTGCTGTCCACTGAGTCGCGAATTTGCGAAGACGTCTCCCCACCCGAGAGCTGGGTGGGGGTGGACCTTCATGCGGACGCAAATTTGTCCGCAGGCTTATTGGGTATGCGGGACCAGGGACGCTTTTGTCCTTGGGCAGGTGCTTTATCGGCCTGGGGTCTTTTCCCTGTCGCCCTAGGGGGACGAAAAAACCACTTGTGTGCAGTAAAGGAGGGCCCTTGCCCTTGGCGTGGCCCCTTACCCTTGCTAATTTGGGGAAGCAAAGTGCTTTTACTTCCTGTGGCATCCTTGATGATGTCATGCAGAGAAGCCCCAAAAAAAGTCTGTCGCCCTTAAAGGGCAGATCCAACAGGGCTTTCTTGGAAGTCTGGTCCGCAGACCAGCCTTTTAGCCAGATCAGGCGGCGTATTGCTACTGCATAAACCGAAGTTTTAGACAGCAGGGGAATAGTATTCATGTCTGACTCGCAGACAAACCTAAGGCCCTGGACCAACAGGTCGGCCAATGTTATCTCATCAGGAGGAGCATCTCGCTCCTTAACCCCTGGAGTAGCAATCTTGCCCATTCAGTAAGTGTGTGAGACACTAGGGCCCCCGCCAATGCCGGGCGTACTGCCGAGCCTACCACTGAGTATAGGTAGCAAGCGAGTGCTTCAGCCTTCTTATCCACAGGGTCCTTGAAAACAGGAGCCCCTTCTACAGGAATTGTGGTGGCTCTATTAAGTCTGGACACCGGAGGGTCCACTATAGGGGGGAGAGGTCCATTTCTTCAGAAAAAACTCTCCTCAAAAGGGGTACCGTACCGCAAACCTCTTTGGGGCTGTAAAGACCCTCAGTGGGTTCTCCCATTCCTTGTATAAGAGTTTATCAAAAGACACACAAGGGAACACCTTAGCAGTGCGGGCAGGTCTATGAAACCCAAGTGGACCGGAGTCTCTGCTGCTTCTGCAGTATTTTCCAATTTTAGCATATCCCGCACTGCAGTAATAAGGTCAGATACCAAAGCCGTCTCGCGTACTGACCTGGACTTTGAGTCATTCTCACTGTCTGGTCACGGTCTGCAGTCTCTGATGCGTCAGAATCTGGGCCCCGAGCCGTAGCTGGACCTGGTTCTGCACCAGAATTATCCCCAGAAGCTTGCAGGGGATGGGGCGTTAACTACCCCCTGTATTCCCGTGTGCTGCTTCCACCCTGGCAGCAAACGCCTCTAGGATTGCAGTCATAGCGTTCATAGACACCTCAGGGGCACCAGCTGCTAAATCTGGTGTTTCAGGGGAGAAGACATCTGGCTCAGATGCCATGCTGACCACACGCTGACACTCACAGGGCTCCAGTCAAGATATCAATAGGCCACCCTCCTGTGCTGCAGAGAGGCCGGGTCACCCAGAGGACTCACCACCCTGGATAGGTACTGCTATGCTGCGCCTGTGATGCTGTCCCACTGCTGCTGTGTCAGTCTGCTTCTTTTATCAGCACTTCCTGTGTGAATTTTCGCGCCAGTGTAATGCACCCTAGAGGCTCTCCAAAAATTGTTGCCAAAAACCTCTGTATGGAAGATAATGTGGGCTCTAAGAAAATGGCCGCCGACAGAAGATAGAGGTCAAGCAGCCATAGCCCACAAAAAGATGGCCGCCGAACGGCAATATCTGCATACAAGGTGGACAAACATGGCCGCCGATCAGCTGATAGGGGCCAGTGGGTGTGGCCGAACCACAGGAAGATGGCCGCCGGGCAGTCACAAGAGGCCAAACTTGGCATGGACCACCTCAAAATGGCCGCCGACAGCATGGAGGAGGAAGGACACAAACACAGGTAAGAAAAAATGACATTTCTTTTAAATGTTAGTTACAGCCAGCCCCGCTCCAGTGGGACCCCCTAGGTGACCCCCAGCACCCAGCAACCCAGGGCCGGCTCTACCATGGGACCCGGTGGGACCATGGTCCCAGGTGGCACTTTACGAGGGGCGGCAACAGGGGCGCACTGCCTGAGGACCTGGGGTTCCCTCCATGATCCATCTAGTGTGCAGTGTCATCCTTGCACTGCATCGGCAGTGCCGCTGTTACTGCCCGCAGTGGCAAGACCCACTTCAAGGGTCTCACCAGCGGCCCCTGATTTCCTGCCCAAACTGGTTGCTAGCCGCGGTCCGCTTTGTGTCTAGCAACCAGTGACGTCAGCAGAGAAGGAGAGAGAGGCCCACCATTCATTGTGGAGGAGGAATTAACTTCCTCCTCCTCCGCTAGCTCCACCCTCCTCCTCCGCTAGCTCCACCCACCTCCTCCCTGTGTTCCCCTCAGCAAATCTAAGGAGCGGCGAGCGGTCCGAGGATCAGAAACCGTGCTGCCTACCTCCTGCTGCTATCAGAAGAGGACTCTGTTGTTTCCTGCCCATTCCCCCTTCTATTAGCGGGCACAGGTAGGTGAACAGCATGAGATCGGAGCGGCTGTGTGTGTGGAGAGAGCAGCTGCAGGGTCCCCCCCCCCCTCATGATGCTGTTCCCAGGACAGCAGCCTGCTATGTTTCTTACCCCTTTTCCTCATATTGGCCAGGGAAAAATGATTGTAGTCCCAAAAACTGGCTGGCCCATTGCAATTCTAGGGGTGAAACTGCAGCCCCCAGCATGCAAAGCTGAAGGGGAGGGAGGGAGAGAGAGCCAGGCTATAAGTGACACACTGCATTTGGTGACAGGCAATGGTGACAAGTGACTTGCTGCATATGGTGACAAGTGACACGCTGCATTTGGTGACAGGCAATGGTGACAAGTGACACGCTGCATTTGGTGACAGGCAATGGTGACAAGTGACACGCTGCATTTGGTGACAGGCAATGGTGACAAGTGACACGCTGCATTTGGTGACAGGCAATGGTGACAAGTGTCACGCTGCATCTGGTGACAGGCAATGGTGACAAGTGTCACGCTGCATCTGGTGACAGGCAATGGTGACAAGTGACACGCTGCATCTGGTGACAGGCAATGGTGACAAGTGTCACGCTGCATCTGGTGACAGGCAATGGTGACAAGTGTCACACTGCATTTTGTGACAGGCATTGGTGACAAGTGACTTGCTGCATATGGTGACAAGTGTCACGCTGCATCTGGTGACAGGCAATGGTGACAAGTGTCACGCTGCATCTGGTGACAGGCAATGGTGACAAGTGACACGCTGCATCTTGTGGCAGGCTATGGGTTGCAAGTGGCACAGCTGCAACTGGTGACAGGCTATAGGTGGCAAGTGACACCGCTTTGGAAGGCAATTGGCACAGTGCATCTGGTGGCAGGCAACGGTGGCAAGTAACAAGCTGCATCTGGTGGCAAGTGACAAGCTCAGAGCTCCCACTGATTCTGCATTATGTTGAGTTGAACTATTTCATTATATATTACAGTGTAATAATAATAGAAATAATGTGATTTGATCATCCTGACACCATATCAATCATAATGTTAGGATGATTTAAGTGCTAACACATCTTTTTTTGGGAAGGAAGGGGGGTATCCCTGAATGGCAGTTTGGAAATGTGGTCACCCTAGCCGCCACTGCAGCGCTGCTGTTGAAGCATGTTGCATCACTGAGCTAGGATCAGAGCATAGCTGGTCGGTGGCAGTGGAGAGAAAGGGGGAGCTTTCGTGGTGCTACACAGATCTCTTTGCAGGAGGGGCATGTCTCTTTGGGCGTAGGATTTTTTTTTTTTGGGGGGGGGGCAGCACAATGTCTTGGGCCAGCCCTGCAGCAACCTTTAGCTAGAAGCCCAGGGAGGAGGGAAAGGCAGGGAGAGAGGGAAGAAAGGGGCCACAACCACTTACTTGATCTCTCCAGGAATGTCCAGCTAAATCACCCAGCCGAGGCAGGGGAGTTTTACTTACCTATTCTGCATGTATTCTGCTGGAAGACATTCCAAACAGATCATCGTCCGCACACGGAAGGTGACTGTTGGCCAGGCATGCTGTGATTGGACCCAGAAGGGACGATCATATGTATGCCCTGGAGCATGACGCTCACCGGACAGGCTGCTGCGTCTCGGCCGTAAGGTCAGCCGAAGCTGAGCGGTCCGATGCAAGCCTTGGAGCGTAAGCTCACCGGCCAGGCTGCTGCGACTCGGCCGTAAGGTCAGCCGAAGCTGAGCGGTCCGATGCAGGCCCTGGAGCGTAAGCTCACCGGCCACCCGTGGAGCGACGGGCATGTCGTGGAAAACCCAGCGCGTAGCTAGGGTCGGCACACGCTCGATGGCCGAAACTGGGGAGACTACAAGGATCGAGGATCCAGCCTGTCACCCAGTCGGCAGTTGATCGAAGATCGCAGGAAACAACAAATGTAGCACAAAAAAAATATATATATATCTATATATATCTTTTTTCCCCGGACCAATGGGCCCGAAGGAAGCCATGTCCTACTCCTTGCTAGACAGAAAAAAACTGATCTGCGAAGATGCAGACTGAGAGGGTATACCCAGAGGGTCCGCCCCCTGGGCGGTACTGTAGAAGGTGTGATGCAACACTTTTTACAAGTTTTTCTGCCTAGTCACTCCTAATTAACGGATAATACCGACTTTGTCAATAGAGACGCTGTGTCGGTCCATGGACGAAAGAGTAATTTGTATTTTTTCCTAGGCAATTAGTTGGAACCCCCTAATCTATCTACCTATCTACACACCGAGCTGCGCTGCAAATTACTATTAACAAAAAATCATATGGATATTAATAAATGAAATACACCATGAATTAGATAATAGTAAATGTGATATCAAAATCGTGACAACAGTGATATATAAGGGTGACAAGACACTAATGGACCCAGATAGTAAATGTCACATAAATCCAAAGATAAACACCCTTCCAAATGTCCGTGTCACTAAAAACGATGACAGAAATAGTGCGTCACACACTGGAAGTGATGGGATACAGTTCTACAAAAACAGTTCAATATTTTGATGGCTGGTGACTTCAAACAGAAAAGCACCCAAGAAGTGATGAGATAGAAAGGTATCCTCCACCTCTAATATCCAAGCTGCTTACCAGCTGTATAGATCTCTTGTCAGGAGATCGTAACCGCTTGTGGCCAATTACCTCAGCCCTGGGTCTCTTATTGGAATACTGCTGACACTCCTGGGTCCTCTGCATCTGAGATCCTCCATTTTCATCAAGGTTATCATTTCCTCATGAAAATACAAAGGCCGCCATAGCGCAATACTGTCATGGATTTTATTGTAAACACAAGGATGTAAACTTACAGTTATGTAGTAGATATTGAAGAATATTGAAGAACTGTTTTTGTAGAACTGTATCCCATCACTTCCAGTGCGTGACACACTATTTCTGTCATCATAGTTTTTAGTGACACGGACATTTGGAAGGGTGTTTGTTCATCTTTGGATTTATGCGACATACATTTACTATCTGGGTCCATTAGTGTCTTGTCACATCACGTTGGATTTTATGGACTCGTGATATCAAAATCGTGAAAACCTTGATATATATCATTTACTATTATCTAATTTATGGTGTATTTCATTAATATCCATACAAAATGTATAGGATTTTTTGTTAATAGTAATTTGCAGTGCAGCTCGGTTAGTTTATATTTGTTTTGATGTGTGTATCTCACATTAGAGTTGCAGCAGCACACATTAGTTCTTATTACTCTATGCTTGGCATAGATGGTCACTTTAGACTGTGCAGTAATTCACCTTGACACATATATATACACACACACATATATATACACACACACACACACACACACACACACACACACACACTGGGGAGATTTAAATGTTGGTTCATGCAAGACGACCAAAGACTGCATGACCTGGAGGCATTTTGCCAAGACGAATAGGCAGCTATACCACCTGCAAGAATTCAGAGCCTATTACAAAAGACTGCACGCTGTCATTGATGCTAAAGGGGGCAATGCACAGTATTAAGAACTAAGGCTAATGTAGCCTTTTGAACAGGGGTCATTTAATTTGTTTACTTGTTGCCATATTTTATGATCGTGTCATTCTGTTATGACTTACAGCTGAATACGAATCCCATATGAAATAAAAGAAATTTGTTTTTGTCTGCTCAATCGTTTTAAAAATGGTAGATACTGTATATTACCAATTCTTTAAGGGTAGACAAACTTGAGCACAACTGTATTTAAATATATTAATAGACACAAAATGATAAACTATTGTGTGCATCTTTGCAACTTCAAGCATTACATGGTTAATAAAGCACCATCACTGTGCTGCACAGCTCTAGGGGGGACCAAGCAGGCCCACCCACTTTAGGCTGCATACAAAGACCTACATGAGGGGGCAAATACAAAATAAATAATCCTGCACAAGGAAAGCGCACGGCAGGGACTGATCTTTAATACAGGAAGCTCCTGTACAAACAAAAGGTTTTATATTGGATTATTGCACATACCTGGAAGACATACACTAAGCTTACACCGAGATTCAAAGAATACACATGACTGTTGTATTTACACAATATCTCTTTATTTTGGAGTTCAGCTTTAAACCCAGACAGAAATAAAAAGACACTCAAAAACCATAGTCCTTTTGACAAATCAGGGAAGCATTACGGATGGTAGAAAGAAACATAAAAAACAAAACGCATCTTTCAACAGTAACAAAAATCATGTCACTAAAACTAGCACTAGGGTCATGTGCCTTCTGGCAGCTCTATGCACGTTGTCCATTTTAACTAAAGATTCCTGCCTGTGCCCCACACTGGATCATATGATCCATAAAGTACAGCAATGTTGACGACCTCAGTACAGTGGAATAATAATCTAGTATGGGGTTTTAAGACTTAACTAAATCTTTAGTCGTTACATTTTTGCGTTAAAGCGACTGTAAAAAAAGGATTACATTTTTTTTTATTAGGTTATACTTACCTGCGCCGTGCAATGTTTTCCTTTCTGGGGTCCCCCTCCAGCGATCTAGGTTCCTCCTTTCTACTGAGTGCCCCTACAGCAAGCCGCTTGCTATGGGGGCACTTGTGCAGGTGCACTCCCGAGCCGGGCGATTTGTCTACAGCTCGCCCCTGCCCCCTCCTCACAGGATTTGATTGACAGCAGCAGGCTCCTGCATTGGAGTCCTCCTGAGAAGAGAGGGGGCAGCGCTGAAAGAGAGGCTCAGGTAGGTATTTGGGAGGACGCATATAATCTGTATTTTTTTTTTTAACCCCAATACAACAACTTTAAGGCGTACTGTAATAAAATACGTGATTGTTGTTTGATAAAGCAAAGCAGTGTGGCTTGCACCACATTCACAAGAAACTTGGTAGCACTAAGCAGTTTTTTCAAATGTCAAATAGTCCAATTTAATTTACGATTTTAACAGGACAGAACTTTGTACTCTTAAAGGAGTAGTAAAGGTACATGTTTTTTCACCTTAATGCATCCTATGAATTAAGGTGAAAACATTCGACAATGCCGTTTTACTTACCTGGCCCCTCGAAAGTCCCGCGCTCGCTCCCGTCATCCTCCGAGTTCCTGAGCCCGGCCGTTGATTGGCTACACTGGATGGATTGAAAGCAGCGAAGCCATTGGCTGGCGTTGCTGTCAATCACATCCAATGACGCGGCACGCCGGGGGGCGGGGCCGAGTAATACAGTCGGCGGCTATGGCCGCCGCTGTATCACGGGAGCGCTCCCGCAGTAACTCCACACCATGCGAGCTCGCTCGCATTATGGTGTGGAGTCCTTGCGGGGAGGAGCTGAAACAGCCGCCGAGGGACCCCAGACGACCAGGATCGGGGCCACTGTGTGCAAAATGAGCTGCACAGTGGAAGTATAACATGTTTGTTGTTTGTTGTTTAAAAAAAAAAACGGGAACCTTTAGTGTTCCTTTAAGCTTTACCATCAGTCAATCCCTACATATTTTAAAAGTTTAACTCTAGGAAATAACCATTTTTTTAAATTTACATTGGGCCAGCTTACTGATATGTCATATCCTCAGGAGGGCTGCAGGGAGGGGGGGGGGGGGGGTCTCAAAATCACTGTAGCAGTCTGCCACAAACCAGAAGTGCTTTTCTAAGATGTTGGTGCTATAGAGATTTCCCCCATCTGGTATACTGAACACTGAGTTTCTCGCTGGGCACTTATGCCATTCAGATAATGTGTTGTAATCTTTTGAATGCATGCTCCCTTGTTACCTTCTCCCAAGTCGCCTCCAGGACTTCTCCAGAGTCTCTGTGATTCTCTGGAACTCCCTGCCTCGGTATGTGCAGTCAGCTCCTACCCCATCTGCCTTTAGACGATCCTTGACCAAAGAAACATACTTGAGTCCCCTCTATCATATAATGTCCTGCAGCCATTACCTTTTGTACAACCTCCCCCTTCCTTTAGCTTGTAAGCTCCATGGAGCAGGGCCCTTCTATATTCAATGGTTTTGTAATATGTAGCTCAGTGGAAACGAGACCTGGCAACTGGAATAGACTTAGCGCACTGAAGCGGGCCTAGTCTTCTGTTGCCAAATGGACATTTAATACAGCCAACTTGGAGTCGCCATATAAGGTGCTTCTACATTGGCATGGGCAATGCGGGCAGGGACCCAATACCAATCAGTTCTACAGGGACTGCCGTTTCCAGGGTTGTGGCCATCAGGGTGATGTGCACACATGGTGGACGTGCCCTAGACTTAGTGTTTTGGTCCTTTGTATTTGGCCTCCTATTCACTTTGTTCCATCTGCCCACACAAAAAAAGAAGCCAAGTTTGCCTTATATTGCCCAAATGCGGGTCTGTTCGCTCACCGGTGGAAACTCGCCTCCTATCTGTTCCTGTCAGCCAAAACAACAATTGCCCAAGCCTGGAGAAAAAAAAACAAAAACAAAAAACATTCATCTCCTTAAGGTTGTGAGAGATCACGTGACCTGTGAACAGATGTCCAGCATCCGCAACGACTCCCATGCCAAGTTGCTAAAAAGTGGATGTAAACCCTCATATACCCAGTGAAGTGTACAGCCTCAGATGATACACAGGGATGAAACAAATCTCCCTATACAAGTTATACATGTATAGCTGCTGTCTTCACCTTTATATATGGTTTAGAAAGTGCACATCCTGTTCGATTTTTCACTTCCTCATTCATCTGTAGGAGTGGATTATTGCTATACACTGAGAAAGTCGATTAGAGGAAAGGCACACACCCTCCCCCACACATGCAGGAGCGTGCCTGTGAATAGTTTAGCAGTCTGCTAATCTATAGCAACCTCCCCGACACACACACACACACACACACACACACACACACACACACTTTATCTCCCGTCTTGGAGAGCTTGTCAAAAGTTATCAGGCTGATAACAGATCAAAGGAGTAGGACAAAGCTACGGGACATAGTGCTTTGAAGAGAGATAAAAAACACTGCAGATATATGTGCCCAGCTCAAAATTTAATGAATCCAGTTTACATGCACTTTAAAATATGGGAACCATGGGTGTCATATGCCTTTCCTACTCTCCTCCCAGCCAGCTTAGTATGCCGATGGTCTTGATGCTCCCTGAGCTCTTGCCTCCCCCCCCTTCTGCCTCCAACCTTCTGGCCACCTTTCCACCTGAGTTTTTTGGGGGGGGGGGGTCATAATTTAATATATATACACACACACACATATTTATATATACATATATACACACACATACATATATACACACACATATATATACACACACACACACATATATATACACACACACACACACACACACATATACACTCTCTCATTTTTGCCTTTTCTTACAAGCCAACATTGGTTATAAAAGACACAGCTAGCCCCTGATCTTGTAAAAAACAAACATTTTATAAACATAACTGCATTATATTTTAACTGTTCCCCTTTATATTGTAAAGAGCTGCGTAAACTGTTGGCACTATGTAAATCCTGTATAACAATGAGAATATCGTGAGGTGTTCGAATAGGACAAGGTGGAGAGGATGGGCAGATTATGTCACTCTAACCTCATCAAATCAGAACAAGGAGTACTGCTGGGACCTTGAAGGGGACATACCCGAAAGCTGGTCCAGAAAAATTGAATATTAGTGAAAATAAAGAAAGTATCACGGACAGTACTATATTGTTTATTATTCACAGAACCAAAACACTTTTGTAATGGCGAGGTGCCGAAACAAGCGACTTCCCATATTCACTTTATTAGAGTAGACATTCATCCAGCACCGCAGGAACAGGATTTGGGGACTCATTCGGTCTTCTGGATGTGACATATCGATGGTTACAGGTAACCAAGCTGGCCCAATGTAAACATTAAAAGCAGAATATTCCTGGAGTTAAAAATCTTTATCATCTAATACAGACTTGTACATAAGGATCGGCCTAGAACCACCATTACAGACCATATACACTTTTTTTGCTTTTGTGATGAAATGTAGATTAATTCCACTTTAGGAGTGATTTAACGCCACTTTTGAACTTGTACCTACATGTAAGCTTATAAGGCTTAACTGTAGGTACAGTGAATATCTCCTAAACTAGCACTGTTTAGGAGATGGCCACACAGCATGCAGCCGGTGACGTCACCGGCGCATGCACTCTGAACGGACAGCATAACGTGCTGGAGTCAAGGGGGCCCCGCGAGCATGCGCGGGTGTGACGTCATCGCAGCCCAGGCTACTCATACAGCCGGAACCTGCAAACACAGAAGTAGACCAGCTGAAGATGGCAGCAGCGGGGAGCAATTGCCTGCGCCGAAGGGTTCAGTTTACAGGAAAGTCTGTCAATGTTGCTAGTATGCAGTGCATACTAGCACATTATGATGTAAACCTGCTGGGGAGGCCCATTGTTAATTTTTCTGGTGGTTTTCTGCTGCTTTAAGGCTTGTTTACGCTAGCAGCAAGTACTGCTGCCTCCTCTGAAAAGGGAATCAAGCGGGGATCGCTTTTCATAAACATCTCGCCTTTCCCAACCCCCTAAATGCCGCACTACCATGGTACAACCGTGTGCATTGCGGCCCCACTCACTTGGGGTGATCATGTTTGGTGGGTGATGGTGCCCATTACAAACTGAGGTAGATTTCCTGCCCTGGCATGTGTAGACCCCTGTCTTTGCAGCTAAGGGGGAACAGTAAAAACACAGCTCACCCATGTGGTTTTACCACCCTCCCAACTGCTACTGTAAAAGAACCCAGTCAAAAAAGGCAGTTCTGAAATTAGGCCCAGAATTTTAAAAAAAAAAAAAAGTGTTCCGATAATACACGATAAAAAAAAAAAAAAAAAAACCCTCACAATAGATGTGGAAACTATAATTATGCCTAACCTGCTGTATGGAAGAATCTTGCGAGAAGCCTGGATCTTTAAACTCTATCTCATCATCGCTGGAGGAGTGGATATGTCGTGTTGTGACCTGCAAATGGGGGGAGAGGGAACAAAAAAAATTAAATAACCACGTTGCGTTTTTACAATGTAAGGCATAGATTACCATTTAACTTTATTGAAATGCTATAGTGACATTTCACAAGTTTTTTGTGCAGCGCAGTAGTAGTTCAAAGAAACGCATGAAAACTTCAGGAGAGCTCTGATGTGGGGGATTAAAAAAAAAAAAAAAAAAAAAACCAAGCAGACCTGCTCATTTTCCCACACCTCCCTTCTGCGATGTGAGTGGGGAACATAGGAAGTCAGGTTTTTTGACTCCTGTGTAAAAATATCTTTCCGGGAAAAAACAGAACACCAGAATTCATTCTTAAACCACTGGGCTATACACCACCTTCAAGTGATTGGACACTGGCAAAATAGGAATGCTCGACTCAGCCCATTCCCAGCATTTCCTCAGCTTGCCATAAACCAATATCCGAGTGCAAAAGGACACATGGGAGTTCCTTCTTAGACCACCTAGACATCAGCAACAGTGAAATAATGGTGGACGCACCAAGAAGAAACTTTAAAGCAACAAAATTAGGTACTAAAAGTGCATCCAGGGCCACCAGGAGGACCTTACGACCAAGGCCAGGCTCCATTGAGGCCTGAACATCAACCTAGACACAAACCTATCCAGTTTGTGGTTGAACCTGGATGCCAGAAAGTCTGTTTAGAGTCACCCACTGGAGACAAGAGTGAATATCCCCAGATGGGAGGAGGAACCAGCTGTTTGCGACTCAAAGTCCACTTGGCAATTTTTAACACCTGGAACGTGGACAGGGCTGAGGCGTTAGGGTCCTTTCACACGGGGCGGATCCGTGAAGATCCGCCCCGTGAAGCTCCGCTTGTTCAGCGGGGATCGCTCCGTTGATCCCCGCTGAGCCGACGGATGACTGGGCAGTCCCCGCACACTGTGCAGGGACCGCCCTGTCAGAGCGCCGCTCTCCCCTATGGGGAATCGGATGACGACGGACCGTAGAGTCCGTTGTCATCCGATCCGCTGACGGAAGGAAAAATAGGGTTTTCCTCCGTCACACTTTGGCGGAGCGGATGTCAGCGGACAGGTCTCCGCTGACATCCGTGCTTCCATAGGGGTGCATGGAGGATCCGTTTCAGGTCCGCCTAAAAAACTGACAGGCGGACCTGAACGGACCTCCGTGTGAAAGAGCCCTTAAGGAGGGGAGACCTGAAACGAACGCCTGTAGTCTCTGGATACACCATTTTGAACCCAGACAGAGCCATCTTATCTTGGCTGTTAGACATCAATTTGTAGAAGTGAGGGCTTGCGTGTTGCAAAATTTATTTTGAACGGCTTCAGCTTGGCTCCCAAGTTGTGAAGCAGCTTGATAATCCCAATCAACGTTTGAAATCATAAAGCCAGACGGATAGACCATAGACAGTTTAAAGTCTGGCCAGTTCAGCAGGAATCTGCCGTTATTCGATCCATCTATGGCCAGCTTTCGTCTTGATTTGATTAACAGTAAAACAAAACGGATTCAAAATGGACTGACCGCCTTTAGCATGATTAGGCAAACATTCCAAACCACACCCATTAAACAAAAGTCTCTAAATAAAGAGGAGGAGGATTGTCACACACCAACTGTGCAATCTACAGAATCAAGGGCGATAGGCTCAAGGCCATTTGTTAAGGAAAAAAAAAACAAACACACACACACACACACGTAAAAGCAGGAGCATGGTCAGGAGTGCTTTTCATTTCATTTTCATCAAGGCAGCTGGAGGGGAGAGGATGATTTCCCCCCAACCCCCATACCCCCCCCCCCACAACCCACAATTCAAAACATTATTAGGTTTACCACAATACAACAACAGGTACATGGCAGCTTTATGAATATAAAGCTTTTAAGGGCAAAAACACAGCAGGTTGTGTGCCTTTAAACTGCTGTGGTTGTTTATGTATTCAAACATGTATTGAGGGCAAACAGGCAAAGATGGGTTTCATGGTTTATATTTTACTAATCTAATCTGCCAAATTTAAGTAAATGCTATTTCTCTTACCATCCATGGACTGACACGGTGTCTCTTTACACTTGGGTTACGTCCCTGCCTGCAGGAGAAGACCTAGGCAGAATGTGAAATGTTATACATACATTCTAAAAGCCAGAGCTGAACAGCCCCACCCAGGGGGCGGTCCCTCCGGACATAACCCTCCCACTACAGTCAGCAGACTTCAGTTTTTTTCTGCCTAGCAGAAGGAGAAGACGTGGCTCTCTCAGGAGCCAGTCTCCTGACCTATTTTTATTCCTTTTCTGGAATTCTTTTTTATTTTATTTTTGAGAATTTTCTATCAACTGTCGGCTGGGCAACAGGTTGGGTACAAGATATCCTCGTAGTCTTCCCTGTCCGACCATCGAGCGTGCTGATCCTCGCCTTGTGTGCGTGAGACTCAGTTCACGACATACCCCATGACTCCAGGGGTGGCCGGGTTTGCTTTCATGCTCCCACGGTCCTCTCAAGACTGAACAGTTCCTGACTGACTATCTTTCGCGGTGGACCGGGCCGACAGCTACTCAGTACTGCACTGTGATAGTCCTGTCAGAAACACACCAGTGGGTCCCTCAGGGGACGGGTAAGTAGTCTCTCCTGCCTGCAGGTGAGTACAAAAGGCTGTGATTCTCTGTGGGGGATTTTCCCTGTCTCCCCCTGTATTTCATTGTCACTCTGTCACCATTGCTGGCGCTGTGCTGTGTGGGGTGCCTGGGGGTCACACTGTTCTTGGAGGGGCTAATGCTGGTCTGCAGATATGCTTGGGGCCTTTTTTTGTGTGTTTTGGGGCCTGAGCACCGAGTGGCGCTGTGTGTGTGCTGTTTTTTTTTTCCACTTTTGCTGAGTCATGGCGGCCATCTTGCCGCGGATCGCCTCAGTGAAGTGCGGCGGCCATTTTCTTGTAGCCCGCGCGCTCTTCAGCACTAGTTTTGGCCTCTAGCGCTGCTGTAACAGCGCAAATCTCCTCACAATCTCCTCACACCTCACCAGCGCTGACACAGCGCGGTACAGACAGCGGAACTGAGCGGTCCCTGGTCCGGTTTGGTGAGTCCCCTGGGCGCCCCCTCCTCAGTCAGCACAGACTGTGGGTGGACTTTTTATCTGAGGAGTCTCAGAGGGGGGCAATATGGAGTCTGTCACCAGCTTCCCCTAAATGTCAGTGGACAACAGGCAGTGCTTCAGCACCTGCGGTCCCTAGGGACCAGTTGTGGGCAGTCCTGGAATCATTTCTGACCAGGATGGGAGCCGTGTGCAAGCGCAAGGGAGCAAAAAAGCGCCCTCTCCCCACTTTACTTCATGAGGGCAGTGCGCTGATTCAGATATGGGCCTAGCCACTACCGCTCAGGACCCTAGTTCTGAATGTATTGGATGGTTTTGAACAGGACATTCCTTATGAGGAAAACTCCAGTTCTGAGTCAGTAAATGTCAGGGCGCTTGTTAGTGTACTCATGACTGCGGTGAGGGACACTCAGGCTAAAATGCTGCGGATGCAGAACCTCAGGCGGATACAGTCTCCTTTGGTTCTTTTAAGGCCAGGCCTTCTAAAGGTTTTTTCCATATGTACTTTCTTTGACCAGCTCATTGATAAGGTCTGGGAATAGCCGCAGAAGAATTTTTTTATGGTCCCGCTGCGTTTGTCTATCAGATACCCCTTGAAGATGCCCTACTTAAAAAGTGGGCTTCTCCCCCAGGGGCGACCCTCCAGTCACCCGGTTGAACAAGGTCATCACTCTCCCGATGGAGGGGACTCCTGCATTTGAAGACCCCACTGACAGGAGGTCAGAAGTGGTGAGCAGAGCAATGTTTGCCTTGTTGGGATCCGCCCTACGGCCTGTGGTAGCGGCGACCCTTGTTTCTTAAACACTTACAGGTTGGGCAAAAATGTTGCACCTAGCTGTACAGGAACATAATCTTCCTCCAGACACAGTTGCTTTGGCCCACCAACTGGTTCAGGGCCTGGTTTATGTGTGCAACGCCACGTTGGACGCGGCCCCTTTAATATCCAGGGCCTCTGTCTCGGCGGTGATATTGCGTCGTCTTATCTGGTTGAAGTGCTGGTCTGCTGACCTAGCCTTAGGAAGCTCCTGACGGATCTACCATTTAAAGGTGGTAGACCTTTCGGTGCTGCTCTGGATGACATCGTCATGGATGTCATGGGAGGTAAAAGCACTCTTCTTCCTTAGACTAGCAAGGGTGAGGAGGCCCGCCGCAAACAGGGGCCTTCCTTTACAGCAAAACAGGGTTTTTTCGTCAGTCATAGTCCACGGGTAGGCCCTCTCAGACTGACGGCAGTGCGGCTGGTGGGCACAAGTGCCCCTGGGTGCGTAAGCCGAACAAGCGGCTCCCAAGCCCGCCTCCGCGTGAAGTCTTGCCTCCGCCCGACTCTGGGGTGGGGGGACGACTTCGCAGGTTACGAATCGGTGGTCCTCCCGAATCTCCGACTGGTGGGTGTGCGAGGTGGTCACCTCAGGATACAGGATAGTATTCCGATCCTGGCCCCCAGACAGATTCTTTCCCTCAAATCTTCCTCTCCTTCCTACCTGTCGGGCAGCCCTCTTAGGGGCTGTACAGGATTTGATCAGGTCCGGAGTGATTGTGCCGGTTCCGTCACAGGAGTTTTCAGGGATTCTACTCTAATCTGTTTGTCGTCCCAAAAATAGGACGTGGTTCGACCTATCCTGGACCTCAAGGCCCTAAATGCTTTCGAGAAGGTGCAGAAATTCCGCATGGAATCCATTCGCACGGTGATCGCTACACTCCACCAAAGGGATTTTCTTCTGGCGTCCTTGGACTTCAAGGACGCCTACTTGCATGTTCCGATCTGCGCAAGTCACCAGAAGTTTCTGCGCTTTGCGATCAGCGAAGTCCACTATCGATTGTGGCTCTTCCTTTTGGCCTAGCCTCGGCACCAAGGGTGTTCACCAAGGTGCTTGCTCCGGTTCTAGCCTTCTGTTACAGCGAGGTATTGCTGTCGTGGGCTATCTGGACGATCTTCTGCTAAGAGCAGAAAAAGGGATTTTTATAACAGCTTACCTGTAAAATCCTTTTCTTGGAGTACATCACGGGACACAGAGCGACTTAGTCATTACTAATGGGTTATATAGTTTACCTTCAGGTGCTGGCACTGGCAACTTCCAAACCGGAAGTACCCTCCCCTATATAAGCCCCTCCCATCCGGGAGCACCTCAGTTTTGTAGCAAAGCAATAAGTGTCCCAAAAAGAGGGGTGGGAGCTCTGTGTCCCGTGATGTACTCCAAGAAAAGGATTTTACAGGTAAGCTGTTATAAAAATCCCTTTTTCTTTTTCGTACATCATGGGACACAGAGCGACTTAGTCATTACTAATGGGACGTCCCAAAGCAATGCCAAATGAGGGGGGGGGATACACCATACATAAGCTGGGCGCCATCAGGCATGAGGCTCTTTTGCGGCCTGCAACACACTGCGCCCAAAGGCGACATCCTCCTGACTTCTAACGTCTACCTGGTAGAATCTAGTAAACGTGTGTACTGAAGACCATGTTGCGGCCTTACAGACTTGAGCCAGGGAGGCCTGGTGATGCACTGCCCATGAAGTTCCAACTGCTCTTGTGGAGTGCGCCCTAACTTTGAATGGAGGCGGTCTCTTTCTCAAGCCATAGGCTTGTATTATGACCTGTCGAATCCACTTGGCTAAAGTAGATTTTGATGCTGCCTGACCCTTTCTGGGGCCTTCCGGCAGAATAAACAAAGTATCCGTTCTGCGAATCTGAGCAGTGGCTTTTAGATAAGCTTTAACTGCTCTTACTACATCCAAAGAATGCAATAACTTTTCCTCTACCGAGCTAGGTTTGGGGAAAAAAGAAGGAAGAACCACATCTTGGTTCAAATGAAACCTCGATACCACCTTAGGAAGAAAGGCTGAATGAGGACGTAATACTACTCTGTCCTTATGGACAACCAGATATGGCTCCTTACAGGACAAGGCGGCTAATTCCGATACTCTTTTAGCCGAACAAATGGCTACTAAGAAAATCAATTTCCTGGTGAGAAGAACCAAGGAAATATGCTGTAATGGTTCAAATGGTTGTTTCTGTAGAACCGACAGAACCAGGTTTAAGTCCCATGGACATATGGGAATACTAACCGGAGGGCTAATACGCATCACTCCTTGTATGAAAGCTTTGACTAATGAAAGCAAAGCCAAGGGCCTTTGAAAAAATATTGACAAGGCCGTCTGACCCTTGATAGTACTCAAGGCAAGCTTCCTATGTACAGCCCACTGTAGGAAGTCCAGAATCCTACCTATTATGTACTTACGTGGATGCCATTTCTTGGCCTCACACCATGTAATGTACGCCTTCCAGATCCTATAATAGATCTGCCTGGATACCGGCTTCCTGGCATTGATCATGGTAGATACCACAGGATTAGAGAGCCCTCTCTTTTTTAGAATGTGGGCTTCAATAGCCAGGCCGTCAAACCTAGGGCTAGTAAGGAAGGGTAGTATATCGGTCCTTGCGAAAGCAGGTCCGGACGATGTGGGAGGGTCCCAGGACTTCCCACTGACATTTTTACAATCTCCGCGTACCATACCCTTCGGGGCCACGCTGGAGCCACCAGAATCACTGGTTTCTTTTCTACCCTGATTCTGCGGATTAATCGCGGTGGGAATGCATATATCAGCTTGAACTGATCCCAAGGGAACACTCGGGCATCCGAACCGCAAGCTAGGGGATCCCTTGTGCGAAACACAAATCTGTCCACCTTTGCGTTGAATCTGGATGCTAGCAGATCTACATCCGGTGTTCCCCACCGCTGGCATATTGCCTGGAAAACCTCGGGGTGAAGAGACCATTCCCCCTGGCATCATTGCTGGCGACTTAAAAAGTCCGCTCTCCAATTTTCCACTCCTGGGATGAAAACCGCGGATATGGCTGGGACATATCTTTCTGCCCATTCCAGGATGCAATTCGCTTCCCTCTGGGCTGCACGACTCCTGGTGCCACCCTGGTGATTGATATATGCCGCTGCTGTGGCATTGTCTGATTGAATTCTGACAGGGGACCCTTGGAGTTTGGATGTCCATGCTACTAGGGCATACCGGGCTGCTCGTATCTCTAAGAGATTGATGGGCAGGGCCTTCTCTGCTTCTGACCACTTGCCCTGGAGAGACCATTGCTCCAGTACTGCCCCCCAGCCTATGAGGCTGGCATCTGTAGTGACCACCTTCCAAGAAACCGGACTGAAGGGTTTCCCTTTTTCCAGATTCTGGGGCACCAACCACCAATGGAGGCTCTTGCGAACGGAAGGGGACAGGGACATTGGTAAGTCTAAAGCCTGAACTTTTTTGTTCCAGGCTGACAGTATGGCCCTCTGCAAGTTCCTTGAATGGAATTGACCATAGGGTACTGCTTCGAATGAAGCCACCATTTTTCCCAGCAGCCTCATGCACAGGCGTATGGATGGTTTTCTTTTTTGTACCCACTAAGTGGGTCAAATTTTTCAAAGACGACACCTTCTCTGGAGGTAAGAAAATCTTTCTCTGATTTGAATCCAGTCTTAGCCCCCAAGTATTCCAGACTTTTGACTGGTTTTTGGGGCTGACTTGTCTCGGTTGATAATGCAACCGTGAGATTCCAGATACTTGATTGTCTTGTGAACGACCACTTCTGGTTTTTTCCACTGAGTGGTCTATCAGCAACAAGTCGTCTAGATATGCCATTATCGTTACACCTTGTGTTCCTAGTTTGGCCAATCGTAGGGCCAGAATTTTTGTTAACACTCGTGGTGCTGTGGCCAGACCGAAAGGTAAGGCTCTGGACTGAAAATGGCGCCCTTCTACTGCAAAGCGTAGAAATTTCTGGTGGGCCGGACAGATGGGAATATGCAATAAGCATCCCTTATGTCGATCGAGGCTAACCATTCCTGCCCTTGTAGGGCGGTGGCCACCGATCGGATCGACTCCATCCGAAAAAGTCCTGATATGTAGGAACTTGTTTAGCCCTTTTATATTTAATATGGGCCTCACGTCCCCATTTGGTTTGGGGACTGACAAGGTCAGAGTAAAACCCGAACCCGCTTTCTTCCAAGGGAACCTCATGATTACCCTTGGAGCAATAGTTGTTCTAGTGCCAGAAGGAGGGATCCTCTCTTCTGGGGATCGCTTGGCACGTTTGACCTCATAAAATGGGCAGGAGGAATGTCTTAACTCCAGCCTGTATCCCAGACTTACTGCGGAGATCACCCATCTGTCTCTGATGGTGTCCCGCCATGGTCTCTGTGAACAACTGAAGTCTTCCCCTCACCCGATTGAGTGGGGGCAACCCTTCATGACTTGGGGGGAGGTTTTGTACCTCTCTTGACCCAGGGTTTCTTGTTACCCTGTGATTGTCCCTGATTTCTGCCCCCTGGATTTGACCGCCGGAACTGTTTCACAGCCGATGTGCCAGGGACTGGAGAAGTAGGCCTCTTAAAAGAAGGACTTCTACCCTTGTTCTTAACCGGCAAGAGTGTACTTTTACCGGCAGAAGTTTTCTGGATATATTTGTCCAGATCTTCTCCAAATAAGCGTTCTCCATGAAATGGGAAGCTAATCAGCAATTTCTTACAGGGAGCTTCAGCAGACCAGTTTTTGAGCCATAGAAGCCTACGCATATGTTTACAGACAGCGTAAAGCGGGAGGCCTGTTGGATTGTATCCTTTTTGGCGTCCACCGCAACACAAGGCTCTAGGTAGGTCAGCTAGGGCAAGAGCCTGCTGATCTGGTAAGTCCCTTAAGACTTGTTTCAACTGATCTTTCATTGCTTGGCAGACTCCAATCGCTGCTACTGCAGGTTGTGTCACCATGCTTGCTGTAAAGAAAGCAGATTTTAGTAAAGACTCCAATTTTTTATCTATTGGGTCTTTGAACATTGGAACATTATCTACTGGACATGTCAGCGATTTATTTACACAAGAGATGGCTGTGTCCACTGTAGGGACCCTCTTTTTTTTTAATGAACTTATCCTCCATGGGATAGATCACTGGAAATCTCTTGGGGGGAGTAAATATTTTAACAGGATGCTCCCAATCCTGGTAAATAAGCCCTTCCAATAAAGGGTGGATTGGGAAGGAACAGACAGTCTGGGGAGCTTTCAGCGACCCCAGCGAGGAGACAGTAGTGGTTGATGGTTCCGCCAGAGGCATTTAAAATGCTGCTCGGACCATGTTAGTCAGAGACTGAACCCATAATCTTTCAGCCTGAGATGCTGAGAAAGGTTCTTCCACTGTTGATTCCTCTATAACTTTATCAACCATCACCTGATCCCCTTCAGGTAGGTCGATCTCTGGGACTGTTCCTCCACTAACAGGCACTCTGCAGAAGGAGACGGAGATCGGACGCGCTTTTCCTGTGACAGGGAAGCAGCGATCAATGCTGTTAATCTCTCTTCCAATCCTCCCAGAGTTGAGGATAAAACCTCCTCTGTTATATATACAGGAGCAGGTGGACTGGGGACAGCCGCAGTACCAGGTACTCCTGCGGGGTTCCTACGGCTACTGACCTCTGAAATTTCAGGGGAGATTGGCGCAGTACAGCATGCCCAAAATCCTCAGAGCCCGATGGAGACCCCTTTCGCTTCTTGGAAGATTTATTTCCAGAGCGTCTGGACGACATATCCTATAAGCACAAAGCTGAGGTATTCCCGTCGTCATACACCAATTTTGCTGGTAATAGTCTAACACAGTTGCTGCTATATACCAGCTGGTGTCCACTAAAGTGTCTTTCTATGGGGATGCCTGCATCAACCGCCTCTGTGTGCCACCGTTTTGTTGCTAGCTCTGCTTGCATCCAGCTGACACTTGTACTGTGTCTTTTACACATGCTGGGACGCCTGCACATGCGCAGAAGCGCCGTGGCGCGCATCGAGCGTCATCCACCCGCCCCGCCCCTTTTTTCATAGGAGGCGCGTGCACGCGCCCGCGCGCCATTGGCGCCCTTTTCGAAACCAAGCAGGGACTAGGAGCCAGGGCCCTTTTTGCCGGAGGGCCTGTGCGGTGGATGAGCGCAGCAACAGGGCAGAGGAAGTGGATTCCCACAGAGAACTTACCAACTGCCTGGATCTTTTGACTTGAGAAAACCAAAGATCCACATGACAAGAAAAAATGGACCACAGCAGCCTCTAGTGGTTTAACACAGGTACCGCGGTCCTCTTTTTTTTCTTTTTTCTTGACTACTATTAAAATTTTACATTTTCCAGCAGTTACAGGCATACACAGATATTAGCGGGAATACCATTAGGTAACAGACAGAAAGACAAATTAGGCTTGGGGGTCCCCCAATAGAACCAAGTTCCTGGGGGCCCCCCACTTACCTGTTCCCCGCCGCAGGACTCTGTTTGGTCCACAGAAGCCCAAACTTCACCTATCACGGCAGACATTGTAATTAAACCTTCAGGGACCGGGTTCCCAAGGATTCCACTCCCCTGGACCTGTATAGCACCCTGCACAGAAAACATCTTGGTCGTGGGTATGACCAGAGCTCTGGATCCCAGGGTCCAGCCCTCCTAAGAGGCATTACAGGCAAAACCTTGCTCTTCTGTTGCAAGGCCCGGGTACCGACCGTTTAGCTATGAAGCTTTTTTGGTGGGATCCGGAACAGCTTACTAAGGCCCGTAAAAGAACCTGTACGCAAGCCCAGGAAAACACATGTTACTCTTTGGCCAACACCTTAGACACTGGCAAAAAACTGAGGTGCTCCCGGATGGGAGGGGCTTATATAGGGGAGGGTACTTCCGGTTTGGAAGTTGCCAGTGCCAGCACCTGAAGGTGAACTATATAACCCATTAGTAATGACTAAGTCGCTCTGTGTCCCGTGATGTACGAAAAAGAAAGTGGATCAGACTTAGAGGAAAGGTGACTATCATCAATTAGACCCTCAGGGACTCGGGTGGTTCCTGAACATTCAGGAGTCAGTCCTGGTCCCGACTCAGTGTCTGGAGTATCTAGTTCTGATTCTGGACTCCTTGGAGGCAAAGGTATCCTACCTCTGGAGAAGTTGCTGACACTTCAGTCTGCGGTGCGGGTGCTGACATCCCAAAAATGGTTGTCAATCCGTTTTTTTGCATGAGAGTCCCGAGACTCGTGGTGGCCTCCTTCGCGGCCGTTCCGTATGCCCTATCACACACCAGGGCATTGCAGAAGGAGATCTTGTCCACCTGGGACAAATCCCTGTTGTCCTTTGATCTTCAGATCCAGGTGATTCACCTGGTCAGGGCGCCCCTGACATGGTGGTTGAGATCCTCGGCTCTTCGGTCCGGAAAGTCGTTTCCCTCCCATCCAATGGACGGTACTCACGACGGACACCAGCCTGATGGGCTGGGGTGGAGTCTGGGGAGTCCTGTCGGCTCAGGCCTTGGACTCTGGACGAGCCCGTTTACCAATCACTGTTCTGGAAATACGGGCCATCGGACTGTGTCTCTCCTCAGGTCGGAGAGAGTACGGGGTGGCTCCACCAGGAGCCAGTCGGACACCGCCACGGCGGTGGCGTATGTAAACCATCAAGGGGGAACTCGGAGCTCAGCTGCGGCTTCCGAGGTAGTCCGTATCCTGAAGTGGGCCAGAAGAAACGTGCCGGCTCTGTAGGCCATTTTACATTCTGGGCATAGACAATGGGCAGGCGGACTATCCGAGTCGCCAGACACCGGACCAAGAAGAGTGGTCCTTGCATATTTCAACTCCTTTACCGACGGTGGGGCACGCCGGATGTGGACCTGATGGCCTCTCGACTCAATCGCAAGAGTCGAGGTTGTGGCCAGATCCAGGGATCCTTGGGCGATGTCTTGGATGCGTTGGTGGCCCCATAGGGTCCTTATCGCCTGATATAAACTCCGGCGATCCTAATTGTTCCGGATTGGCCTCAGCATCACTGGTACGCTGATCTGGTACGTCTCGTCGCGGACGTTCCCTGGCGGTTGCCGATGAGGGAGGACCTTCAGTCTCAAGGTCCTATGTTTCATCCGGCTTACAGTCTCTGGCTTTAACGGCAGGGCTGTTAAAAGCCAGGTGTTGAGGGACCGAGGTCTTTCGGACTCGGTCATTTTGACCATGTTAAGGACACGGAAGTCTTCCTCCAGGCAGATCTATCACCGTGCCTGGAAAGCTTATATCGCCATGTGCGAAGCGCTGGACTGGTGTCCTCGGACGTATTCCGCCCCAGAATCCTGCGTCCTGTGGAGTGACCCAAAAGCTTGCTTTGAGTACCATCAAGGATCAGATTTCGGCCTTGGCCGTCTTCTTTCAGCGACCTCTAGCGGGTCATTTTCTTGGTTAGCACCTTGTGTTGGGGGTTCGCCATGTGCTCCCCCTGTCAAGCCTCCTCTCCCACCGTGGGATCTGAATTTGGTGCTCTCGGTCCTCCAGGAACCTCCTTTTGGGAATATCCGGGATATTCCCCTCTTGTCTCAGAAGGTGGCCTTTTTAGTGGCAATCACTTCTGTTTGACGAGTGTCTGAGTTGGCGGCTTTGTCCTGCAAGTCGCCATATTTAGTCATCCATAAGGATAAGGCGGTGTTGCATCCGCGACCTTCCTTTTTTGCCAAAGGTGGTGTCGACCTTTCACCTACATGAGGACATTGCCCTCCCGTCCTTGTGTCCTCACCCATCGCATCCCAGAGAGTTTGCGCTGCACATATTGGAGGTGGTACGAGCCTTACGGGTGTACCTGTCTGCTACTGCTTCTATTCGGAAGTCCGACTCACCGTTTGTGTCTGTCTCTGGTCCATAACAGGGCCAAGCGGTTTCGTCTGCCATCATTTTTAGGGGAATCGAACAAACCGTCATTTAAGCCTATGCTCTCAAAGGGCGGGCGCCTCCCTTTCCGGTTACGGTGCATTCCACCAGGGCAATTGGTGCTTCCTGGGTTTCCCGACATCAAGCGTCGGTTGCACAAGTGTGCAAGGCAGCGACCTGGTCGTCTGTTCATGCCTTTTAAGTTTTTTTATAAGGTTCATGTGGCTGCATCTTCGGATGCTTCCTTCGGCCACAGTATGCTGCAGGCTGCGGTTTAAAGTTGCGACTCCTCCGTTGAGGAGCTCTGCCTTATTGGAGTGAAGTTTTGGTTTTTCCATTTATACTGCTCCCATCCCTCTTGACACTGCTTTGGGACATCCCACGTGTAAAGTGTAAAGAGACACCGTGTCAGTCCATGGATGATAAGAGAAAATAGGATTTTTTGTACTCACCGTAAAATCCTTTTCTCTGACATCCATGGACTGACACGGCACCCACCCTTCCTTTTAAGTTTGTACTGCTTTGTTACGAACTGAAGTCTGCTGACTGTAGTGGGAGGGTTATGTCCGGAGGGACCGCCCCCTGAGTGGGGCTGTTCAGCTCTGGCTTTTAGAATGTATGCATAACATTTCACATTCTGCCTAGGTCTTCTCCTGCAGGCAGGGACATAACCCACGTGTAAAGTGTAAAGAGACACCGTGTCAGTCCATGGATGTCAGAGAAAAGGATTTTACGGTGAGTACAAAAAATCCTATTTTTTTTTCAAATCTGACCCTAAAAAATAGGATTTTTATACTCACCGTAAAATCCTTTTCTGAGTTCATGGACGGACACAGCCTTAACACTTGACAAGTGGGTATTAGCCTTCCTTAAAGCGGAGCTCCGCCGGAAAAAAAATATATTAAAAGCCAGCAGCTACAGCTACAGCAGCTGCTGGCTTTTAATATTTGGACACTTACCTGTCCTGGAGTCCAGCGACGTCCGCAGCAGAGGACGAGCGATCGCTCGTCACTCTGCTACTCCCTCCGCCATCCTTGCTGAGGGAACCAGGAAGTGAAGCCCTGCGGCTTCATGCCCGGTTCCCTACGGCGCATGCGCGAGTCGCGCTGCGCCGTTCTGATTCGTCCTCCTGTGTTCTGCGGGAGTGACGTCGCTTCGCCCAGATTCCCGGAGAGAGGACTCCCGGATGTGGGTGAAAATACCTGTCTAAGACAGGTATCTTCACCCCACTCCCCCCTGAAAAGGTGTCAATTGTGACACCGGAGGGGGGGGAGGAATCCGATAAGCACAAGTTAAAATTTAGGGTGGAGCTCCACTTTAAAGGAGTGACTAGGCAGAAAACTTTCAGAAAATGTTAAACACACACCCTACAGTCCCACCCAGGGGGCGGACCCTCTGGGTATAACCCCCTCTCTGCATCTTCGCAGATCAGTTCGTCAAAAACCAGTACAAAACATAAATAGGAGGAGTAGGTGCTGTGTCCGTACATGAACTCAGAGAAATAAGGATTTTACGGTGAGTATAAAAATCCTATTCTTTCGTTCATGGATGGACACAGCCTTAAATCTGGACAAGTGGGACGTCTCAAAGCAGTGTAAAAAAAAACCAGAGGGGTGGGAACAGCATAAAATTAAACTTTACCCCAAAACAAAACAGAGCTCCTCAACCAAGGAGTTACAACTCTAAACAGCCGCCTGCAAAACTTTGCGGCCGAAAGAAGCATCCGAAGATGCACTCACATCAACCTTGTAGAATTTCGTGAAAGTGTGAACGGACGACCAGGTCGGCTCTTTCAACACCTGGGAAACAGGACGCTTGATGTCGGAAAGCCCAAGAGGCACCTATTGCCCTGGTCGAATGCGCCGTGACAGGAAATGGGGGCGCCCGACCCTTTATGGCGTAAGCCTGAATCACTGTCGGATCCACCTCGAGATGGTGGCCGACGAGACTGCTAGGCCCTTCTTGGGACCAGCCACCGAAACAAACCGTGAGTATGACCTCCGGAACGAAGCAGTAGCAGATAAGTATACTGAGCCCGGATAACGTCCAAGGAATGCAACGCCGTTTTTTTAGGATGCGATGGACGAGGACACAAGGATGGAAGTACAATGTCCTCATTGAGATGAAAGGCCGAAACGACCTTAGGCAGAAAGGAAAGCTGCAGCTGCAGCACCACCTTATCCTTGTGTAAGATCAGATAAGGAGCCTTGCATGACAAGGCTGCCAACTTAGAAACCCATCTAACCGACATAACAGCCACCAAAAAGACCACCTTCTGAGAAAGTGTCAAGGGAATCTCCCTAATGTCTTCAAACGTGGTTTCTGAAGCACCGAGAGGACCAGGTTCAGGTCCCATGGAGGTAGTGGAGGGCGGACCGGAGGGGCCACATGCCTAACTCCCTGCACAAATGTACTCAGAGTGAGCCGCCAGGGGTCGCTGGAAAAAAAAAAAAAAAAAAAGAAAAAAAAAAAACAGCCAGGGCAGATATCTGCCCCTTAAATCGTACTTAAAGCAAGCTTTTGGTCCACCCCCCCGCTGTAACAGCAGGACTCTGGAAACCAAATAAGTCCGCGGATCCCACCTCATTGCCTCACAGAAGGCTATGTAGGCCTTCCAAATGCGGTGGTAAATCTTCAGAGCCTCTCATGGTAGGAATTACAGAATCCGACAGGCCCCGGTCTCTTTGTACCTGGCTTTCAATAGCCATGCCGTTAAAGCCAGCGACTGTAAAGCAGGATAAAGTATGGGATCTTGCGACAGCAGGTACTCTCAGCGGTAAACGCCAAGGGACATCTGCTACTAGACGCACTAGATCGGCGTACCAAGGACGCCGAGGCCAATCTGGCTCAATTAGGATCATTGGATTTCCCTCTGCCTCCACTCTGAAGCAGATGAGGAAGGAGCTTCAGAGGGAAGGCATAGATTAGCCGGTACTGACTCTGCAGCGCCACCAACGCATCTGTCGTGTCTGCCCCTGGGTCTCTTGACCTGGCCACAAACCTCAATACTTTCCGATTGAGTCGAGACGCCAGGAGATCTACATCTGGCGTGCCCCATTTTAGGCAAAGGAGCTGAAACACCTCCGGGTGCAGAGACCATTCTCCTTGGTCCAGCATCTGGAGACTCAGGTAGTCCGCCTGCCAGTTTTCCACGCCTGGAATGCATATGGCTGACAGGGCCGGTACGCTCCTTTCTGCCCACTTTAGGATGTGAGCGACCTCGGATGCTGCAGCCGAGCTTCTCGTTCTTTCTTGATGGTTTACATATGCCACTGCTGTGGCGTTGTCCGACTGGATCCTGACTGGATGCCCCTTTAGCCTCAGAGACTATGTGGAGAGGCACAGCCTGATCGCCCGAAGTTCCAGGATATTGATCGGCAAGTGGGATTCCGCCGGAGACCATCGACCTTGGGTCGACTGAACCCCCCAGACCCCCCCCCCCAACCGGTAAGGCTGGCGTCCATCGTGATCACCATCCAGTGAAAGGGAAGGAATGATTTCCCAGACAGAAGTGCCGGTGATGTCAGCCAAACTAGGGATGTCCAGACTAGGTGGCTCACCCAGATTTGACCATCCAGGGATGATGGGCACTTGTCCAAACTGGACAGAATTTCCTGCTGTAACACTCGCGTGTGAAATTGCGCATATAGTACCGTCTCCAAGGAGGCCACCATGAGGCCCAGGACTCGCATGCAAAAGCGGAGTGATGACCATCTTTGGGATGTCAACTGCCGTACTGCAGCCCGAAGGGTCTGCAACTTCTCCACAGGTAGAAAAACCTTTGCCTCTGAGGAGTCCAAAATCAACCCCAGATACACTAGACGTTGAGTCGGTACCATTACTGACTTCTGAGTGTTCAGCACCCAACCAAAGTGTCGGAGGGTTTGACAGGTTATAGACACGCTCCTCTCCAATTCTGAGCTTGAAGTAGCCCTCAGAAGATCGTCCAAGTAGCCCACAATAGCGATGCCACGTTGTCTTAGTAGAGCCAGAATTGGGGCAAGCACCTTGCTGAACACCCTTGGTGCCGATGCCAAGCCAAAGGGAAGAGCCACAAATTGATAGTTGTCTTCCCGGACCGCAAACACCTGATGCATATGGGGACATGCAAATAGGCGTCCCTGATGTCCAAGGATGCCAAAAAGTCCCCCGGCTGGAGGGCAGTGACGACAGAAACGAATCAATTCCATACGGAATCCTTGTACCTTCACAAAGCAATTGAGGGCTCTGAGGTCCAGTATTGGACCAACGCCCTCCTTCTTTGGTACTATGAACAGATTCGAGTGGAACCGTTCCTTTACTGGGGCAGGGATAACCACCCCGCGTTTCAGCAGGTCTTGAACTGCCCCAAGTAGGGCTTCCCGACGAGTTAGCTGTAGCTGGAGGTTGGAGGGGAAAAATCTGTTTGGTGGGCAAGATAGAAATCCTATCTTGTACCCTGAAGAGACGTCGCAAACCCACCGGTCGGAGACCTGGGATGTCCACCGGGTCGCAAATTCGCGAAGACGTCCCACCACCCAAGAGATGGGTGGGGGCAGACCTTCATGCGGACGTAGCTTTGTTGGGTTTGCGAAAACAGGGACGTCTGTCCCTGAGCAGGCGCTTTATTGGCCTGAGGTCCTTTATTTGCCGCACGAAAAAAACGCTTGTGTGCGGTAAAGGGCCCTTGCCTACGGCATGGCTTCTTCCCCTTTATGGTTTGTGGGAGCAGCATGCTCTTACCTCCTGTGGCATCTTTGATTATGTCATCCAGGGAAGCTCCAAAAAGCCTGTCGCCCTTAAAAGGGCAAATCCATCAAGGTTTTCTTGGAAGATTGGTTAAAAAACTGGTCTGTGTACCAAAGTAGACGTCGTAACACCACCGCATGGCTAGCAGCTCTGGCCAGAAGAGGAATCGTGTCTATGGCTGATTCGCAAACAAATTTTAGGCCCTGTACCAGTTGGTCGGCTAGGGCTACCTCGTTCGGGGAAGCCCGACATGCTTCTAACCCATTGTGTAGCATCTTTGCCCACTCCATGAGTGTCTGAGACACCAGGGCCCCAACTATGGTTGGACGTACAGCCGAACCCACTACCGTGAATAGGTTTGCGGGTGACCGCCTCAGCCCCCTTGTTCACAGGGTCCTTGAAGGCAGGAGCCCCCTCCACCAGAATGGTGGTTAGTTTGTTTAGTCTGTACACAGGAGGGTCCACTATCGGGGGCGAGGTCCATTTTTTAAAGAAACTCTCCAAGAGGGCAACGCACCGCCAGATTTTTAGGGACTGAGAAAAACTTCTGTGGTTTGTTCCACTCCCTGTATAAAAGTTTGTCCAAGTAAGACACACAAGGGAACACCTTAGCAGTGCGGGTCGCCTTACGGAACCCAAAAGAGCATGGATCTCAGGAAAAAACAGGCCGCCGCGTGGCCGATCGAGATCAACCAATGCCACGGTTCACAAGCACCTGGCCACCGGGCGTAATAGAGCACGGGGCCCAGGACAGAGGCCGCCAGCACGGCCACAAAAGCATGGCCCCCGCATCAGCAGAATATCACAAACAAAATGGCTGCCAGCACAACAGAAAGTAAACACAGCAGGATCACCAAAAACATGGCCGCCGAGCGGAAGATAGAGGCCAAATACAGCGCGGCCACAAGAACATGGCCGCCAGTGCAGATAGCAATACAGCATGGATCACAGCAAAAATGGTCGCCGACACATGGAGCAGGACACAGGTAAGCAAATCTCTTTAAGCAGCTTATAATAATGATTTAGCGGACGTACACGTACAGTTCCCCACAGGTGAAGCCCTCCCCAGGTGAACCCCCGCCCCAGCAGCTAGCTCAGAGAGCCTAGGGAGGGAAGATAGAACCCCCCCCCCCCCATCTCATCTCTCCAGGAATGCCCAGCTCTGTCTTCCCGCCAAAGCAGGGGATTAGTACTTACCCTTACCGTAGGATTATGATGGAAGCATCCCAGACCGACCATCTTCCGCATGGTGATGGAGACGACTGTCAGCCAGGCTACTGCGACTCAGCTGTCGTGGACGACTCATTGCGTAGCTATGGTCGGCACACACTTAATGGCCGAAACTGGGGAGACTACAAGGATCCAGCCTGTCACCCAGTCGGCAGTTGATCGAAGATCACAGGAACAAAAATAAAAAAAATTCAATCTAGAATCAAAAAACCTCCAGGCCTATGGGCTCAAAGGGAGCCATGTCTTCTCCTTAGCTAGACAGGAAAAAAAAAAAATCTGCGAGATGCAGAGGGATGGGTTATAGCCAGAGGGCCCGCCCCCTGGGCGGGACTGTAGAGTGTGTGTTTAACACTTTCTATAAGTTTTCTGCCTAGTCACTCCTAAAGGAAGGCTAATACCCACTTGTCAAGATTCTAGGCTGTGTCCGTCCATGAACGAAAGAGAAATGTAACTTCCCTACACAGGTTTCCCCATACCCTAAATTGGGTCAGATAGCAGCTAGAAAACTTGTAACGCATGGTACACACACCTAGTATTAATTTTTTGTTCAGCCAGTAGGTTGGAAAAAAAAACAAAACTCAGATGCCTGAATCTACACAAGCGATGTGGGTGCATGATCTCCCTCACCATGCCATTGTATTTCAACAGTGAGGGCTATTCCCCTTACTGTCCGAATACACAGATCAGATGGAACACTGGTTTTCCAGCAGGACCATTTGACAGAAGCAAGTCATTTCTGTTGAACAGAGCGTAGCAAAATTTGTCCAGATCCTGCTGGCCTAATTTCTGTAGGTGTATACCCAGCTTTAGTAAAAATAAATTTAAAAAAAGGCAAGCGCAACCAAGCGTTGGTATAACTGCTGAATGTTCACATTACTTTGTGTCTTATGGGACAGGAAAATCTCCCTAAGACAGACGGTAAAACACAAAACTAAAAAAGTTTTAGCCCTCCATCAAAAAAAAAAAAAAAAGTTTGGGCATTGGATATACTTTAAATGTTTGTTCATTACTATTAAACTTAACTTTTAAATATGCAGATGGCTGGGAAATTTGAGATTTGTTGAGCTTTAGTTTAAGATGAATAGTGTCCTGCTTGATCATGTATAAAGCTTTTGCTCTTTTTTTATTGATTGTAAGGTTATATTTATGCATTAGGGAATTTTATCAAGTTTTTAGGGGTTACACTAGTAATTGCAATAGATGATTGTAAAGGAAACTCGTGCAAATAAAATCTGTAAGACTTATATTATCACCTTTAAGGAACTGCTCTTGGCATCCATTGAGGGACACAAGTCATCACTAAAGCATCTGTAAAGGCAATTTTTATTTTTTTTAAAACAGGTTATAGTCCCCTGCTCTTTGACGTTGTATTGCACAGAGCAGTCCCAAACCACCACTTCTGGAGTACCTTGCCAGCGATCTTTGCACCCCCTCTCATGGGTCATAAAGGGGCAAATGTGCAGGCTCAATCCCGAGTCAGGATGTGTGCATCTATTGACACAGTGTGGCTTGGCCCCATCCCTGCTCACAGCACTTGACTGACAGCAATGGCTCCTGCTGTCCTCAGCCAAGCTTGTACAAGTGGAGAAAGTATTAAGGTAAAAACATTTAGTTTTAGAACCACTAACCATCAGGTTATACAGTTGCCCAGAGGGGAAACACCCCCCCCCCCCCCCCAGCTCAGGATGACCCCTCCTACCAGCAGTCTTGTAGCAAAGCAGTACCGAGAGCATGATCAAAAGTAAAGAGGGGTGGGATCCGTGTCCCTCAATGGACTGCAAGAAAAGAGAAAAAACAAACACACACACACAGTTCAACTGCAATGTGTGGGAGGGGAAATCAATTCGTAATCACAGAACTTTTTCTCCTAGGTCACCAAAATGATTTACTAACTTCTAAAATCAAAAGAGATTGCAGTACCATACCTAGAATAAATGCTGCAAATGACGACATACTTTTAGAGCTGTGTAGCAGAAAGCACATTTCAAGCCATTTACCTATCCCCCCCCCTCGCTGGAACCTCCCCCTATGCCAACTTGTCATGCTCGGGTTTATTTGTTGCCAGGAATTCCAAAAAGTTAAGGAAAAAAAAAACTGTTCCCCATAGGTCAGGAATATCAAAGCAGAGATCTACAATATACACTGAAGCTGGCAGCAAGATTTGACCCACGTATGGGCAGCCCGGTTGTACTGAAGTTGATCCATTGAGCCGAGTTCAGTTCAACCAGCTTGTCCTTTTTTTGCATTGGGTTCTGCTGGCAGGGAAGGCTTGCAATTTTGTCATTATTCAAATAAAAGTACGTGTGTGCGTGTGTACAATATTTATAAAATTTCCAAAAGGTGTCTTTGATAAATGAATATCTTTAGATAGTAAATAAAATGGCAGCCATCCTCCATTATACAGTGAAAAAAAATATTTTGACACATGATCAACTCAATACTATCCAAGTTTTAACATTCTATTAAGGTTAGGTTCAATTATATGTAATGTATGTGGTAACAGAAAAATATAAATTATATCATATTTAGTCATCACTGCTCCTCTGCATTTCCTGAGGAAGCAATAGAAAATTGCATTGACCAATAAGGACTCTACACGAGATAATTACTGCCCCTGTGGTTAATAAAATAAATAATTTTGCAAGTGTATATTGTAGTAGGTGAGTGCAGTGAACAAACATGAATATGTACAGAGATGTTTTTAATTACTTTTTTCGGTCTAGTGTTGTCATTTTTGTAATAAACATTTGTACTTCTTTCGGTGTTAGTAAAGTCCGACTCCATTATGTGTGATTTTTTTTTCTTTTAACAAAGTGTGTGCGATTTTGATGGTGATCATTCATTATTAGGACGCAGCACTGGGGTGGTCCTAAATATTATGGTTATTAATTTACTACTTACTCTATAATTTTAATTACAGCTCATCTCCATTATGCCTGCATTTACAGTGGTCACCTTACCTCGGGGTACTTTTCCACCATCAGTTCTCTCCTTCACAAATTAACCTCCATTCTCTTTAAAACTTGTTTTACTAAACTCACATGTGTAAGAAAATTAAAAGGGAATATTGATTCTATGCAAACTGGAATAGTCATAAGCACCCTCAGAAGAGCCTATCAGACAACCACTTGGCTACTATAGTTGTGGAGTCATTTCAGCCAACATCTACCAACGAGACCAGGCCAGGAACAAAATCACATGACGGACAATTAAAGCCGACTCAATGAGGCTTCTACAACCAAAGGAAACAGCCAATTCAATTGAGATACTAGATTCCAGATATTTGAACTCAAAGGATCTCTGCTTCAGGAACACAATACTGTTCTCTTTCAAGTACAAACATCCCAAGCAACTTCTTTCCTGAAGAACTATTTCTATGATCTGTTCAGCATTTCAGCTCTACTTGTATGTATGTTCAATTACACTAGAACTCTTTGAAATATGTGACAAGACACTTATTCTCTCCTACTTTCACAGGCCATTAGCACTGGTGCACCCATTCATCATAGAATGAGAGCTGTCAAAGTAAAGCTCCGTGCTGCAGTGGAATCTCTCCTTTTTTTATTAATAATTTGGACCCAACGCACAGGATCCCTGGTTTAAAAAAACGGGCCAACAATGAACTAGGATGGAACATTTTCTTGCCAAGCTGTGGTGCACCAGACAAGTTTAGCATTTTCAAAAAAAGTATTTAAAATTATTCCTGTCCAACGTCTTGCATCTTGCAGGCAGATTGGCCCACAGAACTACACAGTTGCTGCAGAAAACACTGCTGACCACTCACAGCCTTTGCGAGTGCATAGACATATACCATTTATTCCACAGAAGGAATAAATAGAAAATGAATAAGCTATTGCGCTGACTGGAACCCAACCATCATTTAACAGAGCACAGGAGAGTGGTAGGGAACACCAAGTAAAGTTGATGCAGCTCCTCTCAGATTAGGTCTTAAGATTCTAATGCACATATAAAACAATGTTTTAATGTTTTGTGAAGGAGTAAAAAAAAAAAAAAAAAAATCCCAGGTGGACCGATTCTCTAAAAGGAAAAAAATAATAAAAAAAAAAAATGGCATTTTGTGCATGCGTGTGCAGAACACTTGAGAAGCGTCCAGAATGTTTTCAGTGGTGGATTTGTGGTTTCCAATGTGCCACAGAGTAGATTTGATAAAATTGACATGCAAGGGCAAGATCTTATAGGGTGAAAAGCATTTAAAGAGTAATTGTACAAAAAGTGCTCAGGTTATCCCAGCTAACATTTACCAGGTCAAAAACAGTGTTATTACCTGATAACTACTTTTTCCAGGAATCTTCCAGGACGGCTTACAGAGAGATAGGCTCCTCCCACCTAGCACAGGAAACACATGATCCACATCATAAAAAGCACTGCACATGCATCAGCTCCTCAGTATTTAACAAATAACCGAAGGCTTCAGAATAAGCATCATTAAACCCTCATTAACGCAGCTTTATTCTTACTCCATGTTCTACATTGCCACTCACCAACACATAAGGGAGGGAACTGACGTCGTCCTGGAAGATTCCTGGAAAAAGTAGTTATCAGGTAATAACACTGTTTTTCCTCAGTCATCTTCCAGGACGGCTTACAGAGAGGACGAAATAGGACTATTCGATCAGGGCGGGACCCCAGCTTTAAGCACCTACTTCCTACCAGCCTGTTTCTGGTTAGAGAAGAGGCCCGGTAGATATTGTCTATGAAATTTTTGGAAACTGGACCCGGATGCGGTCTTAAAGAACCTGGGAAGAGAAGCGCTAACCTTTCCAGCTCAGGAAATGGCCCCTGCTCTGTGTGAATGAGCTTCGATGTTTTCCAGGGGAAACAGCAATGATGCCTGGCAGGCTTCCATCATTGCATATTTCAATCACCCTGTGATAGTAATAATTTGACGTCAATAATTTTACCTCTTCTTGCCTTTATCTGGGCTACAGAACAAGCAAGGCTAGAGGTTGATCTCCAAACTATGGATCTCATCTTACACAATTTTCATTCAATGGGATGTCTACCCATGGAAATTTAGAGAATAGTAAGGTGACCAGATCTTTTCTTTTTTTTCTCTTTTTTAAAAAAAATAAATACGGACACATAATTTTACTAGGAATGGCGGCCATAGGCAACTCCCTGCCCGACACCGCCGCCGGCCCCACAACTTGTCACGTCTTAATCTCTGGACCCCGGCTACTACTGGGTGGGGAACGAAGGAAGATCACTCTGCCAGGGAAGGCAAGGAGATCATCTGGCAGGCGGTTGGCCGGTACTTGAGCCAAGGCAGAAAAAAAAACCATGCGAGCGGAGCTGAATGGGCATGCACCCGAAACTGAAGAAATATTCTCTCCGCTCCGACCAGCACCTGATCATCAGAAAGGGGCACAGATAATGGAAAAAAATACACCCCCTAAGCTAGTGGGAGCGGGGGTGTGCAATTCAGATTTTTATTCTGCACTGACAGTCTTTGAAATTAACCCAGCCCCTGTTCAAATTCAATCCAGGGACAAAACCGAGGACAGACTTGGTCCGGGTTAAGTGTCCTGATTTCGGGGACTGTCCCTGGAAACCGGGGATGTGTGGTTCCCCCTAGATAATAGGCCCTATTAATTATCCAGCAAGATTTCTGCCCTAATACTAGATATATCGATATCTTCATCCATAGCAAAAATGCATATGCCCATACTTATGACCTTTCTCCCCTCTGAATGCTGGAATGGCAGCTATCAGTGTCTGGAAAGGAACTGGGTAAAAATGAACCTGGCAACTTTATGAATGACAGGAGCGCTGCCCAAAGTTGGAAGTTTTGAGTTCATAAGGCACCTTGTGATGCTGGTGGTAAATTATGCACACACTACTCCAGAAGATTGAATCTGTTAGTAGTAACAGAACATTTACTTTGACTTGCTACAGCTGTTCTGAAAGGAAGGCTGTAAAAGATGCAATGTTTTTAACATATACAAAGTACTGAACCTAAGCCATACCCAGTCAGGCATAGGAATCAGAGATGTAGCAAGACGTGAACCCACATCTACAGGCCATATTCCTGCCCCTTAGTGCTGTTGCAAACAGCCACAGTAACCAGTACCCGAAGAGGATATCCTCCTAAGGGTAACCCACCTTGTGGCCATCTACCAAAATTAAAGCAGGTGTCATGGTGGAACCAGAGTACATGGTGTAGCTTTGTAAATCAGAAGAAGTCTGCTGTAATACTCCTGGGAAGTTTGGGGTCAGTAACCTGCTTCCCTGAACCTGCTTCCTCCCTGGTGTCAGTTGATGGCACCAGAGAATATTTCACAAAATGACCCTATAGCTGTCCATTCAGTGGGGTCTGCAGCATAGCAGGCGGCATACGGTCCTGGTTGCTAACCTAGTTTACCTGCCTCCGCAGACATGTACCCCTCCCCCCGTCTGGCAGGTAGACAGGGACACTGGATGCCTCTGCTCCAGCCATGTAATACTCCCATCAAAAGATTTTGGGGAGCTAGCAGCCATGCTCCATCTTTTAAAGTGATTTGGCCAAGGTCATAGGCCGACGCTAGGATAACATCCAACGTCTTCCAGGAAGTTTCCCCATGGCTGCACTGACCTTCAGAGTACTTAACCTGCAAGTTGTTAACCTGTAGGCTATGGCTGTTACACCACATAATCAGCAGCAAATATTGCATGCTGAACGAATGGGATTTTATCCTCTCCGAATGAAGGCTCAGCAGCAAAAAAACTAGAACACGAGCCTTCACTGTATATATGCAAAAGACATTTGCACACCTGCGGTCTATGAGCATCTAAGACAATCTATTGAAGATTGTCTCGAACAAGGCAAAGGTCAGGTAAAAGCCTCCAGATTCCTACAGCCACATGACAAATAAGGGCAAGACCTTAAGCAAGACATTAGGTTCAGTTTCCACTGGTGCGACCCTGGATACAAAGTCGCATGACGAGTCACAGCCCATTGATTTCAATGGCACCTGTTCCAACCTATGCGACTCAGAGTTGCAACAACCTAGAAAAAGGTCCCAGCACAACCCCGATGCGACCTCTGATGCAATCCCGATCCAGAGGCTGTAAAGTTAGATCAAAGCTGCATTCCAAAGTCGCCAAAGCGGAAACATAGCCTCGGAGAGTCCAAACATTGGATCATATATGAGGCATGAACTACAAATTGTACCAAAAGAATATCACTCAAATAACGCAAACATAAGCTCCAACGTCTGTGTATTTAAATACATAGATGTATAACATGCTTGCAACAGTGTGAGGTCCGAGACCGAGAGTATTAGTCCAATACCCCACACACACACAATTCATGCGCAAATACGAACCGTTCGTATAAACATGCGTCATAGATATAGCCTAACCTCTGGCTACCAATCTATTATACATCTATTCAGTGGAGGAACCCAGGGAGCTCCAGGTGATAGAAGTCTGGGCACACCAACTGGAGTGCATAGCAGATACGGTTACCCCATAATAGGTGCAGCTGCAGCAATTAGACATAACCAAATATTTTGTCTGGAACAGAAGTAAAAAGTGAGTCTCCTTAAACTACATATTTAAACAATGTATGTTAACAGAGATCGCTGTACACTTATCCTTTCTTTATATAGCCCACACTTAGGTTGGAGACAGTGATAAATGCAAGCTTCTGATACCTTTTGATAAGCTCTGAAGTGTGCAATAGGAGCAATCAGAAGGCAAACTGCAGGTATTAACGATCAATCGTTAAAAACGGGTTTGTCCATGTAAGCCTTGCATGGAGGTTACACCCAGGAGAGCTGTACACTTAACCCTTTAGGGCCTCTGCCTCCAAATGACCACATTACTAGTGGACAGGAACACGAAGCACATTCACCCTGTGTTTGTAGGAGGTACAGGATTTCAGCCAGTAACAACGAATATGGTGTTTTACCAAACGTGAATAAGGGGGGGCTCCCCTTGAGCCTCAGCACTCATGAGGATAGCCGCTTCTCCGGCGGAGGAGCCTTTGTGAAAAAAAAAAAAATCAGGAAAAAAAAGGTTTGTCATATTTTTCCCCCAATGCTCTTTAGGAATCCCTTAACCTTCCAAAAGCATTGCAGCACTGGAGCTGGTATCCAGGTAGTGGATAACTTGTACTTGCAGGCTGTGCATCTGTCCCTTAGGTGGCTCCCCTCTTGCTCCCATCCTCTGTCCTAGAGGGAGAAGACACAAGGCAGAAAGAGCATTTTACCAAGAGAGACAAGGTGCAGCTGATCACCTCTGACCAGCACCTGTCCACCTAGGGAGACCCAAATGGAGCACCACAACTAGTAGGGAAAACATTGGGGATACCCACAAAGCCCTGTCCGTCTGTGGATAGTACAGAGAATAATCTCAAAAGCCTCGGTGACCCCCTTTACCAGGGAGCAAGAAAAGAGTTACCTTCATCTGCCTCTCTTACCCTAGGGCCAGAGTCTGCAGGTGACCTTCCTAGTGACTGTGTGGAACAGTGCATGGAGCTTGTAGCCCTGACCACCTGGTCAGTGTCTGCTACCAGACTATACAGTTCTGACATGCACCTTTCTTCCACCCATGAGGCATCTTCTTGGTGCAGATCGGGCACCTTTTTCTGGGTGTCTGTTTTGTTCTCTTTGGGCTTGTGGGCTTTGATCGGTAATGAATCAAAAGACAAGTGCCAGCCCATTACTTCCACTGAAGTAAATACCCGTTAACAGAAAAACACCCTGTGGATAACAAAAAATTCTAATCTAGGATTTTTTTTTAAAAGTACCCACAACCAGAGCCTATGCTAGTATGTGTGACACCTGTCCACCCTAATCATACACCATAAACCGGCTCTGGCATAACGCCCCCTGTCCCCCACCACAGGAGGATAAGAAAAGGAACAGCAGTCTGCCCCCTATTTTCTTACCTTAGGGCCTCCATCAACAGATGGCGCTGCTTCCATGGATTGGTATCTCCATGTTGCTTGAAAGCCTGTTATTCAGGCCCCTATTTCGGGAGGCATGGAGAATCCAGGGCGGCGCTGTGGATCCGATGCCGCCCTATGGCACAGCACGCCTGTATCCTCGGATACCCTAGGTAGGGTTTTCAAGATGGCCGCCATCCTTTCTGGAGCCAGCAGCTACCTCCTCACTCTGCACCACCAGCACAGCCACATGCTGGGGATGGAGAAGCCCTGTAACGTGGGGATCTCTTGAAACGGCAGGAAAAAAAAAAAAAAAAAAAAAAAAAAAAAAAAAAAGGCATCCTGACCATGCGGCGGCCTCTGCTGTGCCATTCCGGATGGACCCACTGGATCACCTCCTCCACTCCTCAAAGGCAACCTCACTGAGGATACAGCCATAAATCGGGAGAGGGGGTCCCTTATTTTCACCCCAGACCACTTCCTTCAGGTCTCTGGGTGGCCCAAACTGACTCATACCCCAGGAGAACTACCCCTGTTGCACTGGGTATGGACGTCGGGAGGCCCCTGCCGTCTAGCATGAAGGCCCGGGAAAATAAACATCCGTTTGGTTTTAGTTCTTGTCTGGCCTGAGGAAAAAAATACTGAGGAGCTGATGCATGTGCAGTGCTTTTTATGATGTGGATCATGCGTTTCCTGTTCTAGGTGGGAGGAGCCCATCTCTCTGTAAGCTGTCCTGGAAGATGACTGAGGAAAAAAAAAAGGGTGTCAACCATTATAATGGTTTCAGAATCGTAACTAAATTAAAACTTCAAAAATCAGAGGTCACCTCTAACTGGATTGTATATTAACCGTATTAGCGCTTTAGAAATTCCCAAGTACCTTGAGGCAGTGGATACATTAGAAATTATGGATCAGTGTTTCTACTGCTTATTTTGTTTCCTTTTTATTGGGCAGTAGATTAGTAATGCTGGGACCAAACATGACAATAGTGACAATCTCGTACTACATTCAACTGCAGAAATTATAGAAAATTGATTAACTTAACAAGGGTTTGGATATTGTAAAATGATCTGGTTGTAAGTCACCTTGATCAGTTTTGGTGGTTTACATTCGAAAGCAGATTAAAAGTATTGTATGTGACCAGCGACACAGTACGTGTATTTCAGTAAAAGAAAAAGAAGCCCAAGCAGAGGGGGGGGTTTCTAAAATACTGTTACTTTCAAAGCTGTGGGATGAGGATGAATGTTTTTAAAACTATAATGTTACAAGGTTTGTTAAAACAGTATTATTGTATTATATTAATGCATGAACCAGGAAGAATTTTAATTGTATATTGATCCAAAATGGAAAAATAAAAATAATAATAATAATAAACATCCCTAGACATGACATAAATCAGCTGAAAGGACAATTGATGAGCTCCATCTTTCAGGCAGTATTATGTGTTTGGTGAAAGGCTCCCTTGCGTTCTGAGGCATAAACACGATGAACAATTAGACACGTAGAGCAGAAACCTACTAGATCTACTGTGTTCCTCTTGTTTGTTTCACTTAAGGAACTTGTGCAGAAAGTCTCCCATTTTTCCTGAGCTTCAGTTGGCAATTCTGCAATTTAGAAAACATACATATTAAAGTATTTTTAAAGTCAAATTTAAAATTTGCACTAATTTCCTCATTGAATTTTAGTTATTTTTAGCCTACTCCTATTCATTTGAACAAGTTTGAAAACACTAAGAATTCCACAATTTACTTGAACATTCACCACACCCATTGAATATGCAAGTTTGTGTCGCATCACTCGCAGAGCCTGCTGTCTTAACTACAGGAGGTGAGGGACAGCAATTCTGGAGGCACATTCAGTACAGGAAAACACTATACCTGCTTGCAGGAAGCAGGGTAACTATTTGATATGTAGTAATTTAAAGTAAACTAAATCAGTAGTTCTCAACTCCTGTCCTCAGAACCCACAAAGGCCCCTTTCACACGGGGCGGATCCGTGAAGATCCGCCCCGTGAAGCTCCGCTTGCTCAGCGGGGATCGCTCCGTTGATCCCCGCTGAGCTGACGGATGACTGGGCGGTCCCCGCACACTGTGCAGGGACCACCCTGTCAGAGCGCCGCTCTCCCCTATGGGGAATCGGATGACGACGGACCGTAGAGTCCGTTGTCATCCGATCCGCCGACGGAAGGAAAAATAGGGTTTTCCTCCGTCTCACTTTGGCGGAGCGGATGTCAGCGGACATGTCTCCGCTGACATCCGTGCTTCCATAGGGGTACATGGAGGATCCGTTTCAGGTCCGCCTAAAAAACTGACAGGCGGACCTGAACGGACCTCCGTGTGAAAGAGCCCTAACAGGCCAGGTTTTATGTATTACCTTGGGGAGATGCAAACTAGAATACTGCAATCACTGAGCAGCAAATTAAAACACCTGTGATGCATTTCAGTTATCGTGCAAACCTGGACTGTTAGTGAGTCCTGAGGACAGGAGTTGAGAATCACTGAACTAAATGAATATGCAGACAGGCAATACTCAAAATATGAAAAAGGAGATTTTCAAGTAATCTTACATTGGATTGTCAAAAATAACTATTGCGATTACAAAAAATAAAAATACTTTCCATTTGAAAGCATCAGTTAAAAAAAAACAAACAAGGTTTTTTCCTTAAGATACTGGAGCACTACATTTTGTTTGATATTCTAATGCAGGGGTCTCCAAACTGCAGCCCGGCCGCCAGATGTAGCCCTTTGCCTGCCTTTATCTGACCCTCTATCCCACTGATACGAGACACTATTCTGCCTCCTGACAACAAAAATGGGGCATAATTCATGCCACTAGCACAAACAATGGGGCACTATTCCTCTCTCTCGTATGAAAGATGGGGCACCGTTTCCTCCCACTGATGCCAAGAAAATGTTCTATTCTGGCTGGCCAGTCTGGGAACCCTAAAGTCTGAAGGACAGTAAACTGGCCCTTTGTTTAAAAAGTTTGGAGACCCCTGTTCTAATGGAAAGACATCTGCCATTGCTACCGTGTCTGCAGAGCTACTGTAGTGGTTACTGAGTGGTATAGGGAACCGAATCTTTAACATTTATAATTTTGCAGATACAACAGAACTGGTGACATGCAATGCTGGGTAGGAACACACAATTCTCAGGTGAGCAAAAAAACAGTCTGGAATTATGGTAGAGGGCTCTTGAGTAAGCAAGAGACCAGCCCACCCAGCATCACCAATCACTAAAAGAGCCTTTACAGTTGGACTGATCCTTTAACATAAATTTGACAATTCTTTGAAGCCCAAACATGATGCAACCAGCTACTCTGATATATGAAGCCGTGAACAAGATAAGAGACTTCAAACAAACATCGCAGCTTGTTGTCTTTGGTCAATTAGAGATGTCTTGGGCCAAAAGTAGCTGGATGGTTGGTACTGTTAGCTTGCGAAACTAGGCACCCACCTGCAATGCCCAACAGATACTCTATTTTCTTGCAGTTCAAATATCTGCTTCATGTTTGCAAGTCTCCAAAAAAATATTCCAAGAGCAAATTGGTAGGCTGTCTACTAGTGTCTAGTTTTAAATTACGCATGAATGTTGCAAATATCTTCACTTCATGCATATCTGTCAAAGGAATTTCTGAAACCTTCAAGAAATTGCCAAGCACATTTAGGTTTTAGGTGTAAAATGCTAGCAAGAACAAAATCCAAAAAACTAGACCAGGATATTAAAAGATAAAGTATTGCCAAAAGGTTTTTCTGGTCACAGAGTGCACTTTTTTGCACAGAGGTGGACCAGGCACCCGACGATCCCTGAAGTGTAGGATGCTGTAGACCAGGGGTCTAAAACTGGTGGCCCTCCAGCTGTTGCAGAACTACAATTCCCATGAGGCATTGCAAGGCTAAACAGTTACAAGCATGACTCCCATAGGCAGAGGCATGATGGGACTTGTAGTTCCACAACAGCTGGAGGGCCGCAGGTTTGAGACCCCTGCTGTAGACTCTTCAATCACTGTACTACTTTATGAGAGCAAAGATAGGAGATGTGGGCAGTGGGACAAAGTGTTATTTTTTCCTGTTTAGATATGACAGTCCCTTTAAAAGGAGAAATATGGACAAAGCTTTTTTGGCCACACTTCCTTTTGCTCTTCTGTGACCCAGAATCAGACAGTGGGCTAAAGTCTGCTGTCGCTCGACAACACAGAGCTGTTCCACACTTTGCAAGGATCAACTTTAAGGTCGGTATCCACCCAAATGCCTGACTAGTAGTGGGTTCAGCCACTCAGCATGCTGCCGAGAGCCTGAACCAGCCACTCACGCCCCCTCCACAGTCCAGCGCGCCAGTGAGCTCTGGAGGGGCAGAGTAGCGAGCTGGTGATTGACAGTCACCACACACTGCTCAGTGAAGACCAAGAATGGAGCAGTTGTACAACTGCTCTGTTCTCGGGCTTCGAACTGGTAGGGACAGCTGAAGCATTGGAACGATTCCTGCAGTCATATAGGAGCGTGTGTTTTTCTCCCACACCTACTACAAATCTTCTGTTTGCCACCTTTTTAGAATGAAAAATATAAACATAAGCTCTACGTACCTTTAATAAGCTGATGTGCTAGTGTACTGTTTGGCCCCTTTTCAATGCTGTGAACTATGCAATTTGCTATTCTCGTTAAGTGTCCCATGTATCCACATCGTTGCCCGCCTTCAGACCTAAAGCACATTAAAAAAAAAACACCAATATTACACTTTAGGCTTGATACCACTGAACTATTAGAGCTGTTAAACTTTCTAAAGTTTAGCACTGTTGTCAGCCTCAGAATAAAGCACTCGACTCGCTTTAAAAAGATAAGGAGACAAAACAATTTAGAAAGGGAGGGGAGGGGGGGCGGGAGAACAAAAACCAAAACAAAAAAAACACACACTTACTGTCTTTTTTCATTCAAGGCCCATGCTTCAAGTATTCTGTCTATTAAGTGGCATTTCAAAAAGAGCTACAAAACAAATAATATTGCATTGACCATTTTGTCACAATAGAATAGGAAACAAATAAAATAAAATGGAAAGGGAGGAGGAGAACCTACATGTCTTAATAAGATATGCTCTCCTACAGAGTTCTGTTCGCTGATCAAGCCGTCTGTACTGTCACCAGGACTAGCAAGAATCAAAGCAATGCAGATTTCAACTTGCGTGTGAAGGAAGTTATTCCATGTGTATTTGAAAAACATATCCTTCAAATAAAAAAAATAAAAAAAAACAAACTTCAGTGGTTTACTAGGGTGAACATGAAGGTCACTAAAACATGCTGTTTCATGAAAAGTTAGCTAAACTTTAGCGCCACCTGCTGTTAAACCTTAGAGTGACTATCTATATTCAAGTTGGGCTACCACCAGATGGTCTTCACCTTTTAATTTGAATCAAAAAAAGAAAATGGGGGGGGGGGGGGGGGGGGGCGGACAGAAAAAACAGGTTGTCCAAAAGCAGTCAGGTGGGGGACCAGAAACGGTCTGCAACCCAGGACCACCTGAGGAACCAACACCTGAATGTGACCAAATGGGCAATAACCAAGCTGAGGCCAGAGGGGACAGCCTGATGGTCAAGACTATGAAAGTAGAGCACCACCAGTGGTAAACACCACCAAGGATTAGCCCTTGAGATGCACAGCCTTGCTCATCAGTGATAGGTAGTCATTCGCAGACATATGCAACACCTACACCTAAGCTTAGTCTTGTAGATGTCAGGGATGCAAAAAAAAGAAAAAAAAAAGATTTTTGTACTCCATTTCTCCGAGTTCGACGGACACAGCGCCTCCTTAATCTTGACCATTGGGTTATATTGCCTCCCATGGGCCATCCTCAGTCAGTATACAACCCCCTCCATACTCAAGGTTTTCAGTTTAGTAGCAAGCAGTAATAGAAGTATCAAAAACTCCATAGAGGGGCAGGTGCTGAACTTGGAGAAATGGATTTTACGGAGAGTACAAAAATCCCATTTTCTCTTTAGTTCGACGGACACAGCACCCCCTTAATCTTGACCAGAGGGACATCCAAAAGCAGTGCCAACGAAAAATAAGGGATGGGGAAACACCACAAGGCTAAACACACAAGAGCCCTAACCGGGTCACAGGAGCCTCATCTGAAATAAAAATTTAAAGAACACCCCTCAAGAGGGAACCCCCTCTAAACAGCAGCCTGCAAAACCTTGCTGTCAAAAGAAGCATCCTTCCACAGCTGCGGGCATCACTCCAGACAGGACCCTCGCCACTGAAGTGGGGGGGCTGTCGGCCAGGGGAACGCTGCGACTCGAACCAGGGCCCAGTCCTTTGCAACTCTGCGAAACTTTTAACTTGCGGGCGAGCCTCCATCCATTGAGGCTATATTATGGCTGACCTAGCACGTAGCTGTTGTCTGCACGTGCTCGCTGGACTGGGGAGACCACTGGGTCTAGATTATCCAGCCCATCAGTTGATTGTAGATCTCCCAGGAGAAAAGATGCATGGGAGAAAAAAGAAAAAAAATTGCTAGGACCTAAAGATCCCAGCAAGGAGCTAGGTTTATTTTTTCTGTCTAGTTGACGGCCCATGGGGCGTAGTCAAGTTTTAGGTTCTGCCTAGTCCTACTCCTGCACTATGTCCGTCGATTAATCAAGGCAAAAATCAGGCTTTCACACTGGAGTGAATAGAGCAGCTGTTTTAGGGTGGATTGCAGGCGCTATTTTTAACGCTATAGTGCCTGCAAAACACCATCAGTGTGAAAGGGGTCCAAGTGAAGACATGCTGCTGTAAAGCAAGTAGACCCAAAGTGAGGCTGGCCATTGCAGAAGGGCAGTGAAAAGGGCAGACCAGAGATCCACATGGTGCTTCACAAGTGGGAAGATGGTGCTCTTTTCATACTGAATGGCAGGAGAGAGCAGATTACATGCCTCATTACACCAATTAGATGACATGAGCATTTGTCCCCCCCCCCACCCCCCAACAGTGGGAAATTTGAAAAGACAGATAGCTCCCATTGCTTCAGCTTGACTGGCCTCTTACAAACCTCCTGAAGGTGCCAACAAAGCCCCACTGTATCCCAATAACCATGTCCCCAATGGATAAATACTGCCCTGCTACTTGTCTTTAGTCTGTTACAGGGCTTAGCTGGCGTAAAAATCTCCACCATCTGACACTTCCGGGAATGTCAGATGCTTGGTACCCAATGCACTCTGTGGTTCCATCCACAAGTTATTACTGATAAAGTAAGGCTAGTCCCCAAAAATATACAGGAGCTAAAAAAAAACAAAAAAAAAAAAAATCGGTAACCCCGGCACACAAAATATACATATCTCAAAACACAATGAATCAGTGTTAATTTTGGCAGCAAATTTAGATTTTGTTTTAGTCTTCGGACTAAAATGGCATTTTAGTCCCATTTAATTCTTCTGCAAATTGTTTTAGTCGTATTTAGTCGACTAAAATGTCCTACGTTTTTGTCAACCAAAACTAATTTTAATGTAATGCATTAACTAACATTTCTCTACAATTTCCAAACACATACTGCTGGAGTGAAAAATCTAATAGGTTATTATGGTATTGAGGTATGAACATGCACTACAGACCAGTGTTAATTTTGAAGTCAAATTTCAATTTAGTTTTAGTCTAAATTTAACTAAAATTACATTTTAGTTTTAGTCGTATTTTTTTTTCAATTTATTTCTCTTTTCCAGTACATCCAATACATCAAGACAATAAGCAAAAACAAAATAAGATAAGGCATTAATATTATATATTCCATATTTCTCATTGACTATAGTTTTAGTCGTATTTTAGTCGACTAAAATAGTGTTCAGTCAGTCGACTAAAGTGATTTAGTCGACGAAATTAACACTGCAATGAATCTGCAAAAACACAGGTGTGAAGCCCAATAACCACACATGTAACATGGCCAAAATATGCAGTTCAAACAAAACAAATGCGATTGATGAAAATTCTTCATCCACTTCTGCGCAAGCAAATCAGGTTTCTTTTTCACACAATTGTGTCGAAAGCACCAAGTGTAGCCCATCGCTTATACAGACCCTCAAGTTTGTTGCCAAACTCTCTCAAGCATGACACGTCCCTCAGACGACCTCAATCTTGCAGCTGCCGAATCCCCCATGTAGCTTACCGTATTTATCGGCGTATAACATGCACCGGCGTATAACACGCACCAAGTTTAGGAGGGAATTTTAAGGAAAAAAAACTTTTTTTAGGAGGGAAATTCAAGGAAAAAAAAAAAACTTACACTTAAATGCAGCATGCAGCCTTGCCCAGTGTCCATCTGTAGCCTTGCCCAGTGTCTTTGCGATCGTGTCAGTCTCTGCGGTTTTTTAAATTTGGCGCCGATTTCTGTGGAGAGGAGCGAGCGGGGCCGAGTGTACTTCGGCTAGACTCGGCTCCTCTCGCAGTCCCGCCCATCTCCACTGACTGCGCCGCTGACGGAGAAAGCCGAGTGTACTTCGGCTAGACTCGGCTCTGCTCACAGTCACAGGCAGGACTGCGAGAGGAGCCAAGACTAGCCGAAGTACACTCGGCTTTCTCTATGTCAGCGGCGCAGTCAGAGATGGTGCGGGACTGCGAGAGGAGCCGAGTAAAGCCGATTGTACTTCGGCTTCGCTCGTTTTCAGCAGGGGAATTCGACGGAGCATCGGCGTATAACACGCACCCACGATTTTCCCCTGATTTTAAAGGGGAAAAAAGTGCGTGTTATACGCCGATAAATACGGTATTTATACTTCGATTAAAATGTATCTGTAGCAAAATACTGAACACTGAGAATATAATTAAATCACTGTCATCTGTTAGTTGCTGAAGGGAATGCCCCTGGAAAATGAGTAAGAAACCCCTTGCATGGGGAATGATATAAAAGGCCAGCTGTGGCTAAATAAAGTGTTGATTTTACTCCCAGAACTGTGTCGTCCAGTTACTGGGGGGGGGGTAACAGGTTGCCTTGGATAAGTTAGTACTTCCTCAGCTTCAAGGATTTCCCAGCGGACATTGGAGATCCGCTACAGTATCAAACACTCTGAAAAGTAACGAAACAAAAAACACCATACTGGTCTATTGTGGATTTTTTTTTTAACCCGTTTTTGTGAGTATAGCCACTTTTTAAATTGATTCCTTTGATGGTATTGCACTGGGCCGGTTCCCACTGGTTCAACTTTGGATGTGAGTCGCACCGCACATCACATGCAATGTCAGCCAGACATAGTATAGCTTAATTCGCATTGCATTGGGACCAAACTCGCACAGGACCATTTTTTGATCTTTTCGAATTTGCAATTCGCACTGCAATATGCAAACTGATTTGGGGGCGTCAACTTTTACTTGATACTCCCAGCAGTTTGCATAGGGGAGTGTGAACTGCCACTGGGAGACATGTGATACGGGAACCCCAAGTGCATTCGCAGGGTTCCCGCATCGCTGCAGTGTGAACAGAGCCTGAAGGTTTGAGTTTGGCAATTAGTGAGTTTAGGTCTATATAAGCAGTGATGTGCTACTCTTGGTGCTTTTTACACATTTTATGAAAAAAGGAAACCCGATTTGCTTGCGCACAAGTAGATAAAACAATATAAATGTGAATGATGAATCTTTAACTGCATATTTTAGTTATTCACAGTATTAGACTTATACCTGTGTGGTTATAGGGCTTTAAAAAACTGTTTTGGAGGTTTATTGTGTTTTGAGATATACACTGACTGGCCACTTTATTAGGTACACCTGTTAAGTTGACTGATATGCAGATTACCATCTCTAAACACACCTAACACATCGAACCTTGAAGCAGATGGGCTACAGCCAGCAAAGGACCACACCGGGCACCTTTCAGCTAAAAATAGGAAACAGGCTACAATTCACACAGGCTTAGGAAAATTGGACAATAGAAGATGATTGGAAAAACGTTGTCTGGTCTGAGTAGTCTTGATTTCAGCTGCAACATTCAGATGGTAGGGTCAGAATTTGGTGCAAAGATGAAAGCATGGTGTCGCAATTGTGTGGGGGGATATTTTTTTGGCACACTTTGGGCCCCTTAGTACTAATTCAACATCCTTTAAATGCCACAGCCTACCTGAGTATTGTTGCTGACCATGGCCATTCCTTTACGACTGCAGTGTACACATCTTCTGATAGCTCCTTCCAGCAGGATAATGCACTATGTCACAAAGCTCAAATCATCTCACCACTGGTTTTAAACATAATGAGTTCACTGTACTCCAATTGTCTCCACAGTCAGATCTCAATCCAATAGAGCAGCTTTGGGATGTGGTGGAACGGGAGATTTGCATCATGGATGTGCAAATGATATATGTGTGATGCCATCATGTCAATATGGACCAAAATCTGAGGAATGTTTCCAACATCTTGTTCAATTTATGCCACAAAGAATTAAATTCTGAAAGCAAAAGAGGGTCCAACCCAGTACTAGCAAGGTGTACCCAATAAAGTGGCCAGTGAGTGTATTGTATATCTTGTGCGACGGGGATTACAGAGGGTTTTTTTTTTCAGCTCCTTTTTTGGGGCTAGCCTGAATTTATCAATATCTGTCATAAGGGAATTTTTAATACAACAGCTAATACATTTGGTGGTTATTCATTGATCACTTTTATGATCTTTGGAGTTAGTGTTTTGGCTGGAGAGTGACATGCAATAAAAATTTGTGAGGGAGATTGGGACGGTGCACAACAAAAGCGTGGAGTGGGTGGTATAATACACAAGTCACTACTGTTCCCTGTAGTGATACAGCGGCCGAAGGGAAGAACTAAAAGGATCCAGAGGGGGGACCAGGTATCTGACACTACCAGAAAATATTGAAGAAGATACTGGCTAGCTAAACTTTGCAACAGAGCCAAGATTAGCAGCACTAGAACAAGGACAGCAACTATTCCTTTTTTTTTCCACAATATTTTTTTTTTAGCAACCAACTGTAGCTTTTGTTCTTAAATTGGAACTTCACCTGAAAAAGCGAAGTTCTGCTCATCCATCACAGGTGCTTGCTCCCACTTCCACTCTGCCTAGGCAAGCAGAGCAGAAGTTTCCGATCATGCGACAGCCAATCACGGTGTTCACATGATCATAAGCGCTTCCCCGCGTCCTAAACCCCTTAAGGGTCGGGAGGCGCACGCTCCATGTTTATCCTGGTCCTTACTTTCCTCCCTCCCTTTCCCGTCCCTGCCCCTCCAGTTAGCTTTTTGGCACAGAATTTGTGGCTCAAATTTTAACTGAGCGTTGCATTTAAACCTATGCACTACGTGCCTTTGAAAAGGCAGAGCATGTAAGCATTGTTAAAATTGTATTCAGCTCTATACATATTAATATTTTCATTAAAACACAAAATTAATGGACACTTACCAGAACGACTCCTATAGTGTTTAGCTCAATTAACTCTATATTAATGCTGTGCGTATTTGTCTGCAGTAAACTTGCTATCAATCTGATAACATGTAACCGAGTATTTCCTACAGGAGGATCTAGGACACCCCAAGTTGTCTTCATGACATCAGTCTTGAAAGGAAAAAAAAAAAAAAAAAAAAGGGAAAGAAAAAACAAAGCACATTTAAAATTCACTTGCACACAAATAGTGTACTCTGCGCAAAAAACTAAGTACGGTACATTGGGGATGATCAAGAACTCTGAGCTGATGCACCAACGCAGATATGGGTAAATTTGACTTGACAGAAACAGGAAGCTTACATCTATTTCAATGCAAAACAATTGGACAACAATGGAGAGAAAAAAAAAAAAAAAAGGAAAGACACACACACACACACACACACACACACACTTTTAAAAGCACTAAATAAAAGACCACAAATAGGTTAATATACTAGTGGGTGTTCAAGGATTAAAAAGTATACAAGCCAAAATGAGGATCCAAAACACCAAGAAGTGAACAGGCCAGAGTCCCAATTTTTCTTGATTAAATTTCATCCATCTCACATTAGAAATACCTTTTGTTTTTATACACTCATCTCACATTATGCCGCTGAGAACAGCGATTAAGAGCTTTAGGTCCCTTTCACACTGAGGCGTATTTCAGGCGTTTTTGCGCTAAAAATAGCGCATAAATAACGCCTGAAATACTCCTGCCCCAGCATTCTCAATGTGAAAGCCCGAGGGCTCTCACACTGAGGCGGTGCGCTGGCAGGAGACCAAAAAATCTCACGCAAGCCGCATCTGGAGCGGTGAAGGAGCAGTGTGTATACCGCTCCTTGCCATTGAAATCAATGGGACACCGTGGTAATACTGCCTGCAAACCGCGGCTATAGCCGAAGGTTTGCGGGCGGTATTAACCCTTTTTCGGCCGCTAGCGGGGGTTAAAACCGCACCGCTAGCGGCCGAATATCGCGGTAAAACACGACGGTATAGGGCGCTGAAAATCGCTCCGCTATACCGCCACCGCATATGCCCGCCCCAGTGTGAAAGGGGCCTAAGGAGGAGGAACAGCAGCACAATGATCTTCATAGTGGAGGGGAGCGTGTCAGGACAAGTCTGATCACTGGAGAGCGCCCATGTCTAGTGTGGTCCATTTTAACAGGACTTCAAAAAAGGACCGACAGGAACACCAGGGACTTCACACAAAAGTAATACAAAGAACAGGATACATTTTCATACAAGTACATGGGACAGCAAGCACATATCAGGAATATGAAATGTTGGATTTCCATCTTTAAGAATATTCCTGGTTTGCTGGTGAACTACCACTGCATACTTTACTCTGAGCCCTCCATAATGAAGGCCCCCCAAGCCTAATGATTAATAATGTCAAACACACAACTCCATCAAATAAAAAAGATAAAGGGCGATTGTAGTTTCTAAGCTAGATTATAGTAAGGAAGTGCAATTACTTTTGGAGGGTCAAGGAGTAGCTGGTGAAAGGATGGAAGTTTTTCCTGAATAGCAGTCAAGACCGTTTTGTTAACTGAAAATGCGGAGTGATTGAGACCAGGTGGACACAGGTCAATATGACCCTCAAAACTGTAAAATAAAACAAAAGCATCAATATCAGCAAGGACATATACATTAGGAAAATTACATATATAATCCAGAAGTCTAAAAATGGGAGCCAAGACTTAGTTGTCATATTAAAAAGGTACTCCAGGATTTCCAGATTAGTTACAGCTCATGTTTAGTACCAGCTTAAGGTTTTTGTCCAATTCTGGGACGGGTTATCTGTCTATCAAATTTCCCCAGACAAGGGGGAGGGGCTGTATGTGATGGCGTGCCGCGGGGAAATCACAGCTATTGAAATGAATGCCATTATGTTCCCGGAGCTCTAATCACCAGGCGGCAGCGGCTCTCTTCCCCTGTACATGCGGGCTGAACTGGGGACACAGGCTGGCTGCATCTGATGGCCACTGTTGAGGCTGCATTGATTTCCTGTACCATGTCTCTGGCCATCTCCCGTACCATGTCCCCAGTCTCTGGCCATCTCCCGTACCATGTCCCCAGTCTCTGGCCATCTCCCGTACCATGTCCCCAGTCTCACAATCTCCATGTATAAAAATATTTTTTTAAAACAGTCACTTTTCGGTATTGGTGCGGTTTCAATATCGGTTTCAATCAAGATTTGTTTTCGGTATCGGTTTCGGCACCAAAAAACACATTCGGTGCATCCCTAATATGTAGATATATAAAATATATCTCTGCACAGAAACAAGAGATATCATTTACAAATAGCATCTTTAAAAAAGTAATAACCTTTTGCAGGAGCTTTTTATATTTCTAGATTTATAATCGAAAATGTAGATAAACTTCTTAGTTCCTAGAGGGGGGAGGAAAGATTTTCATAGCCAAGGGGCGGCAACTTCCTGACACTGCTGTTGCTATGGAAACCTGACCTGAAACCTATTACACTGCTTGTGCGAGATCTGCAAGGATGAGATCCAGGAAGAAATACAGTCTGGCTTCAGATGTCCACACTTAAGATGGCCACGGCCTTCTGTAAGTTTATAAAACAACAAACTACTGCTATAAACAAAAACGGACCTTAGTTTACAGACTAACTTTACTAGAAAACATTAAGCTTGTGTATTATAGGGGTATTTATTTAAAAAGTATAATTTTGTCCGGAACACCGCTTTAACTTTTATAATTAGGGAAGATACTGACGGGAGAGTTTTAAGATCACATATGAGTTTTGGCTAGGACAAAAAAATTAAAAATATCATTTAAAAAACGCAATAGACAGCATGGATTCATGAAAGACAGTAAGCAAAACCTTAGACAAAGGAGTAGCTGTGGAGATCGTTGAATTTTGCAAAAATATTGTCACAGTTCCCCCACACACGGCTAATATGTAAGGTAAAGTCTACAGGCTTGGAAAAAATATTTTTCTATATGGATAGAAAACTGGCTAAAAAAAAAAAAAAAAAAAAAAAAAAAAGACCAAATTCAGAGAGTAGTGGTTAAGGATTCTTACTCTGAATGGTCTAAGGTTATCAGTGATGTACCCCAAGGATCAGTGTTGGGATCCTTAATTTATAAATGATATAGGGTCTGGGATTAAAGAGTACCAATTCAGTGTTTGCAGATGACACCAATCTATGCAGTGGAATAATGTCCTTACAGGAGGTCTCCAAATTACAAGCCGCCGACAATGCTCTGTCTAATTGGATAAAAAAGGGTAGAGAAAAAAGGAAGCGCCACCTAAGTGCAGTATTAAAAAAGATTATTTTAATGACACAAATATCAAGTCACACTTACAGGAAAGGAAGGCTGCTCATCTGTAAAGATCCTGTAGTCCTCGTCCCAGGTCCATGGGCTGCACAGATGTAGAAGATGCAGAGCGGGAAACAGGAAATACAAAGTCTCATCTGTGTGTCAGTGGTCCGTAAGGAAGCTTCAGATCCGGATCCGTTTTTCTATGCAGAGATGGAAAGCTGCAGTCGTTGCTGCTCAGCCTGGAGCAGATCCTGTGGCCATCAAGAAGAAGCTGGGGCTGAGGTCACGGGTCTGACACTCCTCAGCCCCAGCTTCTTCCTGTTTCCCGCTCTGCATCTTTTACATCTGTGCAGCCCATGGACCCGGGACGAGGACTACAGGATCTTTACAGAGGAGCCTTCCTTTCCTGTGTGATTTGATATTTGTGTCATTAAAAGAATCTTTTAATACTGCACTTAGGTGGCGCTTCTTTTCTCTACCCTTTGTCTACCACAGAGTCAGCTCTCTGAGGACAGCATCCACCAGCCATATTATCTGCCTTTTAACCCTTGAACTGCCTGTTACCATTACTATTTTAAACAGACTCATTGCTATATCCTCATTTACTCATGCACTTTGTGTTTGCGCTAACAGTTACCTTTTCCATTGTACGCCTGTCTAATTGGACAACTATGCAGCAAATGAGGTTTAATGTTGATAAATGTAAAGTTATGCACTTGGGGGCCTAAGAATATGCATGCATCATTGTGTTGCTTTTGTTAAACAAAAGGATTTTATATTAATCAGAGAAACCATTACATGGGACAGTGTTTAGTAGTTAGTCATAGAAGCAGAAATCAGATTACTGTCAGGTTTGGCTTGAGTGGATACTTCTCAAACAAATGCCGTTGGATACAATGGAAGCAAAGATACCATTGTTGTATTCAGTTGACAGTTTGAACAGTCTATTGTCTATAGCTACAGTCGCAAACTGAAAGCTACATAGATGTCGGTTGTTATGGTAAATACCCCAACATATAAAAAAGGGACTTCATGCATTAGAACAGGGGTCTTAAACTGGTGGCCCTCCAGCTGTTGCAGAACTACAACTCCCATGAGGCATTGCAAGGCTGACAGTTACAAGCATGACTCCCACAGGAAAAGGCATGATGGGACTTGTAGTTCTGCAACAGCTGGAGGGCCGCCAGTTTGAGACCCCTGCATTAGAATCAAGGACAGTCTGCAAGACCAGGAAGCTCCATAATGCATTAACACCAAAGGATTTATGTGCAACTAGCCTAGAAGAAGGTGCCCGATCTCCAAAAGAAGAAGCCCGAGTCTGAGTTGTCAACAGGGATCATGAACACACAGTAACCGGAGTGAAGTAACTTAACCACTTCAGGCCCAGGCCAATTCTGACACTTCGCTTCTACATGTAAAAGTAATATTTTTTTTTTGCTAGAAAATTGTAGAAAGTTACATAGAACCAAATACTATATTTTTTTTAGCAGAGACCCTGGAGAATACAATGGCGGTCATTGCAAATGTTTCTCGCACTGCATTTGCGCAGCAATTTTTCAAACGTGTTTTATTCGAAAAAAAACAAAGTTTCATGCTTTAAAAAAACAAAAAAAACAAAAAACGTAAAGTTAGCCCAATTATTTTGCATAATGAGAAAGATGAAGTTACACAGAGTAAATAGATACCTAACATGTCATGCTTCAAAATTGCACACGCTCGTGGAATGGTGCCAAACGTCGGTACTTAAAAATCCCCATAGGCGACGCTTTAAATTTTTTTACTGGTTGCATGTTTTGAGTTAGAGGAGGTCTAGGTTTACAGTCCCTGACAAAAGTCTTGTCACTTGTGTACAAATTGACCTGAAGTGCTGCTAAAATATATTTCTAATCAAGATTTTGTTACAAGAAATGGGTCATTTTAATCCCAACAGCTTTTGTAATAATGTTTCAGTGCAAAACGTATTCTAATATTCACAGCTTGGTAAAGCCCATTGCGTCAATTTTTGCCAAGACATAAGTGTTGTCGCCTTGTTATATGAGCTTCACCTGTGACTAATAATGGATCAATTCGGTCTCAGGTGTGTATAAAAAGAACACCAGTACACTAGACCTTCTCAACTGCAACTAGACCTCTGCAAACATGCCTAAGATTCACCCGGAGACTAAAGTGTTGATTATCAAGAGGCTGAAGACCAGATCCACTGCTGATGTGGCAGACACCTTCAATGTGTCTCAGCGTCAAGTTCAGAGGATAAAAAAAAAATTTGAAGAGACCGGAGACGTTTTGGACAAGGCCAGGTCAGGCCGACCCCGCAAGACAACTGCTCGAGAGGACCGTTTGTTGGCTTGAAAATCCAAGGCCAGCCCATTTTCCACTGCAGCAGAGCTCCACGAGACCTGGTCACCTGAAGTCCCTGTGTCAACCAGAACAGTTTGTCAGATTCTGTCTCGAAATGGCCTCCATGGTCGAATCAGTGCCCATAAGCCAGCACTAAACAAAAGACAATTGAAAAACTGTGGCATTTGCCAAGGGTCATAGCCTGCTAAAAGGATGGACTCTGGAAAAGTGGCAGAAGGGGGATTTTTCAGATGAATCTTCTGTTGAATTACACCACAGTCACCGCAAATATTGCAGGAGACCAACTGGAACCCGCATGGAGCCAAGATTTACCCAGAAAACAGTGAAGTTTGGTGGAGGCAAAATCATGGTCTGGGGTTACATCCAGTATGGGGGTGTGCGAGGGATCTGCAGGGTGGAAGGCAACATCAATAGTCTAAAATACCAAGAAATCTTAGCTACCTCATATTCCCAACCATAAAAAAGGCCAAATTTTGCAGCAGGATGGTGCTCCATCGCATACTTCCATCTCCACATCTAAGTTCCTTAAAGCAAAGATCAAGATGCTCCAGGATTGGCCAGCCCAGTCACCAGACATGAACATCATTGAGCATATGTGGTGTAGGATGAAAGATGAAGCATGGAAGATGAAAACAAAGAATATTGATGAACTCTGGGAGGCATGCAAAACTGTTTTCTTTGCTATTCCTGATGACTTCATCAATAAATTGTATGAATCCTTGCCAAACCGCATGGATGCTGTCCTTCAAGCTCATGGAAGTCATACAAGATATTCAATTTGGACCTCACAGCACCACTACTTAATTTGCTGATATATTTTTGGATTTTCAGTAAAGTTGTTAAATTTCTGTATAGGCGACAAAACTTTTGTCTTGCCAAAATTTGGCTTGTGTGTCTTGATTAAATGATAAATCTTTTTTCAGTGAAACCAATTTATTTCAGTGCATTAAACATCATTTGGGAGGGCTTTAGCTTTTCATAGGAGCTATTTCTAACATCAAAACGAGAAAGGGAACGGCACCCTCTAAATGCAGCAAGTAAAAACAGTTTTTAATTAAAAGATTAAAATACACTCACATTCACTATTGACCGGTTTGGTTCGTTTTCAGGCCTTCGGATAAACTGGGATAAGTCTCAAATCCTTCCAATTGATATATTCCCACCATCACATGCACAGGCACAGCTGCCACTCACCAGAGCCAGCACTATCAAATATCTGGGGATTTCTGTTTCCAGGTCCTCAATGGAATATATTACCCTGAACATTGAACCCTTATACACTTTAATTAAATCCAAAATTCAACTCTGGTCCCGTCTGCCGCTGGGGGTGCGTCAATTTGATAAAGATGGTTCTCCTCCCTAAAATATTATATGTCGTCTGGCACTCCCCAGCATACATCCCCTTTAGACACTTTCAGTGTTTTGAAGCGTTGCTTAAACCCTTTGTTTGGGGAAACAGCAGGCATAAGCTAGCCTGGCGAACACTGAAAAATCCCATTGATTTGGGAGGTCTGGCCATGCCCGATCTTAACCTGTACTATGTGGCGTCGCAATTATCGCAGCTGTTCCACATAGACAAAACGGATAGGGACAGGTTTGCCGTCTTGAGCTGCCGCACTTTGATGCGGCCTCCACTGGACCCAATTAGTGAAATAGCAACGGGACTTCGGTGCACGGAACCAACTGGAAGGTACACCCTTCTGTATCACTACAGGCGCATCTGGGATGTCGCCATGGCTAAACTAAAGATCACCCCGCTTAATGACTACACCCCACTGTGGCGCAACAAGCTACTCACCGAGCTGTCCCGAATCTCTGAGGCAGGGCTTTGGGATATGTACGGGATCCGGTACTTACACCAACTCCTTTTGGATGGTGAGCTAAAATCTTTTTGCGTTCTACAAGAGGAGTATGCCCTTCTGGACCACATGTACTATAGATACCTGCAGGTGAGACACGCCATGTTCACACAATTCTCAAATATATTGCCGCAGCCTTTTCCCAATTCAATCATTGCTATAGTCAAGAGCTCAGATCCACAAAAACTCATATCTGCCTTCTACTCCATGCTTCTTACCGCATCAGCGAAAATGGCGTATGACATCAAACCACGCTGGACGGAGGGACGGAGGAGGTGGGAGAGATGGATGATGAAGAGTGGGGAGAGGCTTTGGAAGCCTGTAAGACGGTATCACCCAGACGGTCGGATAGGCTGACACAGCTGTACATTCTACATAGGGCATACCTCACCCCGCTTCGCATTTCCAAATTCCGACCAGAACACCTAAGTACTTGCCCTATGTGCCTAAACGAGACAGGGACGTTCTTCCATTTAATATGGACCTGCACTAAAATTCAGGGATATTGGAAACAAATTGTGGCATTCCTCCACGACACTATGGGCTCACCTCTCACTCTGACCCCGAAACCATGCATTTTGGGGATATTCCCTGAACCTGATAGTGATAAATTTACATTGACCTTCTTACGCGAATCATTATTCCTAGCTAGGAAGGTGCTCGCCAGAAAATGGATGAGACAGACACCCCCCACATTCGAAGAATGGAAATCCGAGATCAATAGCAGCCTACCTTATAAGAAATTTATATATATATATATATATATATATATATATATATATATATATATATATATATATATATATATATATATATAAATAAATAAATAGAGGTTGCCCCTCCAAGTATAACAAGATTTGGGACCGCTGGCTAGATATGACAAATACTCTTACTTGAAAACATAGAATGTTGCATAAAACAAGATACGCTAGGACTACACCTATGGATAAATACCCTGTATTGAATGAGTCACAAGGACCTCTCCTCTGGTCCTCCTGTATTCTACTCTCTCCAACAATTTTCTCCCCTTTTTTTCTTATTTTCCTCTTTTGTTTTATTTTGCATTTTTTTATCTTGTATTGAAGGATGATGTATTGCCCAAGCTACACAAGTGATTATCCTGTATATGTATATGAAGCTCAATAAAAACGTTTAAACAAAAAAAAAAAAAAAAATACACTCACATTTGAGCAGTGGTAATCGAGCGTGTCAGGGGTTAACAGAAACTTCATCTGCACACTAGCCTGATGAAGGGACACGCATGTCCTGAACGCGAATCACCTCCTGCATACCTCGGACCCGGAAGTGATGACCCCACGGAGCACACACAGTCCAGATCCAAGTTTCCGGCCGGCACTGCTCAACATCCAGTGCAGGAAGAGACACAGGATCGAGGACTCCAGTCCAACTGCCCGTGAAACCACCATCACCCCTGAGGATCTGCGGATGAAGTTTGTTAACCCCTGACACGCTCGATTACCATGGCTCAAATGTGAGTGTATTTTAATCTTTTAATTAAAAACGGTTTTTACTTGCTGCATTTAGGAGGGCACCGTTCCCTTTCTCGTTTTGTCTGTTCCAGAGCCTCTTCTAGCTTCTAATCTGAACTGGCAGCCATCTAATCAATCTCAGCAATCTCGCCCTAAACTTTTCTTTCATACATGGACATACATATTTACTATTGAACTATTAATAACTGAGCCTTTACAACTCTACCCAGTGCATTACCCCTCCCCCCTCCTTTCCTTCTTTATAGACCTCTACACAGCCCTTTCCAAAGTACGCCATACCAAACCAAACTTTTTCTTGCTATTTCTAACACCAATTGATTAATTAAAAGTCAGGTTAATAGCAGGAGTTTCTACAAAATAGAGAAGCGACAAGACTTGTCAGGGACTGTAGAATTATTGCTCTCGCTCCAAAGTTCACGGCGACACCTCACGTGTGGTTTGAACACAGTTTTCATATGTGGACAGGACTTGCGTATGCGTTCGCTTCTGCGTGCGAGCACACGGGGACCGGGCACTTTAAAAAAAAATTAAAATTTTGATCACTTTATTCCTATTACAAGGAATGTAAACATCCCTTGTAATAGGAATATGACAGGACCTCTTTACAGTGATATATGGGGTCAATAAGACCCCACATCTCACAAGGCAGGGAAGTCTTAAAAAAAAATTTAAAAAAAAAAATCGATCACCGCTTTCCAGCCAAGTCTGCGTGTTTTTTTTGAATGCCAAAGCCGGGCGTGACGTCAAAACATCGTGCCCGGCCTCAGACGATCAGAGACTCCGGGGACCATCTGGTCCACTGGAAATCTATGATCAGCATCCGGGGCCAGCGGATCCGTTCTCAGACTCACCGATCGCAGCGGTGAGTCGGTAGAAGCACCGAAGGGCGGCATCTGCTTTTGCCGCCCGTAAGAACGATCAAGCGGCAGAATAGCCGCTGATTGTTTTTATGGTGTAGGGAATCGCCGGCTGAAAATGACGATATCTGAATGATGCCTGTAGCTGCAGGCATCATTCAGATATACCCCCACAAAGCCCAGGACGTCATACGATGGCCTCTGGGCTCAAAGTGGTTAAGTGTACTTTTACTGTGTAGACCATAGGCTGTGAATTTGTTAGATATCCGTCAGTCTTGTACCATGTTCCTAATATTGTAATAGTTTTGTATGTACAGCATTTTTGTTCAGTAAAAAGCACATTTACACACTGCAGAGGTCTCGGCTTCTTTGCATATATCGCAAAGTAGCCTTGCTAGATAGATGCAAGCAAAACAAATCATACATACTAAGGGGAATCAATGGCGGAGAAGATCTGGGTGTTCTGGTAGATGAGCTTTATAGCATGCAATACCAAGCTGCGGTTTCCAAAGCGAGAAAAATCCTTTACATTAAAAAAATAGGATTTTTGTACTCACCGTAAAATCAATTTCTCTGACATCCATGGACCGACACGGCGGCTCTTAATCACTGAATGTGTGGGTATATGTCCCTGCTTCCAGGAGAAGACCTAGGCAGAATGTTAAAACATTCTAGAACAAACCAGAGCTGAACAGCCCCGCCCAGGGGGCGGTCCCTCCGGATATTACCCTCCCACCTGCAGCTAGAAGACCTCAGTTCGTAACAAAGCAGTACAAACTTAGGAAGGGTGGGTGCCGTGTCGGTCCATGGATGTCAGAGAAATGGATTTTACGGCGAGTACAAAAATACTATTTTCTCTTATCCATGGACCGACACGGCGGCTCTTAATCACTGAATGTGTGGGATGTCCCAAAGCAGTGTCAAGAGGGATGGGAGCAGTATAAATGGAAAAACCTTCACTCCAAACAAGGCAGAGCTCCTCAACGGTAGGAGTTGCCACTTTAAACAGCAGCCTGCAACACCTTGCGGCCGAAGGAAGCATCCGGAGATGCAGCCACATCAACCCTATAAAACTTAGAAAAGGCATGAACAGACGACCAGGTTGCCGCCCTGCACACTTGTGCAACCGACGCTTGATGTCGGAAAACCCAGGAAGCACCAATTGCCCTGGTGGAATGCGCCGTAACCGGAAAGGGAGGCGCCCGCCCCATGAAAGCATAGGCTTGAAAGACGGTTTGTCCGATCCACCTAGAAATGATGGCAGACGAAGCCGCTTGGCCCCGTTTCTGACCAGAGACAGTCAAACAGAGAGTCAGACTTCCGAATAGAAGCAGTAGCAGACAGGCACACCCGAAAGGCTCGTACCACATTTAAAGTGTGCCGCGCACACTCTGGGATGCGATGGGTGAAGACACAAGGACGGGAGGACAATGTCCTCATATTAGGTGAAAGGTCGAGATCACCCTTGACAAAAGAGAAAGTCGCGGATGCAACACCGCCTTATCCTTATGGATGACTAAATATGGCGACTTGCAGTACAAGGTCGCCAACTCAGGACACTCGTCTAACAGAAGTGATTGCCACTAAAAGGGCCACCTTTTGAGACAAAGTCAAGAGGGGAATATCCCTGATATTCTCAAAAGGAGGTTCCTGGAGAACCGAGAGTACCAATTCCGATCCCACGGGGGGAGAGGAGACTTGACAGGAGGGAGCACATGGCGAACCCCCTGCACAAGGGTGCTAACCAAGGAATGACCCGCTAGTGGTCGCCGAAAGAAGACGGTCAAGGCTGAAATCTGACCTTAATGATACTCAAAGCAAGCCTTTGGGCCACTCCATGCTGCAGGAAACCCAGGATTCTAGGGACGGAATATGTCCGAGGACGTCAGTCCAGCTCTTCGCACATGGCGATGTAAGCTTTCCAGGTACGGAGATAGATCATTCTGGAGGAAGACTTCCGTGCCCTTAATATGGATGAAATGACCGAGTCCGAGAGACCTGCCGTTAAGGCCAGAGACTGTAAAGGCAGGATGAAATATAGGACTTTGAGACAGAAAGTCCTCCCTTATTGGCAACCGCCAGGGAACGGCCGCGACGAGACGTACCAGATCGGCGTACCAGTGAAGCCGAGGCCAATCCGGAGCAATGAGGCTCACCGGAATTCCTTCGGCCACCACCACTTGCGATTGAGTGGAGAGGCCATTGGGTCCACCTCCGGCGTGTCCCACCGTCTGTGTGGCAAAGGAGTTGAAATACCTCCGGGTGCAAGGACCACTCTCCCTGGTCCAACGTCTGGCGACTCAAATAGTCCGCCAGTTCTATGCCCGGAATGTAAACGGCCGACAGAGCCGGCACGCTTTTAGCCCACTTCAGGGTACGGGGGACCTCGGAAGCCGCAGCCGAGCTAGACTCCCCCCTTGATGGTCAACAAACGCCACCGCCGTGCCTTTGTCCGACTGGATCCTAATGGAGCGATCCTGCCATCTCAGACCACGAGGAGAGGCACAGTCTGATGGCCCGTATTTCCAGAACATTGATCGGCAAAACGGGCTTCGTCCGGAGTCCAAGCCCTTGGGGCCAACAGGACTCCCCAGACTACACCCCAGCCCTTCAGGCTGGCGTCAGGAGTGAACACCGTCCATTGGACGGGGAGGAACGACTTCCCGAACCGAAGAGCCGGGGACCCAAACCACCATGTCAGGGACGCCCTGACCAGGTGACTCACCTGGATCGGAAAATCCAAAGACAACAGGGATTTGTCCCAAGGGAACAAGATCTCCTTCTGCAATGCCCTGGTGTGCGATTGGGCATACGGAACGGCCTCAAAAGAGGTCACCATGAGTCCCAGGACTCCCATGCAAAAACAGATTGACGACCATTTTTTTGGGATGTCAGCACCCGCACTGCAGACTGAAGTGTCAGTAGCTTCCCCGGAGGTAGAAATACCTTTGCCTCCAAGGAGCCCAGAATCAGACCGAGATACTCCAGATCTTGAGTCGGGACCAGGACTGACTCCTGAATGTTTAGGAGCCACCCGAAGTCCCTGAGGGTCTGACTGACGATAGTGTCACTGTCTAATTCTGAGCCATTTCCTGCTCTGAGAAGATCGTCCAGATAGCAAGCTAGAACCGGCACAAGCACCTTGGTGAATACCCTCGGTGCCGAGGCTAGGCCGAAAGGAAGAGCCACAAATTGATAATGGACTTCACCGATCGCAAGCGCAGAAACTTCTGGTGACTTGCGCAGATCGGAACATGCAAGTAGGCGTCCTTGATGTCCAAGGTCGCCAGAACATCCCCTTGACGGAGTGCACTGATCACCGTGCGAATGGATTCCATGCGGAACTTTTGCACCTTCACGAAGGCATTCAGGACCTGGAGGTCCAAGATAGGCTGAACCATGTCCCTTTTTTGGGACGACAAACTAATTAGAGTAGAATCCCTGAAACCTGACGGAACCGGCACAATCACTCCGGACCTGAGCAATCCTGAATAGGCCTCATAGGGTTGCCCGACGGGCAGGAAGGAGAGGAAGATTTGAGGGAAGAATCTGTCTGGGACCAGGAACGGAAACCTATCCTGTAACCTGAGGTGATTACCTCGCCCACCCACTGGTAGGAGATCCACCAATCCGTGAACCTGCAAAGTCGTCCCCCCTACCCCAGAGTCGGGTGGGGGGCAAGACTTCACGCGGAGGCAGGCTTGGGGAGCCGGCTTGTTTGGCTTACGCACCCAGGGGCGCTTGTGTCCACCAGCCGCACAGCTGTCAGTCTGGGAGGGCCTCCCCCGTTGACTGAAGAAAAAAATTTTTTGCTGGAAAGGAAGGACCCTGCTTACAGTGGCCTCCTTACCCTTGCTAGCCTGAGGAAGAAGAGTGCTTTTACCTCCCGTGACATCCTTGATGATGTCATCCAGCGCAGCACCAAAAATCCTACCACCTTTAAAAATGGTAGATCCGTCAGAGGCTTTTTAGAAGCTAGGTCAGCAGACCAGCATTTCAACCAGATCAGACAACGCAATACCACCGCCAAGACAGAGGCCCTAAGACAGGGGTCTCAAAGTACCGGCCCGCGGGCCATTTGCGGCCCGGTTATAAATGGCCCGCAGGCAGCGCAGGGGTGTCGCGGAAGGGGGGGCGCAAATTGTCAGTGTTCTACTGCCAGGCATGTACTGGCCGGACATCCGCAGCGATTTACCCGTCAATCGCCTACTGCTGGCGCCTGACGGTAGATCGAGATGCATGCAGAGTAGCGCAGGAAGCGTCTGTCATAAGTTCACTTCTCTCTCATGTCACGCTGTTGCTCCCCTCCTCTCTTCGTCCATCCCTATTTGCTTGTGACATCATCTGGGATGGACGAAGAGAGGAGGGGCCGCCGGGGAGCAACAGCGTGACATGAGAGAGAAGTGAACTTATGACAGACGCTTCCTGCGCTACTCTGCATTTGAAGAGAACGACAACAAGTAAATGCTGACCTGTGCCCCGATGTGCCCCATGTGCCCCGATGTGCCCCGATTGTGCCCCGATGTGCCCCGATTGTGCCCCGATGTGCCCTGAATGTGCCCCATGTACCCTGATTGTGCACTGATGTGCTGTGCCCTAATGGTGAGTGGTCAGTGTGCAGTGTAATGTTTAGTGCAGTGTAGTGGTCAGTGTGTTGTGGTCAGTGTGCAGTGTAGTGGTCAGTGTGTTGTGGTCAGTGTGCAGTGTAGTGGTCAGTGTGTTGTGGTCAGTGTGCAGTGTAGTGTGCAGTGTAGTGGTCAGTGTGTTGCGGTCAGTGTGCAGTGTAGTGGTCAGTGTGTTGCGCTCAGTGTGCAGTGCTCAGTGTGCAGCGCTCAGTGTGCAGCGCTCAGTGTGCAGCGCTCAGTGTGCAGCGCTCAGTGTGCAGCGCTCAGTGTGCAGCGCTCAGTGTGCAGCGGTCAGTGTGCAGTGGTCAGTGTGCAGTGGTCAGTGTGCAGTGGTCAGTGTGCAGTGGTCAGTGTGCAGTGGTCAGTGTGCAGTGGTCAGTGTGCAGTGCAGTGGTCAGTGTGCAGTGCAGTGGTCAGTGTGCAGTGCAGTGGTCAGTGTGCAGTGCAGTGGTCAGTGTGCAGTGCAGTGGTCAGTGTGCAGTGCAGTGGTCAGTGTGCAGTGCAGTGGTCAGTGTGCAGTGCAGTGGTCAGTGTGCAGTGCAGTGGTCAGTGTGCAGTGGTCAGTGTGCAGTGCAGTGGTCAGTGTGCAGTGTAGTGGTCAGTGTGCAGTGTAGTGGTCAGTGTGCAGTGTAGTGGTCAGTGTGCAGTGTAGTGGTCAGTGTGCAGTGTAGTGGTCAGTGTGCAGTGTAGTGGTCAGTGTGCAGTGTAGTGGTCAGTGTGCAGTGTGCATTGTTCAGTGTGCAGTGTGCATTGTTCAGTGTGCAGTGTAGTGGTCAGGTTTAATAATGCGTTTGCTGACACCAGTGCTGGGGGTTAATAGTGCGTCTGCTGACACCAGTGCTGCTGTTTTTGAAGTTTGAATGTTTGCATGCGGCCCCCCATGGGATATGAAAACTTGTCTTGTGGCCCTCAGGTAATTTGAGTTTGAGACCCCTGCCCTAAGATATAAGGGGCCGCGTCTAACGTGGCGTCGCAACATAAACCAGGCCCTGCACCATTTGGTGGGCCAGAGCAATAGTGTCTGGAGGAAGATTATGCTCCTGAACAGTTTGGTGCAAAAATTTTTGCCCAACCCATAAGTGTCTGAGACACAAGGGTCGCCCTCTACCACAGGCCGTAGGGCGGACCCCAACAAGAAACAGTGGGGTCCTTAAATGCAGGAGTCCCCTCCATCGGGAGAGTGGTGGCCTTGTTTAACCGGGCGACTGGAGGGTCGACCACTGGGGGAGAAGCCCACGTTTTAAGTAGGGCATCTTCAAAGGGGTATCTGATAGGCAAACGCCGCGGGACCATAAAAGTCTTCTGCTTCTTTTTCCCCAGACCTCATCAATGAGCTGGTCAAAGAAAGGTACATATGGAAAAAAACTTTTGTAGAAGGCCCGGCCCTAAGGAACCAGAGGAGACTGTCCGCCTGAGGTTCTGCATCTGCAGCATTTAGCTTGCGAGTGTTCCTCACCGCAGCAATGAGTTCACCAACAAGTGCCCTGTCATTTACGGACACAGAACTGGAGTCTTCCTCGCAAGGAATGTCCTGTTCAAAACCATCAAAGATATTCAGAGCTAGGGTGCTGAGCGGTAGTGGCTAGGCCCATATCTGAATCAGCGCACACCCCCCTTTTTTTTGTGGAAATAAAAGTGGGGAGAGGGGCTTTTTTGCTCCCTTGCGCTCACACACTGCTTCCCTCCTGGTCAGAATGATTCCAGGACTGCCAACTGGTCCATAAGGACCGCAGGAGCACTGCCAGTTGTCTCTAACAAGTGTGAAGAAACAGGTGAACCAGACACCAATGTTGCCACCCTCTGAGACCTTATTCACCATTACCCGGAGTACTCACCACCCCTAGGGACCGCTCGGTACCGCTGTATGACCCACGCTGTAGCGTGAGCCTGAGGAGAGTGAAGAATCTGTGAGGAGATGTGGATTCCGCACCGCTCAGGCAGCGCTGCTAGAGGCCGAAAACGAAACTTAAAGCGCCGCGGCTACAAGAAAATGGCCGCCGGGCGCCTATATAATCGATTTGAGCCGCGGCAAAATGGCCGCCGATGGCGCACTTTTTTAATTTAACACACCGCGCCAATGGCGCACGTAAAAAACAAAAAACACACATTCCCCCAGAATACTTCCCAAGTGACTAACAGCCATAGAGCACCCCCCCCCCGAGGGCAGAGTGACCCCCCAAGCAGCACAGCAGCAGAACAGGGTGCAGAGAGCAGCATAACAGGGGGGAGACAGGGAGAACTCCCCACACACACACAGCCAGCATGTACTCACCTTGCAGCAGGAGAGACTACTTACCCGTCCCGCAAGCACCTTGGAAAACACCCTCGGTGCTAATAGAGGGACTCACTGGCTTGTTTAAGACAGACCCATCACAGAGTCGTACTGCGTAGCTGTCAGCCCAGTCAACCGCGAAAGATACAGTAGGTACTGTTCAATCTTGAGAGGACCGCGGGAGCATGAAAGCAACCTGGCCACCCCTGTAGCCATGGGGTATGTTGTGAACTGAGTCTCTCACACACACAAGGCGAGGATCAGCACGCTCGATGGTCAGACAGGGAAGACTACGAGGATACTAGTATACCCAACCTGTTGCCCAGCCGACAGTTGATTGAAGGTCTCAAAAATAAAATTCCCAAAGGAATAAAATTTAAAAGTAAAATCTTCCAGGAGACTGGCTCCTGAGAGAGCCACATCTTTTGCAAAGGCAGAAAAAACTGGGGTCTGCTAGCTGCAGGTGGGAGGGTAATGTCCGGAGGGACCGCCCCCTGGGCAGGGCTGTTCAGCTCTGGTTTGTTCTAGAATGTTTTAACATTCTGCCTAGTTCTCCTCCTGCAAGCAGGGACATATATACCCACACGTTCAGTGATTAAGAGCCGCCGTGTCGGTCCATGGATAAGAGAAAATGGCCCGGTCATTGAGCAGCCAATTCTTCCGGGGCTGAAGTGGTTAAGAGGACAAGGGGCAATCTATGTCTGGAGGAAAAAGATTTAACCTTCAAATATGGAAAGGTTTTTTCTCAGCAAGAGCTGTGAAAATAAGACTGGTCCTGTCCAGCTCTGGTAGTAAAAACACACACACACACACACACACACACACACACACACACACACACACACACACACATTCTTTCCTAAAAGAGCAAAAAATATAAAACTTGACACTAAATATTTATAGGCAATGCTGATCGAGGGAATATCAGATTCAAGCAAATTGGATCATGCTTTTTTTTTGCCTTTCTCTGGATCAACTGTGGGTAGAAGATTCTGTATATAAAAGGTTTTCAATTTGTGTGTTTTTCCCCCTCTCCCTGTGGGTTGAACTGGATGGACTTTTCAACTAAACTACATAACAATGCAAGTCTCCTTTGTGAAAAATCAGTACCACAAGAGCATGGAAACAAGAGGTTCGATTTCCACTTACGCTGGCCGTCTGGTTTCTAGCAGAGTCAGCAATATTTGGATAGCACTGACAATTGCAGATTCATTCTTCTCTTTTAAAAATATATTTGATAGTAGTTGTTCTAATATTTCTTGCCTAAAAATAAAGGATCAGAAGAAAAAAAAAAATCAGAACCAAATTTAAAACATTCTGCATCTATGCCATAGCTAGTAGTTACTATGAAATACATTAATCGCCACTGTGGAATGTAAATCAATACAAACCTACAATGTTAGGTGAGGACAGGACAGCAGACATGACCATGCAACTGCAGGACTGGACTTCTGCATCTCTATTGACACTCATAGGAGGGGGAGCAGAGAAAACATTTAAAACAAACCAAGATGTGAGATTATAAGCTCCATCGAGCAGGGCTTTCGATTCCTACTGTATTGTAATTGTACCATCTGCCCTTATGTTGCAAAGCGATGCGTAAACTGTTGGCGTTATATAAATCCTGCATAATAATGAACCCAAATCATCATAATTAGGCATCAGAAGTGTGAATTCAGAAACAAAGATGTTGCCTAATTCAGCAATTAAAGTGTTAAACCCCCTCAAAAAAAATATGGATCCTGCTGTCCCTTTAACACGTTATATAGCACAGTGCTTGTGCAGTGCAATTTGACTCCCTGTATCATCTGAATTACCTAGCTGATCCAACAGTTTCTACCCTCTCCTTTGTAAACTGACCAGTGTATTATGGCTGCTGAGCCCCGACACCGTGGTCAGTTTACATGCCTCCGTCATCCGCTACTATCCTGTCTTTGTCCACTCTCCCCCCTCCCTCCCTGCTCTCATAATGCCTAAAATCTTATATAATCCTGCTGGTTTAACAGGAGCTCCTGTATGTTTTATAATATAAAAAAAAAAATAGGATTTTTGTACTCACCGTAAAATCCGTTTCTCTGACGTCCATGGACCGACGCAGCTCTCATACTGATTACATGTGGGTATATGTCCCTGCTCGCAGGACAAGACCTAGGCAAAATGTTAGAGGTTAAAACATTCTAGAACAAGCCAGAGCTGAACAGCCCCGCCCAGGGGGGCGGTCCCTCCGGACATTACCCTTCCACCTGCAGCTAATCAGCCTCAGTTCGTAACAAAGCAGTACAAACTTAAAAGGAAGGGTGGGTGCTGCGTCGGTCCATGGACGTCAGAGAAACTGATTTTACGGTGAGTACAAAAATCCTATTTTCTCTTATCGTCCATGGACCGACGCAGCTCTCATACTGATTACATGTGGGACGTCCCAAAGCAGTATAAGAAAAGGGTGGGAGCAAAAAAAGTAAGGAACAACCAAAACTTCACTCCAAACCAGCAGAGCCCCTCAACGGAGGAGTTGCAACATTAGACAGCGGCCTGCAACACTTTGCGGCCGAAGGAAGCATCCGAAGATGCAGCCACATCAACCTTGTAGAACTTTGAAAAGGTATGAACGGACGACCAGGTCGTCGCCTTGCACACTTGTGCAACCGACGCTTGATGTCGGAAGGCCCAGGAAGCACCAAATGCGTTGGTGTAATGCGCCGCAACCGGAAAGGGAGGCGCCTGCCCCTTAAGGGCATAGGCCTGTATGACGGTCTGCCTGATCCACCTAAAGACGGTGGCAGACGACACCGCTCGGCCCTGTTTTGGACCAGACACAGATTTCCGAATGGAAACAGTAGCAGACAGGTACACTCGTAAGGCTTGTACCCATCTTAATGCAGGAAGCGCAAACTCTCAGGGAAGCGATGGGTGAGGACACAAGGACGAAGAACAATGTCCTTCTTAAGGTGAAAGGCCAAGACAATCCTTAGAAAAGAAGGATGGTCGTTGGCGCAACACCAACATATCCTTATGGAGGACCAAGTAAGGCTACTTGCCAGACAAGGCTGCCAACTCAGACACCCGTCTAACCGAAGCAATGGCCAATAAGGCCAACTTCCGGGACAAGGTCAAGAGAGGAATCTCTCCGATATTCTCAAAGGGATGTTCTTGAAGAACCGAGATGCATTAAAATCAGATCCCAAGTAGGGAGAGGAGGCTTGACAGGGGGGACCACATGGCGAACCCCCTGCCCAAAAGGTGCTATCAAGGAATGGCCCGGCAGCGGTCGTTGAAAAAGACAGTCCGGGCCGAAATCCGACCCTCAAAAAAAAAGGTATGCAAGGCCAGCTTTTGGGTCACACCACGCTGTAAGAACAGCAAAATCCTGGGAACGGAAAACATCCGAGGATGCCACTCAAGTTCCTCGCACATAGCGATGTAAGCCTTCCAGGTACGGTGAGATATCTTTCTGGAGGAAGATTCCCGTGTCAACAACATAGAAGAGATGACCGAATACGAGAGAACTCGGTCCTTTAGCACCTGGCTTTAAACAGCCATGCCATTAAAGCCAAGGACTGTAAAGCAGGATTAAGTATGCTCTGCGAAGCCGGCGACGCAACAACAGTAGCAGAGGGTAAGCATATATCAGGCGATACTGCCCCCACGGGCTTCCAACACGTCTAACGCATCCGCCCAGGGGTCCCTGGACCTGACCACGATCTTGCCACCTTGCGAGTGAGTCGAGAGGCCACAAGGTCCACTTCCGGTGCCCCACCTCCGGTAAAGAAGGTGGAAACCCCTCCAGATGCAAGGACCCTTCGCCTGCAATGCACACGGCCGACAGGACCGTCTTGCAGCGAGACGTATGAAAATCCCAAAGAGACTCCGCAATGTATCGGAGAAGGGAGGCCCCAGTGTACAGGGTGCCTCAAATGTTGGCCAATAAAGGCAACTTGACGGAACTTCCCTAGAAACTCGGTCAGAGGACTAGTACCTCAGCCTCCACAGGTGGCGCAAACCCACCCCGGGCACAGAGACCCTAAAGGCTAAAGCAGTTGTAGTGCACCTGCTAGACGACTGATGAATGAAGCAGAGGCTTTTGCCCAGTCATTGAGCTACAAAAAATGCCAGAGACGCAGCCACTAACGGGCGCAACGCCAACCCCAGCCTGGCGAACACAGTCCAAGCCAGCGCTTCTGATCACCACTGAAAGCAGGTGGAAAGTGATACCCCTGAAACCAGGGATCCTTGTAACAATGCTCCATCCAGCAGCTACCCATGGATAGGTGCTGATTGTGCAAACACATAGTTTATCCTATGTATTGCGTCAAACGCACAAATGGAGAGTGTGGGAGGAAACCCACCCAGCCACAAAGAGCATAATACCACCACATACGGCGTATGTAGTTTAGTATTTGTGGATAAACCTATTAAACGCGTATATACTGTGCCAGCGACGAAGGCGTGCACATCACCGGGGCCTGGACGTAAACAAGCCACACAGATTGCGTACACAACCGTGTAGGTATGTTAGCCTGCGAATAAACAAATTGCACATGTTTATACTGTGCATAGCGCTAAGAATGCGCACACCATTGGAACACAGGGGAGAAACCTGAGCACCCGGATGAAACCCATGCAGACTGCATGCGCATACCGTGTATGGTATTATAGTATGTGTGCTAAACATTTTGCACAAGCCCATGTGTGCATAGCACCGAAGGCGCGCACACTGTTGGCGCGTGGGAGGAACCGAAGTACCCCACGCATACTCAGAATGCAATACCTACAGCTACTGTAAATGTATTTAGTGTAGTGTATAGACAATGTGTATGTTTACACCGTGTATTGCACCAAAGGCATGCATGTCATGTAGCATGGGCAGAAACCCACGCAGACTGCATACGCATACCGTGTAGGTATTATAGTGTGTGTGCGCTAAACCTTTTGCACAAGCTCATGTGTGCAAAGCACCGAAGGCGCGCACACCGTTGGCGCGTGGGAGGAACCGAAGTACCCCACGCATACTCAGAATGCAATACCTACAACTACTGTGAATGTATTTAGTGTAGTGTATAAACAATGTGTACGTTTACATCGTGTATTGCACCAAAGACATGCATGTCATGTAGCGTGGGCGGAAACCCACGCAGACTGCAAAGACATACCGGGTAGGTCCAATCGCACAAATTTAGACTGTGCATAGTAGGCTTGTGCAATTCGTTTTGTAACGAATCAAAATTCGTCCGAATTTAGCAACATTCGGAAGCATTCGAATTTCCGAACAGAGCAATTACGAATAAAACCGAATCCGAAATAAATTATACCGCAAAATAGCGAATGCCCGAAGGTCTTCGGCATAATTCGTTATGAAAAAAGTTACGAATGTACGAATCCATTCGAAGCACAATAACACTCTCTGCTCTCTGCTTCTCCCTCACCATGCTGAACTCCCTCTCAAAATGGTGTACAGGGGCGGAGGCTATAGCCGCATGAAAAAACGAAAGTAAAATACGAGATTTCAAATCCATTCGAAGCACAATAACACTCACTCTGCTCTGCTCTCTGCTTCTCCCTCACCGTGCTGAACCCTCTCAAAATGGTGTACAGGGGCGGAGCCTATAGCCGCATGTAAAAAACGAAAGTAAAATACGAGATTTCGAATCGTTACAAATAACCGCTATGTATTTAGAAAAGTACAAATCCATTCGAAGCACATTAGGCATAATAGGCAGCGTCGTTGTGAGAGAGACACGGAAAATTACGAATCAACGAACCCAAAAAAAGTCACGAAAGTAGGAGTTGTGTCCAGAATCAACGAAAAACAACGTACTCTACCGAAAGTACGAATTATAAAGCAACAAAAAATTCAACGAAAAATGTCGCTTGCAAAAATACGAATGAGTCCGAACACGAAAAATCCCGTCTAGCAAAATTACGAATGATTACGAATCAACAGGACCGGAAAGAAACTAACCGAAACGGAACAAATTTTTCCGTTGTGCACAAGTCTAGTGCATAGCGCCGAAGCGCCCACTCAGAAGAACTCCACGCAGCCAGCACACAGATACCGTGTAGGAATGATAGCGTGTGAATCAACATAATATTGCACATGTTTATGCTGTGCATTTCCATTGGAGCGTGGGGGGAAACCGGAGTACCCGGAGGAACCCCACGCAAACAGTATACCCATACTGTAAACATGTATAATATGTGCAATAAACATATTGAACATGTCTATACTGTGCAGAGAGCCGAAGCGCACATACCATGAGAGTGCGGGAGGACACCGGAGCCCCTGCCAGCCCAGAGAGTATGATACATACATATACTGTGAATGTATCTGGAGTCTTGCATAAACATATTTTGTACGTTTATATCATGTATGGCACTGAAACACAGCATTGGAACGTGGGGACAGCCACGCAGACACAGAGACCAATAACACATACATACACTGTGAATGTATGCAGTGTAGAGGTATAGGATGAGTTTAAATTATGGCGCAGAGGCGCATAATCTTCTCTGTATCATTCCAACCTGCTTGACAGTGCTGCTGAAGCAGCATACAGGTAACAGTTAACCTCTGATCCTCAGACCGCGTGTCTGTCAGAGCTCAAATCATTCCCCAGGAAATGGCGGGAAATGTTACCTCAGGTATCACACACAAGGCTCACAGGGATTAGAGACATAAATTAATAAAGTCCTCCCTCATCCATGCTGCTCTTGAGGCAGCGTGTGAGGAAAACTGTGAGGAAACTGTGTAAAAGAAAAGCTTGTCACAGCAATTCCAGCCTGAGTGCGATTCTCACATCATCAATGAGATCACTTACAAGCACCCTGTCATTCACTGACACAGAACTGGAGTCTTCCTCACAAGGGAATGTCCTGTTCATAAACATTAAATATTCAGGAGGTAGGGTCCTGAGCCTTACATTCTGACAGGAATGATTCCAGGACTGCTGACAACTGGTCCATAAGGACCACAGGTGCAGGAAACATATGAACATGTTTAACTGTGCAGCACTGCCAGTTGCCCCAGGCAATGTGGAGAGCAGGTGTATCAGACTCCATAAACGCCACCCTCTGAGACCTTATACACTATACAGTGAATATACAGTCCACCCACTGGCTACGCTGAGGAGGGGATACCCGGGAGGACCCACCAACCCTTAAGGACAGCTCAGTCTGTGAGGAGATTGTGAGGGGATTCGCGCCGCCGCCAGAAATAAATGCGCAGCGGCCACAAGAAAATGGCCGCCGTCCGCAGCTATAACTGTGCCACTAAATGCCAAGATGGCCGCCGAGCGCAAAATTCAAAGCTCTAATGCGCGCCAATGGCGCACGCAATAACCACCTCAAACAGCGTCAATGGCGCACGCAATAATCACCTCACACACCAGAAAAAACTGCAGACATGAGCGCCCAACCAGGCCAGAGTGACCCCCAAGCACCCCACAGCACCAGTACAGGGTGCAGAGAGCAGCATAACAGGGGGGGGGGGGGGGACAGGGAGAAACCCCCACACACAAACACAGCCAGCATGTACTCACCTGCAGTAGGAGAGACTACTTACCCATCCCTTTCAGGGACCCACTGGCTTGTTTCAGACAGACCTATCACAGAGTCGTACTGCGTAGCTGTCGGCCCGGTCCACCGCGAGAGATACAGTCAGTCAAGTACTGTTCAATCTTGAGAGGACCGCGGGAGCATGAAAGCAACCCGGCCACCCCTGGAGTCATGGGGCATGTCGTGAACTGAGTCTCACACACGCAAGGCGAGGATCAGCACGCTCGATGGTCGGACAGGCAAGACTACGAGGATACTAGTGTACCCAACCTGTTGCCCAGCCGACAGTTGATTGAAGGTCTCAAAAATAAAATAATAAAATTCCCAAAGGAATAAAAATCAAAAGTAAAATCTTCCAGGAGACTGGCTCCTGAGAGCCACGTCTTCTTCTGCTAGGCAGAAAAAAACTGAGGCTGATTAGCTGCAGGTGGAAGGGTAATGTCCGGAGGGACCGCCCCCCTGGGCGGGGCTGTTCAGCTCTGGCTTGTTCTAGAATGTTTTAACCTCTAACATTTTGCCTAGGTCTTCTCCTGCGAGCAGGGACATATACCCACATGTAATCAGTATGAGAGCTGCGTCGGTCCATGGACGATAAGAGAAAAAGCCTTTAACGTATTTCAGAGCGGCTCCCCTCGATTACGTGACCTGCCGGTTCTCTCTCCTCAGGCAGAAGAAAGAGTTGGCCGGTGACGTGATCATAGAGAACTGCTCTTAAATATGGTAAAGGAGGCTTTTTTCAATATAAAAAACAGACACAGGAGCTCCTGTCGTTAGGAAACAAGGAGTATGTAAACGTTCTGTGGAGCGGGCTAACAACCACTTTAGATTGGATAACAAAAAGGCATCAGGAGTAAAAGACATGGCTCAAAAGAAAATCGGCACCTGCATAAAAAATAAAAAAGTTGTGACAATGGTCAATTCACCAGGTTAAATAACGGGCAATAAAAAGCGGTAAAATGGCACTTGCGGTAAATCAGTTTTGAAAGTCCTCAACAATGGATGGAAAACCCCCAGCGTGAGGTCCTGCCCACATGTATTCATGGCCCCATGCACATCTCTAGCATGTATAGAAAATGCTGCAGCAAAAATGCAATTTCTAAAAGGAAAAAAATTAAAAGCCCCCCCACAAAATCTATACCAGACCCTTATCTGAGTATGCAAACGAGCAGGGAACCCGCTGACAGCTGATGAGTCATCCGTTAAGAAAACGTCTGCCAGCTTTCTAGCCCGCTCCTTTGCAACTAGCTTTTGTGGAGGCAGGTGTAATCCCCACGCCGTTTGACAAATACCGCATGTTTTATCGCCAGCAAAGCCCTGGATGATGAAATAAAAAATTAAATCATATTTAACGGCACATTTCATTTTGCGGTAAATTGGACTATTTACCGTATGTGACCATTTATGCGAGTCACGTGACTTATTGCATGCGGTAAATTGACCCCATGATATCAAGCATCTAAGATCAGTCAGCCATAATATCCTGCTTCCCATTTCAAAAGGTGCAGCCTAAAAGCCTAAAAGACTGAATTGCAGCAGAGGCTCTGAAATCTAAAGAAATACAACTCAGTCAGTTGTAGTAACAAGGAGGTACCATGCATACGGGAGTGGGGGAGCAAGGTAAATGCATGGATCTCATTGGAAGTTTCTGCCCCCAGAGTGCCATTGGGGCTATTGTCAAACTAAAGTAGAATTACTGCCACTGTACTGCAACTATGAGAGTCAAAGTTTTGCGCATCAAAAATAGCTTCATCAGCACTGATCATTCCCCATTTGAGCAAGCTTCCAACAGATGCACACAAAAGCACAATGTCTTTTAAAATTACAACAAACAGCGCTAAAAGAGACATACTTTTCTAACGTGGCCAGCAGAGGGTCTGGTTCTGGGCTGTTCTGCACTTGTAACAACTGATCCCTGCTCAGACGTATAATCTCACAAAGGGACTGTGATGCATTAGAATGTCTCTGTGAATGGAGAAAAGAACAGTTACACATATTCCTGTAGATCTTCAAACAAATGCAAGATAAAACATTGCGTCTTTAAAAAGTGCTCTGGAAATAGATGGGGGTATAATTAAGAGGCATGATGGTGCACAGCAGCCTGCTCAATAACAAAACCTTTTACAGCTTCCAATTACATCATTCTGAACTTTGTAGAATGCGCTTACAAATAACAATTCCCTATGGATACAAAAACACATGGACATGAGAAAGGTGTGTGTGTACTTACGGTATCTTATACAGCATTGAATGCGGTTTAACCACTTGCAAACCACAACGAGTGTGTGTGCGGTCGGCAAGTGGTTTGACTGGGTTTTAGCTGAAGCCATCAGCCATAACCCCTGTATTTTACTTTTCAGCCGCTGGCTCTCTTATGAAAGTGGTCCAAGTGGCTCATTAGCTGCCAAATCGCTTTCAGAAGCAGTGGGAGGGGACCATGTAAAACAGCCCAGTCATATTGTAATTGAAAATTATTAAAAATTATCTTTCCTTTTAAATTTGCAGCGCTGTAATGTTCTGTAAAATACAAAGCAATATGGCTACCCTGAAGCATTCTGTACACAAATGGTTGACAGAACACCCCCAGAAATGTCCTGTTTGTGCGTCTGAATGATTTTCCTAGAAGCCTGCACTAAGATTCGAATCAGATTTTGAGCATCCCTTGCAAAAAAATAAAATTTTTGGTGGGATACTCCTAAAAAGAGAAATACCATTTAAAGGCATGCAGACCCTGCCAAGTTCCTCATTAGAGCCCTGCAGATGCAGCAGCTGATAATTATTGAACCACTCACATACAAATTCACTCAGCACATGGACAAACTGCCATTTCTTCCAGAACAAAAGTTAGTAATCTGCAACAAAGTTTGTTAGAATCTCTGCAACGTACATAGATCACTCAGAGGGGAAGGTTTTTTTTCTCTCAACAAAAAAGTGTAGTTACTCGGTTTTACTTTAATGCATTCTAAGCATTAAGGTAAAAAAAACCTGTGCTCCTGGATCTCCACTCACCCACTTATATTTACTTGAGCCCAACTTCAATCTAGCACAGTGCCTGACAGCAGCTGCTTTCTTCTCTCACAGAGCAGATTGATAGTAGCGGGGGCCATTGGCACCTGATATTGATCCAGGGCTGTGCCTGTCTGCAGCAGCTCGTCTCCGCTCTCTTTTCACGAAGACTCAGCATCAGTTGGCTCCTGCTGCTGTCAGTCAAGTCCTGTGAAGGGGCGGAGCCGAGTGGTGCGTGTCAAACACACACAGCGCGATTTGGGATCAAGCCAGTAAGTCACTATAGCAAGCGGCTTGCTATAGGAGCACTCTGAGAGGAAGGGCCAAGATCGCCCGCAGGGGACCCCAGAAGAGGTTCAGGACCACGCTGAAAAATCATTGCAGGCAATTTTTCTCTTTTTTTTACACACACACACACACACTTGACTCTTAGGATTAAAGGACACCCTTTCATTGGGAAGGGGGCTTTGGGGAAAGCTTGCATGGCTTCTCAACCAAAGTCTTGCAATGAACACAGATTTGAAAGTTGAAACCTAGGTTGAGCGATTAGGTGCTCCAGGTTTTGCAGAGGTAGAGGCTTCTGAGGGGGATTTTTGGATCTTCCACAAGAAAAAATAAAATAAAATATATTATATATATATATAAGTCAGACATCTTCCTTGAAAAGTAATACGTTTGAGTTGTCTTAAGCCCCATACACACAGTTGGACTTTTTGACAACTTCCATCGGACAAACTTTCGGTTTTCATAAGACAAAAGTTCGCTCTGCAAACGGACAAACTTTTCGGCAACAAAAGTCCTAACGGTGCAAAGTCCTGCCGTGTGTACAGAAATCCATTGGACTTTTGTCCGAAGTACAAACACGCATGTCCAGAACCAATGTTAAAATCAACCAACAATATCAGAAGTTGACCAAAGGGTGGCGGTAAAGATCAGAAACAACATGTGGATGTTGGGAAAGTTTGCAGAAAAGTCCTGCCGTGTGTGTTCACGGCAAACTCCCGTCGGACAAAAATCCACTGAAAAGTTTGTTTGAAGTCCGACAGTGTGTACTAGGCTTTACAGGCAGCTTCAGCGTTCCAGGCTTCTAGACACAAGATTGGTCTTGTGACATCTTAGGACAGCCCCACAAAAAGCAAAGTGTAAGGCTCCATGTACATGAGACGTTTTTACAACTGCTCCTGAACGATTTAACTTTCGTATAACACTCACTTTTTTACTCTGAAAATAGAGGGTAAACTGTGCCTGTGTTATACGCAGGGGGCTGTGGAAAGTTTTTTTTCCTGAAACTGCCCTCTTAAAGCTAGGGTGCATGTTATGCACGAGATAGAGATATATTAAGGGGGAAGTTTCAGGGAAAAAAAAAAACTTTCCACAGCCCCCTGCGTATAACAGGTTTATTATATATATATATATATATACACACACACACACACACATATATACATACATACACACACACACATACATACACACTAACAAAAAACGCCTATAAACGAAACGCTGCTAAACGCGGGTTACCGCTATGAGTAAGCACTTCAATAGTGTGAAACGCGTTAGCCAGATGTGATCAGTTTGCTGTGTTGTGCAGTGTGTTTTGGTTTCCTGAACCTTTTTTTGGAATAAAGGCTTTTTAACCGAGTGCTGCATCCAGAAGACTTTTCTTTCTTCAATTGGGTTACCGCATTTAGTCGCGTTTGGCATCTGAAACGTGGAAATCGTCGGCGACTGAACCCATTTTTTTGCTTTCAAATAAACGCTGTTAAACGCAACTGCCTAAAAACGGCAATAAACGAGACTGTGTACATGGTCACATAGGATAACATTGAATGAGTTCAGGGGCAGTTGAAAAAAGCGTCCAACTGCCTCTGAACGTACGTTTAGCAGGGTCCTGTGTACATGGGGCCTAAGAGAATTGCTATAATCCTGGAAAACAGGGTCATGTTGGTTGTTCGCTGCCCTAGTTAGTCGCAGTTTGATATACTGTAATTACATCAAGAGTTGGTTGCAGGGCTAGGCCTGCCAAAATAATGGAAGCTTTTTAGTGACTCAAACTTGGGATAAGTGAAATATCCTTTCTAAAGCGATTAAAATATATATATTGCACAATCGATTCCTGAACAAGGAAAATTACAGGTTTTCAGAGTTCTCTGTACCCAAAGGGACAGGACGAGATGCAGAATCCAATTACGCAATACCAAGGCTTTTGTGGATGGCAGCAGCAAGCTCTCCCCACATTGGCAAACATGTTGTGCGAAGCTCCCTCTTACAATGCAGCAATCTGGGGAAGTTTCCAACAGCTTCTTCTAAAACTGCCTCAATCTCCTCTTCAGTCCCTTACTTCAGGCCTCATGTAGGGAAGGCATATCAGGTTTAGATTCAGGTACAGACATGAGTGTTGGAGAAAAGGCTGTATTACAGCTCTCATTTGCCAAAGGAATTGTGACAGATGCAAAAAAATAAATAAAAATCTGCTCGTCACATGCTAGGTGTCTAAAAGAGTGAGAAGCCAATGCAGAGACTAGTGTTCGAGTCAGCCCTTACACTAGTGCAAAGAACAAGGTGTCACTGAGAATAAGTGTTGTGGAAGACTTCAGCAGGGAGAATTTTTGCCTGCCGTTATGCAATGGCTCCCCTTTGCCTGGTCTCCTCCATAGCTACATGTGAGGGCATTATCCCGTTACCGTACTCCATGAGTACCTGTGGAATGAAAAGGCAAGCATGTCCAGGAGAATGGAGCAAACTAGGGTGTAAATGGTCCTGTGGCATGTGAAAGGGTAGAATTGCCCAAGGACCATATAAGGGCTCTAGGAGAAAATGTCAGTAAAAATGTGTGACCGTTGGTGAGATTTAAAACCTAGTCATACACCTCAGACTAAGGTTTGAGTGACTGAGATTTAGTGCCCAAGTTTGAAAAGTCAAAATATTGCCAGAGTCTTAAAAGTAGTGGTCAGAAGCATACAGGGTGACCATGACTTCAGAACACAGGACTGTATACAATGTTCAAGCTGTCTCGGTCTCTCGTCGTACCCACAAATGAGTCTTCAGGGACTGGGTTCCAAAAAGGGATGGACCACGGCCCAGGACCTGTATAGCACCCTGCAGCCAATTACACGTTGCACCAAGTGCAAAGGTGCGTGTCCATGCAGGATCCAGTGCCTGGAGCAACATTACAGGCCGCCCTCACAGCATGGGGTTTGCGTATGGCTCCCAAGGTTGCGCCAATATGAATATACTTTTACATTAGAAGACAGCGATGAGTTGACTGAAGAATCCAAAACAATATCTAGTCAAGTGATTTCTCTGAAGAGCTTCATCAACTTGGGATAAAAAAAAAACCTGACCACAACACACAAGGACTCAGAGTGGGGTAGAAGTCTAGGGGAGGTGCCCAGGAGGCATGTTCTCCAAAGCTCTGCCAGTGTCCAGTCACCTGAATGTATGAGCCTATAACCCAAAGGTCTAAGAAAACTTTGCCTGTGTCCTGTACTGCAATAATAAGATAAGGACTTTCCCTAGCCTCCAGCAAGGGATAAGCCTTCTGAGAATGCGTTTTGGGCTTCTTTGGCTGAAAACAAGTGCTCTTGCCATCCTTGATAATGGCATCAAGAGTTTAACCAAAGACATGTCCTTCAGAAAGACTAAACAGAGCAAGCACCACTTGCAAGTAGGTTCTGTAGTCCAACACTTTAACCAGTGTCTCACAACATACAGTAACTGTAGTTTAAAGCTAAAATTATTTGCTCCAATTGTCCTAGGACCAAGGTATCAACTGCAATAATGACCCGATTCCTTTTAAGAGTCTTGTTTTTCAAGACTTTGGCAGACTGGTCAAAGTCACAGCTAAAACAGGGACAAGAATAGGAGCTGCCAGCAAGAACAGAGCTCTAGAGAGCCTCCAACTGCTTGTTTGGTTCCTTAAAGTGGAACTTTAGTGAGAAAATTAAGTCCTGTGAGATCACTTCAGGCTGGCCCATTTTGCAGATATAGCCATGTAAAACATTAAAAATAATGGTCTATATATGGTTTAAAATCCAGCAATACCACCGTCTCACACTGCTCTGCACATACAGTTTGTAGAGGCCGATCTGCTGCCAGCCATAAAGTGGAATAAAGCCCTACAGCAAAGGAAGCGGCTTCTGTTTGATCTGCAACTGCCATGGTGCTGCACATGCGATTAGTTAGGACACCAGCCATTTGATAGTTTGACAGTTTGGTTGAGGACACGGGCAAATGTGAAAGTTTGCAATCCCAGCATTCCAGAAATGCAACTTTTTTTAAATTGTTAAAGCGACGGGTTTATTTTTGCTTTATGAATCACTGCTGGGGCTATGGGCTTCAGAAAAATGGTGGCCTCTGGAACAATGCTGGAGGCAATTTACAGCACACTAATATGTCCCCTGCTAAAGAACCTCTTTATCAAGTTATGGGCAACAAGCTTTATTTATTAATATTTTCACCCAATTAACCACTCCCCTATTAGGCATTGTCACAATAGCCAAAGAACTGCACACACAAAAAAAAGAAGAAAAAAACACCCTGGTAAACAGGTTACCTGGGTAAAAAGCAGTTACTCAAGGTGACTTTGTTTGGGTCTATACAAAAAAAACAAGTGCAATACTTTATTTAACCACTTAACCTCCCTAGCGGTAATCCCGAGCGTGACTCGGGGTTGTTTTTTTATGCTAGGATCGGTAACCCCGAGTCACGCTCGGGGTAGACATTGCAGAGCTCGCAGCGGAGTTTCCTTACCTTCTCCTGGCGATCCAGCGATGATGTCCTCTGCTGTGATCGCCAGCGAGATCTCCGGCGAGTGTCGGCACTTTCGACCCCATCTGACTTCCTAGTTCCGTTCCCTGCGAGCCGCAGCGGCGCATGGGAGCGGAACTGGGCGGCAAATTCAAAAAGGTAAACACATAGTATACATACAGTATACTGTAATCTTACAGATTACAGTACTGTATGTAATAATTACACACCCCCTTGGTCCCTAGTGGTCTGCCCAGTGTCCTGCATGCACTTTTATATCATAAAAATCGTTCTGCCTGTAAACTGGGGATTGTCCATAGCAACTAAAAAGTGTCCCTTTATGTCAAAAGTGGTTTTAGACCAACTAGAAAGCAGCGATAATAAATTAGAATCACTCGCAGAATTGAGCGATAGCGATTTGTGGGGAAATTCGTCATCAAACACTAAATCTAATGATAGCGACAATTCTGCAGCTGAGCAAATTTCAGTGTTTTTGATTTGATTACATTATTGAATAATTTTTATTATAATTAGATTACTATTTTTTATAATTATTTATAGTTATTTATTATATTATAATTTATAATTTTGTGTTTCATATTTATCATACCCGGGATGTTTACTAGACTCTGGTTTGCTTAGGTTTAAGTAAGTAATTACTAAGAATCGCAGGCCTATAATACATAACACCAAATTTTCATGCAAAATAATTGTACCGCTTTTGGTACATAATTCCAGAAAGAATCATACCGCCAGGGAGGTTAACAACCGCCCACTGTAAATACACGTCGGCAGAATGGCAAGTACAGGCACAATCACGTACCTGTATGTGTCTGCCTTCGTATGGGTGGGGGGGTCCGATCGGACCCCCCTCCGGTACAGTGAGCGGCCGGGATCGCTCCGTGATGAGGGGGCAGCCATTCGATTCTGGCCACCCCCTTGCGATCGCTCCCGGTGAATCAAATGCTTCCTCTGCCTGTGTAATGTTTACACAGGCAGGAGGAAGTGATGTCATCCCTCATGCGGCGCTCACATTTACCGAGCGCCGCATGAGAGAAGACACACAGGTTAGTGCACAAACATTACACTAACACCAGCACACATAGGTACAGAAATCGCCCCCCCCCCCCCCAGATCAGCCCCCCAGCCCCCAGTCAGTGTCACTGATTGCAGTGACCATTTTAGTGATCACTGCAATCAGTGACATTTGTGACTGTAAAAGTGTCAGGGCAGTTACTTTTAGGTCCAGTGTAGCCCCCTAATAAGGGTTTAACCCCTATATCCCCCCCCAGGTAACCCTTTCACCCCCCAGCACTGCCATCACTAAGCGATCGTTTTTCTGATCGCTGTTTTATTGTCGGTGATGCCGATAGGTAGCCAGTTATTTTTTTTAGGTTCGCCGCAGGTTTTTTATAGCGTCGGGTACCCCCATATATTACCCAATAAAAGGTTTAATCCCTTGATCGCCCCCCCCAGGTAACCCTTTCACCCCCTAGCACTAAGTGATTGTTTTTCTGATCGCTGTCTTAGTGTCGGTGATGCCGATAGGTAGCCTTTTTTTTAGGTTCGCCGCAGGTTTTTATAGCGTCGGGTGCCCCCATATATTACCTAATAAAGGTTTAACCCCCCCCCGATTGCCCCTTGTTAACCCTTTCACCAGTGATCACCATATAAGTGTTACGGACGACGCTGGTTAGTTTGCTTTTTATAGTGTCAGGGCACCCGCCGTATATAACCCAATAAAGGTTTAACCCCGATCGCCCGGCGGTTGATATCAATTAGGTTTTAGCGTCGGAGGGTCTGCGTCACACCCCAGGCAGCGTCAGGTTAGTGCCAGTAGCGCTAACACCCATGCGTGAAGCATACACCTCCCTTAGTGGTATAGTATCTGAACAGATCAATATCTGATCAGATCTATACTAGCGTCCCCAGCAATTTAGGGTTCCCAAAAACGCAGTGTTAGCGGGATCAGCCCAGATACCTGCTAGCACCTGCGTTTTGCCCCTCCGTCCAGCCCAGGCCAGCCAAGTGCAGTATCGATCGATCACTGTAACTTACAAAACACAACACACATAACTGCAGCGTTCGCAGAGACAGGCCTGATCCCTGCGACTCCAGTGCTGATCTAGGGTCTAATAGACCCCAGTTTTTTCAACAACAAAAAAAAAAAAAAAAGTGTACCTGTCACTACCTATTGCCATCATAGGGGATATTTACATTCCCTGAGACAACAATAAAAATGATAAAAAACAAAAAAATATGGAAGGAACAGTTTAAAAATAAAATAAAAAAGCAAAATTAATAATTTAAAAAAAAAGCACCCGTCCTGCCCTGCTCTTGCGCAATGGCGAACGCAAGCGTCGGTCTGGCATCATATGTACACAGCAATTGCACCATGCATGTGAGGTATCACCACGAAGGTCAGATTGAGGGCAGTCATTTTAGCAGTAGACCTCCTCTGTAAATCTAACGTGTTAACCTGTAAAGGCTTTTAAAAATGTATGTAGTTTGTCGCCAATGCGCGTTTGTGTGAAATTTTAAAGCATGTCGTGTTTGGTATCCATGTACTGGGCCTAAAAACATCTTTATTTCATCAAACATTTGGGCAATATAGTGTATTTTAGTGCATTAAAATAAAAAAAGTGTATTTTTCCCCCCCAAAAAATGCGTTTGAAAATTCGCTGCGCAAATACTGTATGGAAAAAAAAATGCAACACCCATTTTAATCTGTAGGGCCTTTGCTTTAAAAAAATATATAATGTTTGGGGGTTCAACATAATTTTCTTGCAAAAAAAATAAATAAATGTTTTCATGTAAACAAAAAGTGTCAGAAAGGGCTTTGTCTTCAAGTGGTTAGAAGAGTGGATGTAAGCTTCCTAATGTTGGGTATAAAATGCCAGGACAGTTCAAACCCCCCCCCCAAATGACCCCATTTTGGAAAGTAGACACCCCAAGCTATATACTGAGAGGCATGTGGAGTCCATTGAATATTTTATATGTTGGCACAAGTTGCGGAAAAAAAAAAAAAATTACTAAATGATATATTGCTCAAACATGCCATGGGCATATGTGGAATTGCACCCCAAAATACATGCTGTTGCTTCTCCTGAGTACGGGGATACCACATGTGTTAGACTTTTTGGGAGCCTAGCCGCGTACGGGACCCGAAAAACCAAGCACCGCCTTCAGGCTTTTTAAGGGTGTATCCCCATACTCAGAAGCAGCAAAAAAAAAATTTGGGGTGCAATTCCACATATAACCATGGCATGTGTGAGCAATATATAATTTAGTGACAACTTTTTGTAATTTTTTTATTTTTTTTGTCATTCAATCACTTGAGACAAAAAAAAAAATATTCAATGGGCTCAACATGCCTCTCAGCAATTTCCTTGGGGTGTCTACTTTCCAAAATGGGGTAATTTTGGGGGGGTTTTGTACTGCCCTGCCATTTTAGCACCTCAAGAAATGAGATAGGCAGTCAAATTAAAAGCTGTGTAAATTCCAGAAAATGTACCCCAGTTTGTAGACGCTATAACTTTTGCGCAAACCAATAAATATACGCTTAGACATTTTTTTTACTAAAGACATGTGGCTGAATACATTTTGGCCTAAATGTATGACTAAAATTGAGTTTATTCGATTTTTCTTATAACAAAAAAGTAGAAAATATCATTTTTTTTCTACATTTTCAGTCTTTACGTTTATATCGCAAAAAATAAAAATCGCAGAGGCAATCAAATACCATTAAAAGAAAGCTCTATTTGTGGGAAGAAAAGGACGCAAATTTTGGGTACAACATTGCATGTCCGCACAATTTACAGTTAAAGCAGCGCAGTGCCAAATTCTGAAAACACCTCTGGTCCTTTAGCTACAAAATGGTCCGGGGCTTAAGTGGTTAAATGCATAAAAATTGGAAAATTCCAAAACCAGAAATTAGCAAAAAGCCATCTCCCAGCATTAGAGGAATCTCACACATACATAGCCCTCCACACACAACAGTTGTTACCATTTATTGGCCTGTGACCAGATTGGTAGTGTCAATAAGAGCTGAAACAGTAAGTCTGGTTGCAACACTCCAAAGCTGGCCTGAGGATAGGCCACGCTGGATAGCTGCAGTCGTAGAGACTAGTAAAAGTACATCTGCGTCACCATCTCCTCCCTCCATTCCTTCCCCCCCCCCCCCCTCAACACAGAACTACATGGAGAACTCCTTTCACAACATTTTTATTTTTGTTTGGGTTAGTCTTGCGCAGCTACGCATAAGAATCCTTCCACATGTCACTGTTACAGCCATGCAACATCCTATATAATTTGTTTCCCTTCACAGAAAAAAGTTGCAGTTTTTGTAAAAACGGCATAGGGATTACATAAGTTTTAATGCAAACATGCCCATTTTTCCTTCAAGACATTTACAAAAAAAAAAAAGAAGTGAGCAGTAAATAGAAGTTCCTAGCAAAACAGACATCTAGAGAGATTTTGCAGCAATCGCTGTGGGAAATCATTAAATCCATACTTACATCTTCATCCTGAGAAGGGTGCACTAACTCTACAAGTCTCTGGATAATCTTCTCTTCGTTTAGCCACTATAAAAAGGGAAACAAAAAAAAAAAAAAAAATGTATATCTAGCTACTGGCCTATAAGCTTTGTCTGAGGATTGCAAGTTGTTCTTCTCAGCATTGAATAAAAAAGGTGCTAATATATCTGTTGATCAGGTGTACAAATGATCAACATCCTGCCAAAGAGTGGAGACAACATATGCTTGTACAAGTAGTTTTGTCCATCTTGGCACTTGAGTATAATAAAACAAGAACAGGATTTTAGGGGTGCACAATAAATGGCAGAGCTTTTTTAAATTAGATGACATATTAGTAAAACAGATTGTGAAATTAGATACTATAAAATCACCACACTCTATTTAACCACAAAATATGCAAGTTGCAATCAAATGATTTATTTTGATCAGTAACTTACAATTGATCTTTAAGAGAAACCGCAGTCCGCTCACAGAATTTGTAATAAAGACCACCTTTGCCATTCTGAAGCTTCCCTCCAACCACTTTGCATATTTTCTCTATTGTGATTCTGTACTTGCCAAATACGCTGCAGAGGTTGCCCTCTACTGAGTATGGCTGCAACCATTTAAACTTTGGGCAGCTGAAGCTGCTGCCTGTTCACTTCCTGGATTTACAGAACTCCAGCTCTCATTGGCCCTCTTTTGACTCATCACCCCTCCCTTCCTGGCAAACTCACAAGAGTGAGAGCGCTGTGTATGATGTCAAAAGTGTGTATGATGTATAAGGCATTTACTGGCAGAAAAAAAAAAAATATATGTGTTTTACTATGCAAAGTTAAAACAAGGGTAGAAGATTTCATAAGATGGAAAGATGAAAAAATGACTGAAGGTCCTCTTTAAAAGCAGTTCTCTAGTCTTTTTTTATTTATTTTTTAACTCAGCCATAAATACTTTATCTGCTTATATTTAAAAAACATGACACTTGCTTGTCCAAGGATCCAGCACTGTCTTCACCTGGGCCAGTACTTTGCTAGTCCTTGGGTCCCCAATGCCGGAGCGTTTACCAAGGGAAGCTGCCTGGATACCTTGTGGCTTCACATTGTGCATGCGTGAGTTGTGCTGCGCTTTGTGAATAAACCCGCAGCCATCTGATGTAGGGGGTTGTTTGGGTTGAACTTACGCTCGGAGCAGAAGTGGGAGCAAGTACACCCCCCACCTTCCTCCGCCGGGCCAATTATAAAAAGGCAAAATTACAAATTCCCTGACGAATGGCGGCGGCAGCACACCACAGCCAATCCAAAATATGGCTGGGTGCCGACATTGCGGTTTCCCTGGACAGGTAAGTGTCTCTATATAAAAAGTCAGCAGCTGCAGTATTTGTAGATGCTGACTGACCATTTTATTTCCCCAGACAGAACAATGCTTTAAAGCGGAGCTCCGCCCATTTCTGTGTTTATTAAAAGTCAGCAGCTACAAAAAGTGTAGCTGCTGACTTTTAATAAACACACACCCACATGTCCCATGGTCCAGCAATGTGGCCACCCGAAGCCTCACTTCTCCCTTTCCCTCCACTGCGTCGGCATCACCACTGTGGGCACCTGGATGTGACAGCTTGCGGCTTTACAGCCGGGTGCACACAGTAAGTCCCGAATGGCCGGACAATCTTCTGGGACCTGGGAGGGAGGTGCCACCTAGGTGGCCCAGGCAGAAGACAAGACCTGCCAAAAAGAAGCACCCGCTTCCCCCCCCACCCCCCACCAAAAAAAAAAATCACATGCCAAAATGTGGCATGTCCGGGGTCAGAATTGCTTAAAGCGGAAGTTCCACTTTTGGGTGAAACTCTGCTTTAAAATATTTGAATACTTCAAGTTATGGGCCATTTATGCACATACCCTGCATTAATACATATGCATTAGTATTGGCTAAAGGACAGAAGTTACCGAAACTTACATTCAAGACATCTTGCCTTAGCTGTGGTGGCTCAATACATGTGAGAAGTCTTAGCAGCAAATCCATAATTGCAGAGGTACCTATATGTTTTATTATCAAGTCGACAAAGTCATCTTTTTTCTTTAAAAAAGCTACAATCTGCAAAGTGAAGCAAAAAGGGTTCACATGTGAATCATGTGTAAAGCATAAACCAAGACACAATGTTTAAAACACACCCACACAAATTTTACTTAAAGCTGACCAAAGCCATTTTTCTATTAAGTTACACCTATCATTTATTCTTGGCATGCATATGAAAGACCATGCCAAAAATGCAAAATCACGTAGAGAAGGACAAAGTGGATAAGACTTCACACATACCTGTTCTGGCTTCCTGCTGATTAAAATGCTTAACACTTTGCTGAAGAAACTAGCAAGCAGTGGATTCAACGGGGAGTCATTTAAAAGGAAGCTGTAGAGCCTCTTGAGTAAAGATTCATCCTCTCCTAGTCTGTCATTTATTTGTGATACATCTGAAGTTAATAACTCACAAGACAAATTGGGGTACCTAGAAGAAAACAGATCAGAAGCTAACATGCTGACTGAAAGCACAGGAATAAAAGTTAATAACCATCTATGATGTATAATCTAGTTCAGAACCTGCAAAAGAGCAATATGGAGGTCCTACATAAACAGATCTCATTTTACTAATTACGCAGTTTGCAGTCTGGATTTGAAGAACAAAAAAAAAAAAAAAAACCTAACTCATGAAAACTCCAACTTTATGGGATTTTCTTCAAAATATTTTAATAAGGATAGTGATGCCAGTAACATTTCAAAAGATCCTTCAGGACAGCTACTTTAACCACTTCTCTACTGTGCACGAAAACCCCCTTCCTGCCCAAGCCATTTTTCAGCTTTCAGCGCTGTCACACTTTGAATGACAATTGGGAGCCACGTCGCACGACCGCGCAAACGAAATTTGCGTCCTTTTTTTCCCACAAATAGAGCTTTCTTTTGGTGGTATTTGATCACCTCTGCGGTTTTTATTTTTTGCGCTATAAACAAAAGAAGAGCATCCAGTTTGGAAAAAAAACCACAATTTTTTACTTTTTGCTATAATAAATACCCATTTTTTTTTTTTTAAATAACATTTTCCTCAGTTTAGGCCGATACGTATTCTTCTACATATTTTTGGTAAAAAAAAAAAAAAAAAAAAAAAAAAAAAAAAAAATCGCAATAAGCGCGTATTGATTGGTTTGCGCAAAAGTTATAGCGTGTACAAAAATAGGATTTTTGTACTCACCGTAAAATCCGTTTCTCTGGCATCCATGGACTGACACAGCGTATCTTATACACCTTTACACGTGGGTTATGTCCCTGCTTGCAGGAGAAGACCTAGGCAGAATGTGAGATGTTATACATACATTCTAAACAGCCAGAGCTGAACAGCCCCGCCCAGGGGGGCGGTCCCTCCGGGCATAACCCTCCCACTGCAGTCAGCAGACCTCAGTTCGTAACAAAGCAGTACAAACTTAAAAAGAAGGGTGGGTGCTGTGTCAGTCCATGGATGCCAGAGAAACGGATTTTACAGTGAGTACAAAAATCCTATTTTCTCTTGTCATCCATGGACTGACACAGCGTGTCTTATACAACTTTACACGTGGGATGTCCCAAAGCAGTGTCAAGAGGGATGGGAGCAGTATAAATGGAAAACCAAAAACTTCACTCCAAACAAGGCAGAGCTCCTCAACGGAGGAGTTGCAACATCAAACAGCGGCCTGCAACACCTTGCGGCCGAAGGAAGCATCCGAAGATGCAGCCACATCAACCTTATAAAAGGTATGAACAGACGACCAGGTCGCCGCCTTGCACACTTGTGCAACCGACGCTTGATGTCGGAAAGCCCAGGAAGCACCAATTGCCCTGGTGGAATGTGCCGTAACCGGAAAGGGAGGCGCCCGCCCCTTGAGAGCATAAGCTTGAATGACGGTTTGTCTGATCCACCTAGAAATGGTGGCAGACGAAACCGCTTGGCCCTGTTTTGGCCCAGAGACAGCCACAAATAGTGAGTCAGACTTCCGAATAGAAGCAGTAGCAGACAGGTACACCCGCAAGGCTCGTACCACATCCAAAGTGTGTAGCGCAAAGTCTCTGGGATGCGATGGGTGAGGACACAAGGACGGGAGGACAATGTCCTCGTTTAAGTGGAAGGCCGAGACCACCTTTGGCAGAAAGGAAGGTCGCGGACGTAACACCGCCTTATCCTTATGGATGATCAAAAAGGGCGACTTGCAGGACAAGGCCGCCAATTCAGACACTCGTCTAATGGAAGTAATGGCCACCAAGAAGGCCACCTTCTGAGACAAAGTCAAGAGGGGAATATCTCTAATATTTTCAAAGGGAGGTTCCTGGAGGACCGAGAGCACCAAATTCAGATCCCACGGGGGGAGAGGAGGCTTGACAGGGGGGAGCACATGGCGAACCCCCTGCACAAAGGTGCTAACCAAGGGATGACCCGCCAGCGGTCGCTGAAAGAAGATGGCCAAGGCCGAAATCTGACCCTTAATGGTACTCAAAGCGAGCTTTTGGGTCACGCCACGCTGCAGAAAATGCAGGATTCTGGGAACGGAATACGTTCGTGGGCGCCAGTCCAGCTCTTCGCACATGGCGATGCAAGCTCTCCAAGTACGGTGATAGATCCTTCTGGAGGAAGACTTCCGTGCCCTTAACATGGTCGAAATGACCGAATCCGAGAGACCTCGGTCTCTCAGCACCTGGCTTTCAATAACCATGCCGTTAAAACCAGAGACTAAAGCAGGATGAAATATAGGACCTTGAGACAGAAGGTCCCCCCGTATCGGTAACCGCCAGGGAACGTCTGCGACGAGACGTACCAGATCGGCGTACCAGTGACGCCGAGGCCAATCCGGAGCAATGAGGATCACCGGAATTCCCTCGGTCGCTACCCTGCGGAGCAGGCGAGGGAGCAACTGCAGCGGAGGATAAACGTATATCAGGCGATACTGACCCCATGGGGCCACCGACGCATCCGCCCAGGGATCCCTGGATCTGGCCACAAACCTCGACACCTTGCGATTGAGTCGAGAAGCCATCAGGTCCACATCCGGCGTGCCCCACCGTCTGCAAAGGAGTTGAAAGACCTCCGGGTGCAAGGACCACTCCCCCTGGTCCAGCGTCTGGCGACTTAGTCCGCCTGCCAATTGTCTATGCCCGGAATGTAGACGGCCGACAGAGCCGGCACGCTTCTTTCGGCCCACCTCAGGATGCGGGCGACCTCGGAAGCCGCAGCTGAGCTCCGAGTCCCCCCTTGATGGTTGACATACGCCACTGCTGTGGCGTTGTCCGATTGTATCCTGATGGAGTGACCCTGTAGTTTCTCCGACCATGAGTAGAGGCACAGTCTGATTGCCAGTATCTCCAGCACATCGGTAAGAGGGCTTCGTCGGGAGTCCAAAGCCCTTGGGCCGACAGGACTCCCCAGACTCCCCCCCAGCCCGTCAGGCTGGCGTCCGTCGTGATCACCGTCCATTGGATGGGGAGGAACGACTTACCGGACCGAAGAGCCGGGGACCTCAACCACCACGTCAGGGACGCCCTGACCAGGTGACTCACCTGGATCTGAAGATCCAAGGACAACTGGGATTTGTCCCAAGTGGACAAGATCTCTTTCTGTAAGGCCCTGGTGTGCGCTTGGGCATAAGGAACGGCCTCGAAGGAGGCCACCATGAGTCCCAGGACTCTCATGCAAAAGCGGATTGACGACCATTTTCAGGACGTCAGCACCCGTACTGCAGACTGAAGTGTCAGTAGTTTGTCTGGAGGTAGGAAGACTCTTGCTTCCAAGGAGTCCAGAATCAGACCTAGATACTCCAGTCGGGACTAGAACCGACTTCTGAACGTTCAGGAGCCACCCAAACTCCCTGAGGGTCTGACTGACGATAGTCACACTTTCTTCCAATTCTGAGCCACTGTCTGCTCTTAGAAGGAAATCGTCCAGATAGCCCACGATAGCAATGCCTCGCTGTCTCAGCAAAGCTAGGACCAGAGCAAGCACCTTGGTGAACACCCTCGGTGCCGAGGCCAGGCCGAAGGGAAGAGCCACAAATTGATAGTGGACTTCGCCGACCGCAAAGCGCAGAAACTTCTGGTGGCTTGCGCAGATCGGAACATGCAAGTAGGCGTCCTTGATGTCCAAGGATGCCAGAAAATCCCCTTGACGGAGTGTAGCGACCACCATGCGAATGGATTCCATGCGGAATTTTTGCACCTTCACGAAGGCATTCAGGGCCTTGAGGTCCAGGATCGGCCGAACCCCGTCCTTTTTTGGAACAACAAACAGATTCGAGTAGAACCCCTGAAACCTCTCCTGGGACGGAACCGGCACAATTACTCCGGACCCGATCAAATCCTGTACAGCCCCCAAGAGGGCTGCCCGACGGGCAGGAAGGAGAGGGAGATTTGAGGGAAAGAATCTGTCTGGGGGCCAGGAGCGGAACTCTATTCTGTATCCTGAGGTGACCACCTCGCACACCCACCGGTCGGAGATCCGGGAGGTCCACCGATCCGTGAACCTGCGAAGTCGTCCCCCCACCCCAGAGACGGGCGGGGGCAAGACTTCACGCGGAGGCGGGCTTGGGAGCCGGCTTGTTCGGCTTACGCACCCAGGGGCGCTTGTGCCCGCCAGCCGCACTGTTGTCAGTCTGGGATGGCTTACCCGTGGACTCTGACGGACGAAAAAAACCCTTTTTTGCTGGAAAGGAAGGACCCGGTTTACGTCGGGCCTCCTTACCCTTGATAGTTTGAGGAAGGAGAGTGCTTTTACCTCCCGTGACATCCTTGATGATGTCATCCAGAGCAGCACCAAAAAGTCTACCACCCTTAAAAGGTAGATCCGTCAGGAGCTTCTTAGAGGCTAGGTCAGCAGACCAGCATTTCAACCAGATGAGACGACGCAATACCACCGCCGAGACAGAGGCCCTGGATATTAAAGGGGCCGCGTCCAACGTGGCGTCGCACACATATATCAGACCCTGCACCATCTGGTGGGCCAGAGCAATAGTGTCTGGAGGAAGGTTATACTCCTGCACACAGTTTGGTGCAAAATTTTGCCCATTTCGTGAGTGTCTGAGACACAAGGGTCGCCGCTACTACGGGCCGTAGGGCGGATCCCAACAAGGCGAACATGGCTCTACTCACCACTTCTGACCTCCTGTCAGTGGGGTCCTTAAACGCAGGAGTCCCCTCCATCGGGAGAGTGGTGGCCTTGTTTAAACGGGCGACTGGAGGGTCGACCACCGGGGGAGAAGCCCACTTTTTAAGCAGGGCGTCTTCAAAAGGGGTAATAGACAAACGCCGCGGGACCATAAAAGTCTTCTGCGGCTTTTCCCAGACCTGGTCAATGAGCTGGTCAAAGAAAGGTACATATGGAAAAACCTTTTTAGAAGGCTTGGTCTTAAAAGAACCAAAGGAGACTGTATCCGCCTGAGGTTCTGCGGTCGCAGCATCTAGCTTGAGAGTGTCCCTCACAGCATCAATGAGTTCACTAACAAGCGCCCTGTCATTTACTGACTCAGAACTGGAGTCTTCCTCACAAGGAATGTCCTGTTCAAAACCATCCAAATATTCAGAGCTAGGGTCCTGAGCAGCAATAGCTAGGCCCATATCTGAAGCAGAGCACTCCCCTTGTGGAGATAAAGTGGGGAGAGGGCGCTTTTTTGCTCCCTTTTGCTCACACACAGCTTCCATCCTGGTCAGAAATGATTCCAGGACTGCCGACAACTGGTCCATAGGGACCGCAGGTGCTGGAGCACTGGCTGCTGCCTCTGGCATGTTAGGGGAAGCTGGTGACTCTGACTCCATAATGTCCCTCTCAGACCACCCACAGGCCGTGCAGACTGAAGTAGGGGAATGCCCAGGGAACCCACCAACCTGACCAGGACCGCTCGATTCCGCCGCTCTGTCTCACTGCGCCGCGCTGCTCAGCGTGAGTGAGCTGAGAGGAGAGAGTGTGAGGAGATTCGCGCCGTTTCCAGCGGCGCTAGAGGCCAAACTAGTGCCAGAAAAGACGTGCGGCTACAAGAAAATGGCCGCCGCAATGTGCTCCGGCGGGCCCCGGCAAGATGGCCGCCAATGTAAAAATCAGCACACACACAAAAAACATGGCGCCGAACGGCGCCCAGGCCCCTCACCTCCAAAAACAAAACAGCCCCAGCGAGTGCAGAGCAGCATGAGCCCCCCCCCAGGACAGTATGGCCCCCAGGCACCCCCCATAGTACAGCGCCAGCCTAGTGAACAGAGTGACATTAAAAACACAGGGGGAGACAGGGAAATCCCCCCACACAAGAAACACACAGCATGTACTCACCTGCAGCCAGGAGAGACTACTTACCCGTCCCCTGAGGGACCCGCTGGTGTGTTTCTGACAGAACTATCACAGTGCGGTACTGAGTAGCTGTCGGCCCGGTCCACCGCGAAAGATACAGCCGGACTGTTCTATCTTGAGAGGACCGCGGAGCTGGAAGCCCACCGGCCACCCCTGGAGTCGTGGGGCATGTCGTGAACTGAGTCTCACGCACACAAGGCGAGGATCAGCACGCTCGATGGTCGGACAGGGAAGACTACGAGGATATCTTGTACCCAACCTGTTGCCCAGCCGACAGTTGATAGATCTCAAAAAATAAAATAGGAAAAAAATTCCCAAAAGAATAAAAATAGGTCAGGAGACTGGCTCCTGAGAGAGCCACGTCTTCTTCTGCTAGGCAGAAAAAAACTGAGGTCTGCTGACTGCAGTGGGAGGGTTATGCCCGGAGGGACCGCCCCCCTGGGCGGGGCTGTTCAGCTCTGGCTGTTTAGAATGTATGTATAACATCTCACATTCTGCCTAGGTCTTCTCCTGCAAGCAGGGACATAACCCACGTGTAAAGGTGTATAAGACACGCTGTGTCAGTCCATGGATGACAAGAGAAATAGGGGATAGATTTATAGCATTTTTTTTTTTTTTAATTAGTAATGGCGGCGATCTGCGATTTTTTTATTGTGACTGCGATATTGCGGCGGACACATCGGACACTTTTGACACATTTTTGGAACCATTCACGTTTATACAGCGATCCCTGCTATAAAAATGCATTGATTACTGTATAAATGTGATTGGCAGGGAAGGGGTTAACCACTAGGGGGGCGGGAAGGGGTTAAATATGTTCCCTCAATGTGTTCTTACTGTGGGGGGAGGTGACTGACTGGGGGAGGTGACCGATGGTTGTCCCTATGTACAAGGGACACACCATCGGTCCCCTCTCCCTCACAGGACGTGGATCTCTGTGTTTACACACAGAGATCCACTTTCCTGCTCGTTTCCCGGGCAATCGCGGGTGCCCGGCGGCAATCGCGGCCGCCGGGCACCGGGGCCTTGTGAACGCGGCGGGCGCGCGCGCCGCTGGCGGCAAGCGCGCGCCTCCTAGCTCGTTTTAAAGGGAGGACGTCATATGACGTCCTCCCAGAACGAGAGTATCCTCCGCCCGCCGTCAATTGACCGTGGGCGGGGGACAAGTGGGTAAAAGATGACTGGCTCCACCTTCAATAGGAAACAAGCCAGAATGAAATAAAAAAAAAAGTCCATCCCACCCCTTCAGTTAAATCAAAAAAAGAACCACCATCACCAATGTGCACAAAGAAATAAGGAACCACACAACCATCACCACAAGATAGAAACCTCTGGTGGGAATAGATGCAGTCCTGAAAGATTCTCTGAAATACCATTAAGGCCAATCGTGGAAAATATGATTTCCTCAAATCATATTTAACCACTTCCTACCGGGTCATAGACATATGACGCCGGCAGGAACCCTCCCTCCCTCCGGGCGGACGTCATATGACGTCCTTTTTTCCCGGCCGTCTATGGGGCGCGCGCCGCCGGGGGCGCGCGCACCCGCGGCAACGCTCGTGACCCGGTGAGTGTGCCCGGCGGTCGCGATGTCCGCTGGGCACCCGCGATTGCCCACGATCACGGCAGAAGTGAGGAGGTGAGGAGACCGATGTGTGTTCCCAGTACAGAGGAACACAGATCGGTCTCCTCCCCTTGTGAGTCCCCTCCCCCTACAGTTACAATCACTCAATAGGGAACATATTAACCCCTTGATCGCCCCCTAGTGTTAACCCTTTCCCTGCCAGTCACATTTACACAGTAATTAGTGCAGTTTTATAGCACTAATCGCTGTATAAATGTGAATGGTCCCAAAAACGCGCCAATAGTGTCCGATGTGTCTGCCGCAATGTCACGGTCACAATAAAAATCGCAGATCGCCGCTATTACTAGTAAAAAAAATAAATATAAAAATGCCATAAATCTATCCCCTATTATGTAGACGCTATAACTTTTGCGCAAACCAATCAATATACGCTTATTGCAAAAAAAAATTACCAAAAATATGTAGAATACGTATCGGTCTAAACTTAGAAAAAAAAATGTTTTAAAAAAAAAAATTGTGATATTTATTAAATCAAAAAGTAAAAAATATTGCATTTTTTTCAAATATGTCGCTCTTTTGTTTATAGCACAAAAAATAAAAACCGCAGAGGTGATCAAATACCACCAAAAGAAAGCTCTATTTGTGGGGGAAAAAGGACGTGAATTTTGGTTAGGTTCAACGTCGCACGACCGCGCAATTGTCAGTTAAAGCGACGCAGTGCTGCATCGCAAAAAGTGCTCTGGTCAGGAAGGGGGTAAATTCTTCCAGGGCTGAAGTGGTTAAGGACAGCTCCTTAAGAGGATAAACAAGTAATCATACTTGTCCCAGCAAGACAGGCACACTACACGTAGTGTTGCATAAAAGTTAGACGTATGACTTGTAGACCATACCGAAGCCTTAAGACTCCTTTCCATGAAGCACCTGAGCCATCTGCCCTTGATGCGTCAACCTGGTAGAATGAACCGTAATTTTCAGCAAGTGGTTGTCCTGCATTGGCGTATGCTGAAATAGTCACTCTAATCCACCTGGCAATCACACTCTTTAGAAGCTCTGAAAACTTTGTTGGGACCATTACACAAAACCAGAAGGTGGCTGGACCTTCTAAAGTCTTTTGTAACCTCTAGATACTTTGACAGACATTTTTTTTTAACATTGGGTTCTTCAGGGAACTGCAGAAAAAGTCAGGAGAACTTCTGAAAGGCCTTAGAAAAAAGGTACACAAAAAAAAAAACACGGATCCAAGAAAAACCCTTGGTAGCAGTAGTAAATCCCTTAACCACTTCCATACCGGGTCATTGTAAATGACGCTGGCAGGAACCCTCTCTTCCTCCAGGTGGACATCATATGACATCCTGGGTTTGTGGGGGGGATCACTGAATGATTCAAATAAGGGGGAAATTCTGCGCTGTCTTAAGTGAAAATAGTGTAAACATGATAAATGTGAAAAAATGCTGCAACTTATATAAGTGAAAACAAAGGAGAAAACAAAGGAGAATTATGTATTATGCCCCAGAAAGAGTCTCTTAATACACACCAAACTTTGAGATAAAATTGTATAGGTATAGTTCCAAAGGCAGTTCATACAAAATGTCTAGAACGAGGAAGTTAGCATTGAAGACTACTAGTATTAATACCAATCCTCATTTCAAACATCAGTGACTTCAAACATGTAAACACCAGAGAAAGTGCAGTTATCTGGATAGAAGAGAGATCCACCACCTCTGATGTGACTGATGCTTACCAGAAAGTCTGATCCCTGCAAGAGATCAGTCAGCGCGGATGGCTATTACCCCAGCCAGGGTTTCTGAAAGGATCTGTCAGCTATCCCCCCCTCTCCTCCGGTGCCTATGTTTGCAACTAAAAATACATCGAAGGTTTGAACACGGCATCTACGTGGCTCAACGCGTTTCATGTTTTTTGTACCACTCTTCAGGGGAGAGCTAAGAGGACAGACGTGTTGCGTGTGGGCGGAGTCTGCGCCGTGTTTTCTGTGATGGAGAATTCCAAATTTATACCACATGTGGCTCCTGAAGAGTGGTACTAAAAACCCATCTCTAACGATCTCAACGACACTGGATGCCAAGCGCCTTGAGGCGATTTAGTTCGCAATTGCAGCGCTATACAAGTTCTCACTCACTAAACCAATGAAACGCGTTGAGGGGGATAGCTGACAGATCCTTTCAGAAACCCTGGCTGGGGTAATAGCCATACAGGCTGACTGATCTCTTGCAGAGATCAGACTTTCTGGTAAGCGGCAGTCACATCAGAGGTGGTGCATCTCTTCTATCCGGATAACTGCACTTTCTCTGGTGTTTACATGTTTGAAGTCACTGATGTTTGAAATGAGGATTGGTATTCATACTAGTAGTCTTCAATGCCAACTTCCTCGTTCTAGATATTACGTATGAACTGCCTTTGGAACTATACAATTTTATCTCAAAAGTTTGGTGTATTAAGAGAGACTGTCTTTCTGGGGCATAATACCCCTTTATTCAACCTTTTGGGTCGCCACATTGGGTGCAGGACTTTACACGCTGGAGTTTGATCATCTTTGATTTTATTCTATTCATTGTTGCGCAGCTTGTTTTTCTTTTTATATCTGAATGATGCCTGCAGCTAGAGGCATCATTCAGATCTCCTTCTCTTCAGCCGGCGATTCTGCGCACCATAAGAATGATCATAACAGCGGTTCCGCCGATTGATCTTTCTTATAGGCGGCGGGAAGGGACATCCCCCCCCCCGGTGCTTTTCCGGGCTCTCCCGTGCCATCGGGGGCCCGGGGAAAGAATCATCCGGTGCCCACATGACGAGCATAGAGATGACTGGTGACCATGACCGTCGGAGGCCCGGGCGCGATGTGATGACATCACGCCCGGGTTCCCAAAAGGTAAACAAAGCCGCGATTGCGGCTGAAAGCATGAGATCGGTGATTTATTTTTCCCGATCTCATGCTTTCCAGTCTGGAGGACCTATCACTAACCATTCCTATTACAAGGGAGTGTTACATTCCTTGTAATAGGAATAAAAAAAAAAAAAAAAAAAAAAGTAAAATTATTTTTTTATTTTTTTTAAAAAACGCCCATCCCCAATATCTCGCGCTCAGAAGCGAACGCACACGCAAGTCCCGCCAACATATGTAAACACAGTTCAAACCACATATGTGAGGTATTGCCACGTGCGCTAGAGCGCATGCAACAATTCTAGCACTAGACCTCCTCTGTAACTCTAACCTGTAAAAAATTTCAAAGCGTCGCCTATGGAGATTTTTAAGTACCGAAGTTTGGCACCATTCCATGAGTGTGCGCAATTTTAAAGCGTTACATGTTAGGCATCTATTTACTCGGCGTAACATAAGCTTTCACATTTTACAGGGGAAAAAAAATTGGGCTAACTTTACTGTGTTATTTTTTAAATTATGAAACCATTTATTTTTTTACCCAAAAAAATAAGTGAAAAATTATTGCGCAAATACCGTGCAAGATAAAAAGTTGCAACGACCGTCATTTTATTCCCTATGGTGTCTGCTAAAAAAAACATATAATGTTTGGGGGTTCGGAGTAATTTTCTAGCAAAAGAACGATGATTTGTACATGTAGGAGAGAAGTGCCAGAATAGGCCCGGTATGGAGGTGGTATAAAAAACCCTGTATTGAAAGGGTTAAAGTGGTTGTAAACCTCCGATTTAGAATTTTACCTATAGGCAAGCCTAGATTAAGGCTTACCTATAGGTAATGTAAATATCTCCTAAACGTGCGCCGTTCGAGATATTTACCTTGTAGTGCTGTGAAGAAACAGACCACCCTGCTCCTACGTGTAAACAGGTGACCCCGCCCCTTCTGACGTCACACTTAAGTCACCACCCCCACTATATAACGGCTGTCATTGCAAAGAGGCTTCAGTCAGCGGGAGCCTCCCATGGAGGTGGAGTTGTTGCGTTTTGTTTTTTTCCCCGTCGGGCGCTGCGTCATCGAAGATGAATTGAAATAGTGGGACAGTTTTTTGTTTTAAGGACTTGTCACAATTTGTAATTAACATTGACACCTTTTGGTGAAAGAGTAGGGGTACCCGATACCCAGTCACATAGGGGGGCAGGATCTGAGGGTCCCTTTGCTAAAGGGGGCTTCCATCGGGGATTCCGATAAGCCCCCACCCGCAAACCCCCCACAACCACTGGGCAAGGGCTGTGGGGATGAGGCCCTTGTCCTCAACATGGACCTCAAAGCACCCTCCCCATGTTGAGGGTATGTGGCCTGGTATGGTTCAGGAGGTAGGGGGGCACTCTCGTAGATGAGAACTCTTGCTACTGGCTGGAAAAGAGTGGTCGTCACACCAGAATTAATTTCCTGGTGCCATCTTGGTTCTCCCAGGTCCAATACATTACCTTCTCCTACAGGGGTTGGGGAACCTCAGGAGAAACACGTGCTAGCACCAAAATTTCCAGAGTTCCCTGTCACAACCAGAGGGGATACACTGCTATGCAGGACTGGTACCGTTGCCGCTAAACACCGATTTGGAATGCAAGATTATGCAGAAGTATACAAGGACACTGTCGGGTAATAAGGGAGGACAGTAAAACTGGAACCCGACTACACCAAGGGAGCCCCGATAATTGCAATTACCAGAGCCAGGGTGAACAACAACTTTACTCTGTACTCTTGGATGGTCAAAAAACAATTGAGGATGAGAGGGTGGGGGAGGTTAATTACCTTGAACAGAGAACACAAAACAAAAAGGCAGAGACATTGATCTCCATCAGGTATGCTTTAGGTCACTGGATCCTACAAAAAAACATCTAGGTGCTAAATTTAGTGTAGATTGTTGGAGATTCCAGAATAACCACAATATTACTATTTAAAGGGGCACAAACTCTGGGGGAAAAAATAAAAACATTTTCAAAGCGCTGGATTATTTTTTCCTTAACTGCAATGTAAAGGCATAATGTGCTAGTATGCATTGCATACTAGTGATGTTACTGGCCGCATGTACAGTAAATATCTCCTAAACTGTGCATGTTTGGGAGATATTTACTGCCTTATTATATGCTTATCTATAGGTAAGATTTAGTGATGGAAGTAAACCTCTAACTCATAAAAAAAAAAATAAGTGTCTATTGTTAGCAGTCTTCTCCAAATCCTTTTATTTGTACTGTAATCCAGCTTCCTGCTAGAGAGTGGCTACGTTCATTCTCCACAGTCCCATAGTATGTAGGGACGCAGCCACCCTCTTCGCTCCTGGCATTGACACTGGGATTTGCAGTGGACAGAGCAATGACTGCACCACCCAATGTGCACTTGGTGGAGGAAAAAAAAAAAAAAAAAAAAGGAAAAAAAAAGGTTCTGGAGCTCCCAGAGGACATTACAAGGAGGCAGAAAAACAGTAAGACGACAAACTAATTAAACTAGATTACAGAGCCATTAAGTAGTGTTTGAATTATGTCCCATCAGCCACTTACTAAACTGATAATGTCACTGTAGAGAAGGATGCTTCAAAAGCAAATACCCCCATTGTAAGCCTTGGAGGAGTCCCTAGATACTTCATTTAAAGTGCTCCTCATCCCACCCTGATATGCAACAGATATGGAATAGGGATCCATTTAGGTTTGTAATCGGCCTATAACCATGAGCCACTGCTGCATAAGGGGTGTAGAACAAAGCTGTTAAAAATTAGGAACACTGGATTTCTGGCAAAATCAACAGGTACTGTAGTGTACTTGTTTTATCTTTTTAAATGCTACATGAAGAAAAAAGTGCAGGCATTGTACAGATGTACTAAAGTCTTTTTTGCCCTTACATACACCAAGTGTCTCTCCCACAAGCTTTGTGTAACGGTAGACTAGGCCAGGAATGTCATGTCATTACCATGCTTCTAAGTATTTTCTCAGGAAATTTGTTGCTTTGTCTTTAGAATAGATTGCTGTATAAATTCTTTCTAGCCGTGACCTCTTAAATATGCTTTGAAATTTTCCTTCGACTGCCTGTCAACAGTCAAGCTGGTTGAATTCTGACACTTCTGGGCTGCCCTATGCAACCAAATAAGCCAGAAAAATAAAGAGGGATGCTTCCAGAGCAACAAAACTTGTCTGGAAGCTTTGGCATGCAATTATTCAGTCTCATTTTAAAAGAAAAAAGGTACGGCAGGCACATTTGTTGTCTGAAAATAGGACAGTGCATGAATCTTGAAGCAGCTGTGCAAAGTAGCCAGCTTATAACATCAGCTTGCTCAGGTAAATTTTAAAAATGAAATCTAGAAGCTTGATTGCCATACACAGCTACTTCAGATTCTGTCTGCTCCAATCTTGGGAAATACCCATCAATGTATACCAGAACACCCCTTTGAAACAGCAAACATGATAAATGCACATCTTACTTGTAACGAATTTTCTCATCCATGTCTAGGGGTGGCTCCTCGGTAATATAGGTCACCAAGTCTTCCAAGCACTCGGATTTTAATAAAAACTCCACAAGTTTACGATTCTGCGCCTTGCATTCTTGCAATATATCCTCTTCATCCATCAACTCCTTTAGGGTCACTTCATCTCTCTCTAAGAGGGTGTCTATGTGAGATGAAGAATGCAGGTCGAACTTCCAAAACATACTTGGCTGATGAGAAAAAGTCACATTTCAACATCTGACAGATATTGTACACCACCTATGCAAGTGCCTAAATTTACATTGTGTGATGCCTCATTGTACTTTAATCATAAAAAGGAAGAGACTGGCATACCTTGGCAGATTAAACCAACAGGTGAAAAAAAAAAAAAAAATTAGTTTTAAATAATGTGCACCCTGCAATGTGACACACACACAAATTTGTTGCTTATTTATGAACTAGTTGTAAAGCGAATTCTATGCGTAGCCAGATAAATACTGGCTGCCATGATTTAGTCACACGGATGCAAGAGGCACCAAACGATTGTCCCCCTACCAAAAGTGGCCCAAGGAAGGAAAAGGCTCATGGGGTGCAGAGGCTCATTCATGCACATGGGGAGCGAAGACTGGCTTGTGTTGTCTGACCAATAGAAAAGCTACTGTAGCTCAAATTGATGAAAAAGGTAATGCTGGTTCTGATGGAAGGGTCAGAACACAGTGCATCAAGTTTGATGCGTAGTGGGGTTGCATAGCCACAGACCAGTCAGGGTGCCCCTGCTGACCCGTCTCCACAGCCAAAAGCAACTACAATGGGCACAGGAGCATCAGACCTGTATCACAGAGCAACGGAAGAAGGTAGCCTGGCCTGATGAATCGCATTTTATTTTACATTATATGGCTGGCCAGGTGAGTTTGCGTCATTTACCTGGGGAAGAGATGCCATCAGGATAAAGTATGGGAAGACTGCAAGCAGACGGAGGCAGTATGATGCTTTGGGCAATGTTCTGCTGGGAAACCTTGGATCCTGCCATTAACATGGACGTTACTTTGAAGTTCATACCTCAATGAGTCAGGGCTGTTCTGGTGGCAAAAAGGGGACCTACTAAATATTGGGTGAGTGGTCATAATATTATAGCTGATCAGTGTAGGTTCCAAAAAAAATTAGATCAAAGAGATGGAAAGGAGCTGAAAATTTGTAAATTCCTGATCATTGACATGGGGGTAAAGGTTTTGGTTGACATCCAAGTACAAGAGCAGCTGCCTCTGTATACTGCACAGGTTATAGCAATAGTCACTGTGTTCTCCCGGCAGGGAAGGCTTTCCCCGCACTACTGTGCTGCGGCATGGCACATTATATGCATTAGCACATTGCACTGCCATTATTTTTGAAATGGTACCCAAGTGCACCAAGGCAGTAGAGCCACAACAGTAACACTACCATGCGTTGTGTAGCTTCAGGAAAAAATGCTGCACATACCTTTTTGGTCTGTTCTTGTGTACTGGCAGCTCATTCAAAATGAATGGGCTGTATAAAACAAAGCCATTACAGCGGAACTAATCAATTTAATGTTTCAAAAACCGTTACATTCCTGGGATGCCATGCCAACTGTCCCATTTGCTTGTGATCTCAACCAAACTCTCAAACCATCAAATGACTGATTTAGAACTGATGTGCAGCAACATGGCAGTTACAGATCAGAGGCCAAGATGTCAGCTTCCTTGGCTGAAAAGGATAGGCAGGAGGGTATAATTCCGCTTTAAAACGCATCATAACATGTGTTGCAAGGCATAGGAATTGTGACATGTGAATGGGCCTTCGATCTCCATCTAGTTCATCAAGAAACTTTTAGGCTTCAATGCTCTTAGTATCTTGTACATCTCAGTGATTTTAGTAGCTCTCAGCGAGTGAGCCGAGGTCTGCAACCCATACCATGGTCATAATAAGAGGGTCTTCCTGGTGTCAAGATTTGTGCTTTAATTACTAGGCCTGACACAACATGGCCATCTTAATAAGTTCCAATATTTTTTTATTTTTAAACCCTTGGCACCAAGGAGAGCACAAGAAAAAGGAGAAGGGCCCCCCCCTTCTCAAGTGGGGAGGTAACATACTTTAAAATGGGCAGGGACAACATGTTACACCTAGCTACTACAGAACTGTAAAGATTAGCAAATCAGCAGCCCAGGAGACTTCACCTATACAAGACATACTTTACCTTTTGTGACATAACACCAAGTGCAAACATTACTAGCCATTTGTACAACTATAACATGGACAGTTTTGACATGTCTGAAAACGGGAGACATTTAAAAAAAAAAAGGGGGGGTTACCCTCCCAAAAGATGCCAATGTTTAAGACTTTAGCACAGTGGTTCTCAACTCCTGTCCTCAGGACCCACTAACAGGCCAGATTTTAAGTATTACCTTGGTGAGATGCAGACTAGAATACTGCAATCCCTGAGCAGCAAATTATATCACCTGTGATGCATTTCAGTTATCTTGCAAACCTGGCCTGTTGGTGGGCCCTAAGGACTGGAGTTGAGAACCACTGCTTTAGCAGGTTATAGAAAGACCATACAGAACAGAATTTCTGGTCTGCAAATATCCCTTATTACCTTAAAATTACAGTTGATAACCAACTGAAATAAGGGGATAAACATCACTGCAATAAGAACAAGAGTGCTATAATGTGTTGGCACTGGCATAGCATTTTTATTGTTGGGGTGAAAGAGGTAAAACAGAAGTTAAAAGAAGGAGAAAAAGCAACCCATGTTAAACAAGTACACGTTTGAAGTAGTTAACTGCACTCCAGACAGAGCCAAAATAAAAAATAAAAAATTCTGTGATGTCATCGTGATTGTAAAAAGTAAGCTACCTGGTCCTTCTACAGGGGCAAATTGAACAGCAATTTGTTCTGTTCATGTGACAGGACTGAGGAACTCAACTGAACACAATAAAATACAAAGCACAGCACACAGAAAAATAAGCACCACTGGATGCCATCAAAGGACCAGGGTTGACAAAAACGGCTACACGACAGCCTGCATAACAAGAAAAACTTACTAGCCAAAAATGAAAGACTAAGGGTCGCAGTTACCAGTTGAATGCACTTTAAAGCAATGTTAAACCCTCAGGTTAAAAAAAAACCAAGCCCCCCATACTTTCAGCTGCTGATTAAATCACTTACTGAGTAAGCGGCTTCTTTATTCTTTAGGCTCCATACACACTTGACATGGGGTTTTTTTCCTGCCTGTAAGCGATCTTATGTGAGCCCATGTACACAGGTGTATAGGAAGAGAAGCACTTAAAGGGGAAGGAAAAAAAAAGCGCATTCAGGGGAGACGCTCTTTTGAAGGGAAAACATGGAACACGCATAAAAGCTTAAAGAGGAGCTCATATGTCCCAGGATCCAGCGATGTGCTCACCTGAGCTGTTCCTTTCCTCTGTCTTCGGCATCTCAACCAGGGGCATCAGGCTGAGACAGTTTACGGCTTCACAGCCGGGTTCCCACTGCGCGAGTCGTGCTGTGCATTGTAAATGGTCCCACAGTCTTCTGGGATCTGTTCCAAAAGACTGGAGGGAGGGGAAGACTACTAAGTCCCAAAATGCTGCTGCATGCACATAATTTAAAGCTGGAAAGTAGTGTGGCAGGGGGCAGTGTAATACACGATAAAACTCATTACACAGCTTCTTTTTTTTTTTTTTTTACAACGTATACAAAGTGATACTTTAATGTCACTGCACAGCAGCACGATGACATGCAGCACCAGAGCTGTGAAATATTATGCAAACATGTTACATAACAATGCACAGCTCTTGAACACAGTAAAACACGAACATAACAAAAAACAAAACAAAAACACACACTATTGTTTTTTGTGTGTCACTGTACTTGTGTTTTTCCATGAGGTACACACAGGTAAATGGGCCATTAATACTGGTCTATGTTCCAGTTTCATTTGGTGCCATGACCGCTGCCCCAGGTTTTCTTTTTCTGGATGGCTTCTCTTGCCACATCCTATGGAGCCGTATGCAGGGTGTCTACATTGTGGTGTGCATCGATAGAAACAGATTTTAATCTACGATGGCAAGGCACTTCCCTACCCCACCATTCTCCAAGCTAAACATATTGAGGCCAGTGCAGTCTTGAGCCAAAGTGATTTTTTTTTCCTATAAAAATAACAAAACACTTTTACACTTACCTGCTCTGTTGCAGTGGATTTGCAGAGCAGCTCAGATCTTCCTCTTCTCGGGTCCCTCTTCTGTGCTCCTGGCACCACCCTCCTGTAGAGTGCTCCAACAGCAAGCAGCTTAGGCTGGTTTCACACTGGGGCGGTGGCGGTATAGCACCGCTATTTTTAGCAGCGCTATACCGTCGCGATTGCAGAGGTATTCGGCCACTAGCGGTGCGGTTTTAACCCCTGCTAGAGGCCGAAAAAGGGTCAATACCACCTGCAAACCGTGGCTACAGCCGCGGTTTGCGGGTGGTATTACCGCGGTATCCCATTCATTTCAATGGGAAGGAGCGGTGGAGGAGCGGTAAACACACCGCTCCTCTCACCGCTCCAAAGATGCGGCTAGCAGGACTTTTTTTTTTAGTCCTGTTAGCGCACCGCTTCAGTGTGAAAGCCCTCGGGGGTTTCACATTGGAGAGAAAGGAGCCGCTGTTTAGGCTCAGTTTGCAGGCGCTATTTTTAGCAAAATAGCGCCTGCAAACCGCCCCAGTGTGAAAGGGGCCTTACTATGGGGGGCACCCATGTCAAGCTGCAGCTCTGTGCGTCCATTCAGACATGAAGCTGTGGTATCTGCCACGCCCCCTTTCTAATTGGCTGACTGATTGACAGCAGCAAGAGCCAATGGCGTGTCTCAGTCATCCAGGACTCTTCCACTTTATTGGCTGAGACCCTTGGACAGAGATGGGGCTCCTGCAAGTATTAGGGGGCCGAGGGGGGGCTGCTACACACAGAAGGCTTTTTATCTTAATGCATTAAAAAAAAAAAAAAAACCCCCACAACCTTCTGACTTTACAACCACTTTAACGCTTTCCTGTGAATGCCAGAAATTCAGGAAGCAGCACAGAGAGCAGCAGCATGGAAGGTGGAAAACAAAATGCTGGGGTAAGAATTTAACAAGATTTACTGGGGAATTTTTATTTTACGGAGTTCAGTATATTAAGCAAAAAAAAAAAAAAATCTGAGGGTTTAATACTACTTTAAAACTGTATTGCTGGAAAGAAAAAACACATCAAAACAGTTTAGTTCTTGAAGATGTACTTTAACACTTCTACACCTTCCTGCCCAGAACAAATTTACAGCGCAATCACAATTTGAATTACAGTCATGTGACGCTGTACCCGAACTACATTTTTATAATTCCCCCCCCCCCCCAAATAAAGTTTTGGTGGTATTGGATCACCACTGGGGTTTTTATTTTTTGTGCTACAAAAAAAAAATACATACACACGTGTGTGTGTGTGTGTGTGTGTGTTACAAAACCTTGTAAATAAGTATGTTTTCTCCTTCACTGATGAGGCAGTACCGATTGGCACTGATCAGGGGGCACTGGCAGGCATCACATGGGCACTGGGTGGCAAGTGGAGGAAAAGCAGACGTACAGCTCTTACTGTTTACACTGATTGGACACAGCTGATCACGTGGCAAAGAGCCTACCTCAGAGGCTCTTTACCAGGATCTGAGATGCGGAGTGTTAGACTGACACCACCGATGCCTGCAGGCGTGCGCTAGTGGCTTATCCTGCTGAATGCATTATCCTGACTGAACGTCATATGACAATCATATTGCTATATGGCGGGCGGGAAGTGGTTTAAAAATGCAAAAGATGAAAACAAATAAAATGGCACATGATGTACAAGTGTTTTTCAATGCATGGTTATTTTAAAGATTATTTGCAATAGGAAAATAAAAGTTAAGTGCTAGTTCACACCAGACGCAGTTCCGTTCAGTTCTGTGTGCTTTTTTTCTGCAGTAAAAATGCATGCAGTGTTTTCCAATGGCTCTAGTTCACACCACTGCAGTCAGTTTCTGGTGCAGGAACTGACTGTATTGGTGCGAAAAATAACGGAACTGCATCTGGTGTGAACTTGTGTAAGTAACGTTTGCAAACAAAATTCCAAAACCTGTAGGAGGGAAAAAAAAAATAAATAAATAAAAAGTTGGATTAGGCTTATACTTGATGCAAATCATAGTTCATTACCCTATAGTATTTGCAACTTCATTGGAAGGAGCCCTTTTACATAATCCAATTCCTATCCGAGTCCTAAGCAGTTTTTACATACAGATGTGACAACAAAAACGGCAATAAAAAAGGTTCAAGGGTGAGGCTGTTGCCTTTAACACTGTATTTATATGATTTATTTAAATTTAAGCATCGCATAACTAATGCTCTATCTAGTTCAGCCTAAGTTCTGGAGAGAAGAGCGGGGAAAAACAAATTTAAAGCACAGATTCTACTAGTGTTCCGGTTGGGTAAACTTCCTCCCATTTCACTTGACACCAGCCAACTGGGCAGGAAGTGAGGAAATCTCCATAATGTGGCATAGAGGGAAAAAACCCCAAAAAACCTGGAGAGTCTAACATTTCCCTAACTGATGTAAAAAACTGAAAGAATAAAAAAACCATTGGCCGCATTGTGGCTGAAATCACCCACTGACTTCTAACATGCTTTGAAATCCAGTGTTATACAAACACACCCAGTATCAGATGTCTGGGTGTTCTTGTGAATGTTTCTTTGTAGCGCATTTGTTATAAGCATTTAGGCCCCTTTCACACGGGCGGCTGTTCTGCCGCAGTTAAAAGCATGTTTCTTTTGAAATTCAAGACCCCAGGCACAGCGATCAGCTGCATTTGTACACTGCTTTTAGCTGCGTTTACGTGCGTTTACATACGGCTGCGTTTGGCCATTATTGTCATCCCCATAGCAACCATTTTTATTTTGATGTGCTTCCTGTTTTTTTCTTTTGTTCACGCTGCTATCCGCAGCTGACACAGTGCACTGCGATTACCTGCAGTTATGTGCAGATAGCTGCGCTACATCGCACCTGGACGCATTCAATTCTATTTTTTCTATTCGCACCGAACCGCATGTAACGAAATCGCAGCTAAACGCTGCGTGTGAATGGGGCCATAAGAAAGCATTGTGTGCTTTTAGCTGCGGTAGAAAACCCGCAGCTAAAAGCACCATTCTATCCGTCCGTGTGAAAGGGGCCTTACACTGCACTAACAAAAAGCACATGGCAGGAGTATACAGCACTTACCAAGTCTGTCACTGAAAAATGACAAACAGCTGTTTGAGAAAGCTTGTGTATGGCATCTTGCTCATTTACATGAACAGCAGAGATCCTGTGCGCTCTTTTTTACACATCAGCATGCTTTGGTGAGACTAAATTATGCATGCTGCCCAGTGCCCAATAAAGGCCATGACAAAATCAGCAGACATGGGCATCAGAAGTTTATTTTTTTATATGACTTAGCCTGTCACCCAGAAAACCTGCTGCAACTGGAAGAGTGAAGACAAGACTATGAAATTTGGAGGATGTCAATATGTCTGACTGTCTACTTGTGCAACATATCAATTTAAAAGGACCCATTGAGCAAAGTGGGAGATCAAGGACAAACTGTTGAAGTGTTGGTTTCTCAGCAGAATTTAGAGCAACTGTTAGCAGCAGGAAAGGAGTTCACCTTTTTGGGGACATGCTTTTTCCTCAGAGGGTAGCTTTAACTGAAGGCAATCTTGGCTAATTGATGCAACATGATATATTAACCACTTCATGCCAAATCACATACCTGTACGTCATTTGGTTGAAGTGGTTGTACCGGGGTGACACCTGCAGGCATCACCCCAGTACTTTTTTTTAGAGCTAGCAGTCGGCTCTCTTATGATCACAACCAATGTAGCCAATGAGCAGCTAAGCCGTTATAAGGAGAGGGAGGGGACACTGGGAGACCGGAGCGACCATCAGCTACGTCCGCAGGCTCTGTGGAGTTCCGAACGAAGCCGGAATGGCGCCAATAAAAAATTTAAAAAAAAGTCAGTATTCCAAAACGTCAATTTTGGCATTTTGAATACTTTGAAGTACACAGGAGGGATTGAGAGTCTTTTAGACCCTCGATCCCTTCATAAAGAATTTAGACATTTTGGGTTCGGTTGGGGTTGATCAATTTAGACTTTTGGGGTTTGGTTTGGCATACTAACCTCTGGATGTCAATGCACACATTTGGACTCTGACATTCCAATTCACTTAATGTGGACATTGTGAATCCAGGCCATCTATTTTTGCAATATGAGAGAATTTTGGTTTGGTTGATAATTGTACACTGTTTTTGGCATACCAGCCTCTGGATGTCAAGCCATTAATGTGAATGGTCCCATTGGCGCAGCTCTCCATTTTTTAGTCTTTGATCTGTGTGATATCCCACTAGTTCTGCTGCCTTTGTTTTTTACTTTGTTTATTATTTTTGTCTGAGCGCAGTTTTTCCTGTGTTTTATTCCTTCATAAAGAGAACCTGTCACGGCCCATTACTCGCAACAAGGGAGGTTAACATTCCTTGTCACAGTCAGCAATAAGTGTTTTTTTTTTTATAGGGATAGAGATAAAAAAAAAAAATATCTAAGCACCCCCGTCCCCACATGCTCGCGCATCAAACAAAAAACGCATATGCAAGTCGCATCCGCAAATGTTAACCACATTCAAATCACACGCGAGGTATCGCCGTAATTAGAGCAAAAGCAATAATTCTAGCAAAAAACCTCCAACTCTAAACAGGTAACCGTTAAAAACGTTGCCTATGGAGATTTTTTTTTTTTTATAAGTACTGTAGTTTGTCACCATTCCACGAGTGGGTGCAATTTATTTTTTAAACAGAAAGAAGTGCGTGCAATTTTAAACCGTAACATGTTGGGTATGTATTTACTCACAATATGAAAAAAAAAAAAAAAACTGGGCTAACTTTACCGTTTTCTTATTAAAAACGATTTCCTCCCCAAAAAAGAAAAAAATGCATTGAAAGACCGCTAAGCAAATATGTGACTAAAAACCTCAGTTAGACTTACCGGTAACGGTATTTCTACGAGTCTTTCAGGACAGCACCTGGAGAGAGCGCAGCTCCACCCCTTTTCCCAGGAAACACTGCAGTCAGTTTTCTTTAAAGACCGGACACTTCCACCATGGCCTCAGTTGTTTAAGAGTACCTCCAGCCATGCTGAAATTAGATAAGCAGAACATAGCAATAACACCACATCTTATCATTACTTTAGGGCGGGTCATCGGTGCTGTCCTGAAAGACTCGTAGAAATACCGTTACCGGTAAGTCTAACTGAGGTTTTCTCACCTCGTCTTTCAGGACAGCACCTGGAGATGATAAAAGAGTACTTACTCTAGGGTGGGACCACTGCCTGCAGGACCTTTCTGCCAAATGATTGCTCAGATGCAGAGAGTAAATCAAACCTGTAATGGCGGGTGAAAGTGGAGAAGCTTGTCCACGTAGCCGCCTTGCATATTCTTCCCGGCGAAGCTCCAGCTCGTTCTGCCCAGGATGTTGCTACTGCCCGGGTTGAACGAGCCCCTACTCCTGTGGGAGGTTCTATCCCTGAAGCTCTGTAGGCTTCGCCGATAGCCATTCGTAGCCACCTACCTATGGTATTTTTGGACGCACTATAACCTTTACGTGGGCCAGAAAACAAAATAAACAGGGAATTTGATCTTCTGAATTCACTTGTTATCTTTAGATAGTGCAGTATGCACCTCCTTACATCCAAGCTGTGAAAGGCTTCTTCTTTCGTGCCCACTGGTGTAGGACAGAAGGAAGGGAGAACTATTTCCTGTGACCTGTGGAATACCGTTGCCACTTTTGGTAGGAAGCCCGGGTCAGTTCTCAGCACTACCCGGTCTGGAAATATAGAAAGGAAAGGTTCTATGATTGACAGGGCCTGTAGATCACTCACTCTCCTAGCTGAGGTAACTGCCACTAAGAGTGCTACCTTCAGGGACCAAAATTTAATCGTTGCTTCCTCCGGAGGTTCAAAGGGTCTTTTTGTCAGACCCTGTAGCACCAGAGATAAGTCCCATTTTGGGAAGAACTTAAAGGGTACTGGCCTAACTCTGGTCAGTGCCTTAAAAAATCTAACGATAAGGGGGTCCTGAGATAGTTGTCTCTCCAGGAACACCGATAAGGCGGCTACTTGCACCTTTAGGGTGCTAATCGCCAACCCCTTCTCCATTCCCTCATGGAGAAATTCTAATACAGAGATAGTCTCCTTTGGTGAACGGATCTTTTCTCTGCACCAGGAATTAAAACATTTCCAAGCTTTGAAATAGATCGCTCTGGTGACCTTTTTTCGGCTGTCCAATAATGTTGAAATTAGTTTATTGGACAAGCCCCTCTTTTTTAGGATTTGCTCCTCAGTAGCCAAGCAGCTAGTCTGAGGTGCTTGATATTGGGATGTTGTAGGGGCCCCTGTGTTAAAAGGTCCTTCTGTAAAGGAAGAAACCAATGGGGTTCCACCGCCATCCTCTGGATAGTTGAAAACCAAGTCCTTTTGGGCCAGAATGGGGCTACTAGGATTAATGTTGTAGGCTCCTTCTGTAGCTTTTTGAGGACCAATGGGATCATTTGGAAGGGGGGAAAGCGTAGCACAAGTGGAAGGTCCATGGTTGTGCCAGTGCATCTAGACCCTCCGCTTGATCTTGCCTGTTTAGGGAGAAGTATGTTTCCACCTTCGCATTGGCGTGGGATGCGAACAGGTCTATTTGGGGAACTCCCCATCTTCCTGTTATCTTCTGGAATACTACCGGATTCAGACTCCATTCTGATTCCAGTACTCTCGGCTTAGGAAGTCTGCTATTTGGTTCAGATCTCCCTTTAGGTGTACCGCCGTCAAGGAGGCTAGATTGGATTCTGCCCAGGCCAAAATGTGGAGGGCTGAGGATAGCAACACTCTGCTCCTCGTGCCTCCCTGCCTTGTTATATAAGCCACTGCCGTGGCATTGTCTGATAACACCTGAATGTGGTGACCCAGGACTTGTTTCTTGAACGCCCATAGTCCCAGTAGAATGGCCCTCAATTCTCTCCAATTGGAGGATCTCCGGGCTTCTCTGTTTGACCATGTTCCTTGGGCCATCTGTCCATCCAGATGAGCACCCCACCCCCAGAAGCTTGCGTCCGTTGTCAATCTGTGTTCTACAGGGAAAGTCCAAAGCAGGCCTTTGTCTAAATTTGCTTGCTTCCTCCACCACCACAGCTTTCTCTGAACTTGAGGGGGTATTTTTATCAATTTTTCCAGCGACTCTCCGTAGGACCAATTCCTGAGAATTGTCTGCTGGAGCTCTCTCGCATGCAGACGTGCCCATTGTACCGCTGGTATTGAGGCGGTGAGTAGGCCTAGGACTGACATGGCTGCTCTGATTGTCATCGGCAGATTTGTTTGAGTCCCGTTTACTGCCCTCTGGAGTTTCTCTATTTTTTCCTCTGGGAGAAAAAGCCTTTCCTGTATGGAATTTATTGTATATCCAAGAAATGTTATCGTCTGGGAAGGGATCATTTTTGATTTTTCTTGGTTTATGATCCATCCGAGACTCTCGAGATGTCTTTTCGTCTCTTTTAGATCTTTCGCCAATAACTCCCTTGTCTTGGCAAATATCAGGAGGTCGTCCAGATATGGCACTATTGATATCCCCTTTAATCTGAGGGGTGCTAGAGCCTCTGCTATGACCTTTGTAAATATCCTTGGTGAGGATGACAGTCCGAAAGGGAGGGCTCTAAACTGCAGGTGTGAGATCGAGTCTCCCGTCTTTACTGCTAATCGCAGATACTTCTGTGATATTGGCGCTATAGGAACGTGTAGGTACGCATCCCTCAGGTCTATGGATGCCATAAAACAACCTGGCGTCAGGAGATGTTTCACTGAGAAAATTGTGTCCATCTTGAATCTTTTGTATCTGATGGACCTGTTTAGTATCTTCAGGTTCAAGATCAACCGGAATTTTCCTGACGTCTTCTTCACTAGGAAGATGTGTGAATAGCACCCTATCCCTTCCTCTTCGGGGGGGGAACAGCTATAATTACCTCTTGCTGGATGAGTTCTTCCAGTAAGGATGACATCCCTATAGACTTCTCCAGGTCTCGAGGAGTCTGGGTTACATAAAAACGGTTTGGAGGGGGTTGCGAGAATTCCAGCCTGTAGCCCTCTGATATTATTTTGAGGACAAATGGACTGGACGTCGCTGTCTTCCATTGTGGAAGAAAGGCCTGTAACCTTCCTCCCACCGTTGGCGGACTGTCACTGGGTGTTTGTGGTTTGGCCAGGAGGGCGGAATAGTACCCCTGACTTTCCTCTCCCTCTCTGGGACCTCCAAGGTCTTTTATAGCCCGTGTCTTTTTTAACCTCGGTTTGCCGAAAAGCACGAAAATTAGTTTTACCCTGAGGAACCACTTTCTTCTTTATTGGGAAGGCCTTCTTTTTATCAGCCGTTCTATTAAGTACGGCTTCCAAATCAGGGCCAAAAACTAAGTCACCGTCAAAAGGCAAACCACATAACTTCGCCTTTGAGGCTATATCCCCTGACCAGGTCTTAACCCATAAGGCTCTGCGGGCTGAGTTTACCAAGGCTGCTGATCTAGCTGACATTTTGATAGATTCAGCAGAGGCATCAGCCATGTACCCTACCGCCTTCTGAAGTATAGGCAGCGTGTCAAGTAGATCCTTACGAGAAGTTCCCGCCTCAATGTGAGTTTTTAATTGCTCCAACCAGTGTTCTAAGTTTCTCGCTACCACGGTTGATGCCATTGCTGGCTTAAAGTTGGCTAGTCGAATCCCATGCCTTTTTTAGTAGGGAGTCTGCCCTCTTGTCCATGGCATCTTTTAGGGTGCCCATGTCCTCGAAGGCCAAGTCTGTATTCCTTGAAACCTGCGAAAAGGCTGCGTCAAGTCTTGGTTTTTTTATTCCAAACCTGCTGACTATCATCCTCAAAGGGGAATCTTCTCTTGAGGGATCTGGAAAAGAAAGGTGCCCTCTCTGGGTCCTTCCATTCTCTCTTTACTGTCTCGGAGATGTATTTGTGCACTGGGAACACCCGTTGCTTTACTTCTCCCATGCCTTGAAACATCTTATCGTGTAAGGATAATTGCGTCTTATCCTCTTCGATATTAAGCGTTGTGTGTATTGTTTTTAATAGATCGTCCACTTCCTCCAGGGATAACCTATAGCGGGAAGAAGAAATTTCCTTTTCGTCTTCCTCTTCTTCATCCGAACCTGTGGCAACATTTATCTCCTCATACTCTGAGTCGCTGACCCCTCTGGGTGCAGGAGTACTAGGATGAGAACAGGATGGTGAACTGCCTTTCCGGTTTGGCTGGGCCGCCTATCCAAAAAGGAGCGGAATGACTGAAAAGTGTCCGCTAGTTCCTTTCGGAAGGAGCTTAATAGCTCCCCTGGTTGAGCAGCAGCTGCAGCTGAGGCAGTTTCCTCTAACAGCTCTGCAATACATGTCTTGCATAGCGCTTTAGGCCAGGTTTCCCTAAGCGTGTCTTTGCAAGACGAACATCTCCTCTTGGGAAGAGGAGAGGAGTGTTTGGTTTTGTCTTTAAGCTGAAATACACCAACACCATACTATATTTAAAACATTTTTAAAACATAATAGTAACCAAAACCTTCTAAATCAGCTGGAAAATAAGAGGAAGGAACACTTTAGCCCTTACATTTATAAGCACAGCTTACCTAGTGACTCACCCCCTGAGCCACCATAACAACAAAAAAAACAACTCTCTAGTAACAATCTCTAGGGAGAGTGGCACAGGCTCCTTTGCTTTCCCCGCAGGGGAGAAAAGGAGGGAAAGAATATACAAGACCCCATAAAGTATATATACAGGGACCTCTGTCCCTGCTTACCTGGGTCTGGCTGGTGTGAGTGGCTCCTGTTCCCACCACTGCCGCTTGTTCCTCTTCCATTGCGAGGTTGAAGTGGCGTCCGACAGCTCCTTTTTTGATTTTCCCGGTCCTTTCACCGCTGTGAGGACCGGAAATGACACCAGCCGAAGGCCGCCTCCTCCCCCTGCGTTCCAGCGGCCGGAACCGGAAGCTGCGTCGCACCACGGGAAGTCCCGCCCCCGGCCGGAATGATGCGCTCGCCATCCGGGACCCGGAAAACATGGGGATACAAACGTAAGAGACGCTGCTCGTCTCCTGAGGAGCACGCCATCCCTCCTTCCATGCCCCCAGTGCCGGTCTGATGAGAGCGGGCCCTCCCGCAGCCTGAACCCTCGCCGGGTATGAAGGGGAGAAGGTACCGCAGCATCCACCTCACGTAAGGGGGGGTGCTGGGCTGGCCTGGAACAAAAGTAAAAAACTAACAGGTATGCCCCATACTGTCTCCACCTGGAGAGAGCGCAGCATACCCCTGGTTCCCTGCAGCGCTTCCACCATGGCGGAGGAAACACTACAACTGAGGCCATGGTGGAAGTGTCCGGTCTTGAAAACTGACTGCAGTGTTTCCTGGGAAAAGGGGTGGAGCTGCGCTCTCTCCAGGTGCTGTCCTGAAAGACGAGGTGAGAAATTCTGTGTGTGTGTGTGTGTGTATATATATATACACACACACACACATACACACATATATACACATACATATACACACACACACACATATATACACACACACACACACACACACACACATATATATATACGAGGTGCGCATCTTCACTGGCCTCACGATTATGTCAACGATTCGATTCCACGATGCATCAAGATTACTGCGCGCGGTTTTCATAAAAATAAAATTCAAGCGGCCAGGAGAACGCCATTTTTTTTTTTATCTGTTCTTAAAAAAAAAAAAAAAAAAAAAAACACTCCCTGCATGCAGCAAAGTCTAAACACAGCAAACAACTTAAAAGGAGTTCCAGGCTCCCCCCCCAAAAAAAAAATACTAGGAGGAGATGATCAAAGACTGCAGACATGATACAGGAGATGATCAGAGACTGCGGACATGATACAGGAGATGATCAGAGACTGCGGACATGATACAGGAGATGATCAGAGACTGCGGACATGATACAGGAGATGATCAGAGACTGCGGACATGATACAGGAGATGATCAGAGACTGCGGACATGATACAGGAGATGATCAGAGACTGCGGACATGATACAGGAGATGATCAGAGACTGCGGACATGATACAGGAGATGATCAGAGACTGCGGACATGATGCGCCAAGTAGCCAGCACTGGTTTCTAATGCGCTGCTGCTGCCGCCATGGAGACAGAGACCAGCGCTGTCAATAGTGGTGCCAGGACAGCAACCCTGGTCGTTTGCCTACTGGTCCACTGTCGGAGGATTTCCCCATTGCCTACTGGTCCACTGTCGAGGATTCCCCCATCCACCTGGAAGGTGTAGATGGGGGAATTGGATCATATTTTTTTTTCCAGTGTAATGACCAAAAGGAAAAAAAAAAAAAAATGATCACTATATGGGCTGCATAAGTGGCTTGGTGCTAACTGGATCTTGGAAGAACAGAGCGGGGGAGGGAGACAGATGGGGGAGAGAAAGGGATAGCTCAGTGTTCAAGGTATAATGAAAAAGGCAGTACTCATTCGGGGGAAGAGGCTGGAAGTTCACACAGCTTGGAATGTGTAGCTGCTGGCTGTGTTCTTTATATCTCCCGCGCACATCCCCCCCCCCCCCCCTCTCTCTCCTTCACAGCTGTACGTCGGGATAGGAGTGGGCGGGCCGAGCAGACAGGGAGGAGGAGGAGGAGGAGGAGGAGGAGGAGGAGGAGGAGGAGGAGGGAGGAGGAGGAGGAGGAGGAGGAGGAGGGAGGAGGGAGGGAGGAGCTGTATGCAATGCTGCATTGTTCCGGTGCTGGGAGGGGGAGTGAACTTCGCTGGGCTGTGTGTGGGACAAGTGTCAGAGAAGACACTCCAAACAGCTGCAGCCACTGGCCCCTAAATGTACAGACTGATTGTCCTGTCCTACGGGCGGGAGAAATCAGTCTGTTTTCTCAAACTGTCACAGGGATAATGGGAGGCTGGAAACACAGCATTGCCCCCCACAGTGCAGGATCTCCAGGGGAGGGACTTCAGGAACCCTGATTGTTCTGCCACTCCCACGGATGCGATGACAGCTACACTAATCTGTCTCACAGCTCCGTGCGGCTCTGCGCCCATCGGGGAGATGAGGGGTCACTGTCTGTGTGTCCAATCCTGAGGAGGGGGAGAGCCTGGGTGGGGGCAGCATGCTGAGGCTATACTATTGACTGGGGAACGGCACCAGGCTCAGCCAGCCAATCCGTGAAAGACACTGCTGTGCGGGGGGGGGGGGGGGGGAGCATAATCGATTAACACTGGCTACCGCATCGATGCCGAATCGGGAAGGGCATAATCGTGATGCATCGATCATTTTCAACACCCCTAATATATACCCCAAGTAATTTTCTAGCAAAATAGGATTTTTGTACTCACCGTAAAATCCGTTTCTCTGATGTCCATGGACTGACAAAGCACCCACCTTTCTTTTTCAAGGTTTGTACTGCTTTGTTACGAACTGAGGGCTGCTACTGCAGGTAGGAGGGTTATGTCCGGAGGGACCGCCCCCTGGGCGGGGCTTTTCAGGTCTGGCTTTTAGTATGTATGTGTAACATCTCACATTCTGCCTAGGTCTTCTCCTGCAAGCAGGGACATAACCCATGGGTAAAGTGTTAAGAGGCTGTGTCAGTCCATTGACGTCAGAGAAACGGATTTTACGGTGAGTACAAAAATCCTATTTTTCTCTAATCATCCATGGACTGACACAGCCTCTTAACATTTTACACGTGGGATGTCCCAAAGCAGTGTCAAGAGGGATGGGAGCAGTATAAATGGAAAACTAAAAACTTCACTCCATAACAAGGCAGAGCTCTTCAACGGAGGAGATGGAACTTCAAACAGCCACTTGCGACACCTTGCGGCCGAAGGAAGCATCCAAAGATGCAGCCACATCAACCTTAAAAATAGAAAAATGTATGGAGCGGACAACCAGGTCGCCGCCTTGCACACTTGTGCAACCAAGGCTTGATGTTGGAAAGCCCAGGAAGCACCAATTGCCCTGGTGGAATGCGCCGTAACCGGAAAGGGAGGCGCACGCCCCTTAAGGGCATAGGCCTGTATGACGGTCTGCCTGATCCACCTAGAAATGGTGGCAGACGAAACCGCTTGGCCCTGTTTTGGACCCGAGACTGACACAAACAGTGAGACAGACTTCCGAATGGAAGCAGTAGCAGATAGGTACACTCGTAAGGCTCGTACCACATCCAACGTGTGAAGCGCAAACTCTCTGGGATGCGATGGGTGAGGACACAAAACGGGAGGACAATGTCCTCATTAAAGATGAAAGGCCGAGACCACATTTGGCAGAAAAGGTCGGACGCAACACCGCCTTATCCTTATGGATGACTAAATAAGGCTACTTGCAGGACAAGGCCGCCAACTCAGACACCCGTCTAACAGAAGTAATGGCCACTAAGAAAGCCACCTTCTGAGACAAGATTAAGGAGAGGAATATCTGATATTTTCAAAGGGAGGTTCCTGGAGAACTGAGAGCACCAAATTCAGATCCCAAGGAGGGAGAGGAGGTTTTACAGGAGGGAGCACATGGCGAACCCCCTGCACAAAGGTGCTAACCAAGGAATGGCCTGCTAGCGGTCGCTGAAAGAAGACAGCCAAGGCCGCAATCAGACCCTTAAAATGGTACTCAAAGCAAGTCTTTGGGTCACGCTACACTGCAAGAACCGCAGGATTCTGGGGACAGAATACGTCCGTGGACGCCAGTCCAGCTCTTCGCACATAGCGATGTAAGCTTTCCAGGTACGGTGATATATATCTTACTGGAGGAAGACTTCTGTGCCCTTAACATGGTCGAAATGACCGAATCCAAGAGACCTCGGTCCCCCAGCACCTGGCTTTCAATAGCCATGCCGTTAAAGCCAGAGACTGTAAAGCAGGATGAAATATAGGACCTTGAGACAGAAGGTCCTCCCTCATTAGTAATTGCCAAGGAACGTCCGCGACGAGACGTACCAGATCAGCGTACCAATGACGCCGAGGCCAATCCGGAGCAATAAGGGTCACCGGAATTCCCTCGGTCGCCACCCTGCGCAGCAGGCGAGGAAGCAGCTGCAGCAGAGAGCAAGCATATATCAGGCGATACTGACCCCATGGGGCAACCAACGCATCCGAAGCGTCCGCCCAAGGGTCCCTGGACTCAAACCTTGACACCTTGCGATTGAGTCGAGGCCATCAGGTCCACATCCGGCGTGCCCCACCCCTGGCAAAGATGAAAAACCTCCGGGTGCAAGGACCACTCTCCCTGGTCCAGCGTCTGGCTACTCAGATAGTCCGCCTGCCAGTTTTCTACGCCCGGAATGTAGACGGCCGACACGCTTCTTTTGGCCCACCTTAGGATGTGGGACCTCAACCACCACGTCAGGGACGCCCTGACCGTGTGACTTACCTGGATCTGAAGATCCAAGGACAATGGGATTTGTCCCAAGTGGACAGGATCTCCTTCTGCAATGCCCGGGTGTGATTGGGCATACGGAACAGCCTCGAAAGAGGCCACCATGAGTCCTAGGACTCATGCAAAAGCGGATTGACGACCACTGCCGGGACGTCAGGACCCACACTGCAGACTGAAGTGTCAGTAACTTCTCTGGGGGTAGGAATACCTTCGCCTCTAAGGAGTCCAGGATCAGACCAAAATGATACTCCAAATGTTGAGTCGGGACCAGGACCGACTTCGGAATGTTCAGGACCCACCCGAAGTCCCGGAGGGTCCGACTGACAATAGTCACACTTTCTTCTAATTCTGAGCCATTGTCTTGCTCTTAGAAGACCGTCCAGATAGCTCACGATAGCAATGCCTCGCTGTCTCAGCAAAACTATAACCGGAGCAAGCACCTTGGTGAAAACCCATGGTGCTGAGGCTAGGCCGAAGGGAAGAGCCACAAATTGATAGTGGACTTCGCCGATCGCAAAAACTTCTGGTGACTTGCGCAGATCAGAACATGCAAGTAAGCATCCGTTATGTCCAAGGACGCCAGAAAGTCCCCTTGGAGTGTAGCGATCACCGTGCGAATGGATTTCATACAGAATTTTTGCACCTTCACAAAAGACATTCACAAGGCCTTGAGGTCCAGGATTGGCCGAACCCCATCCTTATTTGGGACAAACAGATTCAAGTAGAACCCCTAAAACCTCTCCTGCGACGGTACCGGCACAAATACTCTGCACCTGAGCAAATCCTGTACAGTCCCCCAAGAGGGCCGCCTGACGGGCAGGAAGGAGAGGGAGATTTGAGGGAAAGAATCTGTCTGGGGGCCAGGAACGGAACTCTATCCTGTATCCTGAGGTGACCACCTCGCACACCCACCGGTCGGAGATTCGGGAGGTCAACCGATCCGTGAACCAGCAAAGTCGTCCCCACTACCCCAGAGTCGGGCGGGGGCAAGACTTCATGCGGAGGCGGGCTAGGGAGCCGGCTTGTTCGGCCTACGCACCCAAGGACGCTTCTGTCCACCAGCCGCACTGCTGTCAGTCTGGGAGGGCTTACCTGTGGACTGACTGACGAAAAAAACCTTTTTTGCAGGAAAGGAGGGACCCGGCTTACGGCGGGGCTCCTTTCCCTTGATAGTCTGAGGAAGGAGAGTGCTTTTACCTTCTGTGACATCCTTAATAATGTCATCTAGGGCAGCACCAAAAGGTCTACCACCTTTAAAGGGTAAATCTGTCAGGAGCTTCTTAGAGGCTAGGTCAGCAGACCAGCAGTTTAACCAGATAAGACGTTGTAACACCACCGCAGGGACGGAGGCCCTGGATACTAAAGGGGCCACATCCAAAGTGGCGTCGCACACATACACTAGGCCCTGCACCCGTTGGTGGGCCAGTGCAATAGTGTCTGGAGGAAGACCATGCTCCTGCACAGTCTGGTGCAAAATCTTTGCCCATTCCGTGAGTGTCTGAGACACGAGGGTCGCCACTACGACAGGACGCAAGGCAGATCCCAACAAGGCAAACATGGCTCTGCTCACCACTTCTGACCTCCCGTCAGTGGGGTCCTTAAAATGCAGGAGTCCCCTCCATCGGGAGAGTGGTGGCCTTGTTCAAATGGGCGACCGGGGGGGGTCAACCACTGGGGGAGAGGCCCACTTTAAGTAGGGTCTCTTCAAAGGGGTACCTGATAGACAGGCGCCGCGGGAGCATAAAAGTCTTCTGCGGCTTTTCCCAAACCTGATCAAAGAAAGGTGTACAAGGAAAAACCTCTTTAGAAGGCTTGGCCTTAAAGGAACCAAAAAGGAGACAGCTTCCGCCTGAGGTTCCGCAGCATCCAGCTTGAGAGTGTCCCTCACAGCATCAATGAGTTCACCAACAAGCGCCCTGTCATTTACTGACTCAGAACTGGAGTCTTCCTCACACGGAATGTCCTGTTCAAAACCATCAAACTATTTAGAGCTAGGGTCCTGAGCAGCAGCAGGAGCTAGGCCCATATTTGAATCCGAGCACTCCCCTTGTGGTGATAATGTGGGGAGAGGGCGCTTTTTAGCTCCCCTGTGCTCGCACACGGCTTCTATTCTGGTAAGAAATGTTTCCAGGACTGCCAACAACTGGTCCATAGGGACCGCGGGTGCAGGAGCACTGCCTGTTGCCTCTGAGATGCATTAGGAAGCAGGTGAAACAGACTCCCATATTGCCCCTCTGAGACTTCAGGCAAAAAGTCCACCCACTGGCTGTGCTGACTGAGGAGGGAAAATACCCAGGGGACTCACCAACCCATAGAGGACTGCTCAGTTCCGCTGCCTGCGCCGCTCTGTACCAGCGCGAGGAGAGTGTGAGGAGAGTGTGAGGAGAGTGTGAGGAGAGTGTGAGGAGAGTGTGAGGAGAGTGTGAGGAGAGTGTGAGGAGAGTGTGAGGAGAGTGTGAGGAGAGTGTGAGGAGAGTGTGAGGAGAGTGTGAGGAGAGTGTGAGGAGAGTGTGAGGAGAGTGTGAGGAGAGTGTGAGGAGAGTGTGAGGAGAGTGTGAGGAGAGTGTGAGGAGAGTGTGAGGAGAGTGTGAGGAGAGTTGCAGCAGCGATAGAGGCCAAACAAATGCAGAAAGCGCACGTGGCTTCAAGAAAATGGTCGCTGCAATGTGCTCAGGCGATCCACAGCAAGATGGCCGCCATGCAAAGTAAATGGGAATACACAAAACATGGCGCCGAAAAGGCGCCCAGGCCCCAAAACACATCCCCCAGCACATGCAGACAGCCATGAGCACCCCCCCCAGGACAAAGTGACCCCAGGCACCCCGGACAGCACAGCATGTACTCACCTGAGCCAGGAGAGACTACTTACCCGTCCCCTAAGGGACCCACTGGTGTGTTTGACAGACCTATCACAGTGCGGTACTGAGTAGCTGTCGGCCCGGTCCACCGCAAGAGAAACAGCAGGACTGTTCAATCGTGTGAGGACCGCGGGGCATAAAAAACACACCGCCCACCCCTGGAGTCGTGGGGCATGTTGTGAACTGAGTCTCACGCACACAAGGCGAGGATCAGCACGCTCAATGGTCGGACTGGGAAGACTACGAGGATATCTTGTACCCAACCTGTTGCCCAGCCGACAGTTGATCAAAGATCACAAAAACAATAAAATTCCAAAAAAGGAAAAAAAAAAAAAAAGTGGTCAGGAGACAGGCTACTGAGAGAGCCACGTCTTCTACTAGGCAGGAAAAAAAACTGAGCGCTGCTACTGCAGGTAGGAGGGTTATGTCCGGTGGAGCGCCCCCCTGAGCCGTTCAGCTCTGGCTTTTAGAATGTATGTGTAACATCTCACATTCTGCCTAGGTCTTCTCCTGCGAGCAGGGACATAAACCCACGGGTAAAGTGTTAAGTGTTAAGTGTCAGTCCATGGACAATAAGAGAAAAACTGATTTTAACTGTCTTATATCTGCCAGAAGTCCATCTTTAAACCAATAGTGTCCTAAAAAGGAAAGTGCATCCTGTAAACAGGAATAAGACTGCATGTACATTTTCAACAGCAGAATGATCCCTCAAACAGAACAGTTAACATTTGCTGCAAAATTTAAGAGTACTATACAATATGTGTTAGTTAGGGAAAACAGACAAGAAAATGAATATTCAGCTGTGAAGTTAAAATAGGTCTTCTTAAGATGTTTACTTATCTATGAAAGCACGTGAAATTATGAGAATAGAGGACTTATACAGAGTGCTAAGGAAAAGTAGCAGATTCATTCTAATATATGGAGGGAACAGTGGACTTAGAAAAACACTATAAAAACAAGGACATGAAATGAAAATGGAGAAATAAAAGGCTCGTACTGCGGCAAACATGTTACTGTGAAATGTCAGAATGTTGCTCCGAAGCTAGATGACATTAGGGGATTCTCAGTCAACGGGGGGCAGGTGGAGGCAAAGGATTAGTCCATCAAATTCCAACAGAAAGCAGGTGCCTTGGAACAAGGAAAAACAAAAAACTGTGAAAAGTAGAACCACAAGGTCAGGTCTGCAAGCGAGGCAAGAGACTGTCCCTGAATACTAGAACTCGTCTCAGCAAATAACTAAATAGGGAAGATAAAACAGTGGATGTAGAAATATTTTCATCACCTATGTGGGATGCTTTTAAAAAAAGAGGACTAAACTGTTAAAAATATAGTATATAAGCATATAAAATTGCTTCACAAGCCTTTTTGTAATTTAAATGTTATTAAAAAAAATGACCTTTTGCATTTAAAATTTATAGTGCCTTTAATTTTCTAAAACCATAAAAAAAAAAATTAAATACAATATGGAAACCTGGAGGCATTCTGCACAATGCTGGGGCAGATGCACAATGCCTCCAGAAATGTAATTTCCTGCTTATGTGATTAGCTCACCAAGTTTCTGCACCAAGATACAGGCAATATTTTGGGCGTCTTAGACTTGGTTTAGAGAAATTAGCTTTGACTTAACAGTGCAGTGTCCTAAAGCCAACATATTTTATGTCATATAAATTGTATAACGTAGCGCCAATTATTTCCATGCCAATAGCTATATACTGATGTGATTCTGAACTCTTTTGAAACTATTCTCATTCTGTATTGATGTACTTGTGTTTATATTTTTTAAACATTTAAGGCATACCCTGCTATAGGAGTTTTGTTTTTGACATGATACTCCAAGGGTTAACTACTAAAGGAATGAGGTTCCTCAAACACTGAAAGTGCACCAGATTGTTAGATGAACCAGACGCTCCCATTCAACAATCAGTCTGCAAAGGACTTGATAAATCAGCCATTTCTTCAGAATTGAACAAGGCAGGAATCTGCCAACAAAGGTTGTTAAAACCCTTGCAATGTACATTAATGAACCAGGCAGGATTGTTTTTTTTTATCCTCCAAAGTTACTTTAAATTGGATTTTTTGTACTCACCGTAAAATCCTTCTGTCGTCCATGGACGGACACAGCTCATTAATTCTTGACCATTGGGTTATGATCCTGTTCTATAGGAGAGGACTAGGCAGAACATGTTAGATATTTAAATACATGTTACTTTAACAGAGTTAAACAGCCCTGCCCAGGGGGCGGTCCCTCCGGACATAATGCTCCGCCCTGCAGTCAGCAGCTCAGTTCATAAAAAGCAGTACAAACCAAAAAAGGAGGGGTGGGTGTTGTGTCCATCCATGGACGACAGAGAAAAGGATTTTACGGTGAGTACAAAAAATCCTATTTTCTCTTTTCGTCCATGGACCGACAGCTCCTTAATTCTTGACCATTGGGACGTCCCAAAGCCGTGTCAAAAAAACGAGGGGTGGGAACAGCAATCAAAAAACAAAATTACACCCCAATCAATCAGAACTCAACAAAGGAGTTGCAACCTCAAACAGCCGCCTGCAAAACTTTGCGGCCGAAGCCAGCATCTGAAGATGCACTCACATCAACTTTGTAAAATTTTGAGAAAGTGTGAACGGACGACCAGGTCGATGCTTTACACACTTGATGTCGGAAAGCCCAAGAGGCACCAATAGCCCTGGTCGAATAAGCAGTCACAGGAAAGGGAGGCGGCCGCCCCTTAAGGGCATAGGCCTGGATGATGGTCTGCCTGATCCACAGAGAAATGGTGGCCGACGAAGCCGCCAGGCCCTTCTGCGGACCAGACACTGACACAGTGAGTCAGACCTCCAAAAACGGAGCCGTAGCAGACAGGTACACCCGCAAGGCACGTACCACATCTAAAGAATACAGCGCAACCTCCTTGGAATGCGATGGCCGAGGACACAAAGATGGAAGTACAAGGTCCTCATTCAGGTGAAAGGCCGAAACAACCTTCGGAAAGGAAGGCTGTGGGCGTAGCACCGCTTTATCCTTACGGCGGACCAAATATGGGGACCTGCAAGACAAGGCCGCCAATTCAGAAACCCTCCTGATGGATGTGAGGGCTACCAGGAAGGCAACTTTCTGAGAGAGCTTCAAGAGGAATTTCTCTGATGTTCTCAAAAAGGAGGCCTCTGAAGCGCCGAGAGCACCAGATTCAAATCCTACGGAGGTAGTGGTAAATGGTGCTTAAGGCAAGTTTCTGATTCACTCCTCGCTGTAAAAACAGAAGGATCCTGGAAACCGAATATGCCCGTGGACGCCATTCCATCTCCTCACACATAGAAATGTAGGCTCTCCACGTGCGAGGGTAGATCTTCCTACGAAAAGCCTGCCGTGCCCTCAACATAGTTGAAATGACTAAATCCGAAAGGCCTTGTCCCCAAGTACCTGGCTTTCAATAGCCATGCCATTAAAGCCAGAGACTAAAGCCGGATGAAGATGGGACCTTGCGAGAGAAGGTCCTCCCCGTATTGGCAGTCGCCAGGGTGCATCAGCCACCAGGCGCACAAGGTCAGCGTACCAGGGACGCCTGGGCCAATCCGGGGCGATGAGAATCACCGCAATTCCTACTCTGCGGAGCAGACGAGGAAGCAACCTCGGCGGGGGGAAAGGCATAAATGAACCGATACTGACCCCATGGGGCCACCAACGTGTCTGACACATCTGCCCAGAGATCTCTGGACCTGGCCACGAACCTGGACACATTGCGATTGAGTCAAGAAGCTAGGAGATCTACATCTGGCGTGCCCCATCTCCGGCAAAAGAGTTGAAAAACCTCTGGATGTAACGACCATTCCCCGTGGTCCAGCATCTGGCAACTCAGATAGTCCGCCTGCCAGTTTTCCACTCTCGGAATGTAAACTGCCGATAGAGCCGGCACGCTCCTTTCCGCCCACCGCAGGATGCAAGCGACATCAGACGCTGCAGCCGAGCTTCTTGTTCCTTCTTGATGGTTGATGTATGCCACCGCTGTGGCGTTGTCTGACTGGATCCTGACTGGACGGCCTCTTAGCCTCTGTGACCATTTGGAGAGGCACAGCCTGATCACCCGGAGTTCCAGGACATTGATCGGCAGTTGGGATTCGTCCGGAGTCCAGCGGCCCTGGGCAGTCTGAACCCCCAACCGGTCAGGCTGGCGTCCGTTGTGGTCACAGTCCATTGAAGGGGGAGGAACGACTTCCCGGACCGAAGAGTCATGGGATCTCAACCACCAACTCAGAGAGGCCATGACAAGATGACTTATCTGAATCTGACGATCCAGAGACAACGGAGATTTGTTCCATTTGGGGAGAATCTCATTTTGCAAGACTCTAGTGTGAAATTGGGAAAAAACGGCACTGCCTCGAAAGAGGCTGCCATGAGGCCGCTTTCAAAACCGGAGAGACGACCATTTGTGGGATGTCAACAAGTTCACCGCAGTCTGGAGTGTCTGCAACTTTTCCAAAGGAAGAAAGACTCTGGCCTTCAAGGAATCAACCCCAGGTTCTCTAGGCGCTGGGTCGGTACCAACACTGACTTCTGGAGGTTCAGTATCCAACCAAACTCCCGGAGGGTCTGACTGGCTATAGACACGTCCTCCAATTCTGAGCTTGAAGCAGCTCTCAGAAGGTGGTCGTCCAAGTAGCCCACGATGGCAATGCCGCGCTGTCTCAACAAAGCTAGAATCGGGGCGAGCAGCTTAGTGAAAACTCTTGGTGCCGACGCTAGGCCAAAAAGGGAAGGGCCACAAATTGATAGTGGTCTTTGCCGATCGCAAAGTGCAGGAACCTCTGATGTCTGACGCAGATGGGGACACGCAAGTATGCGTCCCTGATATCTAAGGACGCCAGGAAGCCCCCCAAGATGGAGCACAACTACCGAACAAATCGATGCCATCCGGAACTTTTGAATCTTTATAAAAGGCATTGAGGGCCTTGAGGTTCAAGATTGGACGGACTCCGTCCTTCTTTGGGACCACAAACCGATTAGAGTAGAAACCTGTCCTGCGGTGGTACGGGTATAATTACTCCGCACCTCAACAAGTCTTGCACTGCCCCCTGCAGGGCAGTCCGACGAGCCGGAAAAAAAAAAAAAAAAAAAAGGGAGGCAGATTTGAGGGAATCTGTTTTGTGGACAAGAAAAACTCTTGTACCCCGAAGTGACCACCTCGCAGACCCACTGGTCGGAGAGCAGGGAGGTCCGAGCTGCAAACCCACGAAGCTGCCCCCCCCCCACCCAGGAGTCGGGCTGGGGCAAAACTTCATGCGGTAGCAGGGCTTGCGCACCCAGGGACGCTTCCATCCCCCAGCTAGACCTTTGTCCGCTTGGGAGGGTCTGCCAGCAGGTCCTGACTGACGAAAATACCGCTTATGTGTGGAAAGGGCACCGGCTTACGGCGCAGCTCCTTCCCTTTAGTGGACTGATGGAGAAGTGTGCTTTTTACCACCAGTGACATCCTTAGATGTCGTCCCATGAGGCACCAAAAAGCCTCCCACCTTTTAAAAAAAGGCAAATCTGCCAGTTTTCTTGGAAGCTTGGTCAGCAGACCAGCATTTCAGCCATATCAGGCGGCACAATACCACCGCAGATGTGGAGGCCCTGGAGATTAAAGGGGCCACATCCAGGGTTGCATCACAGACGTACACAAGTCCCTGTACCAACTGTTCGGCCAGTGACACGCATTCTGGAGGGAGCTGGTACAAAATTTTAGCCCACTCAGTGAGCGTCTGCGACACCAAGGTAGCAGCCAATATAGGCCGCAATGCTGACCCCAGCATAGTGAACATGGAGCGGCTCACCGCTTCGGACCTCCCATCAGTAGGATTCTTAAAGGCAGGGGTCCCCTCTACCGGGATAGTGGTTACTTTATTTAACCGAGAGACAGGAGGGGGGGGGGGGGGGATCAACGACCAGAGGAGAAGCCCATTTTTTTCAAAAGGCTCTCTTCAAATGGGTAACGGACCGCCATGCGCTGAGGGACCACAAAGGACCTCTGCGGCCGTTCCCATTCCTTATCTATGAAGATGTCAAATAAATCAACATAAGGAAAAACCTTAACAGAGCGGGTCGGTTTGTGTGACCCAAAAAGGGACAGACCCTGCAGTGGAAGCCCCAGCTGTATTTTCCAGCTTGAGAGTGTCCCTCACAACATTAATAAGTGCACTCACTGGGTGTTACCCAGGGAACTCACCACCCAGCAAGAGACAGTTCCGCGCCGCTGCCCGCTCTCCATCCACACACAGCGTGTGACTGAGGAACTGAGGTGAATTGCACCGTTCACGCCGTTTAGGAAGCCAGCCAGCACTAAAGGCCAAAATCCACTCAAATGGCCGCCGCAGAGAAAAGTGCGCGGACTAGACTACAAGAAAATGGGCGCCCGCAATGCAGACCTGCGTCACAGAACGGTCACAACAAAATGGCCGCCAATGGGATTTTGTAATGTAGTACACAGGGAACATAAAAATGGCACCGGCGCTTCCAAAATGGCGCTCAAACAAGCGAGGTGGACGAGAAGGCCGCAGTGGAGGCTTCCAAGAAAATAACTACCCCCCCCACAGAGAGCGGGCCTGGACACCTCCACAGCCGGGACCTGGAGCCCCCCCCTACAGGTATTGCCCGGTAGCAGCGAGCCCTGCAAGAGGAGGAGAAAAAAAGGGTGACAGAGGGAGAGAGGGCAGGAGAACCCCCTAACAACCCCCTTACGAATGCCTAGCTGTTCCATCCCACCGAGGCAGGAGGAACTGTACTTACGCGTCCTTGCAAGGACCTGCTGGTGCGTTCCTGACAGACCTACAACCGAGCAGTACGGAGTAGCTGTGTGCCCAGTCCACTGTGACTGAGAAAGCAAGCAGCCCGGTCATATGTGAACCCTGGAGCAATAAGCTCACCGGCCACCCTTGGAGCCATGGGGTATGTCGTGGCTGACCCAGCGCGTAGCTAAGGCCTGCTCACGCTTGATGGCCGGACTGGGGGGACTACAAGGATCTATATTATCCAGCCAGTCACCCAGCCAGCAGTTGATTTCTTAAAATAAAATCAAAAAATAAAAATTTCTTCCGGACCCTGGGCCCAAAAGGGAGCCAGGTCCTTCTCTACTAGGTAGAAAAAACTAAGCTGCCGACTGCAGGGCGGAGGGTTATGTCCGGAGGGACCGCCCCCTGGGCGGGGCTGTTCAACTCTGTTGAAGTAACATGTATTTAAATATCCAACATGTTCTGCCTAGTCCTCTCCTATAGAACAGGAACATAACCCAACTGTCAAGAATTAAGGAGCCGTGTCCGTCCATGGACAAAAAGAGAACTGCTATAGCCAATTTGTTAAAAGGTGTAGGCTTAAAGTGGTTGCAAAGGTTTATTTTTTTATTTTTTTTAAACATACATTTCATACTTGCCTCCACTGTGCAGTTCAATTTGCACAGAGTGGCCCTGATCCTCCTGTCCTGGGGTCCCACGGCAGCTCTCGCGGATTCTCCCAGCAATAGCTAACCCCTTCTGGGAAGCTCTCTCGAGGGGGTTACCTTGTAGACGCGCTCCCATAGCCGCTGAGCCCGTGATTGCCAGGTGTTTTTTCACCTTAATGCATAGGATGCATTAAGGTGAAAACACAAACCTTTACAACCCCTTAAATTATGGCAATCATCCTTGTCCTCTCTCCAGTGAGTCAACTATGCAGATATCTGATCTACATTTGATCATTTTGGATTGACTCCATGTACTGAAGCCAGGATCCCAAAAGTATACACCTTAAAAAAGTTAAAAGTTGACAATCGCAGTTTCCACATTTCCTACTCCAAAGGCTTCTTTTGAGCTGTACTGGGCTTTAAATGTAGGCACCAGCAGGTCTAACTAAAACTACTTTTCAAACAGAGGGAAAGTGCGATGCCCAACTCCTGACAATTGGTATTTTCCCCCAGAAATGTCAGGAATTATGTAGTCATTCTACCCCCTTTTCTACCTTTATTGTTACAACTATGCATAGTCTTGAGAACCAAGCATGCATGTTTATGCAAAAATATAAAAACCTGCAATATACTCATGTACATGAGCCAATAAAGGGTGTCTTCCTTTTCATCCAACTGGAAACCACATTTTTCTTAACGAAAACTCGCTTCAAAATAAGAAAATAAGAGATCAAGATGAAATCACTACCAGCTGATAATATAAGTTGTCAGTAGGTCCCATTCGCAAACGTTGTTGCCTCTTAATATTGTCTATAGCCAATCCAAAAACTGATTTAATAAGACACATCCCAAGTCCCATCCAACAATTTAATACATACATACATAGAGCCCAACATTAGACCCATCACACAATCTTTCATGTAAGGGTGAGTGAATGCATGCAACAATAAGAATTCACCATTCGATTTGTATGGCAGGGCTCTAGCAGGCAGCACTAGGAAAACAAATGTTGCATTAAAATGGTTGTAAACCCTCCCCCCGGAAGTTTCACCTACAGGTAAGCCTAGATTAAAGCTTACTTGTAGGCGTTTTCAATATCTCCTAAACCTGCACGGTTAAGGAGATATTTGTGAATGGGATTACACAGTTGTGTACGGCGCATGCGCGCCGTACACAACGGTGCAGGCGCAGTGAAAATCCATGACGGCTCCCGCGCGCAGTGACATCTTGGCCAGTCACAGCGCTGGAGCGGCGATACCCGAAGCAACCTTCCGGAGAGATGACTGCGGCCGGAGGGGGAGACGCGGACTGCTTCGATCTAAGGCAAGTAATGCATAATGAGCTAGTATGCTAGTCATACTAGCTCATTATGGCTCTCTCTTGCAGATGGTTATTTTTTTACTAAATGGAAATTTTGGTTTACAACCACTTTAAATGGGACCTGCTTGACAGCCATTAAAAAATATTTTACTTTGAAGAGCACACCGCTCACCCTGCACACCATCTTCAGACCAGTTTAATAGCAGCTCTACAATATTTTCTCCTATGTGGCACAGCTTCTGTGTCAAAAACTGTTTAAAAAAAAAAAAAAAGGAGATTCTGTGGCTGAGGCACAGCAGACTCAGAACAGCTTTCTGTGTGGAAACAGATAGTCAGCGGTAGGTAGTAAAAGGATAGAATTTGGAAGAGGGGGGTTTCCACTCTACATATCCCAAAGACATTTGTTAGAATAATGCATGCATTACTAGAAGTGTGATTAGTAGAATTTTGGATGGATATGACAGGTTAATGAATGGAGAAAGGTTTTCTTTACAATATGCCAAGAATTGTTTGATACAACTTACAAGAGGATACTAAACGAATTACTATACCTCACTACAAAATATAAAAAAAAAAAAAAAATACCCACTCACCTGATAAAATTTAAAATATTAAGAAAATAAAACCACACTTTGCTCCTTCAACCTCTGGCCCATTACAGGGTATCCCGACTACATTAAAGACAAAATTTCTTCAGGCCGGTATTCTAGAAAAAAAATAATATAGATATGACTGATGCAAATATTTAATATACTAAAGCCACCAAAAACTTGAAAAGTGCTGGATGGATGTCAGAAACTTCCTTGACTCCAATAGCAAGGTACTTTAATCCCACAAACTTATACATGCTTGACACTTATTCCATATAGTCTACAAGCATCTACACATCCAACAATAGAATATGAAGTTAGTGCGCATTAGTACAGGTCAAATTCAACTGGACTCAAATAAAGATAATTAGTAGATCCAGAAGTGCTAAACACATCTCCACTTTTCCTGTATAAAATGCAAGCTTGGCCTTAACACCCTTCCTGCCTTATAAACCGCTCTATTGCACTGTAAGCTGCTGCTCCATCACTATCCAATCAGGCTGTGGGCATCTGTATTGACAAAGATTTATGGAATAAGTACAGTAAAGAAATGCAAGGCTTATTTAGTTATGCTGTCTAGCAGGCAAGCCTGGGACGCAAGACTGGCTGAATAGAATTTATGCTTTGGTAGTGAAGATTGTATCCATATTGCTTTGAGATCAGCTTAAAGTACATTTCACTTTTACAACTGTGATAGCTTCCACTTCTATTTCTTACATGTTCCCAATCATAGTATAAAATATTAAAAAATTGCTGCTTACATTTTACTCATTCTCTTTTGGAAAACTCCAAAACTGGAAGTTTTCCCTTCTATGTAATGAAAGTGGTTCTAAATGCTCAAGGTTTTTTTACCTTCACACATTCCATGCATGAAGGTAAAAAACATCCTTTGCAGCAACCTCCCCCCACCCCCCCCCCCCCCCACAAATTACCTGAGCCCCAATGTGATCCAGCAATGTGCACAAGAGCTTTGGCGACTCACTCATTGGCTGAGTGAGGATGGCTTGCGTGCCCCCACAGCGAGCTGCTTGCTCTGGGAGGTACTTGTCAGAAGCGCCAAAGGGAGGACCTGAGAAGAGGAGGAACGGGGCAGCTCTGTACCAAATGATTGCACAGAGCAAGTGAGGTTTTTTTTTTTTTTTAAAAACCACCACACACAAACATGGCCTTAAATATCACTTTAAAGATTTTACCCTAATGCTTGCTCTGCATTAAGGTAAAACCCCTTCCGTGCTGTGGGATTCCCCCACCCACAGTGCACCTTATACTTTCCTGAGCCCGATCTCAATCCAGCACTGTGCCCGAATGTAGCAGCTCTCTGGTCTTTCCCTCCTCACAGGGCAGACTGATAGCAATGGGAGCCAATAGCTCTTGCGGCTATTAAACTGACGAGAGGTTGAGCCAAGCCACGCTGTTTGCATCTATAGACGCAGACAGCACAGCTTGGGATTGAGCCCATAGGATGTGGCTCCCTATGGTCTCTAAACAAAGACCTGTTTTTTTACGTATGGCTTTATTCAATAGCGTACAAGTCTGCATAGCATATTCGCACATTATGGGTGACTTGTCTGGCAAGCAATACCCTCCAGTGCTACGGTGTCAGCACTTCAATCCGTCAAGGGGACGTCCATCTTCTACCAGTCTCTCTTACCAGGTTCAGATGTTCCGACTGCTGGATTGACCAGGCTGCAATGACATCCCTCGCTCACGTGTACTGCAGTCACATCGTCATGACAGTTGTGATGTAAGCGTACAAAGAGCTGCACATGCATGGCTCAGTGTACACAAACGCCTACAGGCAAAGAGAAGGGATGACAGAAGAGACCAATGGGGTCTCTTCGGCCATAAAAATAGAACATTAATCACTAAGCTTCAGAAGAATTTGCCCCCTTAATGACCAGACCATTTTTTCGCCACATGGCACTACATCGCTTTAATGGACAATTACGCGGTCGTGTGACATTTTACCCACACAAAATTGCTCCCCCCCCACAGAGCTTTCTTTTGGTGGTATTTGATCACCTCTACCGTTTTTTGATTCTTTGCAGTATAAACAAACAAGCAACAATTTTGAAAAAAGAAAAACTATTTTTTTACTTTTTGATATACATAAAAAAAAAAAAAAAAAAACACACACAACACACACACACACACACACACACACACACTGAGGTATGCTGTGTAAATGGGTACTATTACTGTGGCGTTTTTTCTAAACTCTGACTGCAGAAGTGGAACTACACATTAAGGGGGTCAACCCTTTCTACCCATCTCACCCGCACTCCCACTCCTATCATCACAGTTGGTGACACAACACGCCTGGGAATGGGATGTACCGCTCCTCAAACCCTTAAAGCGGAGTTCCACCCACATCTTTGATTTTTTAGTTATTACTCTTGCATAATGCATATCATTAAAATCGAATTGTCGTCATTAGCGCTGCCTTTAGGAAAAAAAAAAATATATATATTTTTAGTTCTTGGGGATTCCCATCTTACTTGTGGGCAGGAGACGCCCACAAAGCATATTGTTCCGGGATACGGCGCTGCTGTATTCCCAGCATGCATCACCCGTTCTTGCGCAGTAATATCACGTAGCGGCGATGTAAACAATACTGGAATCCATCACAACGTGCGGCGTCGTCGGAAGTGCCCACCCCGTTGTGATGGCACCCTCGGTGCTGCCCACTGACTCCTGGTAAATGAGGACACACATGGGTGGAACTCCACTTTAAGCCCAAAAGAAAACATTGTATTGCAGCTTATAGCTTCTTAGATGTGATAACTGCATTTTTTTTATTTATTTCCTCTATTTTCACATGGTGATCTGGCGAGCAAGTTGTTTTTCAACAGACCAAGCTGTCACGCAAACCTGTCAATTTGGTGAGTTTAGCCAAACCATTTACCACTGACAAGTGCTTACAATGACCAGCTTTGTATTTGTTATCGTAAAATCTTTATCCCAAAAACAAAAAAACAAAAAAAACTTGCTGAACCTGCCTGTGTAACTGCAGCATGAGCTGGACTTCAGTTTTAGTGCGTCTAAATCTTTTAGTACATCCAACACTCCCTTCCCCCAGAACAACAATGCTGTTGTCTGCTATCCAGAGAGGGGCACTCCAATACAGGTTGTAGAGTTAACTAGCCAGATCACAGGGTGAAAACACAGGGGAAAAGCCTAAAGAAAATGATTAGTAATCTACAATACATAACATTTTTGGTTTTGATTTGATTATCACTTTAAGAAGCAAAATGCTGCACCCCCAAGTCACCAACACAGAATCTTGGCTCCAGAGGAAGGACCAGAAAGGAAACAGGCAAAGTCAGGGGGCGGGTCCTTTGCAAGGGACCCAGTCACTTTGCCATACATAAGCAAGGACACCGTGTAATGCTACTATACACAATACAGTACAGTGAAAGTGGCATTTTTTTATCCTACCTAGCCTTTCATCCCGTTATTCATCATACAATATGCTAAAAGCATCCAACGGACAAGGAACAACCAATGATTTTCAGCTGGTGGAACACACTCCCTTCTATACCTCATCTACAACTCCCACCCAATCACAGCTTTCATTTCAGAGCTTCTGTGTCTTGTATTCAATCAGCAGTGAGATAACAGGTTCAGAAAGGCTGCCCTGATGTAAATGGATAATTACAGAATATATAGAAAAAGTATATTTAAGACTTGCAAAATTTGAAACACTTATTCATATTACAGTGTATATAGACTAACCTTAGCTGCTGCCATTTGCTCCCTTTTGGTGTGTTAACCCTTTTAGGGGTTTTTTGTACACATTTTAAGTCATTAAATGCCTGAAGATTGCATAAAACCCCCAAACATTTTAATGAAAGTAAAACAGGTTTATACTTGCCTACTTCTGTGCAAAGTTTTGCATAGAAAAACACCTTGCCACCTCTTCTTCCATGTCTGGGGCATAGTAAGCCGCTTTCTATGGGGGCAGACATAGAGGCTCGCTATAAATCCAGGGTGTGTGTGTGTGTCCATAGACACATAGCGTAGCTCGGCCCTGTCCCCCTCTCATTGGATTGGACTGAGATCAGGAGGCGTCAATGTCTCCCACTGTTCTCAGCAATGCCTATGGAAAGAGAGATACAGCTGGGCAGAGCTCTGCATCAATACAGGACTCGGGTAACTATTAGGGAGAGGGAGAACACAGAATGTTTACCCTAAAGCAGAGTTCCACCCAAAAGTGGAAGCGCCTCTGATCCTTTCTCCTCCCCGGTGCTACATTTGGCATCTTTCGAGGGGGGGGGGGGGGGGGAGCAGGTACCCGTTTTGGTTTTTTTACAGGTACTCGTCCCCATTTCTGTCAGACCTCGCCACGCTACGTCAGAAGTTTGGGCTCTCCTCCTTCCCTGCTGCCGAAAAAAATTGGAAAAGGGGTGCCCCTGGGATTGTGTGGATTGGAGTAAATTATGGATTGCCACCAAGTATATATAGAAAAATATAAAGAATTTTATTTTACATAATACACATATATATCAAAATGGTTTAAAATCAAAGAAAGGAACAGACATATATAGTCATTAAAGAACAATTGCATGAGGACACCTTACTACTTGAGACATATAAGTCATATAGCTAGTGGTGACACAACCGACATGTTTCGGATACTCGAGCTATATCTGTGATAGCCTCCATTATTTCCTTCTTCAAGGTTCATGCAATAGTTTGAAGACAATTTAGTCTCTATATAAGAGAAAAAAACACAACATAGTATGTGATAGCTGTATAATACACAACAGTGTACTGGCATGATTACATTATTTTGAATTTCTCCCATATGTGGGCAGCTAGAAGATAGACATTGTTGCAAAGAGAAAATAAAAAATAAATAATAAAATAAACAATAAGAGAGGAAAAGAAGAAAGGAGGAGGGGAGAGAGACAAAGGGAAAAGGAAGAATAAATATACATGAAAGTTCATTTAAGAATACATGGATGTATATATACATCGTATAATTGTATGTCTATACGATACAGTACATCTATATCAAATAGTGTTGCATACATACATTTCCAATGGTAATATAAACATGTCCCCCCCAGGTACAGGTTGGCGTAGCCAGGGGCACAACTGGTGCCCATGGCTACGCCCTGTACCTGGCAGTCTGTCCGCTGCAATTTGAGGCTTCCCTGTGAGCTTTGAGGGGCGTTTTTGGTGTTGGTCCTCTTATACATTTCCCCGTGGCTCTGTCATCTTGTCTGCAGTGTCTTTTTGGCCGCTGCATTGTCTTTATGCGACCATTAAACCCGCACCATATCCGTTTGGGCTCTATATCACCGGGACAATTCCTCCAAACGGCTGATGTTTATATTACCATTGGAAATGTATGTATGCAACACTATTTGATATAGATGTACTGTATCGTATAGACATACAATTATACGATGTATATATACATCCATGTATTCTTAAATGAACTTTCATGTATATTTATTCTTCCTTTTCCCTTTGTCTCTCTCCCCTCCTCCTTTCTTCTTTTCCTCTCTTATTGTTTATTTTATTATTTATTTTTTATTTTCTCTTTGCAACAATGTCTATCTTCTAGCTGCCCACATATGGGAGAAATTCAAAATAATGTAATCATGCCAGTACACTGTTGTGTATTATACAGCTATCACATACTATGTTGTGTTTTTTTCTCTTATATAGAGACTAAATTGTCTTCAAACTATTGCATGAACCTTGAAGAAGGAAATAATGGAGGCTATCACAGATATAGCTCGAGTATCCGAAACATGTCGGTTGTGTCACCACTAGCTATATGACTTATATGTCTCAAGTAGTAAGGTGTCCTCATGCAATTGTTCTTTAATGACTATATATGTCTGTTCCTTTCTTTGATTTTAAACCATTTTGATATATATGTGTATTATGTAAAATAAAATTCTTTATATTTTTCTATATATACACTTGGTGGCAATCCATAATTTACTCCAATCCACACAATCCCAGGGGCACCCCTTTTCCAATTTTTTTCAAAATTACCGGGATGTGATTGGTAAAAATGGTAACTTGCCCTGTATCTGCTGGCTAATGGCTTCATCTCCCCCCAATCAATACCTTCCCTGCTGCCGGGCCATTCATAAAGTGCAGCACTCTTTGTGCATGCGCAATATAAAAAATTGTCTGAAGCCACAAGGCTTCACTGCCGGTTTCCCTTACAGGCTATGGCGGCGGCAGCACCCGAGAGCCGACATCACTGGATTGCAGGACAGACAAGTGTCCCAATATTAAAAAAAGTCAGCAGATACAGTATGTGTAGATCCTGACTTTTTCTGTGAGGGGGCTGGAGCACCGCTTTAAAGCGTTTGTTACCCCAACACTTCATATGCCTGCTGTACCATGTATTTGTAGGAGAAAGTATCCGGTTCTCCTTGTATTGCTTCCTTTATGTGAAACCCCCCTGGTGTTGCTGCCAGTTCCCAGTGGCGTCGCTAGGGGGTGGCTTCTGGTGCTATAGCCTTGAGTCTCTTACCGGGTGTAGTGGTGCCATGCTGGGGGGCCACACCCAGGTGACACCCACCAGAGGGGAAATATCCATTGGCAAGGCCCAGGCCAGCGCCACTGCACCAATCGGCATCTCTCGCAGGCTGTCTAAGCTGTCCCCGCTGGTCGCAGTCTCACACAGAGGAGCGGAGCGAAGCCGCCTCCCCCTTTTCTGTTTACATTCTCACAGAATAGTAGGGGGGGGGGGGGATTGTGATGTGAAGTATGCACTAAAGGGGGGGGGGTCTATAATGCAGGAGGGGGGGGGGTGACACCATGTTTTTCCGCACCAGGCGATATACCCCAGTGACACCACTGCCTCTGCCACGGCAGTTATGGGTTCTGCATGCCACCGACATTCCAGCAGTGGTTGGTTGCCAAGACCGCCCAGCGTCTAGCATCCCAACCACGTGACTCCGCCCCTGGCATTCAGCAGAACTTTGCTGGCTTGCAGCCCTGTCCTAGGCAGGCTGCTGCCATACCTCCTGGCTCACCGTCTCCTAAGTGGTTGGTTGCCAACCACCAACCATCCACGGTTTGTCCAACTCAGCTCCCTCCCAGTGTGGAACCTTCTCATTTCGACCCGACTGCTGCCACTGCCCCGCCTTCCCCTTCACACGTGAATTTAAAGCTAAGAAACTTTAGGAGGCTTATATTTAATGCTGGAGGAGAAGCAGCTATGGGGACCCTGATGTAATGAGGGGGGCTCTCATATATGGTAAAGGTGGCCAACAGTTGGGCTTTTATATTCCTTTAGGGCCAAAACAACTAATCGATGAATCGACAACTAATCGATTATGAAATTAATCGATTACTATTTTCATAATCAATTAATCGGCCAGTAACATAATGGGGTTAAAAAAAACTAAAATGAGCCCTTTACAGTACAAAAAGAGCAAATCGCTACTGTAAGTATTACTTTCACTGTCCCACAGTAAAAAAATGAACCCCTTAAAGTAGCGATTATTTGCTCTTTGTACTAATTTTAGTTTTTTAACCCCATTAGGTTACTAAACCTCTCAGGCCTGGGTCACACCTCTGTTTTTTGATGCTTTTTTCCGAAACACACTACAGTTCATTTACATGGTTTCCTATGGGACACGTTTACATCCAGGATTTTTTCAGCTGCTGCGTATTTGGAAAGGGCAAGGACTTTTTTTAACGCAAAACGGTGCTATTTTGTTTTTTTGGTTTAATATACTTCAATGGAGAAGCTGCAGAACAGCATGTAATGTGTTTTTGCGGCAATTTGTGTTTTGTAATCTGCCCAACAACAAATTGGGCAAAAAAAAAAAAATGCAGATCGCAGCAAAATTACCTTTTAACGTTTAACCGATTAGTCGATTAATCGAAACAATAATCGGCCAACTAATCGATTATGAAAATAATCGTTAGTTGCAGCCCTAATACACACGTTTGCATACACTGGCAGAAATTGTGAAATTTCGGAATATTGAAAATATGACGGATCATGCCAAAAAAAAAAACCCTGTCTTTAACCACTTCCCATCCGCGCTACAGCCGAATGTCGGCTACAGCGCGGACCTAAAATGCCGGGAGGCCGTCAATAGACTGCCCCCCCTTTCGGTCCCTGCGCGCGCTCCCGTGTGTGCAGAGGGGAAATTCTGTGCTGGCCGTGTCCCTATTTACGGCGCGATTGGCGTGGCCAACGAGAGATGATCTCAAATGTAAACACATGAGATCATCTCATTGCCGGCTCGCGCTCCTCACACAGACACCGCGTGTAAGGAGGGAGAGCGATCTGTTAGAGGGAATAAAGTGAGTTACAACACAGTACACCAGCCAAAGCATCCTTACAGTGCCCAGTCAGTGCCAGAGTGTCAAGTGTCACAGTCAGTGAAAACACTTAGTGCCCATATGTGCCGCCTCAGCGCCCACCTGTGCAATCAGGCTGCCTCAGTGCCCATCTGTGCCGCCTCAGTGCCCACCTGTGCAATCAGGCCGCCTCATCAGTGCCCCCCTGTGCCGCCTCATCAGTGCCCCATCAGTACCCACCTGTGCCACCTCATCAGTGCCCATCTGTGCCGCCTCAGTGCAGGCTTAGCACACATCAGTGCAACCTCATCAGTGCAGGCTTCTTAGCACACATCTGTGCAGGCTTAGCACGCACCTGCGAAGACGCATCACCACCGGCAGCAACCATGTAAAAAAATAGGATTTTTGTACTCACCGTAAAATCCTTTTCTCTGACGTCCATGGACTGACACAGCTCTAATACTGAAACACGTGGGTATATGTCCCTGCCCGCAGGAGAAGATCTAGGCAGAATGTTCGATACATACATTCTAGAAAAAAAACGAGCTGAACAGCCCCGCCCAGGGGAGGGGGGGGTGGTCCCTCCAGACATAACCCTTGTACCTGCAGCTAGCAGCCTCAGTTCGTAACAAAGCAGTACAAATCTTAAAGGGTGGGTGCTGTGTCAGTCCATGGACGTCAGAGAAAAGGATTTTACGGTGAGTACAAAAATCCTATTTTCTCTCATCGTCCATGGACTGACAGCTCTAATACTGAAACACGTGGGACGTCCCAAAGCAGTATCAGAAAAGGGTGGGAGCCGTAGTAAAGGAAAAACCAAACTCCACTCCAAACAAGCAACACATGTGCAACCGACGCTTGATGTTAGAAAGCCCAGGAAGCACCAATTGCCCTGGTGGAATGCGCCGTAACCGGAAAGGGAGGCGCCCGCCCCTTAAGGGCATAGGCCTGTATAAACTGTCAGATCCATCTAGAAAAGGTGGCAGACACCGCTTGGCCCTGTTTTGGACCAGAGACAGACACAAACAGTGAGTCAAACTTCCGAATGGAAACAGTAGCAGACAGGTACACCCGCAAGGCTCGTACCACATCCAATGTATGAAGCGCAAACTCTCAGGGATGCGATGGGTGAGGACACAAGGACGGGAGAACATGTCCTCATTAAGTGAAAGGCCGAGACCACCTTTGAAAGGAAAGACGGTCGTGGGCGCAACACCGCCTTATCCTTATGAAGGACCAAGTAAGGTGACTTGCGGGACAAGGCCGCCAACTCAGACACCCATCGAACAGAAGTAATGACCACTAAGAAAGCCACCTTCTGGGACAAGGTCAAGAGAGGAATCTCCCTGATATTTTCAAAGGGATGTTCTTGGAGAACCAAGAGCACCAAATTCAGATCCCAAGGAGGGGGAGGAGGCTTGACAGGGGTGATCACATGGCGAACCCCCTGCACAAAAGGTGCCATCAAGGAATGGCACGTTAGCGGTCGTTGAAAAAGACAGCCCGGGCCAAAATCCGACCCTCGATGGTACGCAAGGCCAGCTTTTGGGTCACACCATGCTGTAAGAACAGCAAAATCTTGGGAACGGAATACGTCCGTGGACGCCATCAAGCTCCTCGCACATAGGGATGCAAGCCTTCCAGGTACGGTGATAGATCTTTCTGGAGGAAAATTTCCGTGCCCACAACATAGATGAGATGACCGAATCCGAGAGACCTCGGTGCCTCAGCACCTGGCTTTAACAGCCATGCCAAAGCCAAGGACTGTAAAGCAAGATGAAGTATGGGACCATGAGACAGAAGGCCCACCCAAATAGGCAGTCGCCAAGGAACGTCCGCGACTAGCTGAACTAGATCGGCGTACCATTGTCACCGTTCCGGAGCAATGAGGATCACCGAAATGGCCTCGACCACCACTATGCGAAGCAGGCAAGGCAACAACAGTAGCAGAGGGTAAGCATACATCAGGCGATACTGCCCCCCACGGGCCACAAACGCGTCTGCCCAGGGATCCCTGGACCTGGCCACGAATCTCGATATCTTGCGAGTGAGTCGAGAGACCAAAAAGGTCCACATCCAGGGGCCAACCTCCAGTAAAGGAGGTGAAAACACCTCCGGATGTAAGGACCCTTCCCCTGGAATGCACACGCTGACAGGACCGTCCCTGCAGCGGGATGGGTATGATAATCCCAAGGAGACCCCGCAATTTATCGGAGAAGGGAGGCCCCGGCTTACGGGGTGCCTCAATTGTTGGCCAAAAAAGGCAACCAGAGGTTCCCTAGAAACTCGGTCAGTGGACCAGTAACTCAGCCTCTACAGGTGGCGCAGACCCACCCCGGACACAGACCCTCGAGGCTAAAGCAGTTGCAGCAGACCTGTTGGTCTTCTGATAGATGAAGCAGAGGCTTTTGCCCAGTCATTGAGCTTCAGAAACACCAGAGACGCAGCCACTACTGGGCGTAACCCTAACCTCAGCATCCAAGCCAGCGCTCCCGATCACCACCGAAGGGCAGGTGGAAGGTGGTACCCCTGATACCAGGGATCCCTATGACAATGCTCCATCCAGCAGCTACTCCATTGATAAGTGCTGATTGTACAAACACATAGTTTATACTGTGTATTGCGTCAAAACTCACAATTAGAGCGTGGGAGGAAACCCCCTCAGCCACAAAGAGCATAGTACAACCACATACGGCGTATGTAGTTTAGTATGTGTGGATAAACATATTAAAACACGTTTATACTGTGCCAGCGACGAAGGCGCGCACATCATTGGGGGCATGGGCGGAAACCAGCCACGCAGACTGCGCACACAACCGTGTAGGCATGTTAGCATGCGAACAAACAAATTGCACATGTTTATGCTGTGCATAGCGCTGAAAATACGCACACCATTGGAGCGTGGAGGAAAAACCGGAGCAGCCGAATGCAACCCACTCAGACTGCATATGCATACCGTGTAGGTACTATAGTATGTGTGATAAACATTTTGAACATGTCTGTGTGCATAGCGCCGAAGACGCGCACACCGTTGACGCGTGGGAGGAAACCGGGGTACCCGGAGGAACCCCACGCAGGCCCTGAGAATACAATGCAAACATCTACTGTGAATGTATTTAGGGTTGTGTATAAACATAATGTGTATGTTTATACTGTGCATGGCACCGAAGGCGCGCATGTCATGTAGCGTGGGTGGAAACTGGAGGAAACCCACGCAGACTGCACACACATACCGTGTAGGTATGTTAGCATGTGGATAATCAAATCGCACGAGTTTCAGACTACATACACATACCGCGTAGGTATTATAGTATGCGTGATAAACATATGGAACATGTTTAAACTGTGCAGAGAGCCAAAGGCGCACATACCGTCAGAGCGAGGGAGGAAACCGGAACAAACCCACGCAGACAGCATACACATACTGTAAGTATTTACAGTATGTGCACTAAACATATTGAACATGTTTATACTGTGCAGAGAGCCGAAGCGCACATACCGTGAGAGGACACCTGAGCACCCGGAGGACACCCACGCCGACCCAGAGAGTATAATACATACATATACTGTGAAAGTATTTAGAGTCGTGTATAAACAGTGTATGTTTATATCGTGTATGGCACTGAAGACACAGCATTGGAACGTGGGAAGAAACCCACGCAGACACAGATCAATAACACATACATACACTGTGAATGTATCCAGTGTAGAGTTATAAGATAAGTTTTAATTATGGCGCCGAGGCGCATAATCTTCTCTGTATCATTCCAACCTGCTTAACAGCATGCAGGTAAAAGGCAACCTCTGACACCCCAGACCGTGGTCCTGTCAGAGCGTTCCCCAGGAAATGGCGGGAAACCACAGGTGCAAAGACCCTGTTGCCTCAGAGACATCACACAGAAGGCTCACAGGGGCTATAGAAATAAATGAAGTCCCCCCCACCATGCTGCACCGACCAGGGGGGGGGGGGGCACTGTGTACCACTGTATCATCCATGCTGCTCTCGACGCAGCGTGTGAAGAAAGTGTGAAGAAGCTGTGTAAAAGAAAAGCTTGAAAAGAACCAAAGGAGACAGCGTCCGCCTGAGGTACCTCAGCCACAGCATCCAGCTTGAGAGTGTTCCTTACAGCATCAATGAGTTCACTAACAAGCGCCCTGTCATTTACTGACTCAGAACTGGAGTCTTCCTCATAAGGAATGTCCTGTTCAAAAACATTAAAATATTCAGAGCTAGGGTCCTGAGCAGCAGCAGCTAGGCCCATATCTGAATCAGAGCACTCCCCCTGTGTAAGATTGTGTGGGGAGGGGGGCGCTTTATAGCTCCCTTACGCTCGCACACCGCTTCCATCCTGACCAGAAATTTTTCCAGGACTGCCGACAACTGGTCCATAGGGACCGCAGGTGCTGGAGCACTGCCAGTTGCCTCTGACAAGAGTGGGGAAGCAGGTGAACCAGACTCCATATGCTCCACCCTCTGAGACCTTATGCACAAGAAAGTGAATAAACAGTCCACCCACTGGCTGCACTGACTGAGGGGACACCCAGACACCAACCCTTCAGAGGACCGCTCAGCTCCGCTGTATGCACCGCACTGCCAGCGCGAGTGAAGTCTGAGGAGAGTGAGATTCGCGCCGCAGCAGCGGCGATAGAGGCCAAAAACAAAAGTGAAAGCGCCGCGGCATCAAGAAAATGGCCACCAGTAATAAAGCGCCATTGATCCGCGGCGAGATGGCCGCCAAGCGTAGCAAAATTACAGCCAAAGCGCCTAATGGCGTCTCCAAACACCCCACGTTTTCTCAGCCCCAGCAAACACACATGAGCGCCCCCCCCCACCAGGCCAGAGTGACCCCCAGGCACCCCCACACAGCTCAGTGCCAGATTAGGGTGCAGAGAGTAGCATACAGGGGGGAGACAGGGAACAACCCCCATACAGAGAAACACAGCCAGCATGTACTCACCTGATGCAGGAGAGACTACTTACCGGTCCCAGAGGGACCCACTGGCGTGTTTCAGACAGACCTATCACAGAGTAGTACCGGGTAGCTGTCGGCCCGGTCCACCGCGAAAGATACAGTAGGCACTGTTCAATCTTGTGAGGACCGCGGGAGCAGAAAAGCCCACCGGCCACCCCTAGAGTCATGGGGCATGTCGTGAACCGAGTCTCACGCACACAAGGCGAGGATCAGCACGCTCGATGGTCGGACAGGGAAGACTACGAGGATACTAGTGTACCCAACCTGTTTCCCAGCCAACAGTTGATTGAAGGTCTCAAAAATAAAATTCTCAAGGGAATAAAAAATTTAAAAATCTTCCAGGAGACTGGCTCCTGAGAGAGCCACTTCTTCTGCTAGGCAGAAAAAATAAACTGAGGCTGCAGGTAGGAGGGTTATGTCTGGAGGGACTGTTCAGCTCTGTTTTTTTCTAGAATGTATACGTTTCTAACATTCTGCCTAGATCTTCTCCTGCAGGCAGGGACATATACCCACGTGTTTCAGTATTAGAGCAGTGTCAGTCCATGGACGATAAGAGAAAGATGCTTTTCCGCCGAGGAGGCATACCAAATTCTTTACACGCCTGCGAGAGCAACGGGGAGCTCTCTTTTTCAGATTCTGAGTCGGACGTAAAACTATGAGCCAGTCCTTAGTAGTGGAACAGTAACAGACTCAGAGGAAGAAGATAGTCGGGCCGCCAAACAAAGGCACTCTGGTGAGGCGACAGTAGAATCCACCAGCCCCGCCGTGCCATCCACCAGCACCGCCGTGCCATGGCAAGAAAGGCCAAGGACCCATGCCAGCCTGCCCTATGCCCTTCAGAACCCCTTGTGTCTTCCTCCCAATTCAGGAGAAGCCAACATTCCCCCTTTCACTGCCCAGCCAGGAGTCCAGGTGAACACGGGCAATTTTTCCCCCAATCGATTTTTTTTGATTTATTTGTTACTGAGGACATGCTATCCAGAAATGTGACCCTGTGCAACCTATATTGCAAATAATCCAACATCATATTATGCCCGTCCCTTCGAGTGGAGAGACCCAACGGTGGAGGAGTTGAAGGTTTTTTTAGGCCTCACATATTGTATGGGACTCAACCCAAAAAACGAATTGCGATCCTTTTGGTTCAAACGCCCCATGTACCACATGCCAATCTTCTCCACGGCAATGCCCAGAGCCAGATACCTCATGATCATGAGGTTCCTCCACTTCAATAATAAATACCAAGCGCCCTCCCCGAAATGACCCAAATTATGACAGGCTTTTCAAAATTCGGCCATTACTACATTTTTCAGAAGTACCGTATATACTCGAGTATAAGCCGAGGTACCTAATGTTGCCCAAAAAAACTGGGAAACCTCACTGACCCGAGTATAAGCCGATGCCCCACTGTTCCCTGTAAAAAGAAATTTTTACATTGTAATTATTACCTGTAAAGAAGTTGCGGCCGCGGCGTCCATCGTTCAAATTCCGCGGTCTCTTCCTGTTCCTTACTTGATAGGCTTGTCTCAGCAGACACTCTCCGCCTATCACGATCATTCTCTCATCCTTAGTTTTCCCAGCAGACACTGTGTTGGGTATTCCGCCAATCACAGACGTCTGCTGGAAAACTGAGGATGAGAGAACGTTAGTGATAGGCGGAGAGTGTCTGCTGAGACTCGCCTATCAAGGAAGGAACAGGAAGAGACCGCGGAATTTTGAACGATGGACGCCGCGGAATTCGAACGATGGACGCCGCAACTTCTTTACAGGTAATATTTACAATGTAAAATTTATATGACTCGAGTATAAGCCGAGGAGGGGACTTTCAGCCCCAAAAAAAGGGCTGAAAATCTCGGCTTATACGAGTATATACGGTATTCCCCCAGTTGTATATCCCGGACCAACACATATGTGTGGATGAGTCCCTTATTAAATTTAGTGGCAGGCTTAAAATCAAGCAGTTTATTCCCAGCAAATGAGCCCGCTATGGGGTGAAGGTATATAAATTATGTGACCGAGTCACAGGGTACCTGTATGGCCTTCAAAGTGTACAAAGGGAAGGACACCCAGCTGCATCCCCAATTGCCCAGACTACTTGGGATCAAGCGGGAAAGTTGTTTGGCAACTCATCAACCCCCTACTGGACAAAGGCTACCATTTATACGTAGATAACTTCTACACATCTCTTCCCCTGTTCCACAACCTTCACCGGAAGCAGACACCAGCATGTGGCACGGTAAGAAAGAACAGGAAAGGCTTCACTCAAAGTCTTGTCAATAAGAAGTTGAGAAGAGGAGAATCGGCAAGTCTGCGAAACAAGGAGGTGCTAGCAGTGAAGTGGAGGGACAGAAGGGATGTGTACATGTTGTCTTCCATCCACAATTCCTTCGTGGAAATCCCCAGAAGGAATGGCACCACCATCCAAAAGCCCACATGCATCCAGGACTACAATTCGTTCATGAGGGGGGGGGGGGGGGGTCGACTTAAACGACCAAATGCTGGAACCCTACCTTGCCACAAGATGGACATACCATTGGTACAAAAAAGTAACAATTTTTTTTTTCATTTGGCCTTATACAACTCCTATATTATTATTAACCGCAAGTCCACCCAAAACCCCCTACCCTTCCTTGGCTACCAGGAGGAAATCACCACTGCCCTGATATTCCAGAACGGCCCACCCCAAAACATCCGATCAGATGTTCTAAGTCGACTCTCTGAACGCCACTTTCCAGATAAAGTCCCTCCCTCAGCAACAGGCCGATGACGGTTTTCGCCGTTACCATACTTCACTAAATTATTAGTGAAGTATGGTAAACTTAATCCTCAGTTCCTGCCTTCACACACACCTTCACACCCCTTATGCCACTGCCTGCTCTGTAACTGATCCTGGCTTGTTATTCGACCACGCTTCTGCCTACCGATTCTGTACTACCTCTGCCTGATCTGGAACTGACCCTGGACTGTTTTTCTACCATGCTTCTGCCTAACGATTCTATAATATCTCTGCCTGATCTGGAACTGACCTTGGACTGTTTGACCATGTTTTTTGCCTGCCTCTTGGATTGATCTTTTACCCTGCTACTGGACTAGTGGGATTCAACACAGGGGTCTCACATATGCGAGGGGCTCCAGAAAAAAAACTATTTTTTGTTTTCTCATCCTAGATTAGGGTCTGGAGACTCGGAGGCTTCAAAGAGATTTGGGTGGGAGAACCTTCTACCCCTGTCCCCATTCTGTCCTGAACGAGGCCCTACTTCTGCCTACTGCCTGTAGGACCTAGGCCAGTGATGGCAAACCTCGGCACCCCAGATGTTTTGGAACTACATTTCCCATGATGCTCAACTACACTGCAGAGTGCATGAGCATCATGGGAAATGTAGTTCCAAAACATCTGGGGTGCCAAGGTTCTCCATCACTGACCTAGGCCATCATGCCTCTGTCTGTCGCATGAACTGACCACACCACATGGACCTGCCTACTACCAGGACCAATATTTTTGGCACTGCTGACAAGATCTCTGCCTGCACTGACCCTGGCCTGTATATGGACAGTATCCCTGCCTGCTGCCTGTACAATTGTGTATGCCGTTGCTGACCAAGTTCCTGCCTGCTTCCTGGACCAGTGCTATCCTGCTGTGTAGAACTGCGCTACTAAAACCAGAGGTAATCTTTTGTTTACGCTTTGCTCAGAATAAATGTATTTTGGGGTGTACATCTTGGTATGTGCATGCTATGTGTCCCTGGAACACCCGACGGTGTTCCTTGCATGTTGGATCTCTGTATGTGGCCAGGCTGTGTAGAAGTCTCACATGTGGTATTGCCATACTCAGGAGTTGCAGAATGTATTTTGGGGTGTCATTTTGCTATGTAAATGCTATGTGTTGGAGATATCTTATAAACAGACAACTTTGTGTGAAAAAAAAAAAAAAAGGTTTATTTTTTTCCATTTTCCAAAAACTTCTGGAAAAATGAACCGTTCAAAAGACTCATTATGCCTCAGATTATACGTTGGGGTGTTTGCTTTCCAAAATTGGGTAATTTTGTGCTGCTCCAGGGCCTTCAAAGGTATAATAGGTAGTTAGATGTGTAATTTATGCTCCCTGCATGTTGGGCCTCTATGTGGCTAGGCAGTGAAAAAAAGTCTCACACATGGGGTATCATACTCAGGAGGAGCAGCAGAATATATTTTGTGGTGTCATTTGTGGTATGCACATGCCATGTGAGAGAAATAAGCCATTACAAGGACAATTTTGAGAAAAAAAAATTAAATAAAAAATATTAATCTTAATTTTGCAAAGAATTGTGGGAAAACATTACAACTTCAAATAACTCACCATGCTTCTTACTATAAATACCTTGAAATGTCTACTTTCCAAAAAGGGGTTATTTGGGGGGTATTTGTACTTTCCTGGCTTCTTAGGGTCTCAAGAAACCATAGGCCGCCAGTACATCAGATGCGATACATTTTTTAGGATTTGCACTATAGCTTGTAGACTCAAACTTTTACACAGACCAAATAATTTCAACAAATTTTGGGTTATGTTTACCAAAGATATGTAGCAGTATAAATGGTGGCCAAAATGTATGAAAAAAAGTACTAGTTTGCTAAATTTTATAACAGAAATTAAGAATTCATTTTTCTTCAAAATTTTCAGTCTTTTTTCATTTATAGCGCTAAAAATAAAAAACCCAGAGGTGATCAAATACCACCAAAATAAAGCTCCATTTGTATTAAAAAAAAGGACAAAAAAAAAAAGGACAAAAAAATCATTTGGGTGAGGTGTTGCATGACTGAGTAATTGTCATTCAAAGTGTGAGAGCGCTGAAAGCTGAAAATTGGTCTGGGCAGGAGGGGGGTTTACATGCCCAGTAAGGAAGTGGTTAAGGATAAGTCACATGAAGCCATTTATTATCAGTTTTTTGGATCCTTTTTAAAATAACAGAAATCACCCAAATAATTTTTTTTTTACATACCCTGGAATGTTTGGCCTTGGTACAGACACAGAAGGTGGCAAATAACTGCTTACGGACCGCCCGCTGCAATTGTACTACGGCAGGTTGGCTCTTCTGCGCAAATCGCCGTAATTGTACGCCACACATGTACAGTGATTTGTGGGCACACGCGCGCCAACAGAGGCACGTGCCCATTCACGAGCAGGGGAGTAAACCGGCGGACTCATTGTCGGACAGCCACCCGCGAATCGCTCCAGAGACCGGCAGAATGGGGGGATCGGCCAGTGTAAACAGACCCCCATTCTGTCAGGGGAGGAGAGAGATCTGTTCCTAGTAAATTAGGAAAAGCGATCTCTCCACCTCCAGTCAGCCCCACCCCCATACAATTAGCAACACCTCCCAGGGAACACTCAACCCCTTGATTGCCCCCTAGTGTTAACCTCCTCCCTGCCAATGCCATTTATACAGCAACCAGGGCATTTTTATAGCACTAATCACTGTATTTGTGTCACTGGTCACCAAAAAGTGTCACTTAGAGAGAGAGAGAGAGAGAGAGAGAGAGAGAGAGAGAGAGAGAGAGAGAGAGAGAGAGAGAGAGAGAGAGAGAGAGAGAGAGAGAGAGAGAGAGAGAGAGAATCGCTGCTCATCCATCACTAGTAAAAAAAGCCACTTAGGACCAGGGGAGAGAGAGAGAGAGAGAGAGAGAGAGAGAGGGAGGGGGAGAGAGAGAGAATCGCTGCTCATCCATCACTAGTAAAAAAAGCCATAAATCTATTCCCCATTTTGTAGACGCTGCAACTTTTTCACACCCATGCGATCCGATTCCTGCATCATTTGGCAGTTCGCACTGTGATCTGATCTAGGGGGCGTTAACTTTTCATCGACACCCGCAGCGGTTCGCAGATAGACACGTGAACCGCCAGGTTGTTCTATGCGATGCGGGAACCTGCACTGGAATCGCGCTGGTTACCGCATCGCTCGCATATATGTGAACCGGCACTTAACCACTTGCCTACTGCCGTATTGTAAAATGACGGCAGCAGGAACCCTTCCTCCCTTCGGGTGGACGTCATATGATGTCTTCGTCTTTCCGGCATTGTGGAGAGCGCGTGTGCCGCCGTGCGCACTTGCCGCATCACTTTTGACCTGATGCGCGTGCCCGGCGGCCGCAATGTCCACCGGGCACCCGCAATTACTCACAGAGCAGGGACGTGGATCTGGGTGTGTAAACACACAGACCAACGTCCTGTCAGGGGAGAGGAGAGCTGATCGTATGTTCCTTGTATATAGGAACACCGATTGGTCTCCCTCCCCCCACAGTTAGAATCACTCCCTAGGACACATTTAACCCCTTCAGTGCCCCCTAGTGTTAACCCCTTCCCTGCCAATGACATTTATACAGTAATCAATGCATTTATTATAGCACTGATCACTTTATAAAGGTCAATGGTCCCAAAATAGTGTTAAGTGTCCGACCTGTCCGCCGCAATGTCAGTCACGAAAAGAAAAAAAAAAAAAAAAAAAAAGATCGCCACCATTAGTATAATAAAAATACATAAATCTAGCCCCTATTTTGTAGGCGCTATAACTTTTGCGCAAACCAAACGCTTATTGCGTTTTTTTTTTTTACCAAAAATATGTAGAATACGTATTGGCCTAAAAAAGGAGAAAAAAAAAAAATTGTTAAAAAAAAAAAAATGGGATATTTATTATAGCAAAAAGTAATAAATTGAGTTTTTTTTTTTTTAAATTGTCAGTCTTGTTTATAGCGCAAAAAAATACAAAAAAAATGCAGAGGTGATCAAATACCACCACAAGAAAATAGGATTTTTTACTCACCGTAAAATCCTTTTCTCTGAGTCCATGGACCGACACAGCTTCTCTATTGACAAAGTGGGTATTACCCGTTAATTAGGAGTGACTAGGCAGAAAAACTTGTAAAAAGTGTTGCATCACACCTTCTACAGTACCGCCCAGGGGGCGGACCCTCTGGGTATACCCTCTCAGTCTGCACATCACAGATCAGTTTTTTTCTGTCTAGCAAGGAGTAGGACATGGCTCCCTTCGGGCCCATTGGTCCAGGGAAAAAAGATTATATATAATTTCTTTTTTTGCTACATTTGTTGTTTCCTGCGATCTTCGATCAACTGCCGACTGGGTGACAGGCTCGATCCTTGTCTCCCCAGTTTCGGCCATCGAGCGTGTGCCGACTCTAGCTACGCGCTGGGTTTTCCACGACATGCCCGTCGCTCCACGGGTGGCCGGTGAGCCTACGCTCCAGGGCCTGCATCGGACCGCTCAGCTTCGGCTGACCTTACGGCCGAGTCGCAGCAGCCTGGCCGGTGAGCTTACGCTCCAAGGCTTGCATCGGACCGCTCAGCTTCGGCTGACCTTACGGCCGAGTCGCAGCAGCCTGTCCGGTGAGCGTCATGCTCCAGGGCATACATATGATCGTCCCTTCTGGGTCCAATCACAGCATGCCTGGCCAACAGTCACCTTCCGTGCGCGGACGATGATCTGTTTGGAATGTCTTCCAGCAGAATACATGCAGGATAGGTAAGTAAAACTCCCCTGCCTCGGCTGGGTGATTTAGCTGGACATTCCTGGAGAGATCAAGTAAGTGGTTGTGGCCCCTTTCTTCCCTCTCTCCCTGCCTTTCCCTCCTCCCTGGCTTCTAGCTAAAGGTTGCTGGGTGCTGGGGGTCACCTAGGGGGTCCCACTGGAGCGGGGCTGGCTGTAACTAACATTTAAAAGAAATGTCATTTTTGCTTACCTGTGTTTCTGTGTCTCCATGCTGTCGGCGGCCATTTTGAGGTGGTCCATGCCAAGTTTGGCCTCTTGTAACTGCCTGGCGGCCATCTTCCTGTGGTTCGGCCACACCCACTGGCCCCTATCAGCTGATCGGCGGCCATGTTTGTCCACCCTGTATGCAGATATTGCCGTTCGGCGGCCATCTTTTTGTGGGCTATGGCTGCCTGACCTCTATCTTCTGTCGGCGGCCATTTTCTTAGAGCCCACATTATCTTCCATACAGACGTTTTTGGCAACCATTTTGCGAGAGCCTCCGGCCTCTAGGGTGCATTACACTGGCGTGAAAATTCACACAGGAAGTGCTGATAAAAGCAGACTGAAACAGCAGCAAGGGGACAGCATCACAGGCGCAGCATAGCAGTACCTATCCAGGGTGGTGAGTCCTCTGGGTAACCCAGCATCTCTGCAGCGCAGGAGGGTGGCCTATTGATATCTTGCCTGGAGCCCTGTGAGTGGTCAGCATGGCATCTGAGCCAGATGTCTTCTCCCCTGAAACACCAGATTTAGCAGCTGGTGTCCCTGAGGTGTCTATGGACGCTATGTTGGCAATCCTAGAGGCGTTTGCTGCCAGGGTGGAAGCGGTCCATGGACGAAAGAGTAAGCTCTATTTGTGGGGGGGGGGATCAAAATTTAATTTGGGTACAACGTCGCATGACCGTGCAATTGTCAAAGTGTGACAGCGCTGAAAGCTGAAAATTGGCCTGGGCAGGAAGGGGGTGAAAATGCCCGGTATTGAAGTGGTTAAAGTGATTGTAAAATCTCCCCCCCCTAAAACAACAGGTTATACTTAGCTGCTCTATGCAGTGGTTTTGAAAGGGCAGCTTGTATCCTCTTCCCAGGTCTATGGGGGAACCTGAGCCGAGCTCCAGCTCTGTGTAGCCATTCAGACACAGAGCCACGGTTTAGTCCCACCCCCCTCTCCGCTGAATAGAGATGAGGCTCAGGTAAGTATTGGGGCTGCTGCACACAAAAGACTTTATCTTCACGCATATGCATGAAGATAAAAAAACCTTCTGCCTTTAGAACCACTAAGGTTCGTCAATTTTGCACCAATTAGTGCAATAGAGTTTCACAAACAGTACCGTAAAACAAGCTTTCGTATGCATGAAGATAAGTCTTCTGTGTGCAGCAGCCCCCCCAATACTTACCCGAGCCCCATCTCTATTCAGTGGAGAGAGGGGGCGGGCTTATTCACACTAGAACACATGCTGTAACTAGCAAATTCATGGGTTTTAGATGCATTGTATTATCTTATCTTGAGGACCCGGTAAGAACACAAGCCATGCAGCACAGTATGGGAAGTGGTCCTGTAGAACAGTGGTTCTCAAGTACCCCCAACAGGCCATGTTTTGGGGATTTATCTTAGATTAATTAGCAGTCCAAAATTCCAAGCTATTGACTGATTTAAAGCACTTGTGATAGATAAAGGAAAACCTTCAAACATGGCCTATTGGGGGTACTTAAAGGGGTTGTAAAGGTACAATTTTTTTTTTCCTACATAGCTTCCTTTACCTTAGTGCAGTCCTCCTTCACTTATCTCATCCTTCGATTTTGCTTTTAAAGGTCCTTATTTCTTCTGAGAAATCCTCACTTCCTGTTCTTCTGTCTGCAACTCCACACAGTAATGCAAGGCTTTCTTCCTGGTGTGGAGTGTTGTGCTCACCACCTCCCTTGGACTACAGGAGAGTCAGGATGCCCACTAACACACAGCTCCTTTATCTGCAATGTAGAGAGCGTCCTGACTCTCCTGTAGTCCAAGGGAAGGGGGGAGCACTCTACACCAGGAAGAAGGCCTTGCATTACTGTGTGGAGTTACAGACAAAAGAACAGGAAGTGAGGATTTCTCAGAAGAAATAAGGACATTTAAAAGCAAAATCGAAGGATGAGGTAAGTGAAGGAGGACTGCACTAAGGTAAAGGAAGCTATTTAGGAAAAATAAAAATAGGATTTTTGTACTCACCGTAAAATCCGTTTCTCTGGCATCCATGGACTAACACAGCGTGTCTTATACACCTTTACACGTGGGTTATGTCCCTGCTTGCAGGAGAAGACCTAGGCAGAATGTGAGATGTTATACATACATTCTAAACAGCCAGAGCTGAACAGCCCCACCCAGGGGGGCGGTCCCTCCGGGCATAACCCTCCCACTGCAGTCAGCAGACCTCAGTTCGTAACAAAGCAGTACAAACTTAAAAAGAAGGGTGGGTGCTGTGTCAGTCCATGGATGCCAGAGAAACGGATTTTACGGTGAGTACAAAAATCCTATTTTCTCTTGTCATCCATGGACTGACAGCGGGTCTTATACACCTTTACACGTGGGATGTCCCAAAGCAGTGTCAAGAGGGATGGGAGCAGTATAAATGGAAAACCAAAAACTTCACTCCAAACAAGGCAGAGCTCCTCAACGGAGGAGTTGCAACATCAAACAGCGGCCTGCAACACCTTGCGGCCGAAGGAAGCATCCGAAGATGCAGCCACATCAACCTTATAAAACTTAGAAAAGGTATGAACAGACGACCAGGTCGCCGCCTTGCACACTTGTGCAACCGACGCTTGATGTCGGAAAGCCCAGGAAGCACCATTTGCCCTGGTGGAATGTGCCGTAACCGGAAAGGGAGGCGCCCGCCCCTTGAGAGCATAAGCTTGAATGACTGTTTGTCTGATCCACCTAGAAATGGTGGCAGACGAAACCGCTTGGCCCTGTTTTGGCCCAGAGACAGCCACAAATAGTGAGCCAGACTTCCGAATAGAAGCAGTAGCAGACAGGTACACCCGCAAGGCTCGTACCACATCCAAAGTGTGTAGCGCAAACTCTCTGGGATGCGATGGGTGAGGACACAAGGACGGGAGGACAATGTCCTCGTTTAAGTGGAAGGCCGAGACCACCTTTGGCAGAAAGGAAGGTCGCGGACGTAACACCGCCTTATCCTTATGGATGATCAAAAAGGGCGACTTGCAGGACAAGGCCGCCAATTCAGACACTCGTCTAATGGAAGTAATGGCCACCAAGAAGGCCACCTTCTGAGACAAAGTCAAGAGGGGAATATCTCTAATATTTTCAAAGGGAGGTTCCTGGAGGACCGAGAGCACCAAATTCAGATCCCACGGGGGGAGAGGAGGCTTGACAGGGGGGAGCACATGGCGAACCCCCTGCACAAAGGTGCTAACCAAGGGATGACCCGCCAGCGGTCGCTGAAAGAAGATGGCCAAGGCCGAAATCTGACCCTTAATGGTACTCAAAGCGAGCTTTTGGGTCACGCCACGCTGCAGAAAATGCAGGATTCTGGGAACGGAATACGTTCGTGGGCGCCAGTCCAGCTCTTCGCACATGGCGATGTAAGCTCTCCAAGTACGGTGATAGATCCTTCTGGAGGAAGACTTCCGTGCCCTTAACATAGTCGAAATGACCGAATCCGAGAGACCTCGGTCTCTCAGCACCTGGCTTTCAATAACCATGCCGTTAAAACCAGAGACTGTAAAGCAGGATGAAATATAGGACCTTGAGACAGAAGGTCCCCCCGTATCGGTAACCGCCAGGGAACGTCTGCGACGAGACGTACCAGATCGGCGTACCAGTGACGCCGAGGCCAATCCGGAGCAATGAGGATCACCGGAATTCCCTCGGTCACTACCCTGCGGAGCAGGCGAGGGAGCAACTGCAGCGGAGGATAAACGTATATCAGGCGATACTGACCCCATGGGGCCACCAACGCATCCGAGGCATCCGCCCAGGGATCCCTGGATCTGGCCACAAACCTCGACACCTTGCGATTGAGTCGAGAAGCCATCAGGTCCACATCCGGCGTGCCCCACCGTCTGCAAAGAAGTTGAAAGACCTCCGGGTGCAAGGACAACTCCCCCTGGTCCAGCGTCTGGCGACTTAGTCCGCCTGCCAATTGTCTATGCCCGGAATGTAGACGGCCGACAGAGCCGGCACGCTTCTTTCGGCCCACCTCAGGATGCGGGCGACCTCGGAAGCCGCAGCTGAGCTCCGAGTCCCCCCTTGATGGTTGACATATGCCACTGCTGTGGCGTTGTCCGATTGTATCCTGATGGAGTGACCCTGTAGTTTCTCCGACCATGAGGAGAGGCACAGTCTGATTGCCCGTATCTCCAGCACATCGGTAAGAGGGCTTCATCCGGAGTCCAAAGCCCTTGGGCCGACAGGACTCCCCAGACTCCCCCCCAGCCCGTCAGGCTGGCGTCCGTCATGATCACCGTCCATTGGATGGGGAGGAACGACTTACCGGACCGAAGAGCCAGGGACCTCAACAACCACGTCAGGGACGCCCTGACCAGGTGACTCACCTGGATCTGAAGATCCAAGGACAACTGGGATTTGTCCCAAGTGGACAAGATCTCTTTCTGTAAGGCCCTGGTGTGCGCTTGGGCATAAGGAACGGCCTCGAAGGAGGCCACCATGAGTCCCAGGACTCTCATGCAAAAGCGGATTGACGACCATTTTCGGGACGTCAGCACCCGTACTGCAGACTGAAGTGTCAGTAGTTTGTCTGGAGGTAGGAAGACTCTTGCTTCCAAGGAGTCCAGAATCAGACCTAGATACTCCAGACGCTGAGTCGGGACTAGAACCGACTTCTGAACGTTCAGGAGCCACCCAAACTCCCTGAGGGTCTGACTGACGATAGTCACACTTTCTTCCAATTCTGAGCCACTGTCTGCTCTTAGAAGGAAATCGTCCAGATAGCCCACGATAGCAATGCCTCGCTGTCTCAGCAAAGCTAGGACCGGGGCAAGCATCTTGGTGAACACCCTCGGTGCCGAGGCCAGGCCGAAGGGAAGAGCCACAAATTGATAGTGGACTTCGCCGACCGCAAAGCGCAGAAACTTCTGGTGGCTGGCGCAGATCGGAACATGCAAGTAGGCGTCCTTGATGTCCAAGGATGCCAGAAAATCCCCTTGACGGAGTGTAGCGACCACCATGCGAATGGATTCCATGCGGAATTTTTGCACCTTCACGAAGGCATTCAGGGCCTTGAGGTCCAGGATCGGCCGAACCCCGTCCTTTTTTGGAACAACAGATTCGAGTAGAACCCCTGAAACCTCTCCTGGGACGGAACCGGCACAATTACTCCGGACCCGATCAAATCCTGTACAGCCCCCAAGAGGGCTGCCCGACGGGCAGGAAGGAGAGGGAGATTTGAGGGAAAGAATCTGTCTGGGGGCCAGGAGCGGAACTCTATTCTGTATCCTGAGGTGACCACCTCGCACACCCACCGGTCGGAGATCCGGGAGGTCCACCGATCCGTGAACCTGCGAAGTCGTCCCCCCACCCCAGAGACGGGCGGGGGCAAGACTTCACGCGGAGGCGGGCTTGGGAGCCGGCTTGTTCGGCTTACGCACCCAGGGGCGCTTGTGCCCGCCAGCCGCACTGTTGTCAGTCTGGGATGGCTTACCCGTGGACTCTGACGGACGAAAAAAACCCTTTTTTGCTGGAAAGGAAGGACCCGGTTTACGTCGGGCCTCCTTACCCTTGATAGTTTGAGGAAGGAGAGTGCTTTTACCTCCCGTGACATCCTTGATGATGTCATCCAGAGCAGCACCAAAAAGTCTACCACCCTTAAAAGGTAGATCCGTCAGGAGCTTCTTAGAGGCTAGGTCAGCAGACCAGCATTTCAACCAGATGAGACGACGCAATACCACCGCCGAGACAGAGGCCCTGGATATTAAAGGGGCCGCGTCCAACGTGGCGTCGCACACATATATCAGACCCTGCACCATCTGGTGGGCCAGAGCAATAGTGTCTGGAAGGAAGGTTATACTCCTGCACAGTTTGGTGCAAAATTTTTGCCCATTCCGTGAGTGTCTGAGACACAAGGGTCGCCGCTACTACGGGCCGTAGGGCGGATCCCAACAAGGCGAACATGGCTCTACTCACAACTTCTGACCTCCTGTCAGTGGGGTCCTTAAACGCAGGAGTCCCCTCCATCGGGAGAGTGGTGGCCTTGTTTAAACGGGCGACTGGAGGGTCGACCACCGGGGGAGAAGCCCACTTTTTAAGCAGGGCGTCTTCAAAGGGGTATCTAATAGACAAACGCCGCGGGACCATAAAAGTCTTCTGCGGCTTTTCCCAGACCTGGTCAATGAGCTGGTCAAAGAAAGGTACATATGGAAAAACCTTTTTAGAAGGCTTGGTCTTAAAAGAACCAAAGGAGACTGTATCCGCCTGAGGTTCTGCGGTCGCAGCATCTAGCTTGAGAGTGTCCCTCACAGCATCAATGAGTTCACTAACAAGCGCCCTGTCATTTACTGACTCAGAACTGGAGTCTTCCTCACAAGGAATGTCCTGTTCAAAACCATCCAAATATTCAGAGCTAGGGTCCTGAGCAGCAATAACTAGGCCCATATCTGAAGCAGAGCACTCCCCTTGTGGAGATAAAGTGGGGAGAGGGCGCTTTTTTGCTCCCTTGTGCTCACACACAGCTTCCATCCTGGTCAGAAATGATTCCAGGACTGCCGACAACTGGTCCATAGGGATCGCAGGTGCTGGAGCACTGGCTGCTGCCTCTGGCATGTTAGGGGAAGCTGGTGACTGACTCCATAATGTCCCTCTCAGACCACCCACAGGCCGTGCTGACTGAAGTAGGGGAATGCCCAGGGAACCCACCAACCTGACCAGGACCGCTCGGTTCCGCCGCTCTGTCTCACTGCGCCGCGCTGCTCAGCGTGAGTGAGCTGAGAGGAGAGAGTGTGAGGAGATTCGCGCCGTTTCCAGCGGCGCTAGAGGCCAAACTAGTGCCAGAAAAGACGTGCGGCTACAAGAAAATGCCCGCCGCAATGTGCTCCGGCGGGCCCCGGCAAGATGGCCGCCAATGTAAAAACCAGCACACACACAAAACATGGCGCCGAACGGCGCCCAGGACCCTCACCTCCTAAAACAAAACAGCCCCAGCGAGTGCAGAGCAGCATGAGCCCCCCCCAGGACAGTATGGCCCCCAGGCACCCCCTATAGTACAGCGCCAGCACTAGTGAACAGAGAGTGACATTAAAAACACAGGGGGAGACAGGGAAATCCCCCACACAAGAAACACACAGCATGTACTCACCTGCAGCCAGGAGAGACTACTTACCCGTCCCCTGAGGGACCCGCTGGTGTGTTTCTGACAGAACTATCACAGTGCGGTACTGAGTAGCTGTCGGCCCGGTCCACCGCGAAAGATACAGCCGGACTGTTCTATCTTGAGAGGACCGCGGAGCTGGAAGCCCACCGGCCACCCCTGGAGTCGTGGGGCATGTCGTGAACTGAGTCTCACGCACACAAGGCGAGGATCAGCACGCTCGATGGTCGGACAGGGAAGACTACGAGGATATCTTGTACCCAACCTGTTGCCCAGCCGACAGTTGATAGATCTCAAAAAAAAATAAAAAAATAAAAATAGGTCAGGAGACTGGCTCCTGAGAGAGCCACGTCTTCTCCTTCTGCTAGGCAGAAAAAAACTAAGGTCTGCTGACTGCAGTGGGAGGGTTATGCCCGGAGGGACCGCCCCCCCGGGCGGGGCTGTTCAGCTCTGGCTGTTTAGAATGTATGTATAACATCTCACATTCTGCCTAGGTCTTCTCCTGCAAGCAGGGACATAACCCACATGTAAAGGTGTATAAGACACGCTGTGTCAGTCCATGGATGACAAGAGAAATTGTACCTTTACAACCCCTTTAAGGACAGGGTTGAGAACCACTGCTGTAGAACAAGGTTTCTCAACTCTAGTCAGGCTTTCCATGATTTTGCACAGGCGATTTGCTCAGTTTCACTGCCTTAGTAATGACCACAGCCGATTCATCTGAGGGAAATCCTGAAAACATGACCTGTTGGGGGTACTTGCGGACTGGAGTTGAGCAACATTGCTGTAGAATACAGTGGAATTTGTTTGTGTCTGAATTTAATTTGCGTTGCTTGATGTCCACAAGCCAAAGATCATAAGTTTATAAAATGGAGTTGGCCAAATCATCAACTAGCATGAGGAAAAAAAACAAATATTGACAACCAAGCAGAGGGGCAGGATTATTATTATCAGATTACTGCTTGAGTGAACCAACCTTATGCCATCAGAGGAAGAAGGAAACTGAGCAATCAGCAATTTTAAGCAACTGGTAGTACGATTTCACACCATTTTCACATAATTTATTTGTACAAATATTTCCAGAGTTGCATTAGCCACTGTGTTGAGTTTGTTAAACAATAGGATTTTTTTATATTGCTCAGATACCATTACATGGGACCGTCTGTTTAGTAGTTAGGCTCCATGCACACTGGAGCTGATAAACTGCAGTTTATTGGAGTTTGGGTGTTTTTTTTTTTTTTCAAAGCCCATAAACTCCACTCTATGTTAGCCTATGTGCCCATGCACACGGATATTTTTCAGCTTTAACGAGCAATGGAGTTTATGGGCTTTTTTCTGAACGCCCAAAAATCGCATTCAAAGTGCCGGTTTTTTGCCTCAAAAATGCAAAACACCGAAAACCGCTAAAAAAAGCTATTGCAAAAACGTTAAATCGGTTGTATACCCGCTGACTTTTTTTTACACCTGTAAAGGAAACGCCATAATGAGCTAGTATGCACCCCATACTAGCTCATTATAAAAAACTTACCTTAGTACGAGATGTCGGTGTCCCTCCCGGTCCACGCCGAGGCAGCTGACATTATGCCTCGGCACGTCTTCCGGGTATCGCGGCTCCATCGCTGTGAGTGGCTGGAGCTGCGATGTCGTCACTCCCGCGCATGGGAGACTTTTTCCGGCAAGGTCCGGCATCCGCCAGGCCTTCAGCTGAGAATCCCCTGTGTGCATGTGCCGCTGCAGTCAGCGGTGCAGTGCAAGGGGAATATCTCCTAAACCGTAAAGGTTTAGGAGATTTTTTTTTTTTTTTACCTACAGGTAAGCCTTAGTATAGGCTTACCTGTAGGTAAAAGTAAAAAAAAAATAAAAAAAAATAAAAAAAGGACTATACAACCGCTTTAAAAAACATTGAAAGACTTTTTTTAGCATCCAGTTAGCATGGAGCCATAGTCATAGAAACAGAAATCAGATTACTGTCAGGTTTGGCTTGAGTGGATACTTCTCAAACGAATTCTGTTGGATACAATGAACATGGATACATTGTTGTTGACAGTTTGAACAGTCAAATTGTTTATAGCAGGCGTGTCCAAAGTCTGGCCCGCGGGCCAAACACGGCCCAGTTTTGAACAGCCCGTCGGATTTTTTAGACATATATATCTTGTGGTCCCTGACGATCTCCCAGTGCTGGGGCCACAAAAGATGTATATGCCTTGGAACATGACAGGGAGGAGACAGGACGAGCGCCGCCGCCGTACACACAGGAGAATTTCCTGTTTACGGGCGGCCTCTGTAATAGGAAGTCCCGCGCTGCCATTGGACGACTGCTCTGTCCATCAAAGGAGGCGGGACTTTATTAAAGAGGCCGCTGTATAAACAGGAGATTTTCCTTTAATTTTTGGTGCTCGTGAGTGCATTCCTGGCAAATATGGTGAGGCTACATTCATGGCAATGGTGGGTCTGCAGATGGGCACTGACCCTTATTTTGCTACAGTTCTTTATTACATTTTTTTTCCCCCTGAAACTTCGCTTTTAAAGTGAAGGCGTGTGTTATACGCCAATAAATACGGTATAGCCAAATAACACGCCCAAGCTCATCTCTTCACCACACACAGCCACAAAGGCAAGAGAAGTCTTGTTGGGCAGTGTATTAGTGCTCGGAGGAACGCACTTAGACCGAATTTTAAAGGTTCAAAGAACGTCAGGCAAAATGGTCGGCCCTCACGCATGTTCACTTCATCAAATCTGGCCCTCTTTGGAAAAAAGTTTGGACACCCCTGGTCTATAGCTACATACAGTCTCAAACTGAAAGCTACACAGATGCCGGTTAGTAGGTTATGGTAAATAACCCGACATATAAAAAAGGACTTATGCCTTGAATACAATGGACTTTGTGATGCATTAGAACCAAGGACAGTCTAAGACCAGAAGCCTCCCATCGTACTTTAACCACTTAAGCCCCGGACCATTTGGTAGCTAAAGGACCAGCGGTGAATTCAGAATTTTGCACTGCGCTGCTTTAACTGTAAATTGTGCGGACATGCAATGTTGTACCCAAACGAAATTTGCGTCCTTTTCTTCCCACAAATAGAGCTTTCTTTTAATGGTATTTGATTGCCTCTGCGATTTTTATTTTTTGCGATATAAACGGAAAAAGACCAAAAATTTTGAAAAAAAATTATATTTTCTACTTTTTGTTATAAGAAAAATCGAATAAACTCAATTTTAGTCATACATTTAGGCCAAAATGTATTCAGCCACATGTTTTTAGTAAAAAAAAATGTCAATAAGCGTATATTTATTGGTTTGCGCAAAAGTTAAAGAGTTTACAAACTAGGGTACATTTTCTGGAATTTACACAGCTTTAAATTTATGACTGCCTATCTCATTTCTTGAGGTGCTAAAATGGCAGGGCAGTACAAAACCCCCCCAAATGACCCCATTTTGGAAAGTAGACACCCCAAGGAAATTGCTGAGAGGCATGTTGAGCCCATTGAATATTTTTTTTTGTCCCAAGTGATTGAATGACAAAAAAAAAAAAATCATAAATTTACAAAAAGTTGTCACTAAATGATATATTGCTCACACATGCCATGGTTATATGTGGAATTGCACCCCAAAATACATTCTGCTGCTTCTCCTGAGTACGGGGATACCACATGTGTGGGACTTTTTAGGAGCCTAGCCGCGTACGGGACCCCGGAAACCAAGCACCGCCTTCAGGATTTCTAAGGGCGCAAATTTTTGATTTCACTCCTCACTACCTATCACAGTTTTGAAGGTCATAAAATGCCAAAATAGCACAACCCCCCCCCCCCAAATGACCCCATTTTGGAAAGTAGACACCCCAAGCTGTTTGCTGAGAGGCATGGTGAGTATTTTACAGCTCTCTGTTTTTGAAAAAGAAAGAACATTTTTTTTTTTTTTTTCAATTTTCAAAACTGTGACAAAAAGCGAGATCTGCAAAATACTCACAATACCTCTCAGCAAATAGCTTGGGGTGTCTACTTTCCAAAATGGGGTCATTTGGGGGGGTTTTGTGCCATCTGGGCATTCCATGGCCTCCGAAACTGTGATAGGCAGTGAGAAGTGAAATCAAAAATTGACACCCTTAGAAAGCCTGAAGGCGGTGATTGGTTTTTGGGGTCCCGTACGCGGCTAGGCTCCCAAAAAGTCTCACACATGTGGTATCTCCGTACTCAGGAGAAGCAACAGAATGTATTTTGGGGTGTAATTCCACATATAACCATGGCATGTTTGAGCAATATATCATTTAGTGACAACTTTGTGCAAAAAAAATAAAAAAAATTATTTTTTCCGCAACTTGTGTCAACATATAAAATATTCCATGGACTTGACATGCCTCTCAGTATATAGCTTGGGGTGTCTACTTTCCAAAATGGGGTCATTTGGGGGGGTTTTGAACTGTTCTGGCATTTTATACACAACATTAGGAAGCTTACATCCACTCTTCTAACCACTTGAAGACAAAGCCCTTTTTGACACTTTTTGTTTACATGAAAACATTTTTTTTGCAAGAAAATTATGTTGAACCCCCAAACATTATATATATTTTTAAAGCAAAGGCCCTACAGAATAAAATGGTGGGTGTTGCATTTTTTTTTCTACACAGTATTTGCGCAGCGATTTTTCAAACACATTTTTTGGGGAAAAAATACACTTTTTTTAATTTTAATGCACTAAAACACACTATATTGTCCAAATGTTTGATGAAATAAAAAAGATGATCTTAGGCCGAGTACATAGATACCAAACACGACATGCTTTAAAATTTTGCACAAACGCGCATTGGCGACAAACTACATACATTTTTAAAAGCCTTTAAAAGCATTTACAGGTTACCCCGTTAGATTTACAGAGGAGGTCTACTGCTAAAATTACTGCCCTCGATCTGACCTTCGCGGTGATACCTCACATGCATGGTGCAATTGCTGTTTACATATGACGCCAGACCGACGCTTGCGTTCGCCATTGGGCAAGAGCAGGGCAGGACAGGGGTGCTTTTTTTTATTTTATTTTTTATTAATTTTGCTTTTTTATTTTATTTTTAAACTGTTGCTTCCATATTTATTTTTATCAGTTTTGTTATCTCAGGGAATGTAAATATCCCCTATGATAGCAATAGGTAATGACAGGTACTCTTTTTTGAAAAAACTGGGGTCTATTGGACCCTAGATCTTTCCTCTGCCCTCAAAGCATCTGACCACACCAAGATCGGTGTGATAAAATGCTTTCCCAATTTCCCAATGGCGCTTTTTATATCCGGGGGGGGGGGGGACATTCCCTCCCACTGCTTGTAAAAGCAGTCCAGAGGCCAATTAGCCACTAGGATTGCTTTTACATGAAAGCCGGCCGCTGGCTGAAAAGAAGGATACCAAGATGATACCTAAACTCACAGGCATCATTCTGGTATAAACATTCAAAGTCCAGCAACATACCAGTACGTTGCTGGTCCTTGTTGGACATGTATTGTAATCTTTTTTTTCATGCAGCCTGTTGGCTGAACGAAAAAATAGGATTTTTGTACTCACCGTAAAATCCGATTCTCTGGCATCCATGGACTGACACAGCGTGTCTTATACACCTTTACACGTGGGTTATGTCCCTGCTTGCAGGAGATGACCTAGGCAGAATGTGAGATGTTATACATACATTCTAAACAGCCAGAGCTGAACAGCCCCGCCCAGGGGGGCGGTCCCTCCGGCATAACCCTCCCACTGCAGTCAGCAGACCTCAGTTCGTAACAAAGCAGTACAAACTCGAAAAGAAGGGTGGGTGCTGTGTCAGTCCATGGATGCCAGAGAAACGGATTTTACGGTGAGTACAAAAATCCTATTTTCTCTTGTCATCCATGGACTGACACAGCGTGTCTTATACAACTTTACACGTGGGATGTCCCAAAGCAGTGTCAAGAGGGATGGGAGCAGTATAAATGGAAAACCAAAAACTTCACTCCAAACAAGGCAGAGCTCCTCAACGGAGGAGTTGCAACATCAAACAGCGGCCTGCAACACCTTGCGGCCGAAGGAAGCATCCGAAGATGCAGCCACATCAACCTTATAAAAGGTATGAACAGACAACCAGGTCGCCGCCTTGCACACTTGTGCAACCGACGCTTGATGTCGGAAAGCCCAGGAAACACCAATTGCCCTGGTGGAATGTGCCAAAACCGGAAAGGGAGGCGCCCGCCCCTTGAGAGCATAAGCTTGAATGACGGTTTGTCTGATCCACCTAGAAATGGTGGCAGACGAAACCGCTTGGCCCTGTTTTGGACCAGAGACAGCCACAAATAGAGAGTCAGACTTCCGAATAGAGGTAGTAGCAGACAGGTACACCCGCAAGGCTCGTACCACATCCAAAGTGTGAAGCGCAAACTCTCTGGGATGCGATGGGTGAGGACACAAGGACGGGAGGACAATGTCCTCATTTAAGTGGAAGGCCGAGACCACCTTTGGCAGAAAAGAAGGTCGCGGACGTAACACCGCCTTATCCTTATGGATGACCAAAAAGGGCGACTTGCAGGACAAGGCCGCCAACTCAGACACTCGTCTAATGGAAGTAATGGCCACCAAGAAGGCCACCTTCTGAGACAAAGTCAAGAGGGGAATATCTCTAATATTCTCAAAGGGAGGTTCCTGGAGAACAGAGAGCACCAAATTCAGATCCCACAGGGGGAGAGGAGGCTTGACAGGGGGGAGCACATGGCGAACCCCTTGCACAAAGGTGCTAACCAAGGGATGACCCGCCAGCGGTCGCTGAAAGAAGATGGCCAAGGCCGAAATCTGACCCTTAATGGTACTCAAAGCGAGCTTTTGGGTCACGCCACGCTGCAGAAAATGCAGGATTCTGGGAACGGAATACGTTCGTGGGCGCCAGTCCAGCTCTTCGCACATGGCGATGTAAGCTCTCCAAGTACGGTGATAGATCTTTCTGGAGGAAGACTTCCGTGCCCTTAACATGGTCGAAATGACCGAATCCGAGAGACCTCGGTCTCTCAGCACCTGGCTTTCAATAACCATGCCGTTAAAGCCAGAGAATGTAAGGCAGGATGAAATATAGGACCTTGAGACAGAAGGTCCCCCCGTATTGGTAACCGCCAGGGAACGTCTGCGACGAGACGTACCAGATCGGCGTACCAGTGACGCTGAGGCCAATCCGGAGCAACGAGGATCACCGGAATTCCCTCGGTCGCTACCCTGCGGAGCAGGTGAGGCAGCAACTGCAGCGGAGGATAAACGTATATCAGGTGATACTGACCCCATGGGGCCACCAACGCATCCGAGGCATCCGCCCAGGGATCCCTGGATCTGGCCACAAACCTCGACCCCTTGCGATTGAGTCGAGAAGCCATCAGGTCCACATCCGGCGTGCCCCACCGTCTGCAAAGGAGTTGAAGACCTCCGGGTGCAAGGACCACTCTCCCTGGTCCAGCGTCTGGCGACTTAGATAGTCCGCCTGCCAATTGTCTACGCCCGGAATGTAGACGGCCGACACGCTTCTTTCGGCCCACCTCAGGATGCGGGCGACCTCGGAAGCCACAGCTGAGCTCCGAGTCCCCCCTTGATGGTTGACATACGCCACTGCTGTGGCGTTATCCGATTGGATCCTGATGGAGTGACCCTGTAGTTTCTCCGACCATGAGGAGAGGCACAGTCTGATTGCCTGCATCTCCAGCACATTGACCGGTAGGAGGGCTACGTCCGGAGTCCAAAGCCCTTGGGCCGACAGGACTCCCCAGACTCCCCGTCAGGCTGGCGTCCGTTGTGATCACCATCCATTGGATGGGGAGGAACGACTTCCCGGACCGAAGAGCCGGGGACCTCAACCACCACGTCAGGGACGCCCTGACCAGGTGACTCACCTGGATCTGAAGATCCAAGGACAACGGGGATTTGTCCCAAGTGGACAAGATCTCTTTCTGTATAGCCCTGGTGTGCGCTTGGGCATAAGGAACGGCCTCGAAGGAGGCCACCATGAGTCCCAGGACTCATGCAAAAGCGGATTGACGATCATTTTCGGGACGTCAGCACCCGTACTGCAGACTGAAGTGTCAGTAGTTTGTCTGGAGGTAGGAAGACTCTTGCCTCCAAGGAGTCCAGAATCAGACCTAGATACTCCAGACGCTGAGTCGGGACTAGAACCGACTTCTGAACGTTCAGGAGCCACCCAAACTCCCTGAGGGTCTGACTGACGATAGTCACACTTTCTTCCAATTCTGAGCCACTGTCTGCTCTTAGAAGAAAATCGTCCAGATAGCCCACGATAGCAATGCCTCGCTGTCTCAGCAAAGCTAGGACCGGAGCAAGCACCTTGGAAGAGCCACAAATTGATAGTGGACTTCGCCGACCGCAAAGCGCAGAAACTTCTGGTGGCTGGCGCAGATCGGAACATGCAAGTAGGCGTCCTTGATGTCCAAGGATGCCAGAAAATCCCCTTGATGGAGTGTCGCGATCACCGTGCGAATGTATTCCATGTGGAATTTTTGCACCTTCACGAAGGCATTCAGGGCCTTGAGGTCCAGGATTGGCCGAACCCCGTCCTTTTTTGGAACAACAAACAGATTCGAGTAGAACCCCTGAAACCTCTCCTGGGACGGAACCGGCACAATTACTCCGGACCCGATCAAATCCTGTACAGCCCCCAAGAGGGCTGCCCGACGGGCAGGAAGGAGAGGGAGATTTGAGGGAAAGAATCTGTCTGGGGGCCATGAGCGGAACTCTATTCTGTATCCTGAGGTGACCACCTCGCACACCCACTGGTCGGAGATCCGGGAGGTCCACCGATCCGTAAACCTGCAAAGTCGTCCCCTACCCCAGAGACGGGCGGGGGCAAGACTTCACGCGGAGGCGGGCTTGGGAGCCGGCTTGTTCGGCTTACGCACCCAGGGGCGCTTGTGCCCGCCAGCCGCACTGTTGTCAGCCTGGGATGGCTTACCCGTGGACTCTGACGGACGAAAAAAACCCTTTTTTGCTGGAAAGAAAGGACCCGGTTTACGTCGGGCCTCCTTACCCTTGATAGTTTGAGGAAGGAGAGTGCTTTTTCCTCCCGTGACATCCTTGATGAGGTCATCCAGAGCAGCACCAAAAAGTCTACCACCCTTAAAAGGTAGATCCGTCAGGAGCTTCTTAGAGGCTAGGTCAGCAGACCAGCATTTCAACCAGATGAGACGACAATACCACCGCCGAGACAGAGGCCCTGGATATTAAAGGGGCCGCGTCCAACGTGGCGTCGCACACATATATCAGACCCTGCACCATCTGGTGGGCCAGAGCAATAGTGTCTGGAGGAAGGTTATACTCCTGCACAGTTTGGTGCAAAATTTTTGCCCATTCCGTGAGTGTCTGAGACACAAGGGTCGCCGCTACTACTGGCCGTAGGGCGGATCCCAACAAGGCGAACATGGCTCTACTCACCACTTCTGACCTCCTGTCAGTGGGGTCCTTAAACGCAGGAGTCCCCTCCATCGGGAGAGTGGTGGCCTTGTTTAAACGGGCGACTGGAGGGTCGACCACCGGGGGAGAAGCCCACTTTTTAAGCAGGGCGTCTTCAAAGGGGTAATAGACAAACGCCGCGGGACCATGAAAGTCTTCTGCGGCTTTTCCCAGACCTGGTCAATGAGCTGGTCAAAGAAAGGTACATATGGAAAAACCTTTTTAGAAGGCTTGGTCTTAAAAGAACCAAAGGAGATTGTATCCGCCTGAGGTTCTGCAGTCGCAGCATTTAGCTTGAGTGTCCCTCACAGCATCAATGAGTTCACGAACAAGCGCCCTGTCATTTACTGACTCAGAACTGGAGTCTTCCTCACAAGGAATGTCCTGTTCAAAACCATCCAAATATTTAGAGCTAGGGTCCTGAGCAGCAATAGCTAGGCCCATATCTGAATCAGAGCACTCCCCTTGTGGAGATAAAGTGGGGAGAGGGCGCTTTTTTGCTCCCTTGTGCTCACACACAGCTTCCATCCTGGTCAGAAATGATTCCAGGACTGCCGACAACTGGTCCATAGGGACCGCAGGTGCTGGAGCACTGGCTGCTGCCTCTGGCATGTTAGGGGAAGCTGGTGACTCTGACTCCATAATGTCTCCCTCTGAGACCACCCACAGGCTGTGCTGACTGAAGTAGGGGAATGCCCAGGGGACCCACCAACCTGACCAGGACCGCTCGGTTCCGCTGCCCTGTCTCTCCGCGCCGCTCAGCGTGAGTGAGCTGAGAGGAGAGAGACTGAGGAGATTTGCGCCGTTCCTGAGCGGCGCTAGAGGCCAAACTAGAGCTAGAAGAAGGTGCGGCTACAAGAAAATGGCCGCCGCAATGTGCTCTGGCGGCCACGGCAAGAAGGCCGCCAATGTAAAAAACAGCACAGTCACCAAACATGGCGCCGAACGGCGCCCAGGCCCCTCACTCTCAAATAAACAGCCCCAGCGAAATGCAGAGCAGCATGAGCCCCCCCCCCCAGGACAGTATGGCCCCCAGGCACCCCACACAGTACAGCGCCAGCGAAGTGCACAGAGAGTGACATTAAAAAACACAGGGGGAGACAGGGAAATCCCCCACATAAGAAAAACACACAGCATGTACTCACCTGCAGCCAGGAGAGACTACTTACCCGTCCCCTGAGGGACCCGCTGGTGTGTTTCTGACAGAACTATCACAGTGCGGTACTAAGTAGCTGTCGGCCCGGTCCACCGCGAAAGATACAGCCGGACTGTTCTATCTTGAGAGGACCGCGGAGCTGGAAGCCCACCGGCCACCCCTGGAGTCGTGGGGCATGTCGTGAACTGAGTCTCACGCACACAAGGCGAGGATCAGCACGCTCGATGGTCGGACAGGGAAGACTACGAGGATATCTTGTACCCAACCTGTTGCCCAGCCGACAGTTGATAGAATATCTCAAAATAAAAAAAATAAAAAATAGGAAAAAATTCCAAAAGGAATAAAAATAGGTCAGGAGACTGGCTCCTGAGAGAGCCACGTCTTCTCCTAGGCAGAAAAAAACTGAGGTCTGCTGACTGCAGTGGGAGGGTTATGCCGAAGGGACCACCCCCCTGGGCGGGGCTGTTCAGCTCTGGCTGTTTAGAATGTATGTATAACATCTCACATTCTGCCTAGGTCTTCTCCTGCAAGCAGGGACATAACCCACGTGTAAAGGTGTATAAGACACGCTGTGTCAGTCCATGGATGACAAGAGAAAAAAAGATTGATCGGTGGGTATGCCCACCATTAGAATACCGCCCTTCATCCACCCACTTCTAATGATGGGCATACATGCACCATTTATATATGCCGAAGCATGGGGGCATCTTCTCGCAAAAGTTATGCCGCGTACACATGATCAGACTTTTCCACGGGCAAGCCTCCGTCGGAATTTCGACCGTATGTACACGGCATTAGGAGCAAAATCGCTCCTCCGCTCCTGCTGCCCCAATGCTTCGGCATATATGCTTTTTTTTTTAACTGTGGTGGTGAAATCACCTCCTACAGCACTGGAGTCGCAGGGATCAGGCCTGTCTCTGCGAACGCTGCAGTTATGTGTGTTGTGTTTTGTAAGTGACAGTGATCGATCGATACTGCACTTGGGTGGCCTGGGCTGGACGGAGGGGCAAAACGCAGGCGCTAGCAGGTATCTGGGCTGATCCCGCTAACACTGCGTTTTTGGGAACCCTAAACTGCTGGGGACGCTAGTATAGATCTGATCAGATCAGATATTGAGCTGATCAGATACTATACCACTAAGGGGGGTGTATGCTTCACGCGTGGGTGTTAGTGCTACTGGCACTAACCTGACGCTGCCTAGGGTGTGACGCAGACCCTCTCTGACGCTAAAACCTAATTGATATCACCCGCCGGGCGATCAGGGGGTAATACCTTTATTGGGTTGTATACGGCGGGTGCCCTGACACTATAAAAAGCAAACTAACTAACCAGCGTCACCCGTAACACTTATATGGTGATCACTGGTGAAAGGGTTAACTAGGGGCAATTAGGGGGTTAAAACCTTTATTAGGTAATATATGGGGGTACCTGACGCTATATAAAAACCTGACGGCGAACCTAAAAAAAAAAAAAAATTACTGGCTACCTATCGGCATCACCGACACTAAGACAACGATCATAAAAACGATCGCTTAGCGACAGTGGTGATAGGGGGTGAAAGGGTTACCTGGAGGGCGATCAGGGGGTTAAACCTTTATTAGATAATATATGGGGGTACCTGACGCTATAAAAACCTGCGGCGAACCTAAAAAAAATTACTGGCTACCGATCAGCATCACCGACGCTAAGACATCGATCAGAAAAATTATCGCTTAGCGACGGCGGTGCTAGGGGGTGAAAGGGTTACCTGGGGGGTGATCAGGGGGTTAAACCTTTATTAGGGGGGGGGGGTTAGGGGGCTACACTGGACCTAAAACTAAATGTAGTGACACTTTTACAGTCACAAATGTCACTGATTGCAGTTATCACTAAATAAATGGTCACTGCAATCAGTGACACTGACTGGGGGCTGGGGGGTGATCTGGGGGTGTCTGGGGGGGGCGATTTATGTGCTTATGAGTCCTGGTGTCAGTGTGCTGTTTTGTGTACTAACCTGCATCTTCTCCTGTATAGCGCTCGGTATATGTGAGCGCCGCAGGAGAGATGACATCACTTCCTCCTGCCTGGCAGGCAGGGGAAGCTCTCTCATTCGCCGGGAGCGATCGAGAGGGGGTGGCCGGAATCGAACGGCCGTCCCCTCATGCCGGATCGCTCCCGAAGGTAAAACGGCCACCCACTGTAAAGGGGGGTCCGATCGGACCCCCCAACTATACAAAGGCAATTACGTATATGTACGTGATTCTGCCTGTCGGTGCCATTCTGCCGACGTATATTTACAGTGGGCGGTCGTTAAGTGGTTAAAGAGGAAGTAAACCCTGATGGGTTTTACTTCCTCTTTTGCTCACTGTATAGCCTGCAAATGAAAAGCATAATGGGCTAGTATGCATCGCATACTAGCCCATTATGTGCCACTTACCTGCAAAAGAATCCAGCGATGTCCCCTGTGTAGGCAGCGTCCATCTTCTGGCCCGCCTTCCTTCCGGGCTGCGGACTCTGGCTCTGATTCGCCAGAGCCGCGTGATGTCACTCCTGCGCACGGGAGCCGCAAGTAACGGCACAGGCTAGGGAAGAAACGCCACTTGGTTTAGTTTCTTTCCCGCACATGCGCCATTGGAATTTCAGCAGACTACAAGTGAAATATCTCCTAAACGGCACACGTTTAGGAGACATTTCCACTACCTGTAGGTAAGCCTTACCTATTAGGTAGAAGTCCAAAAAGTGGGTTTACAACCACTTTAAGACCAGAAGAGGAAGAATCTGTATTAGCCAAAAAAAAAAAAAGGTACCCGATCTCCAAAGCAATTGGCAACATAGTCCTCCCCAAAAGAGATCACGGACACGCAGTAACCGGAGCTCCCCCCATTTAAAAGTCAGCAACTACAAAAAGTGTAGCTGCTGACTTCATAATCAGACACTCACCTGTCCCACGGTCCAGCAATGCAGGTGCAGAACGCCTCGCTCCTCTCCGGGGCACTGGGCTGTGGCTACACAGCCGGGCGCCAGCCGCGCTGTGACTGGCCAGGCAATCTTTTGGGACCTGTGATGTCCCAGAAAATTGGAGGGGTAAAGGTGAAATTCCTTCCGGTGCCATGGAGCCAGGGTAGGAAGTGGGAGCTGGGTGCCCGCTCCTCCCCCCAAAAAAAAAAAAAAACATGCCAAAATGTTGCGTGTCAGGGGGTCACCTGCACTTAAAGCGGAAGTTCCATTTTTGGGTGGAACGCCGCTTTAAGCAACTTTTACTGTGTAGAGACCTTTTTTTGCTATCAGTGTTCATTTTGTCGACTAAAACATTTTAGTCGACTAAATGAATACCATTTTAGGCGACTAAAATTTGACAAACTAAAACAATAGAGATGACTAAAACTGCATTTTAGTCAAAACTTCAAAAGACTAAAACTAAATAGAAATTTGACTTCAAAATCAACACTGGTCTGTAGCGCATGTTCATACCTCAATACTAGTGGTGCAACGGATCATCATTGATCCGTGATCCGAACGGGTCAACACGTTCGGATCGTCACACCACGCGATCGAGCTCTGCCGCCTCGGCCATAGAAAGGCCACGGCTTCGGCCTAGCTCCGGAGCGGAGGCCATCTTGGTACACCCAGCAACAGCCTAGGTGAGCTCCCCTAGAGCGGCGTGCTTACGACATCACCCACCTCAAGACTAAGCAAGCAAACAAACAATCTTCCTGTATACAGAGGGGGGGGGGGGGGTCATTACAGTGAGGGGGGGGGGGGGGACAGGGCTTGACAAATTTGCTTGGAATCTGGGAGCCAGCTAAAAAAAAAGTTAGGAGCCAGGAACGCGCCCTGTCCCGCCGAGCTCACGCGCAGAAGCGAACGCATACGTGAGTAGCGTCCGCATATGAAAGCGGTGTTCAAACCACACATGTGAAGTATCGCCGTGATCGGTAGATCGAAAGCAATAATTCTAGCCCTAGACCTCCTCTAACTCAAAACATGCAACATGTAGAATTTTTTAAACGTCGCCTATGGAGATTTTAAAGGGTAAAAGTTAGTCGCCATTCCACGAGCGGACGCAATTTTGAAGCGTGACATGTTGGGTATCAATTTACTCAGCGTAACATTATCTTTCACAATATAAAAAAAAAAAATTGGGCTAACTTTACTGTCTTTTTTTTTTTATTAAAAAAAAAAAAAAAAAAAAAAAAAAAAAAGTGTATTTTTTCCCAAAAAAAGTGCGCTTGTAAGACCGCTGCGCAAATACGGTGTGACAAAGTATTACAACGACCGCCATTTTATTCTCTAGGGCGTTAGAATAAAAAATATATATAATGTTTGGGGGTTATAATTAGAGGGAAGGAGATGGCAGTGAAAACAGGCAGGAAAAATCCATTAGCATTGCTGCTTGTCCTGTCATACCAACGGCCACCACAAGATGGCGCTAGATCACAGAAGGAAGCATAGGCCTGCAGAAGGCCGCGAAGCCGCGGCCTCAATTACCGGCTGGCGCGCCCCCGCTGCGCGGAGGGGGGGGCACAGAGACACAGGATACCCCAGCTGTGCTGCCCCAGGCGCCAGGTCGCTAATTCTAGTCGCAATGGCGACCTGGCGCCCGGGGTTTGTCGAGCCCTGGGGGGGGGATGTGGACATTACAGTGAAGGGGGGGGGGATGTGGACATTACAGTGAAGGGGGGGGGGGGGCAGAAATGTGGACATTACAGTGAAGGGGGGGGGGGCAGAAATGTGGACATTACAGTGAAGGGGGGGGCAGAAATGTGGACATTACAGTGAAGGGGGGGGGGGGCAGAAATGTGGACATTACAGTGAGGGGGGGGCAGAAATGTGGACATTACAGTGAGGGGGGGGGCAGAAATGTGGACATTACAGTGAGGGGGGGGGGGGATGTGGACATCACAGTGAGGGGGGGGGGATGTGGGACATCACAGTGAGGGGGGGGGGGATGTGGACATCACAGTGAGGGGGGGGGGGATGTGGACATCACAGTGAGGGGGGGGGGGGGATGTGGACATCACAGTGAGGGGGGGGGGGGGAGATGTGGACATCACAGTGAGGGGGGGGGGGGAGATGTGGACATCACAGTGAGGGGGGGGGGGGAGATGTGGACATCACAGTGAGGGGGGGGGGAGATGTGGACATCACAGTGAGGGGGGGGGGGAGATGTGGACATCACAGTGAGGGGGGGGGGAGATGTGGACATCACAGTGAGGGGGGGGGGGAGATGTGGACATCACAGTGAGGGGGGGGGGGGAGATGTGGACATCACAGTGAGGGGGGGGGGGAGATGTGGACATCACAGTGAGGGGGGGGGAGATGTGGACATCACAGTGAGGGGGGGGGGGGAGATGTGGACATCACAGTGAAGGGGGGGGGGAGATGTGGACATCACAGTGAAGGGGGGGGAGATGTGGACATCACAGTGAGGGGGGGGGGAGATGTGGACATCACAGTGAAGGGGGGGGGGGGGAGATGTGGACATCACAGTGAAGGGGGGGAGTGGATAGAGTTCGACCGATATATTCGGCCGGCCGATATTTGATAAATCGGCATCGCCCGATTATCAGAACTGGGCCGATATTTTTCACTGGCTGCCCTTCCGCCTCCCTTCTCCACACTCAGCAGCATCAAGCGCCGAGAGAGAGAGAGAAGTCAGCTTGATGTCTGGGGTGGGCAGGACCCAGCAGATATATTACACCAGCCAATAGGATGGTATCTGGGCGGGCCGCTATGTGCATGTGGCCCCACCCCCTTTCTAAAGCAGCCCAATCATTGGCTGGTGTAATTTAGCTGCTGGGTCCCGCCCACCCCGGCCGGGTCCCACCCATCCCCACATCCAGCTCAATTCTGACAGCTCTCTCTCCTCTGTCAGTTTCACACATCACACTCGGCTTAGTGTGAAACCTGCCAGTGCCACTGCCAATCAGTGCCCCAATCGGTGCCAGTGTCACCCCGCCAGTGCCAACCAGTTCAAATTGCAAGTGCCACTGCCAATCAGTGCCATCTGTCCCAAACTAGTGCCATCTGTCCGTTCCAAACCAGTGCCCCCTGCTGCCAATCGGTGCCATCTGTCAGTTCCAAACCAGTACCACCTGCCAATGCCAGCCAGTGCCACCTGACAGTGCCATCTGTCAGTTCCAAACCAGTGCCATCTGTACTGAGGACATCAAGTGTGTGCTAGAGTAAGCAGGAAGGAATGGAGTGGGTGAGGTTTTTTTTTTTTAAATCGGCCTAAAATAATCGGCCACAAAAATCGGCATCATATCTCGGCCATCGGCCGCCCCAATTCTAAATATCGGCATCGGCCAGAGAAAAACCCATATCGGTCGACCTCTAGGTGTGGACATTACAGTGAGGGGGGGGGGGGGAGATGTGGACATCACAGTGATGGGGGGGGGGGGATGTGGACATCACAGTGATGGGGGGGGGGGGATGTGGACATCACAGTGATGGGGGGGGGGGGGGGATGTGGACATCACAGTGATGGGGGGGGGGGATGTGGACATCACAGTGATGGGGGGGGGGGGGGATGTGGACATCACAGTGATGGGGGGGGGGGGGGGATGTGGACATTACAGTGATGGGGGGGGGGGATGTGGACATTACAGTGATGGGGGGGGGATGTGGACATTACAGTGATGGGGGGGGGGGGGAGATGTGGACATTACAGTGATGGGGGGGGGGGGGGAGATGTGGACATTACAGTGATGGGGGGGGGGGGAGATGTGGACATTACAGTGATGGGGGGGGGGGGAGATGTGGACATTACAGTGATGGGGGAGAGGGGAGATGTGGACATTACAGTGAAGGGGGGGGGGGGGAGATGTGGACATTACAGTGAAGGGGGGGGGGGGGGAGATGTGGACATTACAGTGATGGGGGAGAGGGAGATGTGGACATTACAGTGATGGGGGGGGGGGGAGATGTGGACATTACAGTGATGGGGGAGAGGGAGATGTGGACATTACAGTGATGGGGGAGAGGGAGATGTGGACATTACAGTGATGGGGGAGAGGGAGATGTGGACATTACAGTGATGGGGGAGAGGGAGATGTGGACATTACAGTGATGGGGGAGAGGGAGATGTGGACATTACAGTGATGGGGGAGAGGGAGATGTGGACATTACAGTGAAGGGGGAGAGGGAGATGTGGACATTACAGTGATGGGGGAGAGGGGAGATGTGGACATTACAGTGATGGGGGAGAGGGAGATGTGGACATTACAGTGATGGGGGAGAGGGAGATGTGGACATTACAGTGAAGGGGGGGGGGGGAAGAGGGAGATGTGGACATTACAGTGAAGGGGGGGGGAAGAGGGAGATGTGGACATTACAGTGAAGGGGGGGGGGGGAGAGGGAGATGTGGACATTACAGGAAGGGGGGGGAAGAGGGAGATGTGGACATTACAGTGAAGGGGGGGGGAAGAGGGAGATGTGGGACATTACAGTGAAGGGGGGGGAAGAGGGAGATGTGGACATTACAGTGAAGGGGGGGGGGGGAAGAGGGAGATGTGGACATTACAGTGGGGACTCTTTTTACGGATCCAAAAAATGATCCGTGACTCTGATCCGAAGGAACGATCCGAACAGTGAGTTTTTTTGATCCGTTGCACTCAATACCATAAATGACATTAGATTTTTCACTCCATCAGTATATAATGAGTTTGGAAATTGTAGAGAAATGTTTAACTAATGCATTACAATTTAATTACACCCATTAGATTTTAGACCACTAAAATGTACTGGAGATTTCGTCGACTAAATACGACAAACTATTGCAAAAGACTAAAACTAAAATGCCATTTTAGTCCTAAGACTAAAACTAAATCGAAGTTTGCTGCCAAAATTAACACTGTTTGCTAGGCATTTTGCTTGTTCTAGATATCAGTCTTGTACTCCTTGTATTCCTAATATTGTAATAGTTTTGTATGTACAGCATTTTTGTTCAGTAAAAGCGCATTTACACTGCAGAGGTCTCAGCTTCCTTGCTTATACTGCAAAGTAACCTTGCTAAACACAAGCAAAACAGCCACCCATGACTCATAAGACCAACATTTATGGAGAAGGGAAAAAAATAAAAATAAAGTACAAGCTAAAATGCCATCACATGGGAGGGCAAAACTGAACACAAACACCTGAAACTCCAGCACAACGTCACATGACTGCAGCATGAGAGCAACTGCAAATAAGACTTTACAGCAGCTATGTTACTATTTCTTCTAAATACAGTTTCTCATTTGGATTGTACATTTCATGCAAAACAACCACGTACTGCAACCAAAACAGCCAGCTAACACGGATAATAATAAGTTATGTCTTACATATTAGATCCGTCATAAAATGTCTGATCTGACAAACATACTCAAAGTCAAATATCGCAAAACTCCACTACACATTTATGATCAAATCTCTCTACATTTCACAGATTTGTTTCAGTTTGTGTTATGTTTAGGATTTTAAAAGTTATTCTAAATTAAACTTTTTTTTATCCTTGCCGATCCCTGCCATGTACTGTGGGCGAGCGGTCGCTGTAGGCAAAGCAACGTGCCCAGGACCTCCTGATCAGCTGTGTGCAATCACAGCCCTGTACAGAGGGAGCGATCTGTCAATTTCTCATCCTGGCAAACCAGGGATGAAACACATCTAGCAGTAAAAACAAACTTTACACAGTTAGGCACACTTTTAACCCCTTGTTTGCCCTAGATGTTAACCCCTTTTCAGCCAGTGTCATTAGTACAGTGACAGCACATAGTATCACTGAACTGTATGTCACTGGTGGTCAGTTGTATGACCATGCAAATTACCAATTAAAAGTAGTACAGTGTAGAATTGCAAAAAAAAAATATAAGAAGCCTGGTGACGAAGAGGGTAAAATCTTTCGGAGCACAAGTGGGTAATGCATGCATGTGCCCCCCTCACTCCTGAAGTCGTTTGGGATACACGACAGTCCCCAAAAGACTGCAAGACCATTCACAATGGGCACCCATTGTGAAGTCACAAGCGGTCACATAGTAAAGATGCCGGCGCAAGAGGTCAGTGGACACAGATATAATGGCTGAGGCGAGCACACCGCTGGATCGTGGGACAGGTGAGTGGCTATTAAAAGTCAGCAGCTACAGTGACTAAGGGACTGAAGCTCCTCCAAGGTAAAAAAAAAAAAAATTATCCACCTTTTCTATCCTCCCCTACTCCCAAACATTTACCCCTCTCCTCTGACTGATCCAGTGCTGTCCCAGCTGCAGGTCTTCTCCCTTCACTTCCTGCTCTTACAGGAGACACAGGTAGCAGTGGTAGCCATGCTCCTGTTGTCAGTCAAATCCTGTGAGGGAGCATTTCCAAGCTGTCCACGTGTGCCTTCATAGCACACAGCTTGTTATGGGGCACCCACAGTAAAATGCGGACAGCTCCAGCAGGGGAGGCGAGAGACTGATCTGTGCAATAGTGTTTTATAGTGCAGGTAAAGAATAAGCCTAGATTCACATTGGAGCGATTTGTCATGAGATTTGAGAGATCAAATCACATGACAAGTCGCAGCCTATTGGAGGCAATGGCACTGTTCCAATCGGTGCAACACAGATTTTGCGGCGCCGCACCGATTTGCAAAAGTACCGTAGTTCCTACTTTTGCCGGTTTCAGGTGCGACTTCAATAGACATCTGTGTATGAAGCCACACAGATGTCTATCAAGTAGCACCTGAAATCGCGCTGACCTTGCTACTTTGAAATCGCACTACAAGTGAAAGTAGCATCAACGTGAACCAGGGCTAAAACACTTATTTTAACCCCTTCCTTACTGGGCACATATACCCCCTTCCTGCCCAGGCGAAATCTCAGCTTTCAGCACTGTCACGCTTTGAATGACAATTGCGCGGTCGTGCGACGTGGCTCCCAAACAAAATTGACGTCCTTTTTTTCGCACAAATAGAGCTTTCTTTTGGTGGTATTTGATCACCTCTGCGTTTTTTATTTTTTGCGCTTTAAACAAAAATAGAGCGACAATTTTGAAAAAAAAAGCAATATTTTTTGATTTTTGCTATAATAAATATCCCAATTTTTTGGGAATTTTTTTTTTCCCCTCAGTTTAGGCCGATACGTATTCTTCTACATTTTTTTTTACCAAAAATATCGCAAGCGGCGTTTGATTGGTTTGCGCAAAAGTTATAGCGTTTACAAAATAGGGGGTAGTTTTATGGCATTTGTATACGTTTTTTTTGTTTTTTTTTTACTAGTAATGGCGGCGATCAGTGATTTTTTTACGTGACTGCGACATTATGGCGGACACATCGGACACTTTTGACACTATTTTGGGACCATTCACATTTATACAGCGATTAGTGCTATAAAAAACCTCAGTTAGACTTACCGGTAACGGTATTTCTACGAGTCTTTCAGGACAGCACCTGGAGAGAGCGCAGCTCCACCCCTTTTCCCAGGAAACACTGCAGTCAGTTTTCTTTAAAGACCGGACACTTCCACCATGGCCTCAGTTGTTTAAGAGTACCTCCAGCCATGCTGAAATTAGATAAGCAGAACATAGCAATAACACCACATCTTATCATTACTTTAGGGCGGGTCATCGGTGCTGTCCTGAAAGACTCGTAGAAATACCGTTACCGGTAAGTCTAACTGAGGTTTTCTCACCTCGTCTTTCAGGACAGCACCTGGAGATGATAAAAGAGTACTTACTCTAGGGTGGGACCACTGCCTGTAGGACCTTTCTGCCAAATGATTGCTCAGATGCAGAGAGTAAATCCAACCTGTAATGGCGGGTGAAAGTGGAGAAGCTTGTCCACGTAGCCGCCTTGCATATTCTTCCCGGCGAAGCTCCAGCTCGTTCTGCCCAGGATGTTGCTACTGCCCGGGTTGAATGAGCCCCTACTCCTGTGGGAGGTTCTATCCCTGAAGCTCTGTAGGCTTCGCCGATAGCCATTCGTAGCCACCTACCTATGGTATTTTTGGACGCACTATAACCTTTACGTGGGCCAGAAAACAAAATAAACAGGGAATTCGATCTTCTGAATTCACTTGTTATCTTTAGATAGTGCAGTATGCACCTCCTTACATCCAAGCTGTGAAAGGCTTCTTCTTTCGTGCCCACTGGTGTAGGACAGAAGGAAGGGAGAACTATTTCCTGTGACCTGTGGAATACCGTTGCCACTTTTGGTAGGAAGCCCGGGTCAGTTCTCAGCACTACCCGGTCTGGAAATATAGAAAGGAAAGGTTCTATGATTGACAGGGCCTGTAGATCACTCACTCTCCTAGCTGAGGTAACTGCCACTAAGAGTGCTACCTTCAGGGACCAAAATTTAATCGTTGCTTCCTCCGGAGGTTCAAAGGGTCTTTTTGTCAGACCCTGTAGCACCAGAGATAAGTCCCATTTTGGGAAGAACTTAAAGGGTACTGGCCTAACTCTGGTCAGTGCCTTAAAAAATCTAACGATAAGGGGGTCCTGAGATAGTTGTCTCTCCAGGAACACCGATAAGGCGGCTACTTGCACCTTTAGGGTGCTAATCGCCAACCCCTTCTCCATTCCCTCATGGAGAAATTCTAATACAGAGATAGTCTCCTTTGGTGAACGGATCTTTTCTCTGCACCAGGAATTAAAACATTTCCAAGCTTTGAAATAGATCGCTCTGGTGACTTTTCGGCTGTCCAATAATGTTGAAATTAGTTTATTGGACAAGCCCCTCTTTTTTAGGATTTGCTCCTCAGTAGCCAAGCAGCTAGTCTGAGGTGCTTGATATTGGGATGTTGTAGGGGCCCCTGTGTTAAAAGGTCCTTCTGTAAAGGAAGAAACCAATGGGGTTCCACCGCCATCCTCTGGATAGTTGAAAACCAAGTCCTTTTGGGCCAGAATGGGGCTACTAGGATTAATGTTGTAGGCTCCTTCTGTAGCTTTTTGAGGACCAATGGGATCATTTGGAAGGGGGGAAAAGCGTAGCACAAGTGGAAGGTCCATGGTTGTGCCAGTGCATCTAGACCCTCCGCTTGATCTTGCCTGTTTAGGGAGAAGTATGTTTCCACCTTCGCATTGGCGTGGGATGCGAACAGGTCTATTTGGGGAACTCCCCATCTTCCTGTTATCTTCTGGAATACTACCGGATTCAGACTCCATTCTGATTCCAGTACTCTTTCTCGGCTTAGGAAGTCTGCTATTTGGTTCAGATCTCCCTTTAGGTGTACCGCCGTCAAGGAGGCTAGATTGGATTCTGCCCAGGCCAAAATGTGGAGGGCTGAGGATAGCAACACTCTGCTCCTCGTGCCTCCCTGCCTTGTTATATAAGCCACTGCCGTGGCATTGTCTGATAACACCTGAATGTGGTGACCCAGGACTTGTTTCTTGAACGCCCATAGTCCCAGTAGAATGGCCCTCAATTCTCTCCAATTGGAGGATCTCCGGGCTTCTCTGTTTGACCATGTTCCTTGGGCCATCTGTCCATCCAGATGAGCACCCCACCCCCAGAAGCTTGCGTCCGTTGTCAATCTGTGTTCTACAGGGAAAGTCCAAAGCAGGCCTTTGTCTAAATTTGCTTGCTTCCTCCACCACCACAGCTTTCTCTGAACTTGAGGGGGTATTTTTATCAATTTTTCCAGCGACTCTCCGTAGGACCAATTCCTGAGAATTGTCTGCTGGAGGTCTCTCGCATGCAGACGTGCCCATTGTACCGCTGGTATTGAGGCGGTGAGTAGGCCTAGGACTGACATGGCTGCTCTGATTGTCATCGGCAGATTTGTTTGAGTCCCCTTTACTGCCCTCTGGAGTTTCTCTATTTTTTCCTCTGGGAGAAAAAGTCTTTCCTGTATGGAATTTATTGTATATCCAAGAAATGTTATCGTCTGGGAAGGGATCATTTTTGATTTTTCTTGGTTTATGATCCATCCGAGACTCTCGAGATGTCTTTTCGTCTCTTTTAGATCTTTCGCCAATAACTCCCTTGTCTTGGCAAATATCAGGAGGTCGTCCAGATATGGCACTATTGATATCCCCTTTAATCTGAGGGGTGCTAGAGCCTCTGCTATGACCTTTGTAAATATCCTTGGTGGGGATGACAGTCCGAAAGGGAGGGCTCTGAACTGCAGGTGTGAGATCGAGTCTCCCGTCTTTACTGCTAATCGCAGATACTTCTGTGATATTGGCGCTATAGGAACGTGTAGGTACGCATCCCTCAGGTCTATGGATGCCATAAAACAACCTGGCGTCAGGAGATGTTTCACTGAGAAAATTGTGTCCATCTTGAATCTTTTGTATCTGATGGACCTGTTTAGTATCTTCAGGTTCAAGATCAACCGGAATTTTCCTGACGTCTTCTTCACTAGGAAGATGTGTGAATAGCACCCTATCCCTTCCTCTTCGGGGGGAACAGCTATAATTACCTCTTGCTGGATGAGTTCTTCCAGTAAGGATGACATCCCTATAGACTTCTCCAGGTCTCGAGGAGTCCGGGTTACATAAAAACGGTTTGGAGGGGGTTGCGAGAATTCCAGCCTGTAGCCCTCTGATATTATTTTGAGGACAAATGGACTGGACGTCGCTGTCTTCCATTGTGGAAGAAAGGCCTGTAACCTTCCTCCCACCGTTGGCGGACTGTCACTGGGTGTTTGTGGTTTGGCCAGGAGGGCGGAATAGTACCCCTGACTTTCCTCTCCCTCTCTGGGACCTCCAAGGTCTTTTATAGCCCGTGTCTTTTTTAACCTCGGTTTGCCGAAAAGCACGAAAATTAGTTTTACCCTGAGGAACCACTTTCTTCTTTATTGGGAAGGCCTTCTTTTTATCAGCCGTTCTATTAAGTACGGCTTCCAAATCAGGGCCAAAAACTAAGTCACCGTCAAAAGGCAAACCACATAACTTCGCCTTTGAGGCTATATCCCCTGACCAGGTCTTAACCCATAAGGCTCTGCGGGCTGAGTTGACCAAGGCTGCTGATCTAGCTGACATTTTGATAGATTCAGCAGAGGCATCAGCCATGTACCCTACCGCCTTTTGAAGTATAGGCAGCGTGTCAAGTAGATCCTTACGAGAAGTTCCCGCCTCAATGTGAGTTTTTAATTGCTCCAACCAGTGTTCTAAGTTTCTCGCTACCACGGTTGATGCCATTGCTGGCTTAAAGTTGGCTAGAGTCGAATCCCATGCCTTTTTTAGTAGGGAGTCTGCCCTCTTGTCCATGGCATCTTTTAGGGTGCCCATGTCCTCGAAGGCCAAGTCTGTATTCCTTGAAACCTGCGAAAAGGCTGCGTCAAGCCTTGGTTTTTTATTCCAAACCTGCTGACTATCATCCTCAAAGGGGAATCTTCTCTTGAGGGATCTGGAAAAGAAAGGTGCCCTCTCTGGGTCCTTCCATTCTCTCTTTACTGTCTCGGAGATGTATTTGTGCACTGGGAACACCCGTTGCTTTACTTCTCCCACATGGCGGAGGAAACACTACAACTGAGGCCATGGTGGAAGTGTCCGGTCTTTAAAGAAAACTGACTGCAGTGTTTCCTGGGAAAAGGGGTGGAGCTGCGCTCTCTCCAGGTGCTGTCCTGAAAGACGAGGTGAGAAAATGCACTGATTACTGTATAAATATGACTGGCAGGGAAGGGGTTAACACTAGGGGGCGAGGAAGGGGTTAAATGTGTGCCCTATTAGTGATTACTACTGTGGGGGGGGGGGAAGGGGACTGACTGGGGGAGGTGACCGATCTGTGTCCCCATGTACAAGGGACACAGCATCGGTCCCCTCTCCCTGACAGGACATGGATCTGTGTGTTTACACACAGATCCATGTCCTTGTCTGTGTAACCGCCGATCGCGGGTGCCTGACGGATATCGCGGCCACCAGGCACGCGCATCAGCATTGCAGCGACGCGCCGGGCACGTGCGCCCCCAGTGGCCAAATTAGCGGAGGCCGTATAAACACGGCCTCCCGGCATGTAACAACCACCTCGCAGCCGTATATAGTCGTACAGCGGGCGCGAGGTGGTTAATAAAAATAAATAAATAGGCTTTGGTATCTTAAGACCCTCTTCAGGTTTTCAGGTACTGCAAGTCCCAGCAACTTTCAGATATTAGCTGACAGACATGCTATGATCAGAAGGTCCTGCAAAATCCAGGGATCCTTGGGATGCAGAAATGCACCCATACATTACACCATGAACTGTACATAAATAGCACTACACCAAAATAATCACTTCTGTACACACTAACCATAAAAAATAGGATTTTTATAACAGCTTACCTGTAAAATCCTTTTCTTGGAGTACATCACGGGACACAGAGCGACATAGTCATTACTAATGGGTTATATAGATACCGTCAGGTGCTGGCACTGGCAACTTCCAAAACCGGAAGTACCCTCCCCTATATAAGCCCCTCCCATCCGGGAGCACCTCAGTTTTGTAGCAAAGCAATAAGTGTCCCTAAAGAGGGGCGGGAGCTCTGTGTCCCGTGATGTACTCCAAGAAAAGGATTTTACAGGTAAGCGGTTATAAAAATCCTATTTTCTTTCTCGTACATCACGGGACACAGAGCGACATAGTCATTACTAATGGGATGTCCTAAAGCAATGCCAAATGAGGGGGGGGATACACCATATATAAGCTGAGCGCTATCAGACATGAGGATCTTTTGCGGCCTGCAACACACTGCGCCCAAAGGCGACATCCTCCTGACTTCTAACGTCCACCTGGTAGGACCTAGTAAACGTGTGTACCGAAGACCATGTTGCGGCCTTACAGATTTGAGCCAGGGAGGCCTGGTGATGCACTGCCCATGAAGTTCCAACTGCTCTCGTGGAGTGCGCTCTAACTTTGAACGGAGGCGGTCTCCTTCTCAAGCCATAAGCTTGCATAATGACCTGTCGAATCCACTTGGCTAAAGTAGATTTTGACGCTGCCTGACCCTTTCTGGGGCCTTCCGGCAGAATAAACAAAGTATCCGTTCTGCGAATCTGAGCAGTGGCTTTTAGATAAGCTTTAACTGCTCTTACTACATCCAAAGAATGCAATAACTTTTCCTCTACCGAAGTAGGTTTGGGGAAAAAAGAAGGAAGAACCACATCTTGGTTCAAATGAAACCTCGATACCACCTTAGGAAGAAAGGCTGGATGAGGACGTAACACTACTCCTGTCCTTATGGATAACCAGATATGGCTCCCTACAGTACATAGCTGCTAATTCCGACACTCTTTTAGCCGAACAAATGGCTACTAGAAAAATCAATTTCCTGGTGAGAAGAACCAAAGAAATATGCTGTAATGGTTCAAATGGTTGTTTCTGTAGAACCGACAGAACCAAGTTTAGATCCCATGGACATATGGGAATATTAACCGGAGGACTAATACGCATCACTCCTTGTATAAAGGCTTTGACTAGTGAATGCGAAGCCAAGGGCCTTTGAAAAAATATTGACAAGGCCGAAATCTGACCCTTGATAGTACTCAAGGCAAGCTTCCTATCTACAGCCCATTGTAGGGAGTCCAGACTCCTACCTATTACGTACTTATGTGGATGCCATTTTTTGGCTTCACACCAGGCGATGTACGCCTTCCAGATTCTATAGTAGATCTGCCTGGATACCGGCTTCCTGGCATTGATCATGGTAGATACCACAGAATTAGAGAGCCCTCTCTTTTTTAGAATGTGGGCTTCAATAGCCAGGCCGTCAAACCTAGGGCTGGTAAGGAAGGGTGGTATATCGGTCCTTGCGAAAGCAGGTCCGGACGATGTGGGAGAGTCCAAGGACTCCCCACTGACATTTTACAATCTCCACGTACCACGCTCTTCGGGGCCACGCTGGAGCCACCAGAATCACTGGTTTCTTTTCTACCCTGATTCTGCGGAGTAATCGAGGTAACCATTGTGGCGGTGTGAATGCATATATCAGCTTGAACTGATCCCAAGGGAACACTAGGGCATCCGAGCCGCAAGCTAGGGGATCCCTTGTCCGAGAGACAAACCTGTCCCCCTTTGCGTTGAATCTGGATGCTAGAAGATCTACATCCGATGTTCCCCACCGCTGACATATTGTCCAGAAAACCTTGGGGTGAAGGGACCCTTCCTCTGGGCCTAATTGCTGGCGACTTAGAAAGTCCGCCTTCCAATTCTCCACTCCTGGAATGAATACCGCAGATATGGCTGGGACATATTTTTTCTGCCCATTTCAGGATGTAATTTACTTCCCTCTGGGCTGCACGACTCCTGGTGCCCCCCTGATGATTGATATATGCCACTGCTGTGGCATTGTCTGATTGAATTCTGACAGGGGACCCTTGGAGTTTGGATGTCCATGCTACTAGGGCATACCGGGCTGCTCGTATCTCTAAGAGATTGATGGGCAGGGCCTTTTCTGCATCCGACCATCTGCCCTGGAGAGACTATTGCTCCAGTACTGCTCCCCAGCCTATAAGGCTGGCATCTGTAATGACCACCTTCCAAGAAATCGGACTGAAGGATTTCCTTTTTTCCAGATTCTGGGGAACCAACCACCAACAGAGGCTCTTGCGAACGGAAGGGGACAAGGACATTGTAAGTCTAGGGCCTGAATTTTTTTGTTCCAGGCTGACAGTATGGCCCCTTGCAAATTCCTTGAATGGAATTGACCGTAGGGTACTGCTTCGAATGATGCCACCATTTTTCCCAGCAGCCTCACATACAGGCGTATGGACGGCTGTCTTTTTTGTACCCACTAAGTGGATCAAATCTTTCAAAGACAACACCTTTCCTCGAGGCAAGAATATTTTTCTCTGGCCTGAATCCAACCTTAGCCCCAAGTATTCCAGACTTTTGACTGGTTTTTAGGGCTGACTTGTCTCGGTTGATAATCCAACCGTGAGATTCCAGATACTTGATCGTCTTGTGAACGACCACGTCTAGTTTTTTCACTGAGTGGTCTATCAGCAACAAGTCATCCAGATATGCCATTATCATTACACCTTGTGTTCTTAGATTGGCCAATAAAGGGCCAGAATTTTTGTAAACACTCGTGGTGCTGTGGCCAAACCGAAGGGTAAGGCTCTGAACTGAAAATGGCGCCCTTCTACTGCAAAGCGTAGAAATTTTTGGTGGACTGGAAAGATGGGAATGTGCAAATAAGCATCTTTGATGTCGATCGTGGCTAACCAATCCTCCCCTTGTAGGGCAGTGGCCACCGATCGGATCGACTCCATCGGAAAGACCTGATATACAGGAATTTGTATAGCCCTTTTAGAATTAATATGGGCCTCCCGTCCGCGTTTGCTTCGGGACTGTAAAGAGGTTTGAGTAAAACCCGAACCCTCATTCTTCCAGGGGAACCTCCATAATTACTCCTTGGAGCAATAGTTGTTCTAGTGCCAACAGGAGGGACTCTCTCTTCCGGGGATCCCTTGGCACGTTTGACCTCAAAAATGGGAAGGAGGAGAGTCTTTTAACTCCAAACTGTATCCCAAACCTACTGCGGAGAGCACCTATCTGTCTTGATCGTGTCCCGCCAGGTCTCTTGCGAACAACTGGAGTCCTCCCCCCACCTGACTGAGTGGGGGCTTCAATGAATTTAACTTTGGGGGAGGTTTTGTACCTCCCCTGACCCAGGGTTTCTCATTACCCTGCTACTGTCCCTGTTTTTTACCCCCGGGATTTGACCGAGGAGGCCGTCGGAACGGTTACACAGCCGATGCCCCAGGGACTGGAGAAGCAGGCCTCTTAAAGAGGGACCTCTAACTCTGCTTTTAACCGGCAAGAGCGTATTTTTACCGCTGGAAATTTTCTGGATATATTTGTCCAGGTTTTCCCTGAATAAGCGTTCACCATGAAATGGGACGCTAACCAGCCATTCCTTACAGGGAGCTTCAGCAGACCAGTTTTTGAGCCATAGGAGCCTACGCATATGTACTATAGACAGCGTAAGGCGGGAGGCCTGATGGACTGAATCCTCTATGGCGTCAACCGCAAAGCCTAAGGCTCTAGGTAGATCAGCTAGGGCAAAGCCTGCTGATCTGTCAAGTCCCTCAAGACCTGTTTCAACTGATCCTTCACTGCTTAGCAGACCCCAATAGCTGCTACTGCTGGTTGTATCACCAAGCAGATTTTCATAAGGACTCCAATCTTTTATTTATTGGGTTCTTGAACATTTGGACATTATCCACTGGACATGTCAGTGATTTATACATACAAAAGATGGCTGCGTCCACTGTAGGGACCTTCCATTTTTTTTTTTTTTTTGATGAACTTATCCTCCATGGGATAGACCACCGGAAATCTCTTGGGGGAATAAATATTTTCTCAGGACGTTCCCAATCCTGGTAAATGAGCCCTTTCAGTAAAGGGTGAAGTGGAAAAGAACAAACAGTCTGGGGGCTTCTAGCGACCCCAACGAGGATACAGTAGTGGTTGATGGTTCCGCAACGTGCATTTTTAAATGCTGATCGGACCATGTTAGTCAGAGACTGAACCCATAATCTTTCAGCTTGAGATGCTGAGAAAAGGTTCCCCCACTGTTGATTCCTCTATAACAGAATCAACCTCATCCTGATCCCCTTCAGGCAGGTCGATCCCTGTATGGGACTGTTGCTCTGCTAACAGGCACTCTGAAGGAGGAGACGGAGATCGGGCGTGCTTTCCCTGACAGGGAGGCAGCGATAAATGTTGACAATCTCTCTCTAATCCTCCCAGAGCTGAGGAAAAAACCTCCTCTGTTACATACACAGGAGCAGGTGACTGAGGACAGCCACAGTACCAAGTACCCCTGCGGGGTCTCTACGGTCACTTACCTCTGAACTTCAGGGGAGACTGGTGCAGCAGGAGTATGCCCAAGATCCTCCGAGCCCGATGAGACCCCCTTCGCTTCCTGGAAGATTCAGTTCCGGAGCTTCTGGACAGCATATTCCTAAGCCTAAAGCTGAGGTATTCCAGCCGTAATACACCACTTTTACTGAGAATAGTCTAGCACAATTGCTGCTATATCACAGTTGGTGTCTACTAATGTGCCTTTCTAGGGGATGCCTGTATCAACCGCTTGCTGTATGCCTTTAAATGTTGCCAGCTCTGTCTCTGTACTTCATAGCCAGCTCACTACAATATTGTGTTTTTTTTAAAACTGCTGGGACGCCCGCACATGCGCAGAAGCGCTGCGGCGCGCACAGAGCGTCATCCCCCAGGCTCCGCCCCCTTTCCCGGCTCACCTCTATATATAGAGGCGCGTGCGCGCGGGCACGTGCGCCTTCGGCGCTAATTTCAAATATGGTAACAAGGGACAGGAGCCAGGGCCCCTCTTTGCCGCAGGCCGGGGGATGGACAAGCACTGCAACATGGCAGAGGAAGCAGTTTCCTATAAGAGAACTCACCATCTGCCTGGACTTTGCTCTGCTGAGAAGAAGCTAGTCCACATGACAAGAAAACATTCCACAACGGCCTCTAGTGGACAAACACAGGTACCGCAGTCTAATATATTAAATATATATATAAAAACATTTTTTTTTTTTTTTTTTTCTTGACCACCATTAAAAATTATTACATTTTTTTAGTAGTTACAGGCATGCACAGAATTTTGCGGGAATACCATTAGGTAACAGACAGAAAGACAAATTAGGCTTGGGGGTCCCCCAATAGAACCAAGTTCCTGGGGGCCCCCACTTACCTGTTCCCCGCCGCAGGACTTTGTTTGGTCCACAAAAGCCCAAACTTCACCTATCACGGCAGGCATTGTAATCAAACCTTCAGGGACCGGGTTCCCAAGGATTCCACTCCCCTGGACCTGTATAGCACCCTGCACAGAAAACATCTTGGTCGTGGGTATGACCAGAGCTCTGGATCCCAGGGTCCAGCTCTCCTAAGAGAAGCATTACAGGCAAAACCTTGCTCTTCTCTGCAAGGCCCGGGTACCGACCGTTTAGCTATGAAGCTTTTTTGGTCGGATCCGGAATAGCTTACTGAGGCCCAAAAGAACCTGTACGCAAGCTCAGTGAAAAACACATGTTTCTTCTTGGCCAACACCTTAGACACTGGCAAAAAACTGAGGTGCTCCCGGATGGGAGGGGCTTATATAGGGGAGGGTACTTCCGGTTTTGGAAGTTGCCAGTGCCAGCACCTGACGGTATCTATATAACCCATTAGTAATGACTATGTCGCTCTGTGTCCCGTGATGTACGAGAAAGAAACATGGACTACAATGTTTATACAAAACAATAGGGGTGCGCATCTTCACTGGCCTCACGATTCGATTATAGAGGTCGACCGATATAGGTTTTTCTCTGGCCGATGCCGATATTTAGAAATTGGGGCGGCCGATGGCCGATTTTTGTGGCCAATATTTTAGGCCGATTTTAAAAAATAAATAAAAAACCTCACCCACTCCATTCCTTCCTGCTTACTCCTGTCACTCTAGCACACACTTGATGTCCTCAGTACAGGTGGCACAGGCTGCCAGCGGCGGGTGGCACAGGCTGCCAGCGGCGGGCGGCACACTAAGCCGAGTGTAACTGTGTGAAACTGACGAGAGGAGAGAGAGAGCTGTCAGAATAAGCTTGATGTGGGGGTGGGCGGGACCCGGCAGCTAAATTACACCAGCCAATGATTGGGCTGCTTTAGAAGGGGGCGGGGCCACATATACGTAGCGGCCCGCCCAGATACTATCCCATTGGCTGGTGTAATATAGCTGCTGGGTCCCGCCCACCCCCGACATCGAGCTGACAGCTCCTCTCTCCTTCCTCTCTGTTACATGTCAGTTTGACAAACTCAGCGCGGCGCTTGAAGCTGCCAGAGCTGCTGAGTGTGGAGAAATGAAGAGGAGCGGCGGTTAGTGTAAAATATCAGCCTAAATTTGATAATAAATCGGCCGATGACGATTTACCAAAAATGCCCAAATATCGGCCGTAATATCGGCCGGCCGATAGATCGGTCGACCTCTATTCGATTATCATGTCAACGATTCGATATCACGATGCATCACGATTACAGCGCAAGTGCGCATGGTTTTCATCAAAAAAAAATAAAAAACGAAGTACTCCATTTTTTTTATTCTGTTTGAAATTTATATATTTTTTTTTCCCCTTCAAAGTTTCCGTAGCAGGACTGCAGGGGGCGTATCCAGAATGGCATTGGGCAGCGTTACCCCAATTACATCTACTCGCTGCAGCCGCCGTCTGCCTACCTGATCAGCGTGTCATGCAGACAGACGGCGGCCATTGCAGTGTTCAAAAGCCGTGCCTCCCGAGTCCTCGTCGTCTGTGATAGGCGGAACACTCAATTTCACAGCAGGCAGTATTCAGCCTATCACAGACATCCTCTCATCCTTGTCTGTGTTATGAGGATGACCATGATAGGCGGAACACTGAATGCTGGGAAATTGAGTGTTCCGCCTATCACAGACGAGGAGGAGGCGCGGCTTTTGAATACTGGAATGGCCACCGGTGTAGCAGTAAAATCCGTATACCATGAAAATCTGCATCAGGTACGGGCACAGTGATTGAAGCATGGGCACAGTGAGGCATGGACAAAGTTCAATTCAACTAAGAGTAACCTCATGATTTTTTGTTGTTTTATTAGCTAAATCCAAATACAGTATTAATAATTTGGATGTTTAACAATCTTTGTTGCACACTGCAAAAAACAACAAAAGGTCACAAGCGCTAAATTGGTGGATAAAGAAAAAAATATAATGGATAATAATAATAAGAAGAAGAAGAAGAAAAAAATCCCAAATATTTTGGGAAGTACAAAGTATCCAAAAGGGGGAAAAACAGGATCCAGCGCAGCAAGAAAAAATCCGTACCCAGAAGTACAAAATACACAACATGCACACAATATAATCCAGCGCTCATGGAACATACATTATTAACTATTGAAAACTCTTGAAAAATTGATAAAAAAGCTTAGTCCATTTATTAATCACAATAAAGAGAGGGATCCAATCCCAAATGTGCAGAGGGCAAATTAATCTCAACTCTCCAGTTGCCAGTGGTGACAAACTTGTTAAACTTGCAGTGACATCCGTGGAGCAAGGAGGGGTTAAAGTCAAAACAAAGCCTGTGGCATGATCTCCGTGTGAGCAGAGTACCTTGAATGATGGACAAAAGGCAGACCAGCGTGTGGAGGGCCCTCCAACCCAAAAGGATGCAGAGCCAGGATCGCAGCAAGGCTGGGACAGAAGGAATCACACACAGAGTTTCAAGAGTTTTCAATAGTTAATAATGTATGTTCCATGAGCGCTGGAATATATTGTGTGTTTGTTGCACACTGACTTTGCAGTTAGAGAAAGGGTTTGCCTTTGCAATTTTGTTTGTTGATGCATTTTAATTAATATAATAAAAAAAATAATCGAATCGTAAATCGAGTTTTTTATTAAAAAAAAAAAAAAAAAAAAAAAAAAAAAAAAAAAAAAAAAAATCGCAGATTTTTTTGGGGGGGAAAATCGCCCAGCCCTAGGGACACCCCAAGACAAAAATTGTGTTATTGGCCAGGTCACCAGGTGGAATTCTTTTTTATCAATAATAATAAAACCAGGTTTCAGACACCTATTTGTTACTGCCCCTTTTCCAAAAGCCTTTATTAATCCATAAAGTGGAAGTAAACCCTTTTTTGATCTGGTACCTACACAGCTAAGCCTATAAGGCAGCTTACCTGTAGATACAGTCAGTGACTATCTCCTAAATCTGCACAGTTTAGGAGATATTCACACAGCTGACATCACCGGCACATGCGCCCCATGCCACTGTCTGCGACTCCCACGCAGGTGCATGTCATCGCGGCGTGGCCAATCAAGACGGCTGGAGGACACAAACCTGGAATGAATACCAGGTGAAGATTGAAATTCCTTCAGCACTGACAGCATACCACTGGTGGGCTTTGTTCTAAGCCTAAAGGTAAGCATTTCATTATGTGCATACTAGCACATTATGCCATGACTTGGGGTTAAAAAAAAAAAATGCAGTTTTCTACTACTTTAAGCCTGGTATACACCACTAGTTTGGTTTAACCCAACAGCGCAAAACGGAAAAAAACAGCTCAAGAGAAGCCGATATACTAAGCAATGTTAATACAGCGATCTCCCCTGCTATGCTATTGTGTTCTGACAGGGGGACGACCCCTTGCCAGAACACTCCAATCAGCACTTTCAGCTATTGACAGAGTGCTGTTCGGCAGAAGACCTTTTTCGGTCATGCCCGGTTCGGCCAGCGTTTCTCAGACCAGCTGCAGTACACATGGGCCGAATGTCAGTTTCTATTGAAGCACCCAATGCCGCCGACATTCAGCCAGTGTGTACTAGGCTTTACTCCTTATTTCTCTATGCCTGGAGTAAAGCCAGCCATAGACGGTTCGCATCTTGGCCAGCTCCAGCAGGAATCGGCTGAGATTGGAACCATGTTTTGGCAGGCTAAATCGACCCAAGTTGATCAAGCAACTGGATTCTACATATAAATATTGCTAGCGGGTGTTATAGATGCCAGGACTAATCATGGTTATCCTGGCAGGGACGGCTTTCCCCACCAGTAGAACACAATGGCTCCACGGGAGGGATCCCCCAATCAACACTCATTGTGTTGATGGGGGAATGAAGACATTTTCTTTCCTGACACTAGTGGTTGCAGGAAAGAAAATTGCTCTGTCTATGGCCGGTTTTAGTGAGCCTTAAACCCTTTAATTGCTGGGAACCCCCAATGTAAAGGTAATTTTTATGCAAATTCTGGAGTTGTGTTTTTTCACATGGATCTGCTCTGCTCCGTTCAGCAGAGGGCCCATGAGTGGAGCCCCTGCTGAATGTTTGGGGGTGGACCTGTGATAAAGGATGAGCTCAGGCGTGTTTGCAACCGCATGTGCAGAGCCCGCCAGGAAGTTGGCACTGCAGAACGCTTATCACAAGCAGCAAGACATTTTTCTGATCCGCGGCTCCAGAGAGCGGGAAATGTCTCACACTGCCTGTGATTAGCGATGTGCAGTGCCGACTTCCTGGTGGCTCTGCACATGCGGTTGCAAACAAACCTGAGCGCATCCTTACCCGTGATAAATCTACAAGTGGCCAGATCTAAACAGATTTGTGTCTGTTTACACCAGGGTACCTCCGATACATCACTTTTAGGTCCGGAAAAACAAAAAAAGGATACCGTCCTTTTCCGGGACAAACTTGGAGGTAGTCCATAGATCTACATCAAGCTTCCAATCAGGTCTGTCTGAAAAACATACAGGTGGACATGGGGCAATTTTTATATTAGTTTTGGACAGAGTGATGAGAGGCTAGAATCCCCGTCAGATTGCTGTCTTTGGGAAACTCATTACAGGCATACCCCGCTTTAAGTACACTCACTTTACATACACTCGCGAGTAAGGACATACCCCAGAGTGTATGTAAAGTGCCTCACAAGTACTGTACAGACATTTTGCAGCCGCAGTAGAAGGAGCTGAAGCTCCGAGAGCATAGCCCGCCCTGTTCCAGTGTGCCCCTGACACCCCCACTACAGCCCCTGAGACCTCAACTACAGCTCCTGACACCCCCACTACAGCCCCTGACCCCCCCACTACACCCTAGAAGTCAAAAAGGGTATTGTTTCACTATAAGTACATTTTCGTTTTACATACATGCTCTGGTCCCGTTGTGTACTTAAAAGTGGGGTATGCCTGTAATTGTTCTGGTAATCACTGGCACCAGGACTAAAAATGAGGGAAAACCTGAATACTGGAGCCAGAGCAGGAATAGAGGGGAATTTTCTAAAATTAGGTAGCCACTGTCCAAAAAACCCCCTTGCAAAGTAGATACCCCCCCCCCATCACTTGTTTCTATAGGACAGAAAGTAAAAGTGGTTGTAAAGTCCAAGTATTTTTTACCTTACTGCATTCTCTGTTGTACTTGTTTTCCACCCCCTTTCACAGGAGACAGCAGCGGGAGGCATAGACACTCCCTGCTGCAAGTCAAATCCTGTGAGAAGAGAGCAGAAAGTGACCAAGCTGCACTGTCTGCGCCTATGGATGTACACAGCCTGGACAGGGAGTGTGCCCACTTAGCACCCAGCTTGCATCCAGAGAAGCTGACAGTGCCAGCATGGGACCCCAGAAGGAAGAAGGTAAGGGACTACTCTGTGCAGAACAGGTTACGTATAAAAGTCCTCACGCACACTCAACATTTGGCCACCAGACACCCCAACAACCACATTAAAACGCAGGTGTTTTTTTATATCTTCATGCATTCTATGTATGAAGATATAAAAAATAATTAAAAAAAACACTTTTCAGTCTGTGCCTGCTCCATCTCTGTCCAGCGATGTGCACGAGTGCCTCGGCCGTCTGGAACTCTCCCTCCTGATTGGCCGAGTTTGACAGCAGCAGAAGCCAATGGCACCGCTGCTGTGTCTCAGCCAATCAGGAGAGAGAAGGGATGGGCCGAACCACAGCTCAGTGTCTGAATGGATACACTGAGCTGGGGCTTGGGTGCCCCCATAGCAAGCTGCTTGCTGTAGGGGCACTCAACAGGAGGGAGGGGGCAGGAGCTCATGCCAGGGAGAAGAGGATTGGAAGTGCTCTGTGCAAAACCACTACACAAGCATGCAAGTATAACATGTCTGTAAAGTTTTTTTTTTCCTATTAAAATAACAATCACTTTAAGGCTGGGTTCACACTGATGCGACAAATGCAAGATTTGCTACGTTTCCGCGCATTGCACTGTACAGCAACTGCACGGCATCCATGCAATCTGCTACGGGTGTCAATGTTAGAAAAACGACACCCCTAAAACAGATCCAAAATGCAGTGGGATTGACAGAATTGCATTACATGTGTGTGAACACCCATGCGATTCAAATGCGAAAAAAAAAGAAGCCCTGCACCATTTTGGCACAGATGTGATTTGAGCCATACAAAATCTATGGTTAAAAGCGCAAGAACAGTCCATCCCATGTGATGTGCACAGGAATGCAGTGCGATTCCTGTGGGAATCAAATGCGGTGTTCCGCACGCATCTAGTGTGAGCCCAGGCCAAGTGCCATTTCTGTCTGCTGCTTCCTTCCTCTGCTATCAGCATGAGTCACTGCTGACAAGTTTTCCTGACACCAAGAGAAAAAATGGAGACAGGGGAGGGACCGCCAGCAGATTGACAGCCTCAGCTCTGTGTGGAGAGGGGGAGGGGAGAGTGTCACTTCCCTACAATTGGCTCTCCCCTCTGAGCACTGCAGTGTAACTTTTGCTCCCGTCCCTCTTGTTTTCTGACATCTCAGACAAGTTTTATAAAAATTCTTCACTTTAAATGGATGTAGAGAAAACTTCACATAAACAGGTACACCTTAGGCCCCTTTCACACTTCCGCAACTTAAAGCAGAGTTCTGCTGAAAAAAAAAAAAATGACTACAAGTCAGCAGCGACAAAAAGTGTAGCTGCTGACTTAATAATCAGACACTCGCCTGTCCCACGGTCCAGCGATGCGGGCGAACAAAGCCTCGCTCCTCTTCCCCTCCTCTCTGCAGCGCCGGCATCACTACTGTGGGCGCCCGGCTGTGTCGTCACAGCTGGGCACACAGTGCGAGCCCCGCTGTGATTGGC